>JAHLJS010000009.1:43928188-44528188 GCA_038502445.1 Eremochloa ophiuroides | reverse complement strand
CTGAATCTCTACTCATCTACTCTATCTCTCTAATCTCTTTATTGATTGCTAGCCTAGATCTAATGGATATCTATCGAATGCTTTAGGCTCTTCAGCTCTTGATCTGGCTCTCCTCCAGGGGTGTCTGGAACTTTATTTATAGCCCGTTGGGATGAATACGTGTCGTAGGATCAAACCAACTTAACCAAGGGCCGAGATGACTCCTCAAAGGCGATGGAAGAAGACTCCAGAAGGCGGCGGGCAGAAACCCTAGGGGGCGCCGCCCGGCCCCCCCTTAGGGCCGACCGGCCCCACCACCTGCCAGGTGGGGCCCCGGTTGCTTCGGGTGGCTTCCAGAGACTTCTAGTGTGTCGATGACGTATGTTGCCTTGGCGTTCAAGTTTCGTGGTAATTAAGCACTTAAATCCCTCTTTTAAGCTTTTCTGGATAATCCCCGGGAAATATACAATTCACCAAAACTCGTGGAAATTATTAGTAATAACCCTATCTCCTAGATATTCATTTGTAATGCAGGGATAATTGATAGTAAAATTTAGACGTTAACAAGTGTCAACAAGTACCCCACACTTAGACTTTTACTCGTCCTGAGAAAAAGTTTAGTTTTAAGATATAAAAGTTTAGAGAGAGAATGGAACATTTAAAACATAACTTGAGAATATAATATATAAAACTAGTCTAGTCATACTTGTGCTGCGGAATTCAAAGTGTCTACCATGAATCTTTGAGTAGTTGGAGAACAGAACAGCTTGAAACAGATCACCCTCTTCCTTTAGTTAAGTCAATTGGAAAGTAAGTTGATTTTGCAAATAAAACTTAGTTTTACCTTCTCCTTTTGTAGTACTCTCGAATCACTTATATATCTGGTATTTTTGTATCCTCACCAAGGCATTAATGATAGTGCCTTCTTTATCCTACTTCTAAAAACCTTATGTGGATCTCAGGTAGGTATGAATGTGAAAACATACTTGTATTGCATTTATTGTAGAGTCAAACAATGAATCCACAGAGAAACGATGCATATAATCGAATCAAGCTTTATTTGGTGGAATATGGTGGAACCTAATTCTACCTTGCTCCTTGAGAAAATAAATCTCTCTTTGGACAATTAAGTTTATCCAGAGAGTATGAGCTATCTTCTTTCTTTCTTCTTCTTTTTTTATGGGAGGCGAGCATCTAAGTACCCATTGTTTTAATTTCTGTGGACTCTTGTTCATTTTTTATACTCTCCTTTTTCTTTTGCATAGCTCATATCTCTTTTGAATTTAGTAACTGAGAGATTTTAACGAAACATGGAGCAATTATTTGGTGGCTATTCTATATGATTATTTTTTGTGTTTTCTCCCAGTGTAGGAGAGAAATATTTTTAGTGGAATAATTTGCTATTACTCCGGATTAGAGTAGTGCTTATGTGGAAATGGCACTTGATTCAAAAATATGACAAATTTCTTCAAAGGGATATAAAGGTTGACCGAACTCAACACAAAAACAAGGACTAAATGTAGAAGGTTTCTATCCTATATATGGCTCTGGTAGGATATTATCTTTACCACAAAGGAGAGGTATAACTAATTATTTAATTTTGAAATAAAATCTCCAAAGACGAAACAACAGGAATTGAGTTCTCATTATTCCACCATCTCGTGTTCCACAACAACTTAAGCAATCATAGGGTTCCTATAAATTATTTCCAATAGAAACATGACTCCTAGAAAAGTGTTATATAATTTATTCTTAAGTCATAAATTAAACAATCATTTTCTTTCTTAAAAGTGTTTTATCATGTAAATTATGATTCGGATTGAAACAGGAATTGAAACATATGCAATTATACTTGTATTGGACTCAAACCTGACCGTGGCCGAGGCGTAGATGCAAAGGAGGTAGGGAGGCACCGGCCGGCCCAGGTAGGGCGCCGGGCGGCGTGCCTCTGTGGCCTCTCTGGGCCCACTTCGGTGCGCGTAGTCCTGGTTTGATTGTTTTCCGAATTACGTGATTTTCCCGAGCGAATTGATTTCTGTGGTCGCGATGTGCCTCCCCCACACTTGTTTTCCTGTATACTTTTTCTGCGCAACATGTGGAGACAACATGCGCACCAAAAAAATAGAGAGTAGAGTTGATAAATAAATACTAAAACATTAATAAGAATAAGGCACTTTATTCATTAATAATAGATAACTCTAACAACTGACTAAGCTAACGACTGCCCTAGCTCATTAGGCCTTGTTCTAATATATAACCAAGAAAACTTAATAATATAATCAAACCTAACACACTTATGCCTTATTACATAGATAACTAGGGTAGATAACTAGGGTAGCTTAAGGCTGCCCTTTCTTCGTGAGGTCTCTGATCTCTCTTTTATGCTTCCCAACCTCTTCTTCAAGCTTATCTTTGACGCGCTTGAGGCTGTGGATTAACTTAACATTGATTTCTATCTGCTTAGTCATGTCGCCCATAATCTTAGTGCTTAATTCCTCAGTCTTCTCTATTCCTTTAGAGAGGGCTTCAATCTTCTCATTGAGGATTCGTAGCGAGAGTGGAGGCTGTTTAGGACCTTTCTCTAGCGATAATGCTGAAGCAGCTCTCTGTCTCTTGGGCGGAGGTGGTATGAAATCGGTGTAGCGGACTTGACCTGGATATGCACGGACTCCATTGATGGCAGGGCGAGCAGTGGTGTATTTTGCACACACTAACGTCCCGTTCTTGTCTATCTTGACCGACAGGAGTCGCTCATTGTCTCCAGGTGGAAGAAGCTGGGTTCCTCGGGGAATAGCGACCTGCTTTCCCTTGGTACCGTCTTCTAACAGTAGCCTTGTGGGTGGTGATGGCAGAGCAGGCTGAGCTCGTGTGTAGTAGACTTGCTCATATTGCGGAGGCACCGTTGCGAGGTGCTTCGGTGTCACGATGGCGAGAGGCTTCGGCTGCACAAGGACGATGGCCTTCGAGCCGTCGCCTTGGATCTTGCTGGAGTCAGCACCAACGACCCCTTCATCTGCCATTGCTACTAGATCTAAACTAGAAAGTTTCTTTGAAGGAGAGAGAGGCAGCTGTCGATGGGATGCAAATGAGGGCGGTATAGGTGCGTATTTATATGGGTTTTCAGGGGACAGGATAAGGTCAAATCTAGGTTCTACAGGATTCGTATGAAAGAATATCTGCATGCGTCGGGAATCTACTTGAAAGTGTTTAGGAAGAATGTGGAATGAAAAGGAAATGAGAGTCGGAGCGAGAGGGGAAAGGAGGCGTCGCCCGGCCCCACCAGGTTGCCTCCCGGGGTGGCCGAGCTCGTGATGCCTCTAGACTCTATCTACTTCCTGTTAGTTGCGATGCGCGATAATTTTTCATAACAGATGATGACGGGACTAAAAAGTTGGTAACTGGACAAAGTCCAGCCCGTCAACAACTTCTGAATTAAATGGCTCTAAAAATAATTTAAGTTGGTGACCATTTACCTTGAATAACGTACCTTTATGTGATTGTAGAGTTACCGCTCCATGTGGCGATGCGTTCACAACCGTAAATGGTCCTTCCCAATTGCTTCGTAGCTTTCCAAGCCCAAATAATTTAAACCTGGAATTAAAAAGTAATACCTTATCTCCTGATGCAAACTCCTTCTTCTTGATCCTATTGTCATGCCATCTTTTTGTTCTTTCTTTATAAATCTTTGAATTGTGATAAGCCTTTTCTCTCCATTCTTCTAATTCTGATAATTACATCTTTCTCTTTTCTCCAGCGGCTTCAAAGTCCATATTCCATCTCTTAATAGCCCAGTAAGCCTTATACTCTAATTCTACAGGTAAATGACAGGTTTTACCATACACTAACTGATAAGGTGACATGCCCAAGGGTGTCTTGTAGGCAGTCCGATATGCCCAAAGTGCTTCGGGTAGTCGATCCTTCCATGCAGTACCACCTCATTTACTATTTTCTGTAGAATATTCTTGATCTGTTTGTTTGGTATTTCTGCCTGACCACTTGTTTGAGGATGGTATGGAGTACTAACATTATGACGGATTCCATGAGCTTGTAAGTATCGGTAAAACTTCTTATCAATGAAATGTGTTCCTCCGTCACTAATGACCATACTTGGCGTCCCAAACCTTGGAAATATAATTTCTTCGAACATCTTCTTTGAATGTTTAGAATCAGTATTCATGCATGGCATAGCTTCTACTGACTAGGATACCTAATCAACTACCACCAGAATGTATTCATAGTTTCTTGATTTCATAAATGGTCCCATGTAATCAATTCCCCAGACATCAAAGAGCTCGATCTGGAGATTATTGGTGAGTGGCATAGCATCTCTTGCATTGATATTTCCGTGCCTCTGACATGATCCACATCTTCGGATAAAATCTTTGGTGTCTTCATACATAGTTGGCCAAAAGAACCCACTCTGCCAGATTTTAGCATGAGTGCGGAATGCCCCATAATGACCTCCATATGGTGATGCATGGCATTTTTGAATGATCTGCATGCCTTCTTCTACTGGTACACATCTTCTAAGTAACCCATCTGAGCAGATTTTGAAGAGGTACGGTGGATCCCATATGTGGAGACGACTTTTATAAATGAGCTTCTTTTTATTTTCCCCTGGTGGTACATAACCTGCAACCATAAAGTTGACAATATTCGCGTACGAAGGGTCTGACTTGGTCACTTTAAACAACATGTCATCTCTTAATGAGTCATTAATAGGTAGTTCCTGAGGTTTCACAAAGTGTATTCTAGACAAGTGATCAGCAACTGGATTTTCTATTCCTTTTCTTTCTTAATTTCTAAGTCAAATTCATGAAGTGACAGAATCCATCTTATCAAATGAGGTTTAGCATCTTTCTTAGTAAGCAAATATTTTAATGCAGAATGATCAGAATAGACAATTACTTTTGCTCCTACTAAGTAAGATCTGAATTTATCAATAGCAAAAACAACAGGAAGGATTTCTTTTCCAGTTGTTGCATAATTTAATTGTGCTCCTGTCATAGTTTTACTAGCATAAGCAATTGCATGATGCTTCTTATTCTTTGTTTGTCCTAATACTGCCCCTACAGCATAATCACTAGCATCACACATAATTTCAAAAGGTAAAGACCATCAGGGGGTTGAATGATTAAAAGATGTAAGTGCTTCTTTAAGAATATTAAAAGATTTTAAACATGCATCATCAAATTCAAAAGGAACATCCTTATCTAATAAGTTAGTCAGTGGTCTAGCAATATATGAAAAATCTTTTATAAATCTATGATAAAAACCACAATGACCAAAAAAACTTCAGATTCCTTTTATATTAACATGTGGAGGTAGTTGTTCAATTACTTCAATTTTTGCCTTGTCTACCTCTATACCTCTTTCAGACACTAGGTGCCCTAGCACTATTTCATCTCTAACCATGAAATGACATTTTTCCCAATTAAGTACTAAGTGATTTTCTTCACATCTTTGCAAAACCTTATCTAGATTTACTAGTGTTGACGGTCGTTAAGTACCAATTTTATACCGTCAACTAATGCCTAGGGAAGGACAATAATAGAAGCATGGGGGTTATTACTGACAAATTCCATGAGTTTTGGTGAATTGTGTATTTTTCCAGAGATTATTCCAAAAAGCCTTAAAAGAAGGATTAAAGTGCTTAATTACCACGAAACTTAACCGCCAAGGAAACATCATCACGAAGACCCTAGAAGAGTGTAGGACACACCCGAAGCAAGCGGAGGCCCGCACCTGGTCAGGTGGGGCCGGCTGGCCCTAAGAGGGGGCCAGGCGGCGCCCCCCTAGGGTTCCGCCGCCGCCTTCTGGAGTCTTCCTCTACCGCCTCCAAGGAGTCATCTCGGCCTTTTGTTTAAGTCGGTTTGATCCCACGGCGCATGTTCATCCCATCGGGCTATAAATAAAGGGGCAGACCCCCTCCCAGAGCACCAGTTCATTCCTCCTGCTTCATTCGTCAAGAGTAGACAGAAGCTAGAGTTTTCAGAGATTAGAAATAGGGCTCTAGTTCTTCAAGTTCATAGTTTAGGCGTCTAGCAAGGTTCAAGTAGAGTTGGGCGCTACGCTCGGGATTCCAAATCTGTTCGTCTAGAGATCGGTAATCTTATCTTGTATCTCATTATGACTTTGCTCTATTTTAATATATTGCTACTTATTCAGTTCTTAGTTTATTCTAGTTGCATATTCGATACAGTTGTGATTGGTGATGATTGTTGTCATTTGATCGTAAAGCGCCTAATTCAGTACTCGAGTGAGTTAGGTGGTGTGTATTATGTGGACGTGGTGTCTAGATATATTACATACCTACGGAGGCACCATGACGTGCCGGGTCGTGTGGTAGTCCGCATAGGTGACAGCTGCGTTGGTTCCTCTGTAGTCCACCCCCCGTACGTAGGACGAGCAGAGCGCGGTCGCGAAGGAGATGACCCTTGTGTCTTAATATCCTCATTAGATGATGCTGCTTATGATGTTTTCTGAGTTGATAGACTTTGTATTTAGTAATTACATAGGTTTCCGTTACTTTAGCCGAACATCGAGATTGTCTTACTACATTAGTGAGTTTTTATATTCTATCTCTGGGATACCATTTACCTCATTTACTCAGTTATTATTTACCATTTATCATTGACTTATTTATCGCTAAAACACTAGAGTTATGGGTTATCATAGGTCTGCACATTTATCTTTCCAATCATTATAGTAGATTATCCTAATGAGTAGAATGCCTCTTTATCCTTTTGGCATAAAATAAATCAACGATACTCGGAATGCTTACCGGGTGAAGTGCTACAATGGGAGAATTATCTGTGCGCTTGTGGATATATTCTATAGTATTATTTTTAGGAGGCAAGTGAAGATTATTTTACCTTTGGATTTTGGCATCATGTTAGGGATGACAACTTAATGTGAAGTGATGTTAACAATACCAACAAGCATTTCTGGCGCCATTGCCGGGGGTGGCAATTGTATTCATTAGGATAATTTATTGAGTTCGTTGATTTTATTCGCCAGGATATTTATTCTAGAATTTCATATAGGAGAGTTCTTCATAGATTGTATTATAGAAAAACATAAAAATAACTATAGACATAAATACTTATAGATAACCATAACCTTTTGCTTTAGCAGACTTACCCGTGTTTCGTTTATATTTAAATATCTTATATAGGGTAAGTGCAGGATTGGTTGTGTACTTTAATTCTTATCAATCAGGAACAACCATAGGAAGAAGGGTCTTAGATTATTTTGTAAAGCCATGGCTGAGAAGACTCTACGTGAATTCTCTGCTCCAAGCACTGAAAATATTCGTGTTGGACCAACTTTCAACATTGGAGATCATGATTACGAGATCAAGCCAAGCCTCATCAAAATGGTACAAACTATCACATTTAGTGGAAAGAAAGATGAAGATGCAAGTGTCCATCTGCAAAATTTCCTGGAGATTGGCAACACCATCAACATCAAGGGCATTCCTCAAGACGTCGTGCTACTTTGTTTGTTTCCGTTCTCATTGGAGGGAAAGGCGAAGCAGTGGTTTTATCAGAATAAAGATCGAGTCAAGACATGGGTAGAATGTTCAAAAGGTTTCCTAGAAAAGTTTTTCCCAGTAGGCAAAACCAATGCTCTACGAGGAAAGATTTCAGAATTTTGTCAGCAGAAAGGTGTATCTATTTCAGAAGCCTGGGAACGTTTTCAAGATTACATATCAGATTGTCCCCATCATGGAATGGAAAAGTGGTTGCTCATGCAAACATTTTATCATAGATTAACTCAAAGGTCATGTGAGCAACTAGATGCCACTGCTGAAGGATCATTTATGCCACTCACCCCTGAAAGAGCTGAAGATATTGTGGAAAAGATAGCAGAAAACTAGAATTGGACAAACAACACTCAGACATGCCATAAGAGTGAAGAAGTTCCAGAGGAAGTGTCTGCACTGTCAACCAAGATGTGCAGGTAGAAGAAGAGATTGAAAAGGACAACAGAGAAGAAGAAGTTATACCACCTTCACCACCAGTTGAACTACAAGATCAAGAATTAACTCAAGATTTTCATGACACAACCCTCCTACCGTTTCCACGCAGAAGAAGAAGACCTAAAATGGGTGATCAATTTGGTAAGTTTGTAGAGGTAATTTAGAAGTTATATGTCAATATTCTGTTGTTAGATGCCATGCAGGTACCTACATACGCGAAGTATCTTCGAACCATCCTCAACAACAAAGGACCACTACCTTCTACTGAAGTTGTCAAGCTAACGGAGGAATGTAGTGAGGCAATTCTGAGTTCTTCTCCTACTAAGAAGAAGGATCCAGGGTGTCCCACTATTGATTGTTCAATAGGAGACCAGATGTTCGAGAATGCTTTATGTGATCTTGGAGCAAGTGTCAGCATCATGCCCAAGACCATCTTTGATAAACTCAACTATTCTACGCTCACACCAACCACGATGTGTTTGCAATTAGCTGACCAATCGGATTGCTATCCCGCAGGAATCGTAGAAAATATTCCGGTAAAAATCCGCAACATTTTCATTCCTGTAGATTTTGTAGTACTTGACATGCAGGAAGAGAGAAAGATACCCCTCATCCTTGGGCGACCAATCCTAAACACTGCAAATGCAACCATCAACGTCGGAACTGGAGAGATCACATTTACCGTCAACGGGCAAGAAGAGCGATTCGCATTCAAGCCAAGACTGGAGCAATGCCAAACGTTGAAGTGTCATGAAGAATAAGATGCAACACCATCTCCGACACCGGATATGAATCATGAAGAATATTCAACTGGAGAAGTCCGGATTGGCGGACTCAAAAACCCCGAACCATCGCCGGGAGGTAACTCGGCAGTTATCGGTAATTTAATTCTTGCATTAAAATTTCCATATTTACTTTCTCATAAATTGCATTATTAAAAAGAAATAAAAATAAGCATAGCATGATTAAAGCTTAAGCCCCATGTGATTATTACTAACAGAGTGTTAAACCCCGTCAGTGAAATTTATTGTGGTGGCAGAAAATTATAAAAAGACCATCATTAGAATTCTAATTTTTCGTAGATGCATAAAAGTAATTTAGTTTTTCATTCTTGTGTCATTATACGATATAAATACGGGAAACATGTGGGACCCACCATCATCACATCAAGTCATTTCAAGTTCCATCATCAACCACCACTGTTCACTACCATCCAAACTCCATTATTCACACATGCACTACCCACCATTCAGCCATTTCACCAGAGAAAGCATACACACACATGCATTTGGAAGAGCATCTAGCCAATGTCGACACCAGCTAAAGAAGAGGGCCAAAGCACACCAGGTGGGGCCGGCCGGCCCCATGCCCACACCGGCCGGCGCCCCTCCTCCTCTTCTCTACCTCTCCTTTCTTTCACTCACTCACTCACGCATTCACACACCAGAGAGCACATAGCTACGTTGCCTTGCAGCTCGTGACTTCAAACTTTCACAAATCCTTTATTTGATTCAAGTTTAAGTAAGGGAAGGAGTAGAGAAGAGGATTAGCAAGAAGACCTAGAAGAAAGATTGCCACTTCAATTTCTTCTCTCCACTTGTTCTTGCTTGTTCTTGTTTTGTTCTTGTGTTCTTATTCGTTCTTGCCGTGTTCTTCGTGTTCTTCATTTTTCAGGCAAGATGAGCAATAGAATGAAAAGTGCCATTCGATCCCTTGGAAGAGCCTTCTCACGCCGCACAACACGAAGTCAATCATCATCACAAGTGCCATCGTTTGTCGGCTCCGACATGAATATAGATCCTCCGTCACCCTTCACGTATGACAACCCTTCATCCTCTTCCCAACCGGAAGAGAAGTATGAGCTCACAAGCATCACTCAAATTTCATTACCAACTAGACCGCAGAGAGAGATATTAAATGTGGTTAAAAACAAGGAATTTACACATACTCCAATTTTTTATGCCACTTTGCTCCATGAAACCAGAATTGATTCCGAGATTGAGCTTATTTTTAGAAATGTTAGATGGAAAAATACATGGCAAATTAATGAGCTGTGTAGCAAGTTACTATACAATTTATTAGCACCCTAGACTTTGATGATGATGAGGTTAATTTTAGAATGTTTAATAAATCTTTCACCCTCTCATAGAAAACTCTAAGTTTAGAACTAGGATTCAATAATCAGTGTGTGGTCAATATAACTGAAACTCTTCAAAACTTTGATAAAGATGATTTTTAGGAGAGCATAACTGCAAAGAAACAGAGAGAAAATAAAAATATACTACTGAAGAAGTTTATCACCCCATACTGAGATTCATGTTTAAATGGCTAGCTTTTACATTCTTTCCTAGAGAGGAGTTAAATACTATTAAACAGGATGAGCTGCATTTTTTATACATCATGATTAAAAAGAGAAAGGCGTCACCTATAAAAATGATGTTGAATTATTGGAGAACTGTCCCTTCCATGAAAAAGTGCAGTATTTCTTTTACTTCCTGGATTACACGTTTAGCTTCAGGGCTAGGTTTATTATCAAATGCTTCACTTGTTTACATTTCTGATGCCCGCAGAATTATTGGTTATGATTTTTTCTTTCGTGCTCGCATGCTCAAACGCCGAAATAATAAAATAGTTATGATTTATAAAAATTATGACAATGAGTGCGAACTACTAGACAGGGAGTTAGGAATTTATTCTGTTAACATTTTTATTTTTCTAGCTGTTAGAGCTAATGTTGGCAGGTGTCCGTCCGCGCGCATCAGCAGGGCGCCGAGAACTAATTTCACTGGAGCTGACCCAACACCATCTGGACCAACTTATTCTCACTATGTTAATTTTGGTGAACAGGGATCGACGCAGGAGCCACGCCAGCAGTGGACTGCACATGCAGGATGGGAGGAACAGCACACATTTCGGCAAGGAGAATCTTCGTCAGCAGCAGCAGCAGCGGGTTGGGAAGCAAATGATTTTCAGAGGGGACGAGCATCTTTTTCTGCACGTAGGAACATGGACTTCACCACTGGTGGACCATATCCGTTCCACGCACCACCGAAAGATGGCTACTACCAGCCACCTGAGCAGCACTTTACAGCTACCGCTAATGATTTTCCAGCTTTATCTATGCGTCTCACTAACATTGAACAGGGACAGAACGCAATAAGCGACACACTGCACCAGCACGAGCAGTGGCAGCAGCAGGTCAACGACAGGTTCTACTAGCATGAACAATGGCAGTACAGCACGGACCAACGACTTGATCAGATCTATCAGGGACAGCAGCAGAAGCAGAGCGGATTGGAGTATTTGATACATCAGATGGGATACCCGATGCCACCTCCACCATATTACTGAGCACAGCAACATCCAGCTTGGGGGAGAACCCCACTAGGTGAGTACCTCTCACCTTTATATATGCTTTTTATTTTAGTATTTAATTCAGTCTTCAAATCTGTCAATTTTAATATTGCTAAAAAACGAAACAAGAAAAACCAAATAAAAATTTATTTACCGCTTTCTTTAGATGTTGCATTAAGTTCCTTCTTATGTAAAAAAATAAAAATAAAAAAATAGATTATATAATTAAGTTTGCTTTAAATTTCGCATTCAATTTGTCTTTAAAATAATTATAACTTGAAGCTAGAGAAAAATCAAAAAGATGTTTAAATTGTTTAAATGTAATTTCCTGCAATTGCTTAGTGTTTAAATTTAAATTCTCCTATGAATTGCATGAAGTTTATCTACCATAAAAATCTATTCTGAAACTTGATATTAGTGGGTAGCATAAGCTTTTCTAGGTAATTGACGGATATGATATAAGAAGGTTTGAGTTGCTATTTATTTCATTCTAAGTGATACCTAAGCTCCAGACATTTCAAAAGTCAAAATCAAAACAAATATAATAATTTGTTCTGCTAATATGATTTAAGTAGACTATTCTGTTATGCATTCGTGATTGAATTCACATGCACAAAAAGTTTTCGCTCTATGCACAAGTCTCTCTCTTAGAAGTCCAACAGAGAGTGTGGGTTATAAATCTGAAAAGATGCCATACCAAAGAAGTATGAGCCTGAAAGATGCCATATCAAAAGGGTATGTGCCAAAAAAAGAAAGAGACTAAAACAATGGGTGCAAAGACACCCGCCTGAGAGAAAAAAATGGGTACAAAAAGTACCCGCTGGGGAGATAGCCCACACTCTTTAGCAAGACAGAAAAGAGAGGATAATGGATAGGAGTTCAAAAAATAAAATTTAATCACATTCACACATTCAATCATGATGTATAGCTTAGTAGTCCTCTGCAATCTTATTAGTAGGCTCTCATTATTTCCTAAATAAAAATTATATACTTAAAAAAACCTGGAGCAATGGTTGAATCAAAGGATGAAAGACATAGTGCTTGCTTGATTATTCTGTCTCTCAATTACCCAAGATCTAGTTTAAAAGCCCCACGATTGAAAAGAATAGGAATAAGTTTGAAAGGTGGATTAATGAATTTCAATTCGGAGAAGAATTTCTGTTTAAATATTTAAGTATTTATGGAACCCTGAATAAATCATTCCAAGTTAACTTTGCTAAGGGACTAGCAAAGACTTAGCTTGGGGGTGTTGTTGACGGTCGTTAAGTACCAATTTTATACCGTCAACTAATGCCTAGGGAAGGACAATAATAGAAGCATAGGGGTTATTACTGACAAATTCCACAAGTTTTGGTGAATTGTGTACTTTCCAGTGATTATTCCAGAAAGGCTTAAAAGAAGGATTAAAGTGCTTTATTACCACGAAACTTAGCCGCCAAGAAAACATTATCACGAAGACCGTGGAAGAGTGTAGAACATACCCGAAGCAAGCGGATGCCCGCACCTGGCCAGGTGGGGCCGGCCGGCCCTAAGAGGGGGCCGGGCGGCATCCCCCCTAGGGTTTCGCTGCCGCCTTCTGGAGTCTTCCTCCACCGCCTCCAAGGAGTCATCTGGACCCTTTGTTTAAGTCGGTTTGATCCCACGGCGCACGTTCATCCCACCGGGCTATAAATAAAGGGGTAGACCCCCCTCCCAGAGCACCAATTCATTCCTCCTGCTTCATTCGTCAAGAGTAGACAGAAGTTAGGGTTTCTTCAAGTTCATAGTTTAGACGTCTATCAAGGTTCAAGTAGAGTTGGGCGCTACGCTCGGGATTCCAGATCTGTTCGTCTAGAGATCAGTAATCTTATCTTGTATCTCATTATGACTTTGCTCTATTTTAATATATTGCTACTTGTTCAGTTCTTAGTTTATTCTAGTTGCATATTCGATATAGTTGTGATTGGTGATGATTATTGTCATTTGATCGTAAAGCGCCTAATTCAGTACTCGAGTGAGTTAGGTGGTGTGTATTATGTAGACGTGGTGTCTAGATATATTACATACTTACGGAGGCACCCTAACGTGCCGGGTCGTGTGGTAGTCCGCGTAGGTGACAGCTGCGTTGGTTCCTCTGTAGTCCACCCCCGTACGTAGGACGAGCAGAGTGCGGTCGCAAAGGAGGTGACCCTTGTTTCTTAATATCCTCATTAGTGATGCTCCTTATGATGTTTTCTGAGTTGATTATGCTATAGATGAAGATGTGTAATGTGGCGTTAGCTGTAGACATTGTATTTAGTAATTACATAGGTTTCCTTTTGTAACACCCGAAAAATTTTGATTTATTAATTAGGGAGAATTTGATTTATTTATGCAATTGCTTGGCATTTAATTTAGAGAATAATATTTTTTTTGGGAAATTAAAAGTAACCATGATTAAGAAACTTGGTTGAATGCATTCATGCTTCTGCATTCTAGTTTGTATTGCTCGAGACTTATTTGAAATTGTTGTATTTTCAAAATATAATTTGAAAACCTTTTTGGAAAAGGAAAAGGAGCAGGACCCTCAGGTCACTCCTTCCTGGCCCAAGACCGAGCAGGTCTGCTGCTCTCCATTCCCTCTCTCGTGCCGCTTGGGCCAAGCGCCAGCAGGCTGGTCCAACTCAACAGAGCACACGCTCCCTCTCTCTTTCTGTGACCGACAAATGGGGCCCGCTGCACGAGGTCACCTCCTTTCTCCCGCTCGTGTTCGAAGCGGACACGGCCGCGCTGTAACCACCCCGGCCTCCTCTCTGGGCGTGGCCGAGTCCATCCCGAGCACGCCTCCACCGGCCCATAAAAGGAAGCCGCGACCCTCTTCCCCCTCCTCTCGGTCTCGCTGACACGTCAGGCCCACGGCTCAGCGTCGTCTCCCTCCTCAGGACGGAGTCCGAGCGGAGCACGAGCGCCGCCTCCAACAGAAGGCAACCGCCGGATTTTTCGGCCGAGTCCGTCCCAAGTACGCCTCCCTCGCGCCCCTATATAGGTCGGCCGAGCCCTGCCGTCCCTCCCCACAAGTTCCCGAGCAAGTCACGCCCTCCAATCTTGCCCTAGCCGCTGCCCCGAGCTCCGCCGTCGCCCCGAGCTCCGCCACCGCCGTCGATTTCTCCTCGGGAAGACTTCTCCGTCGAAATTGGATGTTCTCCAAGCTTCGCAGCAAGGTCAGGAATCTTCCCGACCCCTTCTCCCTCAGTTTTGTGCACTATAGCCATGATGCCGAGCTTCGCAGCCTCCATAGTTCCGCCACCTAGCTCGCCGCATCCTCCCCGAGCTACCTCTGTGGCAACCGAAACCATAGATAGGTTCGGCTTGAACTCCTCTTGCTTCCCGACCAGATCCCGAGGTGTGCCGAGCTTCCTAGCCCGGAAAACGCCGTCCTCGGCCATCTTGCCGGCGAGGAATAGGCCGGGCGCCGCCCGACTCCGGCGACCAGAGCCGCCCCTCTTTTCCCGAGCTTCCTGCGCCGTCCACGGCCGATCCAACGGCTCACAGTGAGAGATACCCTTTTCGACCGGCACTTTTGCAAAAGAGCCCCTGAGCTTTTTAATGTTCTAACCCGCAATCCTTTGGCATATTTTTCCGATTACGCTTTCCTATTTAGAAAACGTATTTCCTCGGTTTTAATTCAAAAGGCATTTTCAATATTTACAGATTTGCCACTCAGTTTATTTCGGCCATATTTTATTCGTTTTCGCTCCGATTTGATCCGTTCAAGTCTCGTTAGATTCGTAATTTCGTAATCTATCTAATGATCCTACTGTTACTCATATTTTCAACTTTTTAAAATTCGAGATTAGATTTATTCTATTATTTTATTAAAGTAAAACTTGTTTATTTCATAACTTTCCCGTTTGAACTCCGATTTTCGTGATCTTTATATCGTTGGAATCGTAGCGACGCGTAGATTATTTTTATACACTTTTCAATCTGTTTTTCTACTGTTGGTGTACTGTTTCTAATATAGATCTTGTTTGCTTCGTGTATGATTGCCTCGATGAT
Source organism: Eremochloa ophiuroides (assembly GCA_038502445.1). Taxonomy (NCBI): domain Eukaryota; kingdom Viridiplantae; phylum Streptophyta; class Magnoliopsida; order Poales; family Poaceae; genus Eremochloa; species Eremochloa ophiuroides. The sequence goes on along the minus strand of JAHLJS010000009.1, from coordinate 44,512,854 downwards.
TGTGTGGTGATTTTATGATCGAGTTCAGACGGTGAGCAATACGTTGGTGATCAAGAGTACACGGAGGATCCAAGTTCTCTAGAGCACTTTGATCAAGGCAAGTATAGCATGGACTATCCTTGTTGCCTATTCACCTTAATCACCAAATTCATGATGCATGTGTCTACCTTGGCAACCCTAGTATTTATTCCTAGCTTTTGATCACTTGATCCTTGTTACCTATGAGATTGCATTTGAATAGTGATGCTAGTGCTTTGATGGGTCATGATCTTATGAACCTGAATAATTGATTATGAAATAAAGATTAAAAGATGCTTTTTAGCAACATGGACTAAGGACTTATCTGTAAGTATGACACCGGGACTTACAGCGCAACCATGGGGGCTATATGGCTCTGGCTTTAGTCAAGTATGGAGTTACTTTCTACCATGTTATTAATCTTGAAAGGTTCCTTGCCGAGCTGGTTGTTTTGCGGCTCCTGTCCTTGTGTGTACTGCTGCGTGTGTGTGCCACTTGGAAGGAGGGCTCTACCGCCCCTTGCCATTGCGCCCGGATTGATTGGTAACTTGTTAGAGAGCCTTTTGAAAGACCTCATAGTGAGACCCTGTTATGCACCTTGGCAGTGTAGTGTGGGCCTTGCAAACCCCGACATATGGGAATCATGACTCATGGTGAAAGTGTGCAACCTCTGCAGAGTGTAAAACTGATATATCAGCCGTGCTCACGGTCACGAGCGGCCTTGGACGTCTTACAGGAATTTAACTAATTGAATATTGATTTATTTGAAGTTTCTATTGATGTTTATTCCATATTAATTATTATGTTTATATGATCATGCAAATCTTATTCCTTGGTATATTCTATTGCTGCTACTCAATTGCTAAAACGTGATCAACTAAAAGCAACCGCTGTCAACCTGTGTCTTGCCTTATTTGAGCCTCATAAACCCATGTTATTCTTGTTGAGTACGACATGTACTTACGCTTGCTTTATTTTTCATATTTGGATAAAAATCCCGGATGGGTACCAGATGACTATGAGGATTCTTCTGAGGATTATTAGGATTGTGTTCACCAGTCAACTATTCCCTGTGGAATGGAGATTCCGCGAGAGAGTTATCTATATTATTCCGCTGTTATTAATGTAAAGACTCTGTGATATTATTCATTATATATTAAACCTTGTGATGGTACTATGTAATTTGTCACTTATGTGTGTGATTGATCTTTGGGCGCACATAAGTTGGTTCATTCAATTTTATCCTTAAAATTGGGTGTGACACCTTTACTTTAGCCGAATCTCGAGATTGTCTTACTACATTAGTGAGTTTCTATATTCTATCTCTGGAATACCATTTATCTCATTTACTCAGTTATCATTTACCATTTATCATTGACTTATTTATCGCTAAAGCACTAGAGTTATGGGTGATCATAGGTCTGCACATTTATCTTTCCAATCATTGTAGTAGATTATCCTAATGAGTAGAATGCCTCTTTATCCTTTTGGCATAAAATAAATCAACGATACTCGGAATACTTACCGGGTGAAGTGCTACAATGGGAGAATTATCTATGCGCTTGTGGATATATTTTATAGTATTATTTTTAGGAGGCAAGTGAAGATTATTTTATCTTTGGTTTTTGACATCATGTTAGGGATGACAACTTAACGTGAAGTGATGTTAAAAATACCAACATCTAGACAATCATCAAAAGTTTTTCCATAAACTGAAAATTCATCCATAAAAACTTTCATGATTTCTTCTATCTTTGAAAAGAAGCAGGTGCATTATATAATTCAAAAGACATTCTACGATAAGCATAAGTTCCGTAAGGACATGTAAAAGTGATTTTGCTTTGATCATCATGGTGGATAGAAATTTGGTGATATCTAGAATAACCATCAAGGAAGCAAAAGAAAGAATTATTCGCTAAACGCTCTAACATCTCATCAATGAAGGGCAACGGAAAATGATTTTTCTTTGTTGCTTTATTAAGTTTTCCATAATCTAAGCACATTCACCATCCAGTGACAGTTCTCTGGGGTATTAATTCATTTTTATCATTTTGAACTACAGTCATTCCACCCTTTTTAGGTACAACTTGAACAGGGCCTACCCACTCACTATGCGGCACAGGATAAATAATCCTAGCATGCAAAAATTTTAAGACCTCTTTCTTAACAACTTTCCTCATCGCATTTTGAAGCCTACGCGGGGGCTCTCTAGAAGTTGTTATTTCTGGGTTGGTTGGAATGCGATGGGTGCATAAAACAGGACTAATCCCCATAAGGGCTTGGAGTAAATAACCAAAAGGAGCACGGTATTTTTCTAAAGTAGTTATTAATCTAAAAGATTCTTCATCAGAAAGTTTATCACCTATAATCGCAGGAGAATTTTGATCATTATTCAGAAAAACATATTTAAGACCAGAAGGTAGTTGTTTAAGTTCAATAGAGGGCTTAGGTGGCTCTAGTAATTCATCTAGAGGTTCAGGATCAATAGGATCCTCCTCCTCTTCATTAATGAAGAACTGGGTATCATCTTGTAAACTAGGTTCAATAAATTGTTCAAATGACACAGTCTTAACCTCTTCTATTGGATTTAACTCAGGAAGTGGCTCTGCCTTAGCTTTTAATGCATGCGATGTAGGCACAGAGCGCTTAACTCCTTTCCAAAGTTTAATGTCTAAATTTCCCATACAACCTTCTCGCAAAAGTTTTCCTATTGATATTCTAATCATCACATCGAAATCCCAAACATCAAAGATATAAAAATTCAGCAGGATTCGAAATTCATTAATCACAATAGGAAGGGCACATAAAACTCCTGAGCTAGGAATAATATGTCCTGAATGACTTTTCAATAATTTATTTGTAGACATTAATGGCATATCTTTCAAGAATTTCTCAGCAAATGTAAGAGACATGATATTGACATCTACTATTGGGTTATAAAAGGAATCAAAAGGACATGCATCACTTTGATATTTAATAGTAATGGTGGGAGAATTTAAACGAATTATATCATTTGAAAGTTCACATTCTATCAACCACTCATTACTCATAACAAAAATCAATTCTCTTGTTATTTCTCTACGGAATTTTAAATCAGCAGGATATTGTCGACGAAATACCAGCGATAGTCTACCGAGGGGTATGCCCAAGGTAGTAGATTGATCAGTGAAGGTGCGCCTGAGACGAGCAAGAGCCACGCTGGAAGCGTGAGACACGAGATTTATACAGGTTCAAGCCGCCGTTAGGCGTAATACCCTACGTCCTGTGTGTTGCTGCATTGTATTGCTAGTAGATGAGATGAATTAAGGGGATCCCCTTCCTGCCTTATATAGTCCGGGAGGCAGGGTTACAAGTCGGTTTTACCATACATATCAGATTATAATCCTAACCGAACAAGGAAACTAATCGGCTAGATACAAGGAAAGCTATTTCCTTGTCCGCCAAGTCTTCGGCGGATATACGTGATCTTCAGGAGATCGTGTAAACGACACGTCCTTGGCAGTTCGGGCCTGATCGGATGACTCGGCCCATATTTAGCCATGCGGGTATATGGGTTTATACCCCCACAGCTAATCCCCGAGCACCTTGTATTCGTCGGGAGGTGCTAATCTTCAAAGTTTGCTTGACCAGACGGATGTAAGGAGCTCAGAAAAATTTTTAAAAAACCTTGTCTTTGGTAAAGTGTATTCACTTTTGGTTCCTCGGAAACAATACCTTCACCGTTAGGTGAAGTGTATCCACTTAGTCCCCGAGCCTGATAGTAGGTGAAGCAGGCACGTAGTGTCAAGGTCATAGTCTTTGTTCTTTGTAATCATGTAAAGCATTAACGAAGTCCCCTAGCACCTCCTGTGCTCGGAGGTACAGGTGAAACGACGAAGTCCCCGAGCAGTTCAGTGCTCGGAAATGCTGACGAAGCAACAACGAAGTCCCCGAGCACCTCCTGGGCTCGGCAGTACAGGCAAAGCGACGAAGTCCCCGAGCAGTTCAGTGCTCAGAAACGCTGTCGAAGCGACAACGAAATCCCGGAGCAGCTTTGGTGCTCGGAAACGCTTGACGACGATGACGTAGTCCCCGAGCAGCTTTGGTGCTCGGAAACGCCCGACGAAGACGACGAAGTCCCCGAGCAGCTTTGGTGCTCGGAACACTGACAAAGCGACGAAGTCCCCGAGCAGCTTTGGTGCTCGAAAACGCCCGACGAAGACGACGAAGTCCCCGAGCAGCTTTGGTGCTCGGAACGCTGACGAAGCGACGAAGTCCCCAAGCAGCTTTGGTGCTCGAAAATGCCTGACGACGACGACGTAGTCCCCGAGCAGCTTTTGTGCTTAGAAATGCCTGACGAAGACGACGAAGTCCCCGAGTAACTTTGGTGCTCAGAAATGCTTGACGAAGCAACGAAGTCCCCGAGCAGCTTTGGTGCTCGGAAACGCTGACGAAGCGACGAAGTCCCCGAGCAGCTTTGGTGCTCGGAAACGCTGACGAAGCGACGACGAAGTACCCGAGCAGCTTTGGTGCTCAGAAACACCTGACGAAGATGACGTAGTCCCCGAACAGCTTTGGTGCTCGGAAACGCCTGACGAAGATGACTACGAAGTCCCCGAGCACCTCCTGTGCGTGGAAGTACACGCGAGACGACGAAGTCCCCGAGCAGTTCACTGCTCGAAAATGCTAACGAAGTGACAACGAAGTCCCCGGGCACCTCCTGTGTTCGGAAGTACAGGCGAAGCGACGAAGTCCCCGAGCAGTTTAGTGCTCAAAAACCCTAAAGCATCGTGCGGGCCTTGTCCAGGAAGCCGAACCGTCAGACTTTCCTTTATGAGGACTTGTTCGCAGATGAAACGATTCATCTTTCCTCTCGCGCCGCCGCTCAAAAACCATTCAAACAACCGTTACATCCAACCCTAGCCGCCGCCATCTAGGGTTCCAAAAAACCTTGATTCAAGGCTCGATTCCACCAAATTTTCTTCGATTCGACCTTCCAGTAACCCAATCCCAGGTTCAATTTGAAGGAATGGCGCCCAGAAAGAGTTCGTGCGTATCCTCGATGAAGGGTAAAGAGCCGCAGCCTGGAGAACTCCGCCTCGACAATGAGTGGCAGCCGTCCACCATGATGGAGGGGGCCATCTTGAAGTTGCTGGCGAAATGACACCTCCCAAATCATGCCACCGCTAGATGGAGGCCATCAGAAGGTGAGCCGTACCCCATGCCTAACACCGGCGAAATAACCGTCTTTGTCGACTAGTTCCTCCGCGGATTTGGTGTTCCGTGCCATCCCTTTCTTCGCAAACTCCATGACTATTACAAAATTTCTCAGTGCCACTTGCATCCCAACTCAATCTTCATAATTTCTATTTTCATCCAATTCAGCGAGGCCTTGGCCAGAATTCTTCCTCGTTTTAATTTATTTCATCACCTGTACATGCTTGTAAAATCGAGCGACGGGGCATCTCGAATTGCCGGGGGAGTATACCTTAAGCTCCGAGATGACATGTCCGCCCATTATCTTTCTATCCCCCTCAACACCAGTCTTCGAGATTGGAACAAGAGGTGGTTTTCTCTGCCAAATCAAGACCCTCCTGTTCGGTGCGCTGTCGAACAGATACCAGAAAGAAAACCGAGCTGGTCATCGAGACCCACATCCGGTCAGATTGTGCAAGTAAACGAACTACTGGAAATCCTGAAGGGGATGACTCTGAATGGAGTTGGAGTTGCTGCCAACTTCGTGAGGCGCCGAGTTCAACCCTGCAAGGATAGGATTCATCCTGCATATGAGTGGGTTGGCGAAACTGATCCGACCAGATAGGTCCCCGACCCGATGTCAGCCGAGGAGACCATGGTGAGGCTGAAGGAGCTGTTCGACAGCAAAGTGTTGATCAACAACCGAGGACAGCAGAAACCACTGCATATTGCGAATCCACCTCCTGAGGTATGCCTTTACAGATTCCTTTGCTCACATCGTCTGTCTTGATGTTGATCATTAGCATCTTATTTGATTTGCTGAAGATACATGGCCAGGACCAGAAAGCCTATTTCTCGGAGGTGCCTAGTGCGGAGTGGCCTGAAGGAGTTGATCCTCGACACCGCTACCAGCCTGGCAGCGATGATGAGGACTTCTTAGAGCCCTCAGATGCAGAAGTCGATGAAGAGGAAGAGGACCAGGAGACCCCCTCCCAACGGGAAACTCACGGCAAGCAGCCCATGCCTGATAAAGCTAGGACATCAGGCAAAGTCTGGAGGCCTGAGAAACCAATAAAGCTATCCGAGGAGCGAGCTCATCGCCAGGCGGTGATCCCGAGCTCAAGTGATCACGACGGACCCCCTCCGAAATGTCAAAAAGAGGAGTTCCCGTCGTCCAAGAAGCCTGCGATGAAGAGGGGACTTCTGGTCCGAAAAGAAGCTTCACGCCGAAAATGTCGCCGCTCAGAACTGAGTATCCAAATCTTCTTTGTTGCTGCATTTTGCTGACCGGTATGCTCAGTTACATGAAGTCAGTATTTTTGTTCAGGGACCCTTCGACCGAAGATGTCGAGAGAATGGCCGAAGGAGAGACTGGTGGCGATGCCGCATTGAAGGATGGTGGTACCGCAAGCTGGCCTTCCGACCAAGAATTGCCGAAGACACCGCTAGAGCAGCAGCCAAACTTGGACTCGCATGAGTAGGAGCCACCATCCGACCAACCTCGCGAGTCTACTCCGCCGCCACCATCACCACCCTCAACATGGGGTACAAAGCGGCAGTCTGAGGACGCCGAAAGAGGCCGTTCTTCAAGCCAGAACTCGCCCACTGGCTCCGACCAGGGAGCGGATAAGAAGACCGGCGGGCCCTCTTTCGGAGCAGCACGGGGGTCAAGCCAGGAGACCCCCGAGCAACCACCGGCAGGCGCAACTTTTTCAGAGCAGGACGTCGAGGAGATCTCCCGTCAGGTTGCGAGTGGGACTCTGCCGGTGGTGCTCAGAACCTTCAGGCGGGTCGGCGATCAGTATGCCATCGTCATGGAGGAAGGGGCGGCGGACGAAGAGCTGGAGGCATTAAAAGCGGATATCTCAAGCACCTGATCTGATCTCACGAACGTGCTCCGCCGTCTGGGACAGCTGTCCTCGTGAGTTCAGCTAACTATACCCTTCTTGAATTTTCTTGGGGTTTCTTTACTTGCTTTTTCGTCATGCTCTGTTTTTTGCTGATTAGGCCGTACATGACACGGCCGAAGATCGAAGGAAATTTCTGCAGCGCGCGGCGAGACTCACGGTGGAGAATGCTAGGCTAGAAAAAGAAACTGCTCGTCTGGAGAAGGCGATGGAGGACCTCCACGAGCAGCGCGACACGTTGCATTTGCACTGCAACGATTTGATGGAGGCCAAACAGAAATTTCTGCAGGACAAGAAAGGTATGAAAACCATTATGGCTCTGGTTGCTGTATCCCATCTCCTTATTGCTAAGCCTCGAAGTCTTTTGACTGGCAGATCTGTCCGATTTGCTGGAGGGAGCCGCAGGTCGAGGTACATGCTTATTTAGACATCCAACCTTTGCCCGATTTGCTTCTTTAAAGGAAAGTTGATCCGTCGTCTTTCTTGTTACAGTTAAAGAGCTGGAAGGTGAAGTGTCCATGCTGCGGGAAGCTGCTCAGAGGAATGAGGAGACATGATTGGGTGAGTTTCTCCTGATTGTAGGATGCATTAGTATCTCTTGTTGAGACTTCTAATTTTTGCCTTCTGTCCTGAACAGACACTGATCGGAGAACCCGAGCACAGATGAACGATCTGTCGCTACGCCTTGAAGCTGCCGAGAGCCGTTATGACGCCGTGGTGGATGGTGTCAAACCTATCCTGGATATTATCGAGTATGCTCCAGGTCATCCTCCTGCAGACGCTCCGAGGCCTTTTGACATCATCCGCCGTAGCCGTGAAGCACTGCGACACTTCAAGGCCTTCTGCACTGATGTAGCGGAGAATGTTGCAGCCCACGTGCTTGGTGTAGTATGCTCCCATTACCCTAGAGTGACCAACGACAGGGTAAAGGGAGGTTACGCTCGTGGCACCACCAAGCAGCAGCAGGATCAACTAGAGGAGGAGGCGAAGCCCGCGGCGGAGCTCTTGGCAGCGGATAGGCAGCTGTTTCCCATGGAGAATACTTGAAGACACCTGCACAAGAGCTGTAGATTGCATTGTGCAACAAACGATGTTTAATGTAATCGGAAATCATATTATGTAAAAGCCACTCTGGATGATGTTTATGTAAATTCGCTTTTTGATCTTATAATGTTGGTCGGATTTTCGTCGCGTAGTAACCGAGTAGTACTTCGAACGCTCTTATGGCGTTTTTTTCTTTGATTTGTCGGCATGAAGCTAGAGCGTACAGCTCATTAGCGTGATCGACGACCGGTGCCCGTTCCTTTCGACGGGGCTTTTGGAGACGCTGCTAACCTGCCCAAGCATCCCGGGGGCTTACGTGTTAGCGAAGACTTAACGGCCCAGGCGTCCCTGGGGCTTACGTGGTGGCAAAGCTGCCCGCGCCTAGCGGGGGTTACGCATATCGTGAGCGATGGCTTCCCGAATCTATTGGGGCGGTCGATGAAGTGGCGAAGTTGAGCAACCTGTCGGAGACAGGGCTTATGCGTTGACGTGACTAGGATATCCGAACGGGTGCGGGGCTTACACGTAGTCATAATTGTGCTGCCTGAGGAGGTGCGGGGCTTATGCATTGGCGAAGTCGTGCTGCCCGAGCAGGTGCGGGGCTTACGCATTGGCGAAGTCGTGCTGCCCGAGCAGGTGCGGGGCTTACACATTGGCGAAGATATGCTGCCCGAGCAGGTGCAGGTCTCACGCATTGACGACGAATTCACTGATCTGCGATTGTAGACATTCATGTACATAGAAGCAACATGATTTTTATTGAAGTAATGAAACAAAAAATACACATATCTGCCTCGACACTCTGTCAAGGATAGAAGCGATGGAGGTGCTCAATGTTCCAGAAGTTGGGGATGTCGACACCATCAAGGTCCTAACCATGTATGGTCCCTCCCATGGAGAAGAAAGCTTGTGCATGCCCTCCTTGTTCTGTTTGCGCCGAAGGACGAGGTTGCCGACCGCGAAGAACCTGTCGTTGATGTTCCGGTTATAATATCGCCGTATCCCCTCCACGTATTTGGCCGTGCGTACGCAGGAGGCCAGACGCTCTTCTTCGAGTCTGTCGATGTCCTCTGCTCGTGCACCGTCGGACCTTTCTTCATTGTAGTTCTCAATTCTTGGATCTCGGAAAGCGATGTCGGCTGGTAGCGCTACTTATGATCCGTAGACCATAAAATATGGAGATACACCAATATTGCGACTAGGCTGTGTCCTCAAACCCCAGACGACTGCTGGTAACTCATTGATCCAGTTTCATAGGATTCTTTCGACGACTTCATGTAAGCGCTTCTTGAGGGCGTCGAGCAACATTCTATTTGCTCTTTCAACTTGTCCGTTTGCTCGAGGGTGAGCCATCCGAGACATACTTTACCACGATGCTTATTTCGTCGCAGAAATATCAGAAGTCGCTTCCAGTGAAAGTAGTACCTAGGTCGGTGATGATGCTGTTCGGAAGGCCGAAACAATGAGAGATGTCATTGAAGAACTCCGCAGCTTTGGCCACTGTTGCCTTCACCAATGGCTTGTATTCAATCCACTTGGAGAATTTGTCGATGGCGACGTACACGCAGCGGTTGCCCCTTTAGCTGCCTTGAAAGGACCTATCATGTCGAGTCCCTAAGTAGCGAATGGCCAGGATGCAGGTATGGTCAGTAGCTCCTGCACTAGGACGTGTATCTGTTTTGCGAAAAACTGGCACGCCTCGCAGTGACGTACAATCTTCTCGGCATCCTAGACGGCTTTTGGCCAGTAAAATCCTGCTCTGAAAGCTTTGCCGACCAGAGTGCGTGAGGCTACGTGGTTTCCAAACATGCCTCCATGTATTTCTTGGAGTATCTTGATGCCCTCATCGCGCGTGACGCACTTCTGGAATACTTCGCTATTAGCGTCTTTACGCATGAGTTTGTTGTCGATGAGGACGTAATTCTTGAACCGTCTCACAAGACGTTCTGCTTCTATTTTGTCTTCGGCGATTTTGGTTTTGAGCAGATAGGCGATGAAGGGTGCCCTCCAATCATCTGTAGAATCAGAGGTGCAAGCTGCTATCTGACCGGACGGGAGCGCTTTGGCCTCTTCTTCTACTGGGATGGAGGCACGGACCAAGTCTTGAACGAAGACGCCGGGAGGAATATCAGCTCGTGACGAACTGATCTTAGATAGCTCGACAGCTGCCTGGTTTTCAGCTCGGACGATGTGGTGAAACTCGATGCCCAAGAATTTTCCTTCGAGCTTTCTGATTGCGGTGACGTAGACGTCCATCTTCTTGTTGTTACAGTCCCAATCTTTATTTATCTGATTGATAACCAGAGCAGAGTCCCCATATACCATCAACCGCCGGATTGTTGGAGGCTTTGAAATAGATCTGTAGGCCGTGGATGGTGGCTTCATATTCGACAGCATTGTTGGAGGCTTTGAAATAGATTCTCAATACGTAGCGGAGGCGTTCACCGGTCGGTGATATGAGGAGTACGCCGGCGCCTGCGCCTCAAACGCTGAGGGATCCGTCAAAATACATCGTCCCGTGTTCCTCATGCTTGGTTGGTACTTGCTCCTGCACTTCCGTCCATTCAGCGACGAAGTTAGCCAATACCTGAGACTTGATCGTCGTTCGGCTGTGGAACTCCGAAGAATAAGTCCCTAGCTCCACAGCACATTTCATGATTCTGCCGTAGGCGTCTTAGTTGCGTAGGATATTGCCGAGAGGATGTTGGGTGACCACTACAATTTGATGAGCCTCAAAATAATGGCGGAGCTTGCGTGATATGACGAGGATGGCGTAGATCAGCTTCTGGACCGTCGGATAGCGAGCTTTAGACTCGTTTAAGACTTCACTGATGAAATAAACTAGTCACTGAACCGGATATGTGTGACTATCTTCCTCCCGTTCGACGACTATCACCGTGCTGACAACATTGCTTGTCGCGGCGATATAGAGGACCAGGGTTTCATCCTTTTTGGGAGCTGCAAGGAGCGAAGGATGTACCAGGAACTGCTTTAGGTCCATGAAGGCCTGGTCGGCTTCTTCCGACCAGACAAATTTTTCGCCTGTCTTGAGGAGCTTGAAGAAGGGGAGGCCTTTTTGGCCTAACCTAGAGATGAAACGACCTAGGGCCACCATGCACCCTGTGAGCTTTTGAACATCCTTGACGTTGGTCGGGGGCTTCATTCTCATGATAACCTCGATCTTTTCTGGGTTAGGGAGTATGCCTCGTTTGCTGACGATGTTGCCGAGCAGGTTGCCTGACGGTACACCAAAAATGCACTTGGAGGGGTTTAGTTTCCATTGGAATTCATCCAACTTCTTGAAGACTGCTTCAAGGTTGGAGACGAGGTCTTCATCCTTCCGGGTTTTTATGACGACGTCGTCGACATAAGCTGCGGCAATGTCGGGAATGAGATCCTTGAGGCATGCCTGGATGGCCCGCTGGTATGTCGCGCCAGCATTCTTCAGGCCAAAGGACATGGTCTTGTAGCAGTAGGCCCCAAAGGGAGTAATGAAGGAGGTTCTCTCCTGGTCTTCTTCCTTCAAGGAGATCTGGTGGTAGCCGGAGTAGCAGTCGAGGAAGCTGAGTAGCTCGCAACCGGCTGTGGAGTCGATGACTTCATCGATACGGGGGAGACCGAAGGGGTCTTTAGGGCAGTGTTTGTTGAGATCGATGTAATCAACGCACATTCTCCATTCATTATTCTTTTTTCTTACAAGGACCGGATTGGCTAACCAATCGGGATGATACACCTCTTTTATAAAGTCGGCAGTTAGGAGCCGAGCTATTTCTACCCTAATAGCCTCCTTCTTGTTTGGAGAGAAACGCCGAAGCTTCTGCTTGATGGGCTTGGCGGTCTTCGAGACATTCAAGGAGTGCTCGATCAGCTCCCTCGGTACGCCAGGCATGTCCGTGGGTTTCCGCGCGAAAACGCTGACGTGCTTTCTGAGGAAGCTGACGAGCGTGTCTTCCTATTTGGGATCGAGGTCTGCCCCGATGCGAGTAGTTTTACTTGGGTCACCGGGAACGAGGACGATGTCCTTTGTCTCCTTGCTCTTGGTAGCAGCTCTGGGCGGGGTTTTCTCCGGGATGACCTATTCTTCGGGCGTCAGCTTCTGTCCATCCACTGTGCATGTATTCATCAGGATGGAGACGTCGGTGGCTTCTGCCATGGTGATGGCCTCCTTTTCGCAGTCGTATGCGACTTGGAGGTTGGAGCGGACCGTAAGGATGCCGGTCTCCGTTGGCATCTTCATGACGAGATAGGTATAGTTGGGGATGGCCCCAAACTTAGCCAAAGCTGGATGGCCGAGTATGACGTGATACGCGGTGTCGAAGTCGGCCACCAAGAAGTCCACGTGCTCGATCCGGAAGCAATGTGGTGTCCCAAACTGGACAGGCAGGTTGATCTGTCCCAGGGGGTAGGAGGGCTGCCCTGGGACGATTCCCCAAAACGGAGCCGTGGTCGGCTCCAGGTCTTCTGCTCGGAGTTCGAGCTCCTTGGCGGCTCTGGAGAACAGGATGTTGAGGCCACTGCCACCATCGATCAGCACCTTCCGGAAGCGTGTCTTGCGTATCACCGGGTCAAGGATCAGTGGGAAGCACCCTAAGTATGGGATCTCCGTCCACTGGTCTCCTCTGCTGAAGGTGATGGCCTTGTGAGACCAAGGGGAAATCTAGGGTTGGTGATGGAGCCATCGTGGTTGGCGACGTAGTTGATGCGTCTAGCGATGAGCTTCTGTTCTCCCTTCGACTCCATGGCTATGCGGCCACCAATGATCGTGGAGACCGTTCGGTGAGCTTCAATGAAGCCTGGAGGCTGGTCGTTGTTGTCATCGCGCTTGTCTCTCTCGGACTCTATGAGAGCCCTCTTCTTGTCTTCTTCTTGGAACGCCCTGGAGAAGTCATAACATTCTCTCATGCTATGTTTGTGGAACTTGTGGATCGGGCATTGACTATCAAGGAGCTTGTCATAAGCCTCTTCATAATTTTGCTTCGGGGCTAGTCGGGTGTTGTAGACTTGGTAGTGGCGACGCCTATCTCCAGCCCTGGAGCCTTCCGATTCATCGTGGTGATGTCGCTCGGAGCGATGTTGGTCGCGGCGATCGCGTTCGCCCCGGTGATGGTCTCGACGGGCTCCTCGGTCATCATGGCGCCGATCAGATCGATGATCGGTGTCCTCGCGGCGTGGTCAGTCGGGGAAGTGGAGGTGGCTATGAACGGAGTGGCGAGCCGCCTCGTTCCCCTCGGCGTACTTGTTGGCGATGCGCAGTATCTCGGCGATGGAGTCTGGTCTGCTGCAGTACAACTTCCTCTAGAGCTCCTCATCAGGTCAGAGGCCACGTATGAAAGCGGAGATAGCCTCAGCATCCATGACGCCTGGAATGTTGTTTCTGGTTTCTGAGAAGTGCCAAATATAATCCCGCAATGATTCTCACGACGCCTACTGGAGCTTCTCAAGATCAAATTTTGTGCCGGGCTGCTTGCAGGTGGCACTGTAGTTGTTGATGAATTGCTCCCTCAGCTAGTTCCAAGTATCGATGGAGTTCGGCTTCAGGCTCAGCAGCCAATTATTGGCGGATGTGTTGAGCATAACAGGCAAGTAATTTGCCATGACGTTGGAGTTCCACCCGGCAGCTTTGACCGCGATCTCGTAGACGGTAAGCCACTTGGTAGGATCGGCGGTGCCGTCGTAGGTCTCAACGCCAATGACCTTAAAGTTCGGCAGCCAGCGTACTGCCTGGAGTTCTGCCGTGAAGGGGAGTCCAGAAGCATTTTTGTCGTTGACCAGAGGGCCGTGCGCCTCGTCATATTCTTTGCGGCGCTCAGTCTCTGCCGACTGCCTAGCTTCCCTCCAATTCTCGATGCGCCCCCGGAGATCTCTGGTCTTCAGCTTTTCACGGAGGTCGGACTGGTTGACCTCCTGGTCCCCATCTTGGCGACGACGTCTCCGGCCACCGCGGGAGTGACCACCATCATCGTGAATGATCTCGGTGGCCGACACAGTGGAAAGTGATGGAGGTAGAAACTGGCATTCTTCGTTGATCTGAAACTGGGCTGCCTGGAGTTAAGCCATAAGGCGCTCCACTTCAGGTGTCGAAACTAGCCTTTTGGCCTCTTCTATCGCGATGTCGACGTTTACACTTGGTGTCTTGTAGACCTGGTGTTTGCCGACCAGATCAAATTCTTGCTCTAAGTTCCGTATGGGGGCCATCTTTGCCTCGGCTTGCAGTTCGCGACGCCGTCTTAGGTGGGCGTTTCTTCCCTCGCGGGCTGCTCCAGCATCTTCAATTTCATTCAGAGGAGGAGCGCTGTCGTTGCTGATGGCGAGGATGGGTCCGTCGATGTACCGTCCAGTGGGAGGTGGCAGATCAATGAGATCGCCGCCTTTCACGTCATCGAGGTCGGAGCAGTCGTTGTCGGCGATGATGAAGCTGGAGCTGGTGCCGATGTGCTCGGGGGAGGTGTGGTCGGAGGAGCGTAGTAGATGCGCAAAACTGGAGGCCGTGTTCCGAAGACCGAACGGCATATAGCCACTCGGGAGGTCGTGGTCGGAGGCCCTCGAAAGCGTGATAGCTCGGGGTCATAGCTCGACGACGCGCCCCCGAGGAGTGATGGTGAAGGCCAGAGTCATGTCCTGGCAAAGCGAAGAAGGTCGTTGCGCCGTCGATGAGCGCTGAAAGTGGTCTGCAGTCGACTCCAACATCTGGAGAATCTCGGACAGGCCTTGGGATATCCAATCTATGGATCTGATCAGGTCGACGTTGCCGATGGCCTTCCGGATGTAACGTGGCAACTTCCTTGCCGGGGCGGAGGTTGCTAGAGGAGTCGGAGTAGATGAGATCTGGGCCGCATCCAGGATTTTTCCTTCACTGTCGGGACCGATGATCCAGGTGATGGATCCCACCGTAAAGATCTGGCCCGGCGTCGGGAGCTTGAAAAAACACCTTGTTCGCCATGGATCAGGAAGCACACCCCTACCTGGCGCGCCAACTATCGACGGAATACCGGCGATAGTCTACCGAGGGGTATGCCCAAGTTAGTAGATTGATCGGTGAAGGTGCGCCTAAGACGAGCAAGAGCCACGCTGGAAGCTTGAGACACGAGATTTATACAGGTTCAGTCCACCGATAGACGTAATACCCTATGTCCTGTGTGTTGCTGTATTGTATTGCTAGTAAATGAGATGAATTGAGGGGATCCCCTGCCCGCCTTATATAGTCTGGGGGGCAGGGTTACAAGTCGGTTTTACCATACATATCAGATTACAATCCTAACCGAATAAGAAAACTAATCGGCTAGATACAAGGAATGCTATTTCCTTGTCCGCCAAGTCTTCGGCGGTATACGTGGTCTTCAGGAGATCATGTAGACGACGCGTCCTTGACAGTCCGGGCCTGATCGGATGACTCGGCTCATGTTTAGCCATGCGGGTATACGGGTCTATACCCCCACAAATAAGAAACATTAAAACTTTTAAAATTCATAGACTCTTGAGGTTTTATAATTTTGCGATAATATGAGGTATTTCCATAATTATCAAAAAGTTCATCATCAAATTCAAGCATAAAATCAGAAATAGGAGTTATCTCCTTCTCATTAGATAGTTCAGGTAAAGGTTGAGATGAATCAGACAAAAATTTGGAATTAGGTAACAAAGATTCATCTTCTAACAACTCTTCTTTTTCTTCAGGGAGGTCAATTAAGATATTAGTAAGAATAGTTTTAGCATGTGTAGCAGTAATATGTATAAATGCTCCACCCGCGGCCAAATTAAGATACTCTTTATTTTTATTATTAAGGCCTAAAAAGAAATGTTGCAAAAGCATATGTTCTGACAAAGTAAGATTACGTCCAGAATTTATAAATCCATTAAAGCGTTCCCAAGCCTTGCCTAATGATTCGTTATCTAATTGTTTAAATCCAATAATTTCAAAATGAAGTTTAGTGACTTTTTTTATAGGAAAAAATTTAAGACAAAAATTAGCACGCAATACTTACCAATCCCCTTGACTACTCCTAACATGGTGATTATACCATTTCTTTGGTTTTCCCGTTAATTAAAACGAAAAGAGCTTCCATCTTAAAGTTTCATCTGTCATGCCCTTAATATGTAGACATGCACATGTCTGCTCAAAATCAGTTAAATGGGAATAGGGGTTTTCGCTAGAACTACTAGAAAAAATGTGTTCTTGAACTAACTTAATTAATCTCGCACGTAACTCATAACTTGATGATGTAATAGATTTAGATGATTCTTTTGGCTAGAGATACAAACCCGATGGTGCTCCGTATTGATATAAAAGTTGAGATATAGGTTCCATATTAAAAAGGTCAAAGATAAAAAATAAAAGTATAATACAAGATTAAGATAAACTATAGTTAAGATCAGCAAACCGTTTCCCGGCAATGGCGTCAGAAATGCTTATTGGTATAAATTAATTGCACTCTATTAAATATTATTATTATCAAAGTATCCGTAAGCGCACAGATAGAATACCGATATAGCACTTCACCCGACAATCCCGATTTTAATATCGAACCCAAAGGAACAGTAGGTGATACTGACTAAGTCTATTGATTCTTAACCCGATAACACAATCAATCCAAAGAATATCAAAAATGAGGAAATAGCTAGTGACTATCTGTTCCAACAACTGGTAAGTTTTGAATAATATCGTTCTAACTGGACAGTGACCGGAATAAGAGCAGAAATCAGAGTTCTCTCCTACCAATCACTTATGCACCTATCGATCCTATCAACGGGAAGTGAACTACAGAGGACTCAACGTAGCTGTCACCTACGTGATCTACCACTATCCAGCTAATCAGGGAACATTCACAATTAATTATAGCCTAGACACCACGTCTACACTACGAACTACCACTTCAATCTAGGATGTAACACCCAAAAAATTGCATTCTTTTAAATAGTGGGAATTTATTTAATTATGCAATTAGTTGATCATTCCAATATAGGGAAATAATAATTTTTCACAAATATAAAATCAAACCTAGGTCATACACATGTATGATGCATTCATGCTGGAGCATTTCTTCTTTGTACTGTTGTAGCTTATTTGAATTTTTCAAATATTTCAAAACCCAATTTGAAAATCCTTGTGGAAAATGAAATTGGAAAATGGAAAAGGTAGTAGAGAAGAGCCCTTCCCCTCTCCTTTCTGGCCCAGCTAGCAAGCCGGCCTGCCTTCCCCCTCGGCCTGCTCCCTCCTCTTCTCTCCAACCTGACTGGGCCGAGGCCCAGCTAGCCAGCCAGAGCTGAAGCCAACCACAGCAGCGCACCCTCCTTCCTCCTTTGCAGCTGACGAGCGGGACCCACGGGTCAGCCCCTTCCTTCTCCACCTCCCTCGCCGCGCGAACAGAGCCGCCGCTGCCGTGTTCATCCGCCGCAGCCGAGCACGCGCGCGCGAAGCGTCCCTCTGCCGTGACTGCCAGCACGACCCCAGCGCTCTGTGCTACCGACCCGTGGGACCCACAGGACAGCCCCTCCCCTTCCCTCTATGCCGTGCCGAGAGTCCGAAGCAGAGAAGAAACGGCCGAAGCCGATTTCACCGCTCGCCGTGTTTGATTCAATCTCCGAGATTGTCGTCACGCCTCGGGAGTACTTAAGCAGCGCCACACCCCCTCGTAGCCGTCACCCAACCCTAGCCGCCTCTCCTCGCTCGCCCCCGCAAGAACAGAGCCGCCGCCAGGACCCGAAGCTGCCCGCCGCCGTCGAAACCACCGTAGAAGCTATTCCCGTCCAAATTGGCGGTTCTCCGAGCTTTGCTGCAAGGTCAGGAACCTCCCCGGCCTTTTCCTCCTCGAATTCATGCCCGGTAGCCGCACCCATGGCTTCGCCGCCGCCATGCTGCCGCCGCCGAGCGCGCTGCTTTCTCCTCGAGCCGTAATCGCCCGTCCCGATGCCCTAGACGAGTTCCCCATCGAGCTCTCTCTCTCCTGAGCCCTTTCCCGTGCCGAATGGTGCACTGCAGCGCCGAATCGCCTTCTCCGGCGATGCGCCGGCCATGGCGCCGCCGTGGCCTCTCTGTTTTCCGGTCGGCTGCCGCCCATACCCCCGATCTATTCTCGGCCGTCGGTTTTAAATCGGACGGCCCAAAATAGAAGATACCCCTTTGGTCGCCTTTTTGCAAAAGAGACCCCGACGTTTTTAATGTTCAAACCAGCACTCCCTAGCGCCTCCAGCCGGTTACGTTTTGTCCTTTCAAAAGCGTATTTCCTCTCGGTATTCGGTAAAATACGTTTTCCAGTTTAAAAGGCGCATTTCAATTCGGTGTAGATGAAAATGTGTTTTCAAATTTGAAATCAAAATTGTTTCATTTATAATTTCCACGTTTTAGCTCCGATTTGAACGATTCGAATTGCGTTAGATTCATAATTTCATAATCTATCTGATGGTACCACTGTTTCATATATTTTCAACTTTTAAAATTCGAGATTATATTTAATCTATTATTATTCTATTATAAATCTTATAAAATTCATATCTTCCTCGTTTTAAATCCGATTTGCGCAAACTTTATATCGATGTGATCGTAGCGACGTATAGATTAGTTTTATAAACTTTTTATTTTGTTTTATCTCTATTGGTATACTGTTCTAATCAATAGCTTTGTTTGCTTTGCATGATTGCACTGGATGTGTGTATGTTGATTTGGTGATCGAGTATAGACAGTGAGCCTTACGTGGGTGATCAAGATCAGTACTTCGACAACCCGGATGACCAGGAGTTTGCTGATCAAGGCAAGTATTAGTATGGATCATCCTTGTTGTCCTATTCACCAAATAAATAATTGCATTTGCATGTGTCTTCCTTGTTAACCATAGTTACTTCCTAGTTTTGTTATCCTGTTCCTTGCAACCTATGGGATTATGCATATGGTAATTGAGGCTAGTGCGTTATTGCTATCATGATCATGTAAACTGATTAATTGAATATGCAATAAGGATTAAAAGATGCCTTTTTAGCAACATGGAACTAGGGGATTGGAGCACAGTTTTGTGATGCACCATATCCTTCCCCCTTGGTAATGATCTGTCAGCAAAAGCTGGGACTTACTGTGCAACTATGAGGGCTACATGGCTCTGGTTTTAGTCAAGTATAGGTCCTTTTTCTAGCTTGTTAGAGGTTACCGAAAGGCGTGATGGGGCCTGACGACTCGGGTATAGTGCGGCTCCTGTCCGAGTGTGTATAACCTGCGTGACCTTGTGCCACGAAGAAGGGGGGCTCTACATCTGCTTGCCGGGTTCCTAGCGGCCCTAACTTGTTAGACGATGTATTTTGAAAGACTTCACAGTGAAACCCTGCTCTCTCACCTTGGTAGTGTTATGGGAGTAATTAACCCGAGCAAATGGGAATCACGGCTCATAGTGAAAGTGCACAACCTCTGCAGAGTGTAAAACTGGTATACTAGCCGCGCTCACGGTCACGAGTGGCCCGAAAAACTCACGGAGTAGTTATTTTTCAGGGTGATGTTTAATTAAAAGCAACCTGCTGTTAAACCGTGTCAACCCTTTTGAGCCTCATGAACCCATGCTAGTCTTGTTGAGTACGACATGTACTTACACTTGTTTATTTTTTATTACTTGGTTAAAAATCCCGGATGGGTAACAGATGGTGATAGTGATGAGGACTACCCAGAGGACTACTAGACTTGTGCTTCACCAGTCGACGTCCCTGTGCTATGGAGCTACCGCGAGAGTTATCTTTATTTTCCGCTGTGTAATGACTTTGATATTATTCGCTATGTTTTAAACATTGGTTATGATACAATCTATGCAATTTGTTGGCTTATGTGTGTGACTGATCTCTGGGCGCACGTAAGTTTATGCATCCCATTTTATCCTTAAAATTGGGTGTGACATAGGAGCTACCAAGATCAAAGCACTCAATATGAGTTGCAAACTTAAGAATGAATAAGAACAAATGCTTACTTGAATCAGAATGTTGAATACAAAAGTACCTCAGAACGCAACTGCGGGCGAGGGAGTCGAATCCAGACGAATACAGTTACGAACAAGCTCCGACAGGCCGGGACTCCTCCGAATCTCTACTCATCTACTCTATCTCTCTAATCTCTTTCTTGATTGCTAGCCTAGATCTAATAGATATCTATCTAATGCTTTAGACTCTTCAGCTCTTGATCTGGCTCTCCTCCAGGAGGGTCTGGCCCTTTATTTATAGCCCGGTGGGATGAATACGTGCCGTAAGATCAAACTGACTTAACCAAGGGCCAAGATGACTCCTCAAAGGCGGTGGAAGAAGACTCCAGAAGGCGGCGAGTAGAGACCCTAGGGGGCGCCGCCCGGCCCCCCTTAGGGCCGGCCGGCCCCACCACCTGCCAGGTGGGGCTCCGGTTGCTTCGGGTGGCTTCCAGAGACTTCTAGCGTGTCGATGACGTATGTTGCCTTGGCGTTCAAGTTTCGTGGTAATTAAGCACTTAAATCCCTCTTTTAAGCTTTTCTAGCTAATCCCCTGGAAAATATACAATTCACTAAAACTTGTGAAAATTATTAGTAATAACCCTGTTCTCCTAGATATTCATGTGTAATACAGGGATAATTGATAGTAAAATTTAGACGTTAACAAGTGTCAACACCTAGCCGCCACGCCGACCCACTGGACGTCGTCGCCGGTCTTCGCCGCTGCTCCAAGCTCCTCTCATCGCTAGCCCTCGCTCTAAGCTGCACCCTTTGAGGTTCTTGATCCGTGGCTTGATTCGTCTGCTTCCCTAGCTCCACCACGATCTGTTCATCCTCAAAGCAGGGCCCCTGGCCGGGAGATGAGTTGTGAGATGTTTTTGTTCTTGCCTGTGATGTTGTTGTTACTGCCTATGATGCAAAAGATGAGTTGAGCACTGCCACTGCCTATGATGCACTAGAAGTCTGTTTTGCTTTACTGAATTGTATCCTTGCCGCCTACCAGTTCGGGTAAGTAGAATGGATCCTAGCTTTCAAAGTCCAAATATGGCCTCACCATACCACTGCTAAGTTTTAAAATGTGTTTTATTGTGCAGCGAGGCAATCATGGGCCATTCGATTGCATTTATAATCTATCCTCAGGATGGTTGGGTCGTTGTATTCGACTCTTTGGATACACCGAAAGAAGGGTATCAGGAATTTATAAACGTATTGAGATTGTAAGTGAATGTACTTGTCCTTTTACGCTTTATGAAAGTGTATTGTCATTGATAGTTAATAATTGTTTTGTTACAGTGGTTACTGCAAGTATGTGGAGGATCCCACGTGCATTGATCGAAGATCCGATAAGAAGAAACAGAAGTACCCCAAAACACTAAAAGTGAGGCACCAATTCCCGGTACGTTCCATAAGAGTGTTGGTATTTTTAACATCACTTCACGTTAAGTTGTCATCACTAACATGATGCCAAAAACCATTGGTAAAATAATCCACACTTGCCACCTAAAAATATAACACTATAGAATATATCCGCAAGCGCACAGATAATTGTCCCATTGTAGCACTTCACCCGGTAAGTATTCCGAGTATCGTTGATTTATTTTATGGCAAAAGGATAAATAGACATTCTATTCATTAGGATAATCTACTATATTGATTGAAAAGATTATTAATAAAGGTGCAGACCTATAATGACCAGTAACTCTAATGCTTTAGCGGTAATAATTCAATGATAATGTGATAAATAATAATTGAGTAAATAAAGTAAATGGTATTCCAGAGATAGAATATAGAGACTCACTAATGTAGTAAGACAATCTCGAGATTCGGCTAAAGTAAAGGAAACCTACGTAATTACTAAACATAAAGTCTACAGCCTATACTATATTACACATCTTCATTTATAGCAGAACCAACTCAGAAAACATCATAAGGAACATCATCTAATGAGGATATTAAGACACAAGGGTTACCTCCTTCGCGACCGTGCTCTACTCGTCCTACGTACGGAGGGTGGATTACAGAGGAACCAACGCAGCTGTCACTTACGCGGACTACCACACGACCCGGCACGTCAGGGTGCCTCCATAGGTACGTAATATATCTAGACACCACGTCTAAATAATACATACTACCTAACTCACTCGAGTACTGAATTAGGCGCTTTACGATCATATGACAATAATCATCACCAATCACAACTATATCGAATATGCAACTAGAATAAACTAAGAACTGAATAAGTAGCAATATATTAAAATAGAGTAAAGTCATAATGAGATATAATATAATATTACCGATCTCCAGACGAACAGATCTGGAATCCCGAGCGTAGCGCCCAACTCTACTTGAACCTTGCTAGACACCTAAACTAATGAACTTGAAGAACTAGAGCTCTACTTCTAATCTCTGGAAACCCTAACTTCTGTCTACTCTTGACAAATGAGCAGGAGGAATGAATTCGTGCTCTGAGAGCGAATCTGCCCCTTTATTTATAGCCCGGTGGGATAAACGTGCGCCATTGGATCAAACCGACTTAAACATAGGGCTGAGATGACTCCTAGGAGGCGGTGGAAGAAGACTCCAGAAGGCAGCGGCAAAACCCTAGGGGGTGCCGCCCGGCCCCACCACCTGCCCGGTGGGGCCCCGCTTGCTTCAGGTGCATTCTAGACGCTTCTTTCTTGCCAATGACGTTTGTTTCCTTCGTGATCAAGTTTCGTGATAATTATGCACTTTAATCCTTCTTTTAAGCTTTTCTGGATAATCCCCTGGAAAATAGACAATTCACCAAAACTCATAGAATCTGCCAGTAATAACCCCTATGTTGCTATTATTATCCATTTCCAAGCATTAGTTGACGGTATAAAATTGGTACTTAACGACCGTCAACAAAGAGCTATGCGTGCACTGTATATGTTCTCTACACATGGTGCAACTAGTGATAGCGTGTATTATGTATAGTGTGTAGTGTGCCAAACAACCAGCAGGGGTAGTGTTATGCGGATTCGACGCCTGCGCGTACCTCAGAGCATGCGGCAAATTCAACACCAGCTATAAGCAGCTCAAGTCATTAATAAAGTCATGGGACAAATCGATGGTAGATCATAAGACCATAACAGGAACGGTTAGGAGTATCTGCAAGTTTGTCATAGACAGCTGTGTGCTTGAAGGGACGTCGTTCTTCAGCCCAACCGACAGCTTAGCAGAGGTAGAAGAGTATGAGAGGTTAAGGAAATGGAGCACCATGCTACGCCTTCCCGAAAACAAGTTGCCTGATATCTTTTTAGGGAAGGCGTGATATGTAAAAACAGCATTAAGTTACTGTATTTGTTTATTGGGTGTGTGATGAGATACATTTGGATACGTATATATTCATTTCTGTTTCATATTTCTATTTATTGTCTTTTCTCGGTTCAAATTAATTTCAAATCAAATTTCAAATTAATTTCAAATAAATTTAAATTTTTATTTTTTTAATTAAAAAATGTTAACCGAGGCAGGCGAGTAATAGTAGCCCGCCTTCGCTGAAGATATTTTGGAGGCGGGCTACTTAAACAACTCGCCTTGGTTAAAGGATTAACTCAGGCGGTTGCGTTACAATGCCCGCCTCGGTTAATGTTTATTAACCATGGCAGTTGTTATAACGCGCCCGCCTGCATTAACATATTAACTAAGGCGGACGCTTTAACTGTCACAGTTAAACATCGATTAATGCAGGTGTTTGATTGAAGGCGGTTGCGTTGCCCGCCTCCATAAACCTGTTTTGCCGCCGCTATTAAGTTTTCTGTAGTAGTGTTTGGCAAGATTATCTCTTGTTAGGAGCTTATTATGGGACACAAGCCATAAGAAGAATTGGACTCTAGGAGGAATCACAATCTTCCAGACTGAGCTCACAAATCTAGGCATCACACCTCTATGATTGGTTACTGCATAGAGAGTCTGAACCGAATATTTTTCAGAAGTTATATATTTCCAAAGAAGATGATCTTCCTCTTCAGAGAGGGAAAAACATTCCACCAGACCACTTAGCTCCCACCACATATTCATAAGGCTCCTAGAAACTCTCCTTCTAAATGTGAACCTCAAAGTCTCACCATCCCAAACCTCCTGAACTATTTTCCCCTACAGCTCATTAATGATATATAGAGGTGAAAGGTCCTAAATGGCTAGAGGGGGAGTGAATAGCTTATAAAAATCTACAAACAACACGTAAGACAAAGCGGTTAGATGATTAAATAAATAGCAAAGTGAATTTTGCGCTAACCTACACAAGTGTTGCAAGTCACCTAACCGTTTTAGGCTATTGTCACTAAGATCACACTCAAGAAGCTAAATAACTATTCTACTCTATTCCTAGGTGAGCAAACTACACAAGAGAGCTTAACAAAAGTAAGTGAAAGAAAGTAAAGAGTAGAGAGATGATTTTTATACCGCCGGTGATGAGAAGATATACCAATCAAATAATAGAAATGAAATCCTCGGTAGAGAGAGTTGACATAAGAATTTTTACCGAGGTTCACTTGCTTACCGGCAAGGTACGTCCTCGTTGTAGAGATACACCCACTTGGGGTTCATGCACTAATTGGCATCATAGACTAAACCCTTCTCAAGAGTGTCGCACGACCAACACAAGATGGGGATCCATAAGCTACGCACAATCCACTAGAGTAGCCAATTGCTATCTCCCACGGGAAAGACTCAAGAACCCCTTTTAACTTCACCGATGGGAGGTGGAGACAACCAACTCCCCTCAACAATCCTCGCAGCTCCAAACCGTCTAGGAGTCAACAAACTCCAAGAGTAACAAGAGAATCCGCTGTGAAATTCAATCACGAAGTGCCTCTAGATGAACACACTCATGCAATGCACTTGATGTTCTCCAATCTCACCAAATGTTGATCTCAATAAAGTAGAATGTGTGATAGAGGAGTGTAGAGGCTCACTAGCTTGTAGAGTGAATGAAAATGTGCAAGAGCTTACCCACAAGCTGGCCACTCCACCTTTTATAGCCCCCAACACAAAATCCAAACGTTACTCACAGTTTTCGGAGGCGCCGGACGCGTCCGGTGCAGCGTCCGGTGTATCGCCCAACAACACATGTACTAGCTGTTTGAATTCGCCCATTGTGCGTCCAACCACCGGACGCGTTCGCCGTCACAACGGACGCGTGAACGTCAGTGTCCGGTGTGGTTCCAGAGAAGTTCCAGAGAGCACATTTGCTCACCGGACGCGTCCAGTGCATGGCCACCGGACGCCCTCAGCGTCCGTCGTATCCAACAGCTCTTTGCTGCGTGCCACGAAAGGCACCGGGCGCGTGAACAGTGTTCACAGCGCGTCCGGTGAAAACTTCACCGAGGCAACCCGAGAGCACGGGGTTCAAACCGGACGCGTCCGGTGCTACCCCACCGGACACGTTTAGCATTCGGTGCTCATAGCACAGCAAGCCTTCAACTAGGGTTAGCCACCGGACGCTCCTGACAGTGTCCCTGCACGTTTCAGCACCAGCCGAATTCCTTTTTCAACACCATTATTCGCGGTAGCTAACGCCAAAGTGTTCTTCACCTTTATGTTCGTGTGTTAGCATTTTCAAAGTATTTTTCAAGGGTTTGTTAGCACTCACTAGTATCTAAATGCACATACACTAAGTATGAACATCTAGTGGCACTTCGACAACCTATTTCACAAACGAGTTCTGCCCTCTTGATAGTACGACGGTCTATCCTAAATGTGTTCACTCTCTCTATAGAGTCTTGATTACTAAAAGCAAAAGAGCTCCTATTGGTTATACCTTTGCCTTGAGCTCCTAACTTTCCTCCATCTTTCTTCTCTTCTCTTGATGAAGCTTGTGGACACCTTTTGATGATGGATTTATACCATTTTCATGGATGCCGTCATTAGAGCTTTCTCTTTTTTTTTATGGACTTATACCATTTGCATAGATGTCGTCAATGCCCTTCTCTTGTGGCCTCCACAGACCCGGTCCATTGCTCCATCTTGATTTTTGCTGATCATTCTCATGAAATACTTAGAGTAACACATTAGCAAACTAGGTTTCATCAATTATCAAAACTAAACATGTGCTTTCAACAGGCCAATAAAAAATAACCATACTGGTATTACCTATCCAACAATCCTCCCAAAACCTTATCTTCTACCATCTCCCACAGCCCATTTAATGCCAAAGCGCGCAGCCTGAACAGCCCACAGGACTCCTTTCCAAAACGAGGCACCACATCGGGGCAACACATGCTATTCAGGCCATCGATTCTTTACTTAAAGTCCACAATCAGTTCAGATACTTTTCGAGCTCAGCTGGTATCTAAAAATCCAAGAGCATAACAACGCCATATTCAAGTTTCTCAGATCTGGAATATCCAGACCACCGACATCCATCTTCTGAGCAACTAACTGGCAATTGGACAGGTGGTACTTATGATGGTCTCCATTATTATCCCACAGAAAGTGACCCATATGGGCATTAATCATTTTAATAGCCATTTAGGAAATTTGATGATAGAAAGAAGATAAATCGAAATACTTGCTAAACAAGTCTTAAAAAGAGTAAGTCTGCCCACGTAAGGCAATAATTTGCCCGCGTAAGACAATTATTTAATGTTTGCATATACTTATGATCAAGCACAAATCTGATTTGTATATATCATTGTGTTGCTTCTTTGTATAAAACTGGGCAAACACATAAATAAGAAAACTCAATTTGATGCAGCAATATACCTAACTGGATATCTGTTGTCTGCTCACTGCACTATAAACATCATGGCAGCCACCAGCGGCAGTAGCAGGCAATAATAGGTAGCAAAATATCATGGTAGCCACCAGTGGCAGTAGCAGTAGCCACAAGCGGCGGTCTGCTCACTTTTTAGGTACTCAGGTTCGCTTTACCCTATAAACGCTTATTTTACCTTCTTTTTTTAACTTTAGAACAATATTTTCCTCACACTCAATCAGCACAAATCAGCATAAATCAACATCAGCACTTTTTTTTCTAGCTCTAGCATCTGATGGCCAACGACCGTCCGTCCATCATACATGCTGACAGCCTTGCTCCGTGGTGTACTTCTGAACAAGGCACAATAGTCTGAGAAGCATGCCATGAACCCCAAACACAATCAACCATGTGAAAACAAACCTTTCAGGCATTTTATCGAACAACCGTCGAGCGTCTTCCACGGCATTGTCAGGCTCGATCTCTAGGGCGCTAGCAGACATGCTTGACCTTCGTGGTGCTGGAGGACGACATGGTGCATCGGAGGTGTGCGGTGCTAGTCCCACTCACCTTCTTGCTTGCACGCGCCTCTCTCTGCACTTCCTCCATGAGAGACCGTGCGGCTTCGCTTGCCGGTGCCGACCTCCCTGCGCACGATAGAAGACGGGCTGCTGTTGCCGCCGTTGTTCATCGGGACGAAGACGACGGAGCTGGCAAGTGCCCATGGAGCAGACTTGTCGCGTCGTCCCACGTGGCCACGCCTCAACGATTTCGGCACGCATCTTCTCGCGCGGTGCCACATCCGGATCTCGCATGGAGACGAGGCCCGTATAGCGCGGCGTCTCACAGCCACTACACCCAGGAGCACAAACCATCGTCGTCTCGCCTTAGTAGAATCATGGTCACTACCAAACGTTTGGCCGCCGATAATTGGATGCAAACAGGCCTATAGACCCTCGTTCGATTAACCATTTTGGCAGTGCTCATGTGTTGGCTTGGTCACGTCCTTATGGGGTTTGATTTCCACCCCTGTCACTACACCACAACACCAAATCACCGTCAGACATCTGACGCTAAAAATTATTTTCATCGTCGGATGATCTGACGCTAAAGATAACTCGCAAACCGCCCGACGCTAAATCCTCATTTAGCGATTTATTGTCTGTCGCTATAGATATTTATATTTAACGTTGAACTGTCTGACGGTAAAGCTAATTATATCGTCGATATATCTGTCGCTAAAAAAATTGGGCCCCACGCTGAAAAAAAGAAGCGGCTCAAAAAAAAAACATACGTGTCGTGCGCTACATGGGCCTACAACTTGCACCCTATACGCCCAAACCCTAATCCACTCCTATCCGCTCCTCACACACACCCTTTCGAGCCGCCGCCGCCATGCGAGCTTTTTCATTTAGTGGAGGTGATCCTGATTCCTGCATGCACTATTTTTGTATCAGTACATATGTTTGCAGTTCTCATTTCTAAATTGAGCACTATTTTTCACTTGCAGATAGCTCATCTAGATATCCTATATATACTGGAATACCAAAATATCATTCTACAGAGCTAGGTGAGTAATCAACTTCAAGTCCCATATCATTCTACAGAGGTGGGCACCAACCTTTGATCCTGCTAGTGGACACCGTGCTTGTTCTGCTAGTTAATTGCCATTTTGTGAACCTTCTTTTATATATTAGATCCAACCACAATTTTCCCACCTCATAATGTGTGACCAGGTTACCAAAGACGGGTGAAGGCAGTCCAAAGTGAATGAAATCTTCTGTAGAGAAACCTACCCTGGTCAGTTTATGCTGAGTATATTTTGGTGAACGAAATCTTTGTTTGCAGTTTTAATACTAGCTATACTAAGCTACCTGAGGTTAGCTATTTAATTTGAAAGCAGTGAACAAATATAGTATCTTGTATAACTAGTGAGCTGCCCGCGGTATAAAGTGTAATTGGAGTTGATAGTATGTTATGTGGGCCTGCAGCTTCTGATAACAACCTGCATAGTTCACAATTTCTTTCTTTGGTGTATATTTACAGACCTAGCAAATTTAGTTAACTCTGCATGATTTACCAGTATCTTACCTAGATGGATGTGTAGAGGGCCATTGTTGACTGAACCAAATTCTGGGATCTGCAAATAAGCAGCCATACATTTAGGTGATAGATTCCAAGTAAGAGATTAGGCAACATAGTAAGTGGCACTTTAGTATTCAATGTTCATATAACTTACAGAACATCCGCTATGTAATTTCTGAAATGATAGAGTGAACCATGAAAGGCTATATTGTTTCCTATTAAATGTTGTTTAATTTTAACATGTTACTGATTGCATGTTAGTTTTTGGTTTCAGGGTCTGCTACGGTACTAATTAGCAAGTTTGTGGACGATTTGTCACTCAAAGCTGATTAGGTGTTAGTCTTTCTTGTGGATATAGGTAGATGATACTGTAGACTTATTGATCAAACATTACATGTTTGTAATGGTTGATCATCTAAGTATGTCTCTGTGAGTGTTTAAACTTCATGAATGAATCTATTTGTATGAGAAATGTACACAGTGATGTTACTCTTGTATTAAATTGCTATCAAATGACATTTTTTTAAATGCATTTAAATGATCTCGTGGGACCATCTGACGCTAAAAGCATTTGTAATATCAAAGTACGCTATAGAGTTCTGGGATGCTATCTGTCGCTATAAAGTACTGGCAGGCTATCTGACGCTAAAGATATTTAGGACGTCAGCACTTACAGCGTCTGCAAAAGTCTAACACTATAAGTTTTTAGCGTCACATCGTATGACGCTATATCCGCTTTTAGCGTCAGATCATCCATCGCCGAAGACGGTGTTGTGGTGTAGTGTGTCTGCTCTGAATTTTGCACTGCTTAGGCTGCGTTTAGTTTGAAAACTTTAGAAAATTTTGCAACTGTAGCACTTTCGTTTGTATTTGACAACTTTTGTCTAAACATGGCACAAGTAGACTTAAAAGATTCGTCTCGAGAAAGCCAGTTAAAAGGTACAAACATGCAAAAGCTGCTATTTTATTCAATGCTCCATGCATGCATAAAAAACAATCGATGTGATGGAGAATCTGAAAATTTTTGGTGAACTAAACGGGGCATTAAAAAACCTCCATTTGTTGGATTCTCTCAAACTAGCATTATTTAATAGTAGCTAAGTAGAAAATGCCTAAGAAGCCGACAACTCATATCATAGATAAGAGTACTCTCTTCGTCATTTTATCTCTAGAAGTTAAACAAACTTAGCTTTGATCAAATATATAAATAAATGTTCATACTACATAGCTAGTATAATTAAATATATTATTCAATTCATTTTTATAACAAACTTATTTCAATATACAAATGTTGCTAATAATATTTTGTACAAGTATAATTGAGAAAGTTGACCTGCAAGCTATAGCAATAGATATTACCCTAATCATTTTCTGTTAGTTCTAACAGCAAAACTTTACCCACTATCACATCCAATGTTTAAACATATGCACGAAGTACTAAATGTATAGAAAAAAAATAACTAGCCGGTAATGCTCTGCTTAAGCCATTCGATCTCCGGATGCTCCCGTTGTGGGCCGCAACGCCCGAACGGCCCACTGCGTGGTGCCCTCAAATTCCCAGCTCAGAAGTTTGTTGAAAAATAAAGAAAAACAAAATTCACTCCTGAAGCATCCACATCTGGCTCCACTCGACTCGGTCTACCTCCAGTCGTTGTAGGGGATTCCACGATTCTGCCAAGCCCACAGGCACCATGGCAGACGACGCCCCAACGCTGCCCCGAGGGCACCCTCACTGCTATCTTTAAGAAGGTGTGTGCAATTTTTTTTTTTCAAGGCGGTCAGGAAGAATAACCGCCTCAGTTAATGTCTGGTATTTATCGAGGCGGCGGTTATAAAAACCGTCTCGAAAAATAGATTAACCGAGACGGTTATGTTTAAAATGTCCACCGCGGTTAATATATATTAACCGAGACGGACATTCTAACGCAACTGCCTCGATAAATCATTTACCGAGACGGTTATCATAACTGCAACCGCCTCGGTAAATCGGGCCCAGCCCAAGAACCCAAGAGGCTCAATTCTGAGCTCAAATATATATACACACTTAGGGTTTCAGTCCCCTCAGCCCCGAGTTAGGGTTTTAGTCCTCACCCATACTCCACCTCTCTCTCCCAACCCGGCAGTTAGGGTTTCTCTCTCTCTCTCTCTGCACCCCTCTCTCTCCCTGCTCATCTTCTCTCCCCTCTCTCCTCTCCCTCCCTTGCTGTTCTGACCAGGGATGCCTACGTGATGCGGGGCGGCGGTGCGAGTCGCGCGCGGCGGCGTGAGGCGGGCGTCCGCGGCGGTCGAGGCTGTTCGACGGCGCGGCCAGTGGGGGCGAGGCGGGCCTCCGCGGCAGCCACAACAGCCTCGGCAGCCGGCCCGCACGTCTGCAGCGGCGTGGCCGGTGGGGGCGAGGCGGGCGTCCGTGGCAGCCACGGCGGCTGGCCCGCGCGTCCGCGGCGGTGCGCCCTGTGTGGGCGAGGCGGGCGTCTCCTGGCGCAGATCCTCCTCCACGGCGAGCGGCTCAACCTCACAAGCGCGGATCCACCTTCTTGGCGCGTGGATCCACCTCCTTGGTGACCAGCGGCAGGTGGCGGCGACTCATGGATGGGCTTGCTGAGTCCGTGGATGGGCTCGGCTGGCCTGTCCATGGATTTTCTCTTTTTTGTTTTTTTTCTGATTAACCGAGGCAGGCACGCAACTGCCTTGGTTAATGTCACGATTAACCGTGACCTTCGATCCGGGGTGGTTGGAAAAACCGCCTCGGTTAATCGATTATACCCGCCTCGGTTA
Source organism: Eremochloa ophiuroides (assembly GCA_038502445.1). NCBI lineage: Eukaryota > Viridiplantae > Streptophyta > Magnoliopsida > Poales > Poaceae > Eremochloa > Eremochloa ophiuroides. Next base: position 44,481,205 of record JAHLJS010000009.1, on the reverse strand, counting down.
AAAATAGTATAGTAGTGCCTGTCTGCACCCCCGAGGGATTCACCGCCACTGCCCCGATGGTGCACCCTGTCTGTGCCCCCGAGGGATTCACTGCCACTACCCCAACGCTTACAGTGAGCGCCAAGTGTAGGATCATGGACTGGCCTAGAAGGGGGGGTTGAATAGGCCTGTGAAAAATCTTCGCGAACGGAGGTTAGTAACAAGCGCGGCAATGCCGGCCTGTAGAGCAGCAATGCCGGGCTGCCCGGCACTGCTACTCCCAGAGCAGCAGTACTGGACCTCGCAGAGCAAATTCTACACAATTCAAAAACTGTTTGGGAAAATTTAGATCGAACAAATTACTGATATTCCCGGGTATGTGTAGACCCTACCACACCCTTTCCTTGCAGGTAGAACACCACCAATTCGTAGATCGGGACCAAACCCTAGAAGTCAAGAAACTTAACAAATAGAGAATAAAACAACCAACACAAGTGACACAAGATTTAACCCGTGGTTCAGCTCGCCACAAAGGCTCGCCTACTCCACATTGTTGAGGTTCCACAAAGGAAACTTGGGTTCACAAAGCCCAATCCTCGTTCTCAAGTCAAGAAAGTTAACTCTTCAAAAGAGACGGTGATTCCACTAGCTTGTGAGAGTGATTATAAACCTCCCGGGGCTGCTACAAGATTAGCAAGCTCACCGGACGACGCTCTAGCCGGTTAGGAGCAAGCTCCAAGAGTAACAAATGCAAACCATCGGCTTGAACGCGAACCAAGTGCTTGAGAAAGTTGAAGATCAGTGGGGAGAAACTTGTTCTTCCTAAGATTCAGCTCACACTCTTCTAGATTCAAACTTGAATTCAAACTTGAGAGTAGAGAGCTTGTTGGGAGTGAGAGAGAGCAAGAAAGTGACTTCTCTAGTCTGGAAACTGAGCAAATGGCCGAGATGACCATTGGGGGCGATAGGAGGAAGGCTAAGAAGCCCCCTCGAGTCTAACGGTCGAAACAAGTCGCGGCAGTGCCGGGCTTGGAGCGGCAGTGCCGCTCGGCCGGCAGTGCCGCGCTGCCAAACCAAGACAGAATGATCTGGTATTTTGTGGCTGGCTTTGGCAGTGGAAGTGACGATGTTTGGTGTAGAGATTTGCACTTGGTCACACTTTCAAACCTGTCTTTTGCATCCCCCTTAATAGTACGGCTTTTCTATACTCAATTTCAAAATAAAACGAATTTAAACCTCCTTTGAGCCGGATGCCGCATCCTTTAAATGTTAGGGGTCCACCTGCATAAGATTACATCCTCCTAATGCTTTTGCCTGTTCATCATCTCGATAAATCTCATTAGTCTTCTAATCGCGTGGTCATTATCACCAAAACCCACTTCAGAGCTTGATTGCACTTACACCAAGGCTGCGGGGCGCAGCTCCAGTTGATTAGCATCTGGATAGCTGCACGTGCGACGCTATGGGATGCGGCCTCGTGCAAATGCTCATGGCACCCCGCATCCTCTTCCAGTGAGCCCGAGGTCGAGCGTGCCACTGCAGCCGCCGAGGTCGATACCTTTGTCGCCGAGTCCGCGGCCTCTGTCGAGGAGAGGCTACTACAGTTCGTCACCGTGTTTCTAAGTGTTTCGTGTGTTGCAGACGCATATCGGAAATGTTTTATCTGAATGTTGCAATCGTATGGTTTATATTGCAAGTGTATATTTTAGATGTTTCGATCGTTTCAGATATAATTCGCAGATATTTCATATGGACTTTTCAAAAGTAGATCTTAGTGTTGCACATGTTGCAAATGGCTACAAACACATGTTTCAAGAGCATGTTTTAAATATTTCATCTGTTTTTAGATATATGTTGTAATTGTTATACATGCTATATGTATGTTTCAAAAGTAGATTGAATATTACACCTCCCTCCTCGTCCTCTGCTACCACATCGGTGTCTCCCCTTCCTCGCGTCAACGGGACATCTGAAAGAGACACGTAGGCCAACATTGCTCTCCCCTTCTCGATTCTTATGACGTTCGAGGTGGGCACGAGCCCCCATGTGGATCGGAACTATCACATATGCACTCCTACCATAGATTGTGTATATGTAATCAAATCTCATGTTTGGAAAAATCTGCAACACATAGGTCCTATCATGTTGTCCTCGTCTTTCTGAATTTAGTCTCTATACATGCTGTCTAGTGTCCACGTAATATTATATTTTGTCACGGATCGATCATATACCATGGGATGCACATATATTCCATCCAATTTAATTCCGAAATGGAATGCACACATGGGTGTTCTGGACGTTAACTAATTCCAAAGATTACGGGTAATTTACTAGGCAAATTTTTTAAGTATTATTAGTCCATAATTTAATAATATAGTGCTATATTAACTTTTACTAATGACAGATTAACTAAATTTAATAAATTTGTTTCACGGTTTCGTAGGACAAAGGCCTCAGCCCCAGTGCACCACAGGCTGCAGAGACATGCAGCGCAGGCAAAGTGGACAAGAGAGCAGGTCGCACAGTCGCGCCCGCCCCACATGCTCGGTTCCGGCGACACCCCGCAAAAGGCAACCATGTCGCGTCGCCTCGGCTACCCCCGCGGCCCCGCCTGCGCGCTGCCCGCTGCCCCCTGCCCCCGATCGGCGGAGGCGGAGGTACACCTGTCGGGGTGCGCGCAGCACAGCGGCAGCGTCCCCTTTGGAAATTGCGCCGGGGCGACGTGGCCGGGCGGCGCACCGCTACTCCGCACCATTTTTTACTCCCCAAAAATCGCAGCAGCGTCTCCTCCTCTTGCCCCACCATCCCACTCTATATACAACAGCCACCCCTTCAGGCCATTCCGCCCGCCCTTGTGGAGTCCAAATCTAGGCTATAGATTCTCTCGCGCCGCCGCTCGCCGCCGGTACATCTCCCCGGCGCCTCTCCCTGCTCTTGGATTTCACCGATCTGGCATGCTTTACTGTCCCTTCGTCCAGTGGCAGCGGGAGCCGCCCTCTTCCTGGTTCCACAGCTCATGCTATGCATGGCCGATCCATTACCTCAGATCGGGATTGCCGCAGACATGCCGTTGGTTCCCCGCTAGCTTCTCCCTTGTCACATCCCCTCGCTTCGTTCTGCGTAGTTTCAGGGTCTGGCACCGCTTGTCTACCCCTTTCCTATAGCTTTTAGGGTTTCGACCTCAGACTTGACGCCGGCGTCACAGGTGAGACATCTGTTTTGATCTTCTAATTTGCCTGCTGTCGTTCACCGTTAAGTGCTTGGTAGTATCGAGTAAGTTGTGGTCGTGTACAGTTGTGCCTACTTTTTAGTTTTTTGTCACCCGTGTTGGAAGTTATAATCCAGTTGTCTCGCAGCATAAAATTACGAGCCTATCGCTTCATCCTGGTGGGCTCCTGTCATGTGTGGATCTTAGATTTTGAAGGCTGGAAGTGAGCTTGAATAAGATCTATTTGTTGTTTTGTTAGTTTTGTAAGGAGTTATGCTGGTCAGTGTCTCAGTGTGCGTGAACATTAAAGGTTTTGGGCTGCGATATGATGTCAGGAGCTTACGATGTTTGGCTGGCTGGTACGGTACGGCTGGCTGGCTGATTGTTCTGCGAGAAAAACACTGTTAAATGGCTGGCTGGTGCTGGCTGGACCAGCCAGCCGAACAGAGTTAATCCATGCTTTTACAGTTTGCTTTCCTTTTGCAAGTTGTGGGTTATGTAAGACGTAGGACCAATTCTAGCGGTGAGGGCTTTGAATAATTGTTTTGGGTTGCACTTGGTCATGTACTCATGTCCTCAGTGGCTCAGTGTGGATAGTACTTGTACAAACAACAAATGTAACATGGTATTTGTTGCTATATGCCACTAAAATTCAATTCTCCCTTCTCTCCACAGCAATGTGTGTGAGTAAATATGTTCTGTACTTGTTTATGCGCACATCTTGCATTTTTACCTGTTTTTACAACAATCTGACTTGGTATGTGCTGGTACATGTGTGATTTAACACAAAATAAGTGCTATTGGAAGCTATACCTTACTGGATGGGTTTACTCAATGTCAATCAGAACATTAAGATGTCCTCATTGGCTCAGTGATTATGCGTTTAAATCCTGTACCTTGAGCTGTATTTGTATTTGTTTGTTTGGTAGCTTTGCTATATATGTTCACGGAGGAGCATGCATAGGCATGGCAGTTCAAAAATTCATAATATTCCACCAAAAATGAATATCATAAACGTGTAAGTTAATTTGTTGAAAATATAAACCATATAGTCATTTGTAAAGACATGGTACATGCTTGATACCATAATCCATAAGTTTCCACCGTTCTTTTGCTACCCCATGTGGCCATGACTTACTGGTAGATTCTTCTGAGGAGTGAGGATTACTGTCATACTCATACGTTCATTTTTTTTTTGTGTCAATGTCATGCTTGACATGACAGAGTTTGTAGAGCTTTGGTGGTTAATTTTGATCTGTATAACCAAGGGCATGCCCTTAGTGTTATTCATGTATTGATAAAAATGAAAACAAAAGGTCCTCACTGCTAAAGCTACAAGGCATTTATTATACCTGAAGCCTTCTGGACTTTTCTTTTGTTATACCACGAGTAAATCATAAAATGACTGTGTGTGATGAAATATACTGCACCTGCTCTAGGATCAATCTTGGCCCATAAAAAAAGGTCACTTCACCTGCTATAGGATCAATCTTGGCCCATTTTGAGCTCAAGTAGCATGTTGGGAAACAGTTCTCTTGACCCTACCTGCATGACATAGTGTGCTTATGTTCTACACCAACTAGCACGGTCTATGGAGGCTTCAAGAGTGATATTAGGCAAATCATGTTTTTTATTTAGATGTGTTTTCTTTGTTAGATACATATTACTAGTTTACTACTGCAAATCAAGCTTGATTAGCTCTTTGCAATCCACTTGAATGCAAACTATATTCATTCCTGTCCTACTCGATTGTGGAGCTGAATATATCAATGCAATATGATAAGGCGCCAAATATATCAATGCAATAAAGCATAAAGTAATGCTTATACTGGATTAGTGGATTGCCTTAAGATTCTTCAAGGAGCATAATTAATTATATTTAGTAGTACTGTTTTCTGGCTATATATTGAAGGCTCAAGTAATGTTGTCATATTACTTCTTCCATTCCAAATTGTAAGTCGTTTTGGCTTTTCATAATATATATCTGGATGTGTCGCAAAAGCTATATATCTAGAAAATCCATAACAACTTAAAATTTGGAATGGAGGATGCATATAAAAACTGATCATATTTGGGCTACACAGAATAGGAGAGCTTAGTTTTTTCTTTGCTGTCTACTAACATATGTCACTAAAAATAGTGGATAGTACGCCAATAGCAAAGAGAGTTATGTCTTCTATCTTATCACACATTCCATATTGTAATTGGCAATGGTTCCACAGACAAACACCAAATTTAGACTCACCCACCCAACCAACCAATGTAAAGGTCTGCTTCCGCAGTGGTTTGGACTTCCCTGAATTGCTGTAGCTGGATCTTTTTTGTTTTCCTTTTTAGGTAAGGTTTACTTATGCTGTCTGTTTGGCCTTCGCTAGATTGCCGATGGCCATCAGCAAACAGCTGGATACACTCCCCCCCCCCCCCCCCCCCCCCCTCTGCAGTAGGTATAAATTGATCTTTAGTTCTTTACATAAACATTTGTGTGATGCAACGACAAATGCCGTGACCAAGTATGCAGCTGCCTGCACTGTGCCTTTTCCAAGTCCCAAATCTATTTGTCCTTTTTTCTTTCTTTGCACACTCCTTTTAGAACTATATATTACTGAAGTTTTTTAATGCTATACGTGGCAGTAAAGTTCTTCCTTACCTGGTATTTATAGTCATTATAGGGCTCTATTTGTTCCTTGTTAGCATTCTTGGTGGGGTGGCTCTGAATCATGGTTGTTCACTGTTTCTTTGAGGCATGACTGAGTTAGCCTCCAAATTGAACTTGGTGGGTTTCCGAATGACCATGAAATTAATCTTACTGCATAAAAGTTCGATGAGTTCAGTTCTAAACAAAGGACTCTTGACATTTCTTTCTATTATATTTGGTCTGCAGTTAGGGTTTTTTTTTTTTTTGATTTAGTGGAGTTGAGAGTTTATGTTGACTTAGATGTATTTTTTTCAGCTGTTTGTACAATGCACATCAGTTCACTTGTTTTAGTAGCTGTTATCGACACCAGAATACTGCTGAAACCTAGCAATATACTAGGACTAAGTTCCTCTGTAATTAGGGACTACTGTCTCCTCATTTTTATTTCAGGGTTCTGCAGCAGTGCGGAATGCAACTATTTATATTGCTTATATGGTCTAGTAAATAACTGTTTTTTATCAAGAACTCGATTGAATAGCAACTTTTAGAAAACCTAAATAGTTGAAGGGAAAACTGCACTAATTTCAGTGCAATTTCTTGATGTGCTAAGTAAAATATTGATCTCGTACTTTCAGCCACTCTGTTGGGTCATATTGTAATTTAGTGCTGCTAATGGTATCAGCAGCTAATACTATTAAATTAGTAGGCCAGAAGTCTTTAATTTGACATTTTTGCCTCCCTTTTCTGACAGTTGCTGCAAGTGGAGGCGGCAAGCTAGAGGCAGCAACTGCATACCTTGCAAGAAAAAAATCGTAAGTTACTTGATTGCTGTTCCTGTTAAATATCTGGAAGGTCTTGTATTGTTTTGTGTATGTATATGGATCTCTTCACAAATTCATCTTAGCTGAACTCAGGGTACCATGTTTTTCTCAAAGACCTCTGTATCCACAGTTTTCTGATCTGTACAGGTTTTTTGTGGATGTGCACTGAATTCATGACATAATAAAATAACTGAAGTTCCAAATGTCTATTCAAGCCCTTGAATTCTCTTTGTTAAGAGCTGACTTTATTCGTGAATGCTATAGAGAATCACGTGGATTCAGTAGACACCAAGTTACCTGATTAGGATCCACTTGATTTTGATTTGAGTTATCGTTTATAGATGGTCGGTCAAATATGGAAGTGCCTTTTATTAACCAGTTACAGTACATGCTTCCTCCAATTCATTTCTCTATCCAGTGTGAAGTTTTGGATATTGACACGGTTTTATGAACACTACTCTACCATGATTTCTTGAATGTGTGCCTTAATGTATTTAAGATGTAATACAATTTTAGCAGGAGACTACATATACCGAGACAAATCCATACATAATAACATTTGCATGTCCAATACAAATATTGTAGTCAAAGTTTTGACTGTACAGCTACACACACTCCAAAATGTGTTATATAAGAGGTATAGATTCACCTGCATGTTCGAGAGGTATAGCTTTGTCCCTTCATCGGATAAAAATATTTTGCGCCATACTTGTCTAACTATTGAATTCCAGTGTTTTCAAGATCATAGGTTTAGTTTTCCAAGTTATAGCAGTATGCCAAATATCTCTTGGCTTCCTGTATAATCTTAAGCTAGTGGAACTGTGTTCTCATATGGCAATTCGTTGCTTCCTTTTTATTTTCTCTGCTTTGGTTAAACTGTTATTATACTAAGGGGCGGTTGGATCCTTTCATTTGGAGGAATTGAAATCTACTTAATAAACTAGGCTATTTCACTTGGAATGTGACATTTCACCACATTCCAAAGTTCAGTAGTTCACATATAAACCTACCTCAAATTCATAGGGTGGGAGATGAAATTTGATTCTATAGATCATCATGTTATGTTTCTACTTTGTAACTTATAGCACACTCTTCAACTCACTCCCTTACGGTAGAAATGCAACATATAAGTATCTCTCTCGTATACAATAATATACACATGTAATCCATATACAGCCATATTAGCTTAATTAATGTGTCTAAATTATGATTATTAAAATGAATTCAATTCCAAGGATCCAAACGGGGCCTAACATAAATGATGAAATGATTAGTGAACGGCCACATATTTATGTAGATCCCCTTTTATGGTACTTTATTCTGGAATAAATGCATCTATAAAATGGAAATACAATTCTGCTTCTCTGCCACACAACTTTCAAGACAAGCAGCAGTTCAATTTTCCAGATACACACTTTATATCTTTTTGTCAGTAAGTTCACCTGGAAATTTGTACCTGTTACATACCCATTTTGGTCAAACAAACTTGCATAATGTGTAAAAAAATAAACCATTTGCTGGATTATTCAATATAATGCAAGTTATTTGAGATAGATTTACACTACTATGCTAATCGCCTGTGGCATGTATATATTTATGGCTGTCACAACCAATCATTTCTGGCTGCTTTGAGTTGCAGCCTTCAAGGACAATGAGAACAAAAGCAATGTCGTACTGCATGTCTTCACGGATTTAGTTGCAGCCTGCAAGTTTTTAGATTCTTAAATGAAAGTCCACTAAAGAATTAGAACAGAGTCAATAGGTCCTATGCTGAAAAAGCAGGGTTACCCTAATTTAGGAGCCACAGCTTGCTCAACATCATTTTCTTGTGGTGGACTATTAAGCTCAAGACGGATAGGAATGTTGGCACTCTCTGCAACTGCAAAGTTGTACGGAGTTGTTGAATCTTGGTTGACATGACCTGCTGCTTCTTTCTCATAGAGCTGGGCATAGAACAAATCATAGTCAATCATGTGATGGGGCGTATATCCTTAAAAAAATTGTATGTCTTTATCAAAAACCTTCTTGTATAATTCGGCATTTTCCTGGCGAAGTATGTTGACCTTTCTGTGTAATTCCATGTTGTCTTGTTGGACGAGACTTCCCTACAAATGAGCCAGTAAAGAATGAGCTTGCTGAAATCCACTCAAGGCATAATATTTCATAGGAACAGTGCAATGTTCCAGAACCTTTTGATTCAGTTCGTGAATTTCGTCAACCAAGAGTTGGTCCTGAAAGTAATAACAATGATCCTCAGTTTTATTTTGAATGAGGCAATCTTGTGAAGGATAAAAAATGGTTAGCATAGTTACCTTTTTAGTCCGGATGGAACGAATGCTCATCTCTAGCTGATTTTCTAGATTTTGAAGTCCCTTGACACCTAATCCAGAAAGATCTTGTCCCAACAACTGCCTACAATCAGAAACGGTTTTACTTAGTTTTTATGTTGAGCATGACTGCATTTTAATGTAGTAGGGTCTTGTTTCTTAATCGTATTGTGTTCCTTTTTAAGGATTCAGCTTCTAGCTATGTATGCGCTAGGGCATCTGGAGTGGTAAAGGCTCCCAAGGGCCTTAAAGTGAGGCCCGTGTCAGAGGTAATTGTCTGTTATGTTTGAGGCCAAGAGAACCCCTGAAAGTGGGACTCACATGGAAATTAAAAAAAAAAAATCACAGGCATCTTCCTGTGCTTTGTGTCCTCCATTGCGAAGCGCCCTGCTCACAGCACCGCCTCCCTCCTTCACGCGAGGTCCTCGCTGCCGTCTGCACTGTGAGGCCCTTGCTGTCTGCCTGTGTGTGTCCATCGCTGTAGGAGGCCGTTTCTGCTGCATGCAGCGCAAAGCAGCTGCCTCCGCCTCCTGTGGGAGACTGCTGTTTCTATTGTCTGCGCGGGAGGTCCCTGGTCATGCCTGCCTATGGGAGAGGAGTCACCTGCCTTCACTTGTATTTTTTTAATTTACTTAGGCCAGGACCTAAGCTAAAGTTCTGGTTCTAAGTTTTGGGTTAAATACCGCTTTATGACCTCATCGACCTTAAGGTCTTAGGTCACCCTCATTTCCCACACTCCAGATGCCTGTACTGTTGCTTGGAATAGAGTGATTACAAATGAGAGTGCTCAAAAACTGCTAGGCAAAAAATTAAAATAAATATAAATAAGTAAACGATGGTGTGTATCTGCTTATTTGGAGGTTAATCATAAAAAATGCAACGATGATGTGTATCTGGTTTTTTGGACGTTAATCATAGTGTATAAGATAAACTGAATGTACAATTTTCTACTGATAAATGGTTTGGCACATGAATTTCACAGATCCTTGCATCCTTTCACATTTCTCTTGTTTGTGAAAACTGATGTCTATGCATTATCCTATGGCGTCAGTATCATGTTCCTAAACTAAGGTTCTGTTCTAATTCGTACACACTGCACAAGTTTGGTGTTGGAGGTGTTGTAGTTACTGTCATGGTCCTTAGGTTGTGTCAGCAGTGCAGATTTGTTGTTGTTTTAAACCTCTTTATATATTTTTCTTAAAAAAAATAGAATCGGTTTTCTTCCTTGTTTAAAAAAAATCCTCACGTTTTTTTATGCATTTGTGCTCATGCTGACAATTCTTTTATTGATCTTTCTTACATTTGGCAAATTTTCTGAATCATCTGTAAATTTTGCAGGGTTTTGTTGACATACCGATGATTTTCTTGCAAGTTGTGCAGTTGTTGTCTCAAGCTTGCTGCCTCCCTTTGCCAGAACTATTGAACGTGAAAGCACAGTTAAGTAATGCCACATCCATAGAATCCAAAAGTAGAATCCAAAAGGCATCGTTGATATAAAAAGTTGCTAAGTGTGGTGGAACTTTGAGTGGAGTAAATTGTATGCCTTTATGAAATCACTGAAGTAGATGTGTTGGCATGCTATTGTTTTTATACCAAGATGGGAATTAGTGAGAAACAATGATTGTATGAAAGCAATTAAGCAAATAGAAAACCTCTTCATCTTGTGTTGATAATTGATATTTTATTTCGGACGTCACTTAAATTAAGAAATATTTTTATGACAATGATATGAAGCTGGACGTGTTTTGCCATGCTACGATTATGTAATTTTTTTGCTGTTATTTACACTTCACCACATACAAGTGCTGACGTCTCAATGGAGCTAAATCAATCCCAGAGCATGTGAAATCCTAATGATGCTTGTGCTTGCGGGATGAAATAGAACAAGTCGGGGATTGGTGATGAACTTTCTGGAACAAGCCTATGCATGAAACTGCTGATGGTTTCAACCTTTTTAGGCTTTAGTTAAAGTGGTTCAATAGAAACTGAGAAGGATTCATGCATGACTCAACCTCTTGGAGTATGGACTGAAGAATATATTGGCTACTGATCTTTGAAGATCTCTTCAGTTCAGAGGATGGGGATTATGGGAGCTTACCTACCTGTGTCTCACTCTGTCTTTTTGGTATCTCCTATCACTTTTGTCTCAGGATGTTTGTATTTCAGGTTGAAAATGAATCTGTGAGGTTTTGGCTTCCTCCAGTAAAAAAGATTTGCTTGGACGGGCGCTTTTGGCATATGAAGCATCTGTATTGTGCTTAATGTTCACTTCTTCAGAGTACTAGTTTGCATTGATTGCACATTGCAGTCACTTTTTTTTTCAACCCATGAATCCTACCGTACATCGTTTTCTATTTTGCAAATGAAATTTGACTCTATTAAGATGTATGATCACTTCTGCTAATGGGACAGTTTATATAAAAACTTGACCATTTGTATCTTTACAGAGGAAATGCGCCAACATACAAACTAATGCAATCCTGCATATTTGCTTGGTGTTTTATCTTCTATATTAATAACTTATATGTCAGGGTGACTTTGATGTAGACCAGATGGCGTGTCTGCGGGCTGCACTAACCTTTGTTAGCTCTGGCTAACCAATTCCAGAGTACAGAAGGGTATACTCTAGTCCTAGGAAAGATGGCGTATTCTATCATCAGACCTGACCTTCGAGATGAAAGGGCTTCAGTTTATGTCAGTTTACATCCTAAAGGAGATGGTATGGTGGATGGGATTTTTTTGGCATTCCTATTCCCCTATCTAGGTTCTAAGCTGTAAACCTTGGCCTAATTTGGTTGAATTTGTCCGAGTCTTTGTAGCAAACAATGGCAACCACCAAAAGTCCAACTATGTAAAGGGTGGTGCTCTGGTTCGTTCCAAGGTTCATCTGGCAGACTGTTTTCCCCTTCTCATGGTGAGTCATGGGATGCTGCGAAATAACCAAAAAAAAAACTCGATTTCAGTTCAAGTGAGCAGTTTCTCCATTTATATGGTATTCCATTGTTATAATTTCTGCCCATGATTGTGTGCAGATACATGTGGAGGCACCATGTATGAAGTTCCTTTTTTTTTTTTTAATTCAGAGTTAGGAATGAAATATTCATAGCCTTGTTATTATCTTATGATCTAGATCTTGCAACCACTTCTTGATGTGCAGTTGATCTATCACATGAGACATGTGATTTAATTGACAAGTGTATTCTAATATTCTTTTTCATAGTGGATCGAATGAAAAATGTGTTTTAACCATTGTTGCTTGACCCATATGCTGAAATTGTCATTTCTTCACACAATTTCCCAAGAACTGTCTGTAAATATGATTTTGTATCGGTCACATGGCCTGTTACTAGTAAATACTTGATTACTGCCAATGTACTCAAGCAACCGCTGTTTGCAAGCAACGTAGAGAGGAGAGAGGAGGAAAATGGAGCTAACATGTGGGCCTTTGTATGTCTGCGTGTGGATCATGCACTGTGGACGAGACTTGTAAGCTTGGACTTGACTACAATTAGTTTTGTATGTGAAAGATTTGTCTAGGTTTTGGTAATTGAATGACAATATATGTGGACTGAGATATTCCATAAGATGAAAGGTGATGATTGGTCCACAAGAAAGAGTTGAGCTACACAAGGCCACGGTGATGAATATGCAATGATCGTGAGTGTGCAAAAGGTCAACAAGTGAAAATGTGAAGATGATGGATGAAGCAAAGGTATAGCAATAAAGTTGTCTTTCACCGGTTATGTGGTGATTAGAGAAGATGAATGGCTAGGTTCATAGAATACATACTTGTAGTATAAAGAGGAAAAAATTCAGTTGCTAATTTGATTATCTAGTGCTAAAGGTTTTTGGTCATCCCGTGGAAGATCTATTGGAGTTAGCCATTTGAAAATGTTTGAGAAAAGAAACTCGATGGAGGGTTTTTACCCTCACTGGTGCTCTCTGATGACCACCGGAGTTGGGTCATCAGATCTTAGAGCAGTGAATCGCCTTGGCCTGATTGTCCACCTTAACCCTCCAGACTCCAATGACCATCGGAGGTTAGAGCACTAATTTAGCATAGTTGAAAACAAAAGAATAGACCCTAACTTCAGTGCCACCAGAGAGCAGGGCACCGGAGCATAGGCTCCAATAGGTAATAGTGGTTAGAAAGCATGTGGAAGTTTCAAAAAGGTCACTGTCGGAGCGGTGATTCCACCAGAGTGCTGCATCAAAGGAAAGTTACAGAGGCAATGTTTTCGTGCATGTGGGGAGTTTGTATTCGCTGGAACTATCTGGTGAGCACCGAAGAGCAAGAACCGGAGCTTCGAGCACTGCAATGGTGGACTCCGGCAACCTACGGAATCTCCGATGACCCCAAAAATGCTGCCCCAAGCTTCCAACGACTAGTTTCTTGAGAGGAGCTATGAATAGAGGGTGTGGCTGAGAAAATTAGAAATTTTGGACTTGGTGACACACATATACGAGTTCAAGAAATACCTTGATTCACATTTGTTTACCAGTGATTGCATTCTTGGTGAGATTAGAGTGGTCTAGTGCATTTGCTTGGAAAGATACATCTAATGGCACTAGAAGGTCGTAATTGCTACTAGTTTTCATGTTACTCTTGGTGGTTGTCGCCTCCTATATGGCTTGGACTAGTTGTTTATATCGAAGCAATCAATTGAAAATTGCGAGGTGCTCCAGAGTTGATTTTGAGGAGATATTGGGTTCATACCCGCTGGAAAGGCGAAGAACCACTCTAATAGAATTAAGGCTTGGATAAGCACCTCATGATTAAGCCGGCTCAATATGAAGCACTCATGTTGAAGCAATCCTTGCGGGTTAGTTGAGCTTGATAGAGTAGTAGTGATCCTTAGGATTGCCTCATTGTGGACCCAGGTGACCTCTACTCCCTCCGTCTCATTGAAAGTGTAGTTTTTAACTTTTGAACTCCCTGTTTGACCATTCGTTTTATTCAAAAATTTTATGCGAATAATAAAATAATTAATTCACTATTTAAGCATATCTAGTGATAAAATAAGTTATAATAAAATAAATAATATTTGTACAAAAATTTTGATTAAGACGAACGGTTAAAAAAGATGATTTAGATTCTAAAACGACACTTTCAATGGGACGAAGGGAGTAAGTCACAAACATGTGGATATATCTTGTTTCTTCCTCTTGTGGTATTCATTTTATCACTCTATCTTGTGCTTTCCTTTTGTGTTCCTCGATTCATCGATTCATAGAGTAGTGATACTTGAATTTCCCACCCTAGACTGCAAACCTAGCTAGTTTATCAATTCTAATGACATAGTTTACATTCGTGATCACTAGAATGGTGTAGCTTGTCATCACCTCAGATTTGCTAGGCATAGCTTGATGTAGTGCTTATTAAGGCATCCTTTGTGTCTAATAACTTTGTCTAGTGTTTGTGGTTGCTAGAATTTTTAATTAGGCTATTTACCTCTCCTCTAGCCATCCAAATATCCTTACAAGTGGTACCCAAGCCAAGTCTCTAATCAAATCAAGATTTAACAAATCTTTGGAGTAAAAAAAATGGTTAGCAATAGTGTTGGCAAGTCCTCACGCCTGGCACAAATTATTATTATTATTATTAGAGAAAGATGTGGGCCAATTTGAACCCAATGGGAAGGAATATTTGGGGAGTTGTTGAGAGGGAATTCATACTACTTGATATGAAGGATCCAACCCCAAGAGAGGAAGAAAAGCCGCATCTCAATGATCAAAATCTAATGTTGTAAATTAATCCTTTGATCTCAAGGTATTCAAGCCTATAAAATCGCCGACAACACACACATAGTGTCTAAAGTCATGCCTCTCCTTTTTAAATTCATTTTGAGAGGGTGACTATTATAATAAAACCGCCATAAGAAATTCTTCATTTTATTTGCACACTTGGTCTCCCACAGTGTTGTTGGCGGTGCCACCCTTTCGCTATCCCATTGCTTCCAGCCTTCGCCAAACGACGGAGTAAATAGATTCACAGAGCATGAGGAACATTGTTTTCGCCCATCTGCAAACCATTTTGGGCAATAGGCTGCATTGAGGATCTTCTGGAAGACGGATGAAGGGAAGGCGAAACCCATGTCCTTTGGGTGTGGGTACGCAGCTTATGGTTTGTGTTAATAAGAGAATAGGTCACCAAAGATTTCATTTGAGGGACGATGGTACAATAAACTAACCAAGTAACGATGATGCGAAGAGGAGCATGCCAAGGCGAAGGGTACATGATGGTGGGGACTTCTAGAGGCCTGACCCCTCCCTCGGCTCTCACGGGCTAAGGCCACCCAGGAGCAACAAGGTAAGGAATTGATTGAATTGTATAGAAGAGCCTCGAATAGGAGGGAATATTCCTTTCATCGGGAGTAGGTAAAGAGTAGAAGGGTCCAAAGAAAGCCTACGAACATGTATAAATAGAGCCCCAATAGGGTGATGTAAAAGGGGGAGGAGTCTGAAATACAATTTCTACTTCGGACTTCATATTGTCCGTTTTTGCCTACTATGACTTATGTTATCGCGTTGATCTTCGATTGTTTTGTGATTTTGGGTGACACACATGGTTCAAAGGCTAGGGCCTAGAACAACACTTAGCTTCTCAATAGTTGAAAGGTCCTTGTTTAGTTTTGGTAATTGAGTGACAACTTAGATGGATTAATTGTGTTTGGGCGATGACTACAAAGTTGATTAGTCCACAGGTACATGTGTGTGAGCAACTATGGCATGGAGGTTGATATGGTTTGGAATGTGTTGCTTAGCTCGCATATGTGATGATGGAGGAGCTTAATGCATGAGACATGACATGGAGTCATCTGGCTAGGTGAAGAAGATCGTGACAAGATTTGGCTTGACGGACTCGTTGCGAGGGCAAAGGAAAAGTGGAGGCTTTGAAGTCGTTGGTACCGAGTGTTGGGAAGCTTAAGCAAGACTTGGGGCTGGAGGCCAAAGCAAGATGAAGAGCAAGTGAAGTCAAAGATCGATGGACCAAAAACCATGTGATGATATGAAGTGGATCATATCATTGTTGAGGTGTTCATGTATGTGTTCCATCGGCATCGATGGTGTTGGAAATGGAGATGAAGATGGTAACGAAATGGAAGGCGCAAGGTAAAGGTATAACCTAAGGCATTTCTACTTCACCGGTCTAAGGTTGAATAGAGAAGTGCTTGACTGGATTTAGTACATATGGCCATACTATACTATTAAGAGGGGTAAATTTGTTTGCATATCGGTCATGTGGTGCCACTTGACTGATCTAACTTTGCATGAGTTGCTAGGATCGAGTGGCGCGGTGAAGTGAATGAAAATCATTTGTGAAAATGTTTGTGAAAATATTGTGAGAAGCTAACATTTGCAAAGTGAAGTTCTTTGGAGCGAAACGGTGGTCTCTAGGAGAACCGGGCACTGGACTGGACGCATTCGGTGACTGCCCAAGAGAAAGAGTGCTGAGGCAAGCATCAGACGCTGTGCACCACGCGTGAGGTGCACACTGTGCAAACGTCTGGTGGCTATGATGTGGCATGCTCAAAGGAGAAGAGCAAGCACTAGACACGGGCATTCGTCTGATGGGTGCGTACTGGACGCGTCCGGTGCCATCAGGTGCTCTCTTTAGAGGAATCGGATGCGCGGCGGTGAGCGTCCGTTGCTTGCACCGGAGCGTTCGGTGAGTGCAGAGCAATTGGCGCGTGGAGAAGCCATTGGCGCGCAACGGCTAATTTGAAACAGCTAGAGACACGTGGCGACGGGCGATACACCGAACGCGTTCGGTGCACACGCAAGAAGCCCAGTGAAGAGGTAACGATTATTTCATCCATTGAGGCTACAAATAGTGGGTGTGGCTAGCTTGGCCAGGTGCTTAGCACCCTTAGGACTTGTGTCCATGCTAGGGGAATGCTTGGGTAGCCACTAACTCACTTGTGGAAATAGAGATCGCATTTGGAAGTGAGTGATCGATCTATAGTGTATTGCATTGAGAGATTACAAGATTTGCACTAGTTGATCGAGTTGTAAGCCAATGGTGCTTGTTACTCTTGGATGTTTTCACCTCCTAGATGACTTGGTGGCTAGAGGCTCCATGGAAGCAAGCAAAGAGATTGTGCTTGGCTCTGGAGAAGCTTTGTGTGGGGTTGGTGCTCGCCCCGCGGGAGATCACGAAGAGCGACATTAGCAGAGTGTGACGTGAAGAGCGCAAGTGGTCTAGTCGGATCAAAGAGCAAGAGCTTGTGGGCACTTCACGTGGGAGTGGTGACTTGTGGTGGGTCATCTCTTGCTAGAGGATCGGCAGCAACCTTGGAGCTCGTCTCAGCGGAGGACATAGCTTGTGGCGACAAGTGAACCTCCGAGCAAAATTGACCTCGTCAACTTCTACATCATCCATCACGGTGGTTTGCTCCCTATTGCACAAGTTGTTCTTATTGTTTTTTTCTCGAACACGCAGGAGAGCTGCGTATCATTATATTAAGAAGAAGGGGGTATAAAACCCCAAAACACAACACTACATACACCACCCACTGCTCGTTTATTACATCCAAGAAAGGACTTGACCTCGACCTAGAAAGATAGACCTAGTTTGCACTAGACACTAGAGCGAGGAGGTGAGAAATTCCTCTAGCCCCTGCCAGACTCCAATGAAAGAGATCCTCTCTGATGAGCAACAAAACACCATTTAGATTGGGGTCAATCCCATAAAAAACGCAACGATTGCGATGGTTCCAGATTGCAAGCCACCAAAATTATGATAGAATTGAGGCCTTTTTTAACCTGGCCATCCACTCTAGAAACTGAATTTTCCCACCAATCATTAAAGGAAGTGTCGTCGGGCTGAGGGGATAGGTGCTGCAGACCAAAACTTTGTAGGATGATGAACCACACTTCCCGAGTGAAAACACAAGAGATTAGCAAGTGGTCGATTGTCTCCTCCACTTGGTCATAGAGCAGACAACATTCAGGATGAGGCAGCCCCCTCTTGGCGAGGTGACAGTTGTCTAACATTTGTTATGGGCAACCAACCACATGAAGAATTTACACTTGCCAGGTGCCCAATTCTTCCAAATTCTTTCCCATTGCCTGAACTGAATTGCACCAATGAACAGCCCCTCATATGCAGATTTTGCAGAGTATTTTCATAAAGATGATAATTGCCAAGTATGTGAGTCCTCGACATGTGGCTGCAGTACAAAATCTAAAAAAGGTCCCATAAGCTGAGGTATTCAGTCAAAACAGCCAATATAAATGCTCCTTGTATATCAGAGATCCATCTCATTTCAGTAAGGGCTTCAAACACAATCCTTTTCTTTGCTCTGTTGGACACTGCACTGAATAGATGTGGCACAAGTAGAGCCAAACTTTGACCATACAACCATTTATCGGTCCAGAAAAACGTGTTCCTCCCATTCTGGACTTCTGAGATAGTGGCCATAGAGAAGAAAGCCTTAACCGAAGGGTGTACTTGGATGGGAAAGGATGCCCATGCATGATCTGGCTCCGTTTTTTGTAGCCAAAGCCAACGCATCCGTAATGCCCATCCCAAGTTCTGAAGACGTGAGATACCAAGCCCTCCAAGTTCCATTAGCCGTGTAACTTTAGACCAAGCCACCTCACAGTGACCACCATTAGCTTCTTTTCTTCCTCTCCAAAGGACACCCCTTTGAATTTTATCAATTTCTTTGAGAGCCCAAGGCGGGAGGTCAATTGCCATTGCCAAATAAACTAGTATGGATGTCAGCACAAACTGAACTACAATTCTTCGCCCAGCCTTTGTTTGTTCATTCTTGTACTTGTATAGTTGCTCTAGTGTGTAGCTTAGAAGTAGTGTCTTGCCTAGTTTGTGTAGCTAAGCAAGTTAAACTCCTTGATTAGGATTGTGTATCCTTATCATTGAGCGTTTAGTGAGCTTAGGTGCTTAGTGCTTTTTAGTTTACTTGTTGTGTAGGAGCTCCCCCATGTTTGAAGTACTAGCGCTTAGGTTTATGTGACATTGCACTAGAATTGATTAGGGAAGGTTAAAGCTAGGCTAGCATTTTTGTTTCTTGCATATGATCTTTTGACAAGGTGCTTAGAGTCTAGTTAAAGGGGTGTAGTCTTGCTAGAACCGAATAGATTTTATTCCGCTATGATTAGTTTTGAAAAAGGACTATTCACCCCCTCTAGTCCACCATCTCAACCTTTCAACAGTCCATCCTAATTTGGATCAGCAATAGAAGATGTCGCCCGCTTTTCTACTCTTAATCATTTTATCATTTTTGAACACCTGGAAAGCACTTTTCACAAAAAATTTCCCTTATAAAAATGCTATGCAACTCTACAACAATGAACATGAAGTGACAAGATTAATTTTTCATCCTCCTCCCAAAATGTATCTTTCACAAGTTATATATTCCAAGGGTTCATGAATTCTGCTACATCGCGAAGCAAGATGCCACCTCTCGTCATAATTGGTTTCCTGGTCATGAATTCCTGCTTGTCTACTTTCTCCTCCACCCAACCTCCATTCTGCTTTAGACTTTACCAATACTATTCCTTATCAGAGCCATATTTATGGAAAAATATCTGATTTGGATCCCCTTCTATAGCCAATCGGTATAGGCTCTTTGTTTCTAAAAACTCAGTTTGCTCTTCCACCTCATCCTATCTTTAGCTAAGCACTGCCTCCTTGTACACTGAGCTAGCATCAATAGGAGAAATACTCACATTTTCACCTGCTTATCTAGGTCATCAAGGACATTGACACTCCAAAATGATGGTTGTCTACCACACTCCTAAGTCTACCCATCACCTTCCCTTCACCCTATGCATCACCCGCTTCCCAAGCCTCTGAAACAACATTCTCACACTTTCCCTCATGCATCCAGCTAGCTACAAAGTTGAAGGATCTATCTCCACCACGGGATCAGATATAATTGTATGCTCCTTCAATAGTAATTAGGATTAGTCAATGGTCATAATCATATGGATCACCATTTTCACATCAACTATAGGATAGCACTCTCTCCACAACTCATTAGCCACCAATGTCCCTTATATAATCATGCTCCCGAAATTTCTTGTTCCACCATGTGAAAACATCACCTAAAAAACAAAGATTCAGCAACATACAATCTTCCAAAGCTTCAATGAATTAGTGAAGGAAGATTTGGCTCCTCGACACCCCCTTCTTCTTTTTCATAGTGGAACAACATCTCATTGAAATCCCCAACATAATGCAATGACATTGGGTTAGTTTCACGTTGAGAGAACAAATCCCAGAGTCACATTTATGTCAAATATTTCAATTGAGCTCGAGATTCACAAGACTTCTAGTAAATTTCCACACCATATTATCCTCCCCTTCACCTCCATAACAATGTGATTTGTCGAAGGGGTTGAATAGTACCACCAAAACCAGATAGCAGGGTTGGCGTACCAGTCATAGGACCGGTCCCTCGGCTCCACTATCTGGTTTTGAACAACATCTGATATCAACTCGTTGCCTTCTTCACCTTATTCATATTCTCATCTTCCACCACAAGATCACCACACCCCCTCTTTCTAGCCCCGGGTTGTTTGACGAGAATGAAATAACTGTTTCATACTGCATATTTAGAAACCCTCTTCACATTTCATTTCTTTGGTGACTGATCCTTATGCTTAACAAAGGATGCAACAACCCACTTATCCATTTGCATGGTTCACGTCAACAATCGCCATGTGACCCAAGAACCCGCATTCGTAGAAAAAATCAAATAAGTGCTCATACGACAGGGAGCACCGGTGCACTACTTCATAGCTCTCCATGATCACCATGACCCCCCTCATTAGCAGCTTACCAATATCGAGTCGCACTTTGATCCTCAGAAATTTCTCTACTGTCGGAACTCCATCCTTCGTGTCAACCTCCATGAACTCACTATTCTCCTCCCCAATCACCCCTATTGTTCTTTGTTCATAATCCCACGTGGCAATATAGACACTTGCACCCAAATCAGGACATAATTAAACTCCAGTTCATCTAGGCCTTTGGACTCGTAAATATCAGTGAACACAACCAATTCCTTTGATAGGTTCCATGGCCCTTCTAGAGCGCCTTCTTCTTCCTTGAGGTCTAATGAAGGGTCAACAGAAACTTATTCTCATTCAAACTTTTGCAATCAATTCTGCACATACGTCCAAGCACTTGCCCTAGAGAATCCGAGTGTGCCATCTTCTCCAAAAATAGTTTCCCCACCACCCTCACCAGATTTGGGCAAGAGGTCTTTTCACCTTCATCACCCTTGATCTGAAACCCTTCTTCTCTGCAACAAACAAGTTTATGCTCTTCATCACCCCCTTCACTTTCTCCATCTCACCCCAAGCACTTGCATCAATCGATGGACCTAATACTAGCTGCCCCTAACAGGGCTAAAAACTAGGGTTTCAGGCTACACACACAGAGTTTGACTTGGACATGAATGGGATCTATGATATCGTAGGAGAGACCAGGCGAGAGATGGGAAGGAAAATGAGAATGAACGTAGTGTAGCAGAGAGAGAGAGAGAGAGAGAGAGAGAGAGAGAGAGAGAGAGATGAATGCCCAGAGTTGCCTAGGGAGACCCTGAAAAGCCCTAGTTTGGTTTTTGCAATTGATGAAACCTACTCACTAACCTAAGTGGCTAAGTGTGTGTAGCAAAAGAAAGGTTAGTGGGAGATGACATGGTGAACAAGTGAAGATCAAATGGAGAAAACTTGAAAAGATAAGGGACAAGGAGCTAGAGGTTAAGGTAAAAATAAAATAGCTCTTTGTTTTGGTGATCAAGGCTCTTAGTGAGAGCAATCACATTTAAGATAGATGGCCAGACTATTAAGAGGGAAATTGCTTCATAACTTGGTCATCAAGTGTTTTAGGATTGCATATCACTTGCATTCACTTGGAACTAAACTAGAGCAAAAAATTTCTTGAAAAATGTTTGTGAAAAGCTAACACACAAGCACAAGAGATATACCCTTGGTGGTGTTAGCACTTTTGTCAAAGGAGTTGAAGGTAGAGAGGGATTGGGTTCTCTCTTCCTCCTGCCGAGCTTGCGAGGCAGGATTCAACGAATTTTGAGTGCCTTCTCTATTGAAACACAGGACGCTAGGGCTACCAAGCGTCGGACCAATGTTGACGGTCCAACGCCTAACCCTCACTGGCACTGCACTGTGCACCATCGGACGCTGGACGACGCTTATGCGTCGGACTATTCTGTAGCGTCCGACGCTTAGAAACTCTGTGAGAGTCGGACGCCCGAGAAGAGAATGTCAGATTATTTCCTCACTGTCCGACACTGGGAACTCGAGAGCGAGGGGCTTGTTTGAAAAATCATCAAACGTTGCCTTAGTCTGACGATGGGCGTCGGACAGTGTCCGGCGCATTTTTCTCCTGCTGAAACCTCTCTAGAAGCGTCGGACACTTGCTTGCTTTCGTCTGACACCTCTGTCCGATAATCAGGTGAGTTTGTTTTTGCGCGCAACGGTATGATTCAAACGGTCGAGCTGACGTGGCACGTGCAGATTCGCTGTTTAAAACCATTGGATGCTGAGCATTAGTCAGACGCCCCTGTCGGACGCTCTGTCCGACACCCCCGAAATCAGTTAAAAACGGCTAGTTTTTGTAAGGGGCTCATAAATAGGAGTGTGGCTGGCTTGGGGGCATCTCTCTTACGCATTTTGATCTTTCTAAGCCTCTTGTGAGCCTAAGCACACTCCCTCCAACTCTCTCCTCTTGATTCAACTTGAGATTTTGATTGAGAGAGAGTGATTCAAGTGTAGTGATTATCATCTTGCATCCTAGTGCACTTGGTGGCTTGGTGACGGAGTAAGTCTTATTACTCTTGGTTAGGGATGAAAATGGTACGGATATTTTTCGACCGTATTCGAGACCGAATCCGTTTAGAGGAGTTTATCCATCCATATCTGAGTCCGGATATTCAACATCCAATACCGTATCCGTATCCGGATGCTCAAAACACACATTTATGATGTCGATATCTAATCGTATTCTATCCGATATAGATGATATTATCTGTATTCGAATCCGAATTCGAGTAGAAATATGAAAACAAATATAATATCAGTGATATCCATCCGTATTCGATCCGTTTTCATCTCTACTCTTGGTGATTGCCGTCAGCTAGCCGGTTTGGAGGTGGAGAAGGTGTGGAGAAGCTTGGTGATTGTGCTTGCTCACACCGGTGGATAGTGAAGGGTTTGTGCCTACCCTGAGCAGAGTGCTCAAAGGTAACTTAGTGAATTGCTTGTGTCATTGAGTTACTTTCTCCATGGTAGGTCCCTGTGGCGCCTTGTGTAGGCTCGGTGTGTGATACCGATTAGCCACCGGACCACTGGTTGAATTCGAGACAACGGAGACGTAGCGTGCCGGCAAGCACGTGAACCCCGGGATAAATCTTGGTGTTCATATTGATTTCCTCACCTTCGAGTGAGTGATTTATTGATTATCTCGGTGATTGGCTTCATCTCAAGGCAAAGGCAAACCATTAAAGCTTCCTCTTTACTTTGTGTAAAGTAGTTACCTTGTTGCTTGTTTTAGCTTTGTGTAGTTGCTTTCTTTCTTGCTAGCTAGTTTGTGTGGCTTAGTGCTTAGAAACACTAGACTTGTGTAGGTGACTTGCTTAGATTAGTTGTTGCACTATCATTGCAATTATAGCCTCTTGTGGTACTAATCTTTTGTTTGAGTACTTCGTAGAATTTTTAGCTAGGCTATTCACCCCCCTCTAACCAATTCGGACCTTTCAGACCCTAGGTGTCGAGAGGAAAAATTGAGTGACCTAGTGAAAGTCTCATGTGGTCTGAAATACTACCCTAAGCTTCCAATGGCTAGTTTCATGAGAGGGGCTATAAATACAGTGTGTGGCTAGGCAGATTAGAACTCTGGACTCCATTGTTAAGAGACACACTATAGTTGAAGAAACACCTCCACTCACATTTGTTTGCTTGTGATTGCATTCTTGGTGAGATTATATTGATCTAGCGCATATTCTTTGAGAGATAGCATTGGCATTAGAAAATTTGTTTGTTGTGAGTTTTTCCGTTTGCTCTTGGTGGCTTTTGCCACCTAGATGGTTGCTAGAATATGAGATACCAACTTCTAAATAAGGTTGATCGAAGATTGTTTTTAAGTCTGCTAGTGAAACAATATGCATTAGATGTGTGCAACTTGTTTTGGAGCTTGTTCTTAATTGTCTAAAAGATTTAGATAATTGATATAGTGAGCATAAAAATGCAAGAACATTCTCAATCATGCATGGCAATTGATGATGATCATGAAATGCATATACTTAACACAGAGGATGTTATTGTATATATCTGACTTGTCCCCATATTTTATTTAAATGAATTGTAGTATATTAGTTATGATTTATCACTCTCTTATTGTCATATTTGTATTAATAGAAATTCTAAGAAACACAAGAAAAATCAAGAACCTAGTGTTGTTGCAAAATAATATGATGGAATTGATTAACATTTAGCTAAGTTCTATTGATATCACACAAAATTGCATACCTTAAGCTCTGCGTTGGGGTTTGCTAGAGTCTGCTCCTCCTCCTTTGTTCGACCATATCGATCAATCACTGACTTCATGCTGCACAAAGACATACCATATATATACCAATAAGACTCATTGTTTGTGTAGTGTCAAAAACCTCTTGAAAATGCATGAGTAATATTGTCGATGAATATTGCCCGCACATACATACATGTATACATACATACAAAAGCTATATAAGCTACATCCATATTGAGTGGAAGATTATGGGATGAGTACACTAAAGTACGTTGTGCTTATTCTAATTTCTCCAAAAAAAACATTCCTTTTTTTTATCTGATAAGCTTTAGAGCTCCCTACTAACACATGAATATATTTTCACTCTTTCCTGATCTTATTCTTCGCTCTCACCCTAATTCCACCAGACCTCAACATAGTTTATTCTTACGGTCTTACCACTATCGCTGCTCTCCAGCCAACTCCTCTAATGCTTCTGAGTATAACAACTTAATC
Organism: Eremochloa ophiuroides; assembly: GCA_038502445.1. NCBI lineage: Eukaryota > Viridiplantae > Streptophyta > Magnoliopsida > Poales > Poaceae > Eremochloa > Eremochloa ophiuroides. Next base: position 44,456,220 of record JAHLJS010000009.1, on the reverse strand, counting down.
TCGCTCTTCTCTGTGCCTGTTGATCAAGTTACACATCCTCTACCTCCTCTCTAATTTTCATGATTATGACTTTTATGAGTAACTAGTTGATCTACTACCTTTAGTCAATATCTATGGATCGGAGCACATGACCTATCTCATTGATTGACCTCCTTGCCCTTTCCCATATCTGTCATCGCCAGTCACCATAGCGAGATGTCAACCCAAACATAAGGCAGGGGCTTAAGCAAATGACACCTAATAATTTATACCACCTGCATCGGATGTAGTGATGTCAATAGCAGAATACTAATGGATTTTAAAAGGAAATCCAATGGTGTGTAATTGAGGATTTTTTAATACTATTACTCCAAAAAATTACATATTTACATATACCATAAATTCAAAGAATATTAGAAAAAGTTGTGTGTAGTATATAAGACTTATAAGAGGTCAATGAAAACCACCGTCAAAGTATTGTCAAACTCTGGATAGGACCATTGATAAGCTTGTGACTGCTGTATAGACACATATGTGATAACTTGGGAAAATTTGCTGGATCCAAGCTAAGAGATTCAAGTTAGGCCGGTATGCATAGATGGTTTTCCAAAAGGACGCCGCTCCACTTCTTCTTCTTCTTCTTCTTCTTCTTCTTCTTCTTCCCCAACCTTCTTTCTCATCATTTCCACTCGTGCCCTTCCTCCGATCCTCCACCCTCGCCTTTCTTCCCCAGTGGTGATTTTGGGCTTAACTTAGACTCAAATTAAGTTAAGTTAGTTCAATTCTATGTTTAACCCAGCCCCTCCCTGAATATTTTCCTGACTTCGTCCCTGTCCGCGGCCCTCCTTCCTCCCACCCCTCACCCAACCACCATCATGGCCATGGGCATCTCCGCTCCGACCTGGTCCGACCGCCTCCACCCATCTGCGAAACCCTAATAACGTCCTCCTGCCATCCCCACTGCTTGGTCGACTTATCTCCTCCTGAACCCCTTCTAAGCCCGTCAGAGATGGAGATGAAGAGAGGATATGCTAAAACCGTCTCTGTTTTTGTTATCGCCACCGTCTTCCTCCTTTCCGGCGGGATGCGGTCCCGGAGGTGAGGGCATGCATGGTCGTGTGGGAGAGGGAGAGGGTCGCCGGTCGCCGGCTGCGGCATGTCGCGTGCGGGACGGTCACCTATATTACCTTGTCGGTTTTCAAAAAGAATGAAACTTGACGAGCAAAAAGCACACACGTTTCTATAGAGAAATCAAATCAAAACGGAGCATAAGTTGAATACCATACTACGAGCGTGAATTGCATGTAGCCAATTCTAACCTTGTGCTGGCGTATTCATAGAGCCGACCGGTGCTGGAGAAGATGACCAGTCCGACCTCCGCATCACAGAGGATGGCGAGCTCCCTTGCCTTCTTGAAGATCCCGTTCCTCCGTTTGGAGAACGTCACCTGCCGGCTCGTGGAGTTGTCGATCCGGCGGATCACAATCTTGCCGCGCCCCATCGTCAAGCTGTGCGTCCGGTCTAGCACGCGCACACACGGGGGGCAGGCGCACACGCACAGACAGTAATGGAGGGGAAAGAGAGGAGAGATTGGGAACCCCGGCCAGCAGGAGCCCTGGAAGGAGAAGGCTACCACAGCAGCTGGTTTTCCCAGGTATAGACAAATTATTGGAGGGGAGAGAGGAAGACGACGGGATAGAGAGGAGTCTCTTGCTGGTGGCTTTGCAAGTCGTCTCTTTCCATTAGCTGCTTTCCTTCCTTTATTTAGCAAGGAAATCGTGGAGACAGATTTGCCTCCCCATTGGCTATGGTCGTCAGATGGGTTAATTTATTGGAAATGCTAAACTAATGGTGGTAGCCAAGAGGGCTTTGGTAGGTTCTGGAAGAGGGCCGGGTTGCCTGAAATCGGACGCAGCCACAAAAGGTTAAAGCAACGCGCAATGCCAGACGCACCATATCTTATGTTGTGCCTAATAAACGTCACCATGAATCCTACACGTGTCTTAAGTTACGGCCTCCTCAAACTTCAGAAAAGGGCTGAATATTATTAGCATCTATATTGATTTCAAATAAAAAGAAATAATAAAAATAATGAGTTTTTGAGTGATTAATAAAGTGGATGGGATTCTCTTACCGTTTTCAAAATCAAGCTTTTAGAAGATAGAAGGCAATTTTTCATCATAAATTTTGTTCTACTATAATAAATTTTATATTTTCATTTGTTGTCGTATATATATTTGCATTGGGAATCTTGCTCTTAGAGAATCTTCAAGAGTTTTCAAAACCCACTTTCAATCTTGATTTTTTGGCAAGATTAAAAAAACACATGCTCTCCAACAACACCTTATATTAACTCTCAACCTTTCCACACTAGGAAAAATTCACCAGTTGTGCAGAAATGTGCACGCACGTATCAAATAGCCAATTCGGAGTTAGGACATGGGGGACAACAAGAAGTAAGGATAGGGTTTTCATTCAAAATGTACACGAGAGGGGAATGTATGCTATGGAAATCAGTCTCCTGTGCAAATTATGAAAACTCTAATCAAGGCCACACAAATATAATCCGATGGCTACAGGTGGGGATGGTTATTTTAGCACTTAAACCCCCCACTCATCCCATCCTAAAGGTGGTTATTTTAGCACTTAAACTCCCTCCCCACCTGTAGCCATTGGATTAGATTTGTGTGGTCTTGATTAGAGTTTTCATAGTTTACACAGGAGGCTGGTTTCCATAGTATACGTATGCTTCATTTCAAGACACTTGAAAGTCTCATTGATTTACTAGTTTTTTAAAACTCTTGAATATGTTCTTATTTCTTATTTTTCCTCATGTCCTTCATATTGGCCGACTGATATGCACAAGTACATTTTTCACGCGATTGGATCGAATCTTTTAAGTGCGAAAAGATTGGGAATGGAAATAAATAGTTCTTGGAGAGCAGCTTCTTTCAATCTTGCCAAAAAAATTCAAGAGTTAAGAGTTGGTTTTGGACATGATGCTCTTGTTAGAGTTCACAACGGATTTGGGCCAACTCGTTATACCCACAAGTCGGTACCTCGGTCTTAACTCAATTGAAAAGACTAGCTTATTAATTGGTGAGGGCTGCCTCTGCCTTTTATATGTTGGCCTCCCCACCATAAATTTCCAACGTGTGATTAAATCTAACAATCTCTCTAGTCCTAACTCCCTTCACATCACACATAATGTTTGGTCTCCAAAAGCCGTTCTCTAGGCCAGGAGTCCACCCACTCCATGTCACATACAACCTGTGATTTAATGGGCCCCCTTTTCACCATATGATCTCTGAGATTTTTTAGATTTTCTACCATTGTCTCTTATACAATTTGTTACCTAGTCTAGCTCGCTATATCCACTAGTCAATGTCTCTAGACAGTCCACAACATACCAAGGGCTCAAAACTAACTCAAATCAAAATGCCAATGATAGATGAGGGCCCCCCACCCCTATGCGCCTTGTATGTTGCGCTTTCCCACTATAAATTTTCTGGTGTGAGACTAAACGTAACAACTCTTACTTGTAAACTTTCATTTTGTCATATTCACAAAAAAAATCATTATGTCAAAAAAAAGGAACACACACATGATTCTCAGTCATTGTACCTTAATAATTATGCAAAAAAAACAGAAACTTTAATTTGGTGGCCACGAGTACCATCCACCAGGATGATATATTTGTATATATAGGCTGATGTGCGTGATTTGTCTCCGCATATTTTTAGGCAAGGAGGAGGTCCATTTGCCAAGAGCGGAAGAGGAAAGATAGGGAAGGGATATATGGGGAACTCTTAGAAATGATTTTTCTCAATAGCTAAAAATAGCTTCACAAGGTTGTTGGAGTTGCTTCTCCAACTCCTCACCGCTCTATACTGGCATGTGCCCTAGAGTCGCCGCCGCCACCGCCGCCGTCTCTCCCCATCCACCACCGTTGATCCCCCTCCCTTCCCCTCTGATATCTTGTCGAGGGTTGAAGGGAGCGGGGATCCATTGTTTTTAATATGTTTTCCTAATAGATCGAGTTATTAGGGTTAGTGTCTCTTCATGCCAAAGTTCTCGGTATTGGAGTTTTACCTCCTCCTTCTTCTCTTCTCCGGCGTCAGCGAAGGAGAAGGGTGGAACCGCCTTCTCCATGGCGGCTTCGTTGAAGATGTGGACGGCAACCTCGGCGTCAGCATCTTCATCAACATGATGATATGGAGACCTTTATTTCCGGACGGTGGCATCGAGACGGATATGATGTCGTCGCCATGGAATAATTTTCTCCAGTCTCTTCTTCGTTTTGTTATGGTTAGATCTGGCCATAATGAAAGACTGTGGAGAACAAGTTTTAGATCAGTCTTCCTCATTCTTCAGTAGCGAAAAGAAGAAGAAGGAGACGCCAGAAAGAAGAATTTTCTCAATTCCGCCAACATGAATGTTGGCCGTTGTTCGTTGGGCATTTGTTCTCAGGCTATTTACCGAGTGTTTGCCTGTACAGTCATCCACACTGCAAAGCATCAAACAGATTAGATTTTGAGTTGTGCTATTCATAGCATGGTTATTTTTCTGTGATTCAGAGTGCTTGTAATGTATTGATGTACCCAGCTATCATATAATATAATTCTTCTTCCGTCGCAAAAAAAATGATTTTTCTCTTTTTTCCTAAAATTTGGATGAGGATGGAAAATGGAGCACTTTTGGAGATGCTCTGATCCTACAATTGAAAATAAAAAGGATATTTCCTTGAAACTTTTATGTGTAAATCAAATTAAATTAAATAAGGAGGATATAAAATTTAATCATACCACATGCAGAGAAACTGATGGAGAGCCCCATAACCTGATATTAATTCAGGTAATTCGCAATCATACTGTATTCAGCTCACCACCATTTATCTAACTTTGGGCAATGATCACATTCACAGGTGGTATTTGAAACATGCCATACATGTGCGGATGTGCCTTTTTAAATCAATGTATTTCGCACCAGATGCATGCTAACGATTGTTATCTTTTGATTTTGAAGTATAGAAAGCAAGGGGACATCAAGACGATTTTAATTATATCATTTTTTTAGATAAGGAATTAGATTATCATCTCTCTCTCTCTCTCTCTCTCTCTCTCTCATCAGACATTGAAGTCATGTGTGCATGTGTACTCATGAGCATCTCACAGAAGCACCATTCTTCAACAAAGACAATAGACAAAACCTATTAAAGTACTAAATTAAGACGTACATAAATAAAAATTGTTGCGCGCATCAAACGGTAGCTATTATATTGCAATTGGGTTCATACAACACTAAATAATATAATGCCGTTCATGGTAAACCTGCTGGCATATTCATGCATTAGGTTAGCCAGGTTGCCACAATGCACTAATCCCAAACAAGCAGATAGTGGTTACCTGCTTCAAGATCAATGAAGAAAGGTAAACATGTGGTAAATTAGTTTTAAATTTTGAGCACATTTGTTACCCCCTTCCGTTGTAATTTGTCTGTCACTAGATATGTAGTTTTGTTACGTATGTAGACAGCGCATATCAAGGTGCATAGCCAAATCTATGATTAAAAAATCCAAACAACCTACAATTTAGAATTGAGGGAGTGTGCATAGCAAAATATAAGAAAGACCAAACCAATTTATAATTTAGAACATATGAGGTACTAGAATAGTCACCTTAGTTCGAACGAAAAGACCACCCTTCTTTTTTGAGATGATCAAGCAACCAACTACACTCGATTGTGACGTCGTGAGTCATGAGTGATAGATTGCGAGTAATAGAGTTGGAATGCTTAATCAATTATGAAAGTGCGAAGTATTTCTAGTAGGGATCATTTATTAAAGAAGAATAAAGAGGATAAAATGGATGATTAGTGTAAGTTTGAAAAGACTAAAATACTTAAGCACCTAAAACAACTCAAAGAATTGGTGCCTAGACTACAAATTTCTACCAAAGTCTCGCCTTTTGCATGGTTCATGTGCTATTTGTATTATGTTTTCCAAAAAAAATGTTATTAGACTCCAAATACCACTAATTGTATGTAGTATCTCTTAGAACAAAGTAATTGAATCTCATAAAAAATCCAAATGATGACATGTAACAACTATATATTAAGTCAACAAATTTAATACTTAACTCTGACCATCTAAGACTTGCCCTATTAAGAGCATAAAACTAAAAAGTTACCTAAGCTAGTTCTCTTGAGGGTTCCTAAATAATTTCCCTTTATAGTGTTGGATCACAGCTTACATATAAGGTTTGACCTTTTACAATTACAAGCAAACATTCCTATGCCTTGCATCAGAATATACAACTTGTTGCATGGGCATATATATGATTTGTGGCTCGTATTCAAAGATCGCATCATCTATTCCAGTACACCTTGGAATCGGACACTCCACCGTCGTTGGACGCTCGTCGTTCAAACTCATATGAACAAAGCAAGTATACACGTGTACTGCAACAACAAAAAATATTACTATCAATATTCATGGAAATGAGAATAATGAATGGTACATTTCTACTTATGTTTTATCCTTCTATAAAATTTAAAAGCTACAATTTTCTTTACAATAACCAAGATATTTATAATATAAGTTAATGTTGGAAATAATATGACAATGTCCTAGTAAGCTATATCAAATTATACGAATTTAATAGATTCTTTTCATCCATGCAAAGTATAAAAATACTCATAAATATATGTCATTATATATATATGCACAGATGTTGGGCTATATAAACACTCCTTGGCTGGCCATGGCTGGCAGCTTAGCACCTTGAAAACTTGGTGTCCCTATTTGTGAGTTCTTAGGAGCCCTCCAACTCACTAGAGAATATATCGATTGTTGGATTCATCGCTAGTGAGTGAATTGCGGTGCTTTGAGAGATTGCATTGAGTGGCACTAGCTAGGTGGTTGTGTTGTAAGCTGGTGGTACTTGTTACTCTTGGAGGTTGCCACCTCCTAGACGGTTTGGTGGATTGTGGCTCCGTCAAAGCACGCAAAAAGATTGTGTGTGGCTCTGGAGAAGAGATCGGGTATTGTGCTCGCCCCACGGGGATCGCAAAGAGAAACTCTAAAAGAGTGAGACGAGAAGAGCAATAAGTGGTTCGGCCAGGTTATTAAGTGCTAGAGCTTATGGTAAGCACTCCAAGTGGGACAGTGCGACTTGCTTGTCACCACTAGTAAGAGGACTGACGGCAACCTTGGAGCTTGTCTCAACGAGGACTAGCTTGGTGGCAACAAAGTGAACCTTAGGGGTAAAAATCATTGTGTTATCATTGTATACTCTTCTCGATGGTTTTGCATCCTTCATTCACAAGCTTGTACATACTGTTCACCTTATGCTTGTGTAGTTGCTCTTGTGATTAGTTATCTTGTGTAGCTTGGTAATCACCTTCTTTCTTTTGTAGCATAGAAATAGAATCCTTACTTGCTAGATAGCTTGTGTAGCTTAGCTAGTGAGTAGGTTTACTTCTCTTGTGTAGCTAAGTGGCTTGAGCTCCTTGTTGGTTTGTGTAACCTTGTCATTGAGCATATCTAGTGAGCTTAGGTGGCTTAGTGCTTTTGCCTCACTAGATGTAGGAGGAGCTCCATCATTGCTTGAAGTACTAGTTGCTTAGGTTTGTATAGCCTTCCAATTAGAATTGGTTAGGTGAGCTCAAGCTAGTTCATGCAACGTTTTTTGCTTATCTAGGATCTTTTAAGGTGCTTGAGAAAGAGGGGTGTAGTCTTGGTTAAACCAATAATCTTAATTTTGCATTTGTTTTGATTAGCCCTTGCGATTAATTTTTAGAAAGGACTATTCACCCCGCTCTAGTCTGCCATCTCGACCCTACACAAACCCTCCCCACTAAGTCATAGTAGAAGGAGAGGGCAATGAGGTGGTTATCCATGGAGTCAGCCATGTCGACAAACATAGATGGGCACTCGATAGATGAAGGCTTGGACAAGAGTGGTGGATCCATTTACTGGATGGCCACTTCCTGGGAAAGAAGGGAGTTGATTTCTACAGACCAAACAAAGTTCTTAGGAAAAACTAGATTGATGTCCACCAACTAGCTTAGAGCCAAGTTCGAAGGTAGAGTTTGTCGAATATGTTAGCAACAAAGCCTAGGTTTGCGAAGTGGTAGGCCTGGTTGTTGATGATGGTGCGGTGAGGGCCACCCCCGATCACCCCGAGTTAGTGGTGGAGTCCAGAACATGGTGCCTTTCCACCTAATAATGGGTCTTGTTACATGTTGCAAATCTAGAGGATAACAGAGAAGACACATATTTATACTAGATTAAGTAGAGGGTGGCATACACACATTGTCTAAGGTTGTCGCTTAGAGATGTCCCTAGGTGCTGATTAGGGGGTCATGTACTTGTCAACGACAAATTCTAGGGCATGGTGTCAGTAGATTATGTGTGTGATAATATCTAGGGCAGGTGACCAGCCGCTAGTTGGGGCTTGGATCTAACCTTACAATTGTTTGTTTCATAAAGAATAAGATGTGGTGGATTAAGAAGAATGGTGGAGTTTTTTTTTCTCAAAATCACATTACTTATATGATTTGCATTGGTTGGGAGACGATGGATGTTTGTATCTATGATGTGGCCTAGTGCATTCACAGATAGAACCATTTGTGACAAGTAGAGCTACCATATATTAGTGTTTCCAAGTTAAATCTAGTTTTATTAAAATCATATGGACTTCTTTACAATAAATTTTTCTATGATAAATGTATGAATTCATATATTACGTCCCATATAGCCATGTTCTTTATAGTAGTGATGTCTCATGTGGCAAGCAATTAAATGATAGCTTTGGAATCTCCCGATGATTTCTAGAACCACTTGGCTAATCAACCACATTCGATGCAAATATGGGACCCACTATGCCAGAAAACGATGTTATTTTGTAGTATATATGTTTCCGTGTGTTGTATTGGTATCATTGGCCATGTAGTACAATAGACCTAGTACACTTCTAGTATTATCTAATCATACACATTTCTTTGGAAATATATAGATCTTTCTTTTTTGTAGTGAAACATCCAATGAAGTATACTTCTAGTTGTGTATAGGTAGCTCAAATAGTGTACAAGGTCTTGGAATTGATGGAATAGATAGAGACAAGGTTTGGCCAGTCTAGGAATTGCATCCACACACATATATATGGAGACGTTCATGATCCTACTTTGATAGCAACACAGAGGATCACTGTGGTAGTATCAACCCAAAAAACTCTTTTTTTACCGAAGTCAGCAAGGGAAACCCCAGCCTATTTTTTTGTATTTTTTATTTCTAAACCTGTTTAAATTCGCTTCCACAGGGATTCGAACTCAGGACCTGTGGAGTGCCACTGGGTTCCTCTAACCAACTAGACTAGAGGCCGCTTGGCAACCCAAAAACTCTTGAACATGCATATCAGCAATCGGTAGTATTTTGTGCACTGTCCTAAATTAAATGTTATGGCCATCTAGATATCATCATGTGAGGCAGTGAGGGCCATGCTTCCACATAATGATCACACGTTGTAGCATAGCAAACAAGCATACGATGTAGACTTCTCAATGTGACAATAGGTACATATGATAGTGTGATCATCCAAGTATGGCATGGCTTTTCTAGGAGCCATTAGCTTTTGGTCATGGTAAAGTCTCATGGGTTTCATGTGTCAATTATTCTGCACCTGCTATAGGGCCAAAGCAAGATATTGTCCAACAAAAGAAGCATCAGTTGATTTAGTTATTAGGCTACAGGTGCGAGACACAACCGTGGATACCTTTTGTTTTCCTATGTTTGAATTCGATTTTTCTTTGTGGTGGTCTTGGTTCTCGAGATAAAGGCACAAGCAAGCAGAACATATTTGCAACTTAAAGTATGTCATCATGGAATGGTTAATACTATAAGTGTATTGTTTGAGGCTCGAGCTATTTAAAACAACTGTATCAAGCGAGCAGAGTCGAATAGTGTGACTTTTGTAGGTGGTGATAAGCTTGAACTTTGAACCAGCGCTCAACCACTCACAACCAACAAGTTGTCTTTGAACAGAAGTCTCTCGAAGGTGTTGATGGTCCTGCTACTAGGTGTGATGAGGAAGATAACATAAATAAGTGTGAATTCAATCAATCACATGTCAGAGATTCGAGTTGTCGGTTACTTTCTATATGGATTTTGCATTTATGGACAGTTGGATTTGTACTTTTATTGTCCTAGCAATAGGGGATATTTTTCCCTTTTAGTCTCAATAAAAGGAAGATTTTGTAGAATGTTTCCCTCATCTACAATTATTTGGCATATTCTAGCTCTTGAGAAACCTTTGTAGCTTCGATCAAAACTTTTGAAGATGATCACACATTATAGTTTGGTAGATGAGCTTAAGGATATCCATGGGAAAAATGTATCTGTTCGATCAGCTACTAAAATGTCATGTGGCATTAGCCTATTTGCAAGCTCAAGAAGGGTGTGATCTTGCTTGCAAAGGTAACTATGATTGCTAATCATAGAAAATATATTATTGATCATAAATACAATACTAGGATCACATAGTATAATACTATATGTGGTTATTTGAGATACACATCTCTGTATTTCTTAAGCTTAGAGCCTATAAATGCACTTGCTTTGCAAGATATATCAAGTGTGATTGCCGTAACGATTAATTTGAACACACGGAAGGCCAAATTAAAACAACACCAATGAATACAGAAAATCTCTCAAAGGCCAGGCTAAGTGGAATGTTTCATGTCCCTAATTCTAAACTAAGATGTCGTAGTCTTGGAACTAGGATATGAAATATTCACTCTCAATTCACAGTTTCGTTTCATTGTTTTATAGGCTAGCTAGTTGCATCATTTGACTTTTACAGGGTGTGTGATAAATTGTGTTATGTGAATAATGTTGCCAATTGCAACCGATTAACTTGACACTAGAATGAGAAATATGTCTATAAAAATAGTTCAATTTACTTCAATGTTTGTATGATAAAAATGAGAAACGAGGTGCATGCACCGTAAGAACGCGAGCCACATGAAATTGGCCAAAACACATGGGAATGAAACCTCAAGCTCTAAATTCAGGTTTCATTCACTAGGAGAAAGTACCAGGTAGGTTTATAGTATGAAACTCATCTCTTACTTTTCTTGATTTTCATATCACCTCATCACTTTCACTGTTGTGGCACTATACTAAACAAGGGTACGAAAATTCATAAATAAAAGTAAAAGCACTGCAAGGATCCCTTGCGACTTTTGATACTAAACATGGCAGCTCGAGCCAGACTAGGTTTTAGCGATCCAATTTCTCGGGTGGGGGCATGCACGTGAGCACCCATATTACGGGCATAAGGCGATGTCGCGAGGCCGTCTGAGTCAGCCAGGCAGGCAGCCTGTCGTCTTTGGCAGCCCAAGTGTCAACGATCAGATGGGCGAAAACGGCAAGGGTGCAGGGACAATTTCCCATTCCATATGCGGCAGATCAGATCAGTCCTTTTTCCAGGTCGAGACCGTATTTTCCCGTCGTTCTACGCTGCCGCCGCCTGCCGAGCTCCAACTCAAACTCAAAGTTGCCAGCCGCAGGGTTCAAGGAAAGTTGCACGTTACTTTGCGAGAAGCTGTCTCTCCCGGCTAAAGGTTAAAGGTGGCGTACGTGGTGAATTAACAGGCGGTTTTTGAACCGATTGGCCAATCAGGTGCTGATAACAGTGCTGCAGCCAGTACCGGACAAGTACAGATTTCCAAATAGAATACGCCGTCTACACTTTTTCCCTACCTGGGTCGTCCTGGCCTCCGGCGAGGTGCTGCACGCCCATGTGGCCTCTGGCCTCCTACGGTAGTTTTTTTTTTTCTTGATAAGACTATCTCCACTCTTTATCCTTTAAATTTATCCTAAAAAAGAATATTCCGCCCTGTTCATCGAGATTCTCTCCTCTATATTACTTTCTCTCGCACCCATCTATTTTCTATATCATCCTCTATTCACAGTGAGACCCACATGTCCGTAAAAAAATTTATCTAAATATATCCACGTGACATCTTATTTTGAAGTATTTATTGCAACGAATTTAATGGTACAATCAGAATTTAATTTGAGTTTTTAATTAATAAAGTATGACATTTTTTAGTTAGTTAAAAACGTGGGGTCCGTGTCATATTCCCTCCTCCCTCTCCTCCCTCTCTCACGTTCTCCCACCCGTGTGCGCACAGTAGCCGTCCGCTGTCTACCGCCCTCTCCACCAGAAATAGGGGATGCACGTTGGTAGGGGAGGCTGAGGCGGACCACGCTGCGGCATTATTATCCGCTATATAGCTCCTGGAGGATGCAGTCCAGGACGTAGTGCGGACAGTCTAGGCTCAAGGGCTATTTGGTTGGAAAAAATTTTAGGCTTTATACTGTAGAAGTTTGATAACTTTTATCTAACTATAGCCTAAGTAGATCAAAAGATTTATTTTGACATGTACAGATAAATTATGTAATTAGCTATTTTTTATCTATATTTAATGCTTCGTACAGGTGTTATAAAGTTGATGTGATGGAGAATCTTGAAAAAAAATTTAGAAAGTTTGGGAAGGCGAAATAGTCAATTTCGTCCTTGAACTATCACCGAAAGCTCAGTTTAGTCCCTGAACTATGAAAACGGCCGTTTTAGTCCTCAAACTTTCACAGCCGGCTCAATTTCGTCCCTAAACTATGAAAACGACCGTTCTCGTCCTCAAACTTTCGCAGCCGGCTCAATTTCGTCCTTAAACTATGAAAACGACTGTTCTCGTCCTCAAACTTTCACAGCCGGCTCAATTTCGTCTCTGGTCCGATGTGGAGCGCCACGCTGGCCCGTCTCGTCATCGCCTAGTCAGGTAGAATCAGTTTTTGAAAGTCTGCAACTGATTTATTCTTATTCCAACTGGTTACAACTAGTTGTAACTCTTCAATGCAACATTGATGAAGATGATTTTTAATTGTAGATCTCAATAAAATCTACAAATTTTTAGTTTTAATTTTTTTTTATTTAAGGATGTTAAGATGCTCAAAAAGTTAATATAAAATTTTAGCACCATAATAATTACCTGCTGCTGCTTGTAATTAATATAAAAGTTAATATAAAATTTTAGCACCATAATATGAACTTTTTGAGTATCTTAATGTCCTCAAATAAAAAACATTAAAACTAGAAAGTTGTAGATCTTATCGAGATCTACAATTTTTATGAAAAAATCATCTTCATCCCATTTTGTATTGAAGAGTTACAACTAGTTGCGACAAGTTGAAATAAGAATAAATCAGTTATAGGCTTTCGAAAACTGATTCCAGCTGACTGGGTGATAACGAGACAAGCCAGCGTGGCGCTCCACATCGGACCAGAGACGAAATTGAGCCGGCTGCGAAAGTTTGAGGACGAGAACGGTCGTTTTCATATTTTAAGGACGAAATTGACCCGGCTGCGAAAGTTTGACGACGAGAACGGTCGTTTTTATAGCTTAGGGACGAAATTGAGCCGGCTGTGAAAGTTTGAGAAATAAAACGGCCGTTTTTATAGTTTAGGGACTAAACTGAGCTTTCGGCGATAGTTCAAGGACGAATTTGACTATTCCGCCGTTTGGGAACTAAATGGAGCCTCATTAAGGTGACAGGAGTTGTGTGCGCTGCGCCACTTTTGAGACGGTTGCGGATACCTGCCGCCAAAAGTAGTTTTAGGAGCCATCGGTATACTACGTCCATTCATCAGTGAGGGCACAGGTGCAAAGCACAACCGTGGGTACCTTTTGTTTTCCTATGTTTTGGACTGCCCACTTTCTTTTGGTCTTGGTTCTCGGGAGAAATAAAGGTGCAGGCAAGTAGGAGTGGTTTGCGACTTAAAATATGTTATCCTGTGACACGAGCACATGGCTAATGCAATCTCAGTATTGTTCGATACTCCTATATTCGAAGTAACTTCATCAAGCAAATTAAGGCGCGTCTATGAACAAGTGCTCAACTCAACCATCCATAACCAATAACAAGATGCCGTTGAAGGGAAGTCTGTCTTGAGGGATATCTTTTTTTCATCATACAATAAAAACACAGGCACTCATAATTCATGCACTTCCCTTTATGAACGCAATCCAGTAAATTCTCGAAATTGATTAATTCACCACAAACGACTCGCTATCGACGGGATTATCACCTACCACTGAAAACACAATGCTGCTTCCACGAGAAGTCAAACTAGGGCCTGAGTTACTATTGAGGCTCTTGTAACCACTATGCAACATGTTCTTTGGCCTTGAGAGATATCTCTATGCATGTGCCTAGTAATAACTAATGTCGTCATGAAAGATAACATTTTGCATACCCATTCTTTAGGGTAGAACCAACAGCGTTGGCTTCAAGTCTCTCTCATATAAACATTGTACAATCAGCAGCAGCAGCAGCAACAACAACCACCACAGTTGTGAAATAGCTGCGGCGAACAAACCCAATTAATTAAAGTGTAGATCCAGTCATCACATGTTAGAGATTCGAGCTGTCGGATACTTTTTTTGTTAGATTGTGCATCTGTGAGGACTCAGTCCAGCTGGAGCATGGTGCGGACATTCTCAAGAAGGCGGCTTTTCACTTTCATCAAAGAGATCGAATGAATGGAGGTCATCAAAGGCTGGCGATGGTGTGAAGAAGACACATGAACGTTTGCAAGACAAGTGAGATGTCTTGGTAGTGCAGTCTGTTGTGTGTTGTGTTTTATCCCCTTGCGTCTTGTATAAGCGAGGATGCAATTTGGTTGCTAGATTTTGCACTCAGTATTCGAACTTTTCATGTGTGCGAATTAAATCTTGTGTCTAAGTAATAGGCACGGCGTTGCGAGTTGGGTGAACCTTGGGTGTTCATCCCAAAGTGGTTTTTGTGAAACCAGTAGGCATGTTTGAAAACTTGAACCTTTGTAATTTCGTTGTTACCAAGTAATAAAATTTGCTCGGTTTTACCGTTGTGGAAAAAAAAAGATTGTGCATATGTGGACATCTGGATTTCCAATTTATTAGGTTAGCTCCATAGTGACACTTTTATTTTAATCTTAATAAGAATAAATAACTTGTAGATTATTTCTCCAGACCAAATTTTTTGAAGCTATGACCGACATATTTGGAGACAAAATTATATTACAATTTGGTGGATGAACTTTAGAACATCCACGGGAAAATGTACTTGATGTACAAGCTTAAGAAGGGAACGATCTTGCTCATGAAGGTAATTGTATTATCAAAGAAACTTGTGAGTGGAGTCTCGAACTAACCGCGGATTATGAAGCATGGATCATATTTTGCGTTCAAGTCAATGAATCAAACACTATAGATTTAATACATAAAACTAGATATAAATAAGGACAAAAATGGATACCTTATAGACTTATTATTTCCATGTTAGTAATATCATGGGAGAATTGGCTCCTGAATATCCAAAGTGACCACCATTTACTCATGACATGCTAAAAGGAGCGATTTGCCGAAAGACTCCGATTCTTGAAAATTTTGCTGGTGGACAGTGTCTGGTAAGAATAATTTTACAAAATAAATATAAAATCATATTAGTGTCCAAAAATTATACTATAAATTTTTCTAGACTCTACACGATAAGAACTACGTAATAAAAATATTTCAAAATATCTTCTATAATAAAAATGACCATTTCACCCATCTTCATAAATAAAAAAGTTTAACCAATGTTAATTTGTTCATATATTTTTAGGAAATTAAAAAATCTTGGAAAAATCACAGGATGTGTATATCATCGAATCAAGAGTAGGCTAAAAATATTAGCTCAAAACAATAAAGTTTAGAATGGTATATGTAACATGATTGAGTTATAGATTTATCTCTTGTCAAGGTTAATTATTATATTAAACTTTATTCTTTTTGGCTGATATTTTTAGCATAGTAATGATTTGGTGTTATACAGATCCTATGACTTTTTCAATATTTTTAGTTTCCTACACATATATGAACAAATTAACAATGGTTAACTTTATTTATTCATGAAGAGGGGTGAAATAGTCATTTTCTATGAAAAAATATTTTCAAATATTTTTACCGTATAGTTCTCGTCATCTAAAGTCTATAAAATTTTTTGGGACAATTTTTTAGCACTTATATGATTTTATATTTATTTTGTAAAAGTATTCTTATTGGACACTGTGTCCACTAGCAAAATTTTCAAGAACCAGAGTGTCTTTTAGCAAAACGCTCCTTTTTGGCATGTCCACGAGCAAATGGTGGTCACTTTGGATGTTCAGGAGCCAATTCTCCCTAATATCGTATATTTATCCAGTGTTATGCTAGAGAAATGGCATTCTTATGCAAATCTTATAGCTAATAAGGCCCTATATCTCTATATATGTGTGTAGACACTATTTTGATATTATGGGAAATGTATTAGGAAACATCGCATGTGGACCGTAGTATATCCAGAACAACATATGAACTTTATTGGTAACGTATATGTAGCTGTGCAGTGCATACACAACTCACAAGCTAATAAGCCATTATCTTTTTTATATGGCTAATGTATAAACAACACTCGTATTGTTTAAAGTCTCGTAGTTGAGCCAATTGCAGATGAAGACCTGCTCATATTGAGATGTTGCATCAACCAACATGAGGAGAAACCAAGTAATGTTGCATATGGGGGATTTGTATGTTATATAAGCTATAATAAGCATGGCGACCCTATGTCTTTTTTTATGTAGTTTGGGTGTGGTCAGCAGTTTACCTAGAAAAACATAGGAGCATAGGTGATGCAACTCTCAACCCCTAATACGCCACTCCCTGTCGCGGATAACCATTCTCAGCAAATAGGCCATTTACAAGGTCTTAAAAGAGAATAACATGACAGAAGTCCCGACAAGGGCCTAGGGTCGCCGAGGGCCCAAGGTTCGCATCAAGCCCAGAGAATAACGTCAAGCTTATTTATATTAGGCTAAGATTTTGGCTCGGGCTAGGTGCTCGAGTGAGCCCAAGTAGGGAAATAAATGTGCCGTCTCAACTTTTATTTGTTCTCTATATAAAAACTCAAAATTTTAGTTAACAAATAATTGCACACACTTATTGGTATTTGTTTGGACAGAACAAGTGAAATCATTGTTAAATACTGCACTAATAATGTATAACTCAAATAGTATATCCCATATTGTTATTTTAGACCCCCCCCCCCCCCCCCCCCCCCCCCCCCCCCTCCAAACCACGACCACCACCACCCCGGGCGCGCTTTTTCCACCCTGGAACTCAGAATCTATAAAACCAATTGGTCTGCAAGCTGCATCAAGTCTGATGTCCCAACAATGACCCGGAACCACATAAGTATGCCCAAATTAAACTAACTAGTACTGTACTACAGGTGGGAGTAGAAAATTTCTAGACAATATGTGTACACATCCGCTTTTTCCAGACAAAAGGCAAAATATTTCAGATCTGACATATAATAAGAAAATATGACACTTTGACAAACATGATAAATAAAAATTAAAAAAGAGAAAAGAACAAATGATCCTTCTTGTTTTTAATCATACAGTACAGGCACAAACGTCAGTAAACACACCGCACACTCATTTAGATAATTAGATGTTTCTCTGGACTAGTACAATAAGAATCGTTTTCAGTCATGCTACCTAAAATGTAAATGTTTTTCTCTTTATAACGCTTGACAGCGACGGTAATGATTACACTATTACAATATTTTTCTCTACCAAACGCACCAGAGGTTAGTGATTCAATTTCTCGGGTGGAGTCTGCGCATGTGAGCACTCATGCGGCGATGCCGCGGCGCCATCATCTGAGTCAGCCAGGTAGACAGACTACTAAAAATAGGAGTCCTTGACTTGACTACCCTACAGTTACTGTCAAGTATATACTGCCTCCGTCCCAATAAATATACAATTCTCACATATCGAGGGGTCAACCATCGCAAAGTTTGATTAAAATTATATAAAAGAATACTAACTCTTACGATACAAAATAAGTACCATCAGATCAGTTACGAAATATATTTTAATAATAAATTTATTTTGAGACATAAATATTAATATTTTTTTTATAAACTTGGTTAAAGTTGACATAGTTTGACCGACATGCTTTTCACAATTGCATATTCAACCGGACAGAGGGACTAGTACTTTATTAATCCGTAGGCAGCACAAGTGTCAATCGTCAGATGGGCGAATACGGCAAGGTGACGACCGACGAGGTTGCGATCGTGCTGGAACATTTCCATATGCGGCAGATCCGCATCCGCACTTTTTTCCAGGTTGACACCGTGTGTTTTCCCTTCGTTGTACGCCGCCGAGCGAGAGAGCTCCAAAGCTGAGTGACAAGCCGCAGGGTTTCAAAGAAAGTTGCACGTTACTCTGCGAGAAACTGTCTCTTCCGGCCGCGGGTTAAAGGTGGCGTACGTACCTGCTTAATTACAAACAGTTTGCGAACCGCGATTGGCCGATCAAACGTTACTACGCTGATAACGTAACAGTGTTGAACAACAGAGCAAGTACAGCCTCCAAAATAGAATATGTCAATCAACTGCACCCTTTTCCTACCTGGGACTCCGGGAGTCCATGCGGCTGCCCGTGGCCGAGCTGATAGTCGTGCGTGCGTGCGCTGCGCCACTTTTGAGATGGCGAGGGAGCTATAGCAGCAGACCGGCGGAGTGTGACACGCCTGCATGCGTCCACGCCTCCCTCCCTCCAAACATTAAAAATATAAATCATAAGTAACTTTTAAATTATTAAGTTTAAAAATATGAAATCTATATAAATAGATTTATCTTTAAATATAATTTTATGAAAAATAAATATTTTTTATAGAAATATGAAATTAAAGTTATGCTTTGAAGATCACGTCGTTGTCTTAAACGATTTCTAAATCCTATAGGGGGGAGTACTGTATTAAATTTGTCAAAAAAAAAAGATATTGTATTAAATACTCTCTAAGTGTTACTATGATATTCGTTCGACTTAAACTTTTTAATAGTTTATCACTGATATTACATTTGTTTTCATATTTCTAGTCAGATTCGGATTCGAATACGGATGGTGTCAGCCATACCGGATATGATACGATTGGATGTCGACATTATAAATATACGATTTGAGCATTCGGATACGGATATGGTATCGGATATTGAATATCCGTATTCAGATACGGACAGATCTGAACACCTCTAAACAGATTCGGTCGAACGGACGGTCGAATAAATATCCGTACTATTTTCATCCATAGGAAGTAGTGAGAACGATGTCTCACATACCACTTTAATTTAAGAAAAGAAACATGGCGTATTCAACACATTTTACATGAGTCACCATATGTATTAGTTTAAGTCATGTTTTTAGAACTGCACAAACTATATCCAACTCAAATAAGCGATCCCATATTGTTATTTGAGATCCCCATCTATGCACCTTGCAGAGACGAGGTGGAAACATGCAGGACACAGGCTTCACCAATGGCGACTCGTTCTCTGACTAAATGTAAATCATCTCTCGACACGCCACGCTCACTGAGACTCTGCCTTCCATTCTCTGAGATGTTCACCTCCCCTCAGGAACCCAACACACTTATTTTTTAAGCGACGATGATCATCTCTCGACACGTCGCGTTCAATGAGACTTTGTCTTCCATTCTCCAAGATGTCCACAACCCAACACACTTATTTTTTAAGCGGCGATGATGATTCTTCTTTGACCGTTGGGCCAAGAGCTGTGACTACAGGTACTCAACTTCCTGGTGGCGTGGACGCTGCCCCTAGCACTGTGCGCACACCTGGCTCGGCGCCGCATGCCCCTAGCATCTCGGCTGACAACGCCCCGACTGCCTCGACGCACACCCCTGGCACCAGGTAGCTGGCGCCTCGGTGCCCGCCCCTCCGGCTAGGCCCTCTATGTCAACGTCGACACCACCCGGTGCCCCTGCCTTCGTACGTGGAGTCCTAGGCTGTTGCCAGTGGCACCAGGTACTTTCCGGCTGCACCGCCTTTAAAGCACTACATGTGGTCAATCTAGTGAGGAATGCGCAGAACATGCGCACCCCGTGGCAAAGATGGCGTTCAACAATCTCTTGATCGCCTCAACCTAACATTTCATACCCACATGTTGGTTATACTCTAATATTTCAGAGCTGATATATATGAAAAATAGAACACTTTTGACAAACATGGAAAACAAAAACTAACGATTCCAAAATTTGTTTGTGAATCATACGGTACATACACAAACGGCCATAAATAAATTAACACGTACGTACAATCACCTTACTATGAGCATCTTAAAAAGATCACCCTCGTATGAGCATCTTGATAAAGTCAATGTAAGTGTTTTACTATTAACGGACACATCAGATAATATAATGTCAATAAGAGCTTGTTTAGTAGAGCTCTACGTAGCTCCAGATATTAAAAACTGCTCCGCTCTTAACTTTTTTAGTCAAACGATTTTAGCTTCGCTAACTCCATCACAAATCTGCTCCATAGTAGATCTGCTCCAAGATCCATGGATTTGGTAGAGCACCTCAAGTGGTGCTCCATGAAATCAAATTTCGTGGAGTTTGGGGTAATTACCTACCACTGCCACTGATTAATGGAAAATGACCAGTGTTTCTTTTCTTTCACGTCTTTCCTGTCACTTCTTCCCGTCGTATCTTCCTAGGCGTGCCCGCACCCTGCTCTCTGGCTCACCCTCCCCAGGCCAGCCGCTCGCTCGCCGAAGGAATCACGGCAAGGCAGGACGACCGCCCCTGCTCCCCAGCATATTTAGCTGACATAACATTAGAGCTTTACACTAAAAAATGAGATAAAGTGCTCTAAAATTTTTAGAGCTCTAAAGTTTAGAGGATTGGATCCAAACAGGCCCTAGGTACATGTGCCAAGTAATTAAAGAACATATAATCTGTATTATGTATTAGGATTATTAAATCGGGATCGTGAGTTACAATAATTGTAATGTTTACATCCCTAGATTATTATTGGTTAAAGTGAGAAATATCTATAATCATCAACAAGCAGGTCTCACCTAGATTATTGGATAATTGTAATCTAGATTTTGATAATAATCCGACCTATTTGGATTGTATTTTAACTGATTATTATGATCATAATGGATCTAAGCATAGTGAATGGGTAGCTCCAATGGTGAGTTATGCCAGTTTCAGTGAGATTGTTGTGTCACCGTTTTCAAGATTTCCATACGTTGGAAACTGTGTTGATAAGTTTCATTTCCATGAAACCCATTTTATCCTATGAAACTTTTATAATCTCTGTTTTGATCAATAATATGCTACATCAACTTATTTAATGTACATGAAACTCTGATAAGACCCTATTGAAACTGGCTTTATGAGCGATATATTGTCTTATACTTTAATAGAAATGAGAACATCTACCTATTGATCAAGAGCTAGTATGATAAATTAGTATTATTAGAGAAGTTATGAAAGCGCCCTAAGTAGGCTCTATTCGCTCCAACTAAATAGCACATATTTTTCAGCTCTGAAACAATATTTTCCTTCACAGTAAATCAGCTTCAGCGGCGAACAGAGCCGTAATGGATGAGGGATCCAATTTCTCGGGTGTAGGCCATGCATGTGAGCACCCACGCGGTGATGCCACTGCGCCGTCTGACTCAGCCAGGTAGACAGACTCCTAAAAATAGGTGGCCTTGATCACCCTGCGGCCGGACGTCGCTCTCGGCTGTTGGTCTGTACTTGAATAATCCTTTGCGGCCGGCTACAAGTGTCAATCATCGGATGGCGAATACGGCAAGGTGACGAGGTTCCGGCAGTGCAGGGACATTTCCATATGCGGCAGATCCGCGGATCCGCCCTTTCCAGGTTGACGCCGCCGAGCCCGGGCTCCAAAATTGCCAGCCGCAGCCCGCAGCAGGGTTCAAGGAAAGTTGCACGTTACCTTGCGAGAAGCTGTCTCTTGCGGCTGCAGGCTAAAGGTGGCGTACGTACGTGCTGAATTAACAAAACGTTATCCTTTTCTTGATCCGAATGCTGGGCAATCAGGTGCTGACAACAGCGCTGAACAACAGAGCAAGTACATCCTCCAAAATTGAATAGTACTACGTCGACTACAGAGCACTTTCGTTTGTATTTGATAATTTTTGTCCAATCATGGTCTAAGTAGGTTTAAAAGATTCGTCTCGTGATGTACATGCAAAAAGTATAAACATGCAACCATTTCGTCTATATTTAATGCTCCATATATGTGCCACAACGTTGATGTGACTAATTGCAATTGCAATTTGCAGTGGATCTACACAGGGCCTACACCATTTTAGTACCTGGGAGGTGCTGCACGTCCATGTGGCTATGCCCCTGGCCGAGATGATGATAGGTGTGCGTGCTCTGCGCCACTTTTGAGATGGCGACGGCGAGCTAGCGGCAGCGGAGCATGACGCGCCTGCATGCGTCCACGTCCCACTACGCGCCCGCCGGATGCCGCTGTCGGACTATCGCCAGTCGCCTAAGCTTTGGTTCCAATCCGTTCGCTGAATCTGAACCTAAAAGCTGATGTGGCATAATAAAAATTTTCTGTTGGATGTTGTGGCGTTATAGAGTCTAAACTGGAGAACAACGGAAAATCAGAAAAGGAAAAGGTTCAGAGAGTTGTAAATATTGCGGGAAGATTGAAACCATAAAACATCTTTTTTTCAAATGTAATATATCTCAAGTGATTTGGGTTTGGGTTCGGATCAGTCTTAGATGGTTGGAGAGACCAACCTCGGTTTCGAATTCTGAGACCATGATGCACATTGGGCAGGGGAATGCTAAAGTTAGCGAGGTGTTTAGCATCCTAGCTAGTTTGACCTGGAGCTTGTGGAAGACCAGAAATGATTTAGTGTTTAATAAGATTCTCATCAAATCTCCTAAAGCCATTGCTCACAAGATCATAGGTTTTTTGATGCAGTGGAAGAAAATGTTGAAGCCGATGGAGGCAATGAAAAGATGGAGGATACCATCAAGAAGCTTCGGGAGGGCCTGACTGCTTGGTACCAGTTTAGCGAGGGAGTCAATTAAATCTGCGGAAGGTGATCGAGAGCGCGCAAGCGCAAGATGATGGGGGGTGGGGGGGGAGTCTTCTGTAGAGGTGTTTTGACAAACAGTTTGAGGTGGTTCTAGTAGAATCTGTTTTTTTAAGGCCTTTTGTAGTTTATTTGATGTCTCTTGTACTCTTAAGTGCTCTTCCGGGCGTTTGAACCTTGTCTTTGTGATCTGTGCGTTGGTTGTAAGCTGGAAACACCTGCATCTTGATTGCTTTCAATATAGGCAGGGCTCTAGTCTTTGGTAAAAAAAAACCTGAAAGCTGATAATGACTTATGCTGATTTCTTGTAAGAGAAAAATATTGTTACTGGAAAGAAGGTAAAATAAACGCTTATAAGTTGAAGCGAACCGAGTATAACCAAAGACATTACACTATACGTGTGCCAGATAAATGAATACACAACGGCATTATCAATGGATAGCAACATCAAGCAACTGTAAACTGCTTTATTTGTTACTCCATATATTTTAAGTTGTAAATCGTTTTGGATTTTCAACTAGTCACATATATGTAAGGTGCATAGAAAATACTATGTATGTAGAAAAGAGACAATTTATATCTATATCTATATATAAATCTAGTAATAAAAAGAAAAAGATTCTCTTCATTATTTTTGTCCGGGCCATTTTATTAGGTCCAACTGTCCTACCACTCAGCTTGGTTTTCAGCCCACTTGTGGCCCGGCCCATTCGCACACCCATGCGCTACTCGCAACTAATATATAGATATAGAAGAAAAAAGAACGAAGCAATTATTAGAACACAAAAGAGTACACATCACAGTTCATAGCTATGCTGCGGCACTACTCCAAATGTGTACTATTTCCATTTCTGGAAAAAAGGTGATTTTTTTTTCTGAAATTTCTGGGAATGCTAATTATAACAACTGAATTTATCTTTTCCTAGGTCCGGTACCTTGTTGACCACTTCAGTTAGGAAAACAAAGAACTGTGTACCTCTTCACACATTGCTTCTTGAACAACAGAAGATGAAGATCAAAATTATAAGTCGTTTATAAGTCGTTTTAACTTTTTTGATTAATTCATTTTGCTATGCATCTAGATATAATGTATGTCCAGATACGTAATAAATTTTACATGTCAAAGCGACTTATGATTTGGAATGGAGAGAGTAATTGATTACATATGTGCTCAAGAAAATTCCAAAGTTTCTAACAAAGCACATGCTCCAAATTATGTTCTAATTCAAAAATAAATTTGAAATGATTTTAAATAAATTTAATGTTTTTATATATGCTAAAGATTTGATGGTACATGCTGCTAGACCGCTATTTTTAATTCAGGACTCACCTAGCGCAATCGAAGGTCTATTCTAGTTTCTGACCGGATGGCCTATGTCCCTCTCCACGCCGTGATGCTACAAAAAGTTTCATTGATGATGTGGCATGGCTATTATGCGCTGGAATGCTAGATCGAGATTATTTAGATAAGTGGTGTTTTGGACATGGTCAGAATAGATATCATGATGTTACATGATTTGCATTTCCTAGCGTTGTGGAAAATATTGTGATGATTTTTGTTAACGAATCAGACCGTTGGTTTTTCCTTTGTTGTTGCCAAACAAAAAATTGACTTGTAACCATAATGCAAAGGATTTTATTTCTGTTTCTTGATTTTCCCAACAAAAAACCCACTGATAAACATAATAACTAATATAAATAACAAGATCATTTCCATGGGGAAAAAACCATACTTGAGGACAGATTGAACCGATCTACAAGGCCATGTACCATGACTTTAACATTGACAACAGAGAGGGCATGTAATGAAACCAACAAAACGCAAGCTTGCAAGGTTGAAAGAACAGGGTGGGGGAGGGACTCATGTCGACAGGCTCCCGCCACCCTGCTGCCAGAGGTTGATGATATCGGTGGCCTGGTTGAGAAGGATGATCATCTGCTTCTGCGATATCCACTCTTTCTCTTCCAACTTCGCTCTAAGCTCCTCCCACGCGTCTTTCCGTGGCCAAAAGTAGTATGGGCTTAACGGGATGCTGCCATAGCCAGGAACCAACTGGTCGAGTGCTATGCCAATGTTCTTCTCCATCCAGATGAACTTGAGTACCAGCATCGGGTCCTGTCTCTCGGGCACCACCACCTTATTCTGCAATAAAAGATTCAGGCTATCTCAATTTTCGTTCTGATGATGAAACAAAACATATCCTTCCTCGTAAAGCTTAAGTGTGTGGTTTTAACACAACCAACATCACAAAAATAAGCAGGTAAAGCTAGTGTTCCCTTTTCGTTAGCTTTGTAATGCTGCTACCATTGGTCTTTCAGTACCAAAACCCACTTCTTAGTATTCTAAAGGGTAATTTTGATAAAACCATAGACTCTTAGTTCAATCTAAACAACTGTTTCGACAACGAAAACATAATATTCATATATACCACTCAGGAACCGAATTACAGGCACTCATTACATTCACATACACAACATTTCAGCGCATGAAAATATATATAGCCCCTTTCCATATTAGCAACAGCCATGGCACGACAGCAAGCTCAGGTAAAGACTACTTTTCAACATGCATGCATAATTGTCCGCTTGCTCAAGGCTTCGCCAGAACATGCCCCAAAGGCGAAAAGCTATCCTGAATTGTTCCTTCTATTAGTTGTAACAAATGGTGCATTTGGATGCTACCCTTCGCGTGCCATGCCAAACACTGGTGGCAGGCCAAATTTTGGCAGCTGAAACGCCCGCCCCAATTGTGCCACCTGGGCACACAAAACTGAACTACGGATTGGCATGGTAGGCAGAGCCAGCCTGCCAAACATTGACCTCAATCCAAAAGCTCATCTTCACGGTCAATGGACAGTACTTCAATTGAAGTATTTGGCTTGGCCGGTAGGGGGTAAACAGTAAGCTAGCCAAGGGCAATTGGTGTCACACTGAACGTTAAACCTGATAATCAATTGAAGAGCCCAAACTGACGAATCAGGGTACGATTCGTTGTGATTGAGTTCTACTACGCATCATCTGGTGCACTTAGAGGGACCAACGAAATATAACCATTTTAAAATTTAACTGCATAAGCTCCAGTTGTACAGACAACGACGACTGAGCCAGGTAAGTTGCTCGAATCCTAGTGGGTTCGGAAGGCCATTACCTCCGATTCCTCCTCGTCGACCGCATCGACGCTTCCACCTAGTTGCACCTCTTCTTCCTCTGCCCCGACGGCATCGGCGGCGGCGGCGGCGACGACGACGCTGCGGAGAGAGCGAAGTGGCAGCCTCCTGCTCTCGAATCTGACGGTGCGAGAGCAGGGGGAGGACGAGGTGGTGGCCAGGGAGGTGGAAGGCCTGGGCGGGGAGACGCCGACGCGGGCGCGCGGTGACAAGGCCGGCGTGGTCGTGGGGTGCACGGCCATTGGGAGCATGGTGTCGGGCCAAGGTTCTCCCTCCGCGGATAAGAGGAACTGCGAGAGGCTTCTTATCTTCGTTGCCGTTTTTTCTCTTCCCGACTGAGCTGGTTTGCTCTCGACTCCAAATGGGGAAAACCGAGCGGGCTGGACAAAATTTGGACCGGGCCTATCATGGGCTTGACTTGTTTGAAGAGCAGGCCCAACATGTTGCAACAGCTCCGTCGATGGCGCAAATCGCAATGAAGGCTTATTACATCAGCTACATTGTTTCAGCGTAAAAGGACCCCCTTTCAGACAGAATATACAAACACCAATATACAGAGCCAAGTACGTACATTATCAGTAGTATAATATGATGCCACAATATACAAACTTGAATAGTTGGATTCTAAAATATATGGGATCAGACGAGAAAAAAAAAGAGAGAGTTCTTCGCATTTCGATTAGGTCCACTATACTCCTGATGACAATGGTTGTCGAATTACATACAGAGCAAAGACGAGGCGCTCTGGTCACTGTTCTACAATCTGCAAGAAGCTTTGTCAACTGATGAACGAGTAACAGGTTCTGAATTCGGTACAACCAACTTCCTCACATGTTTAATCAGGGGCTGTCAGATTTAACCCAAGAACGCGGTTTAACCATCAACATTAGTAGTTCGACCTTATTGTTCCGAAATAGCTAGCTATTTACTGTGTCGTCATTTCCAGGGCTCACGGTCACGAGTCAGCAGAACTCCAGCGCCGGAGAGTACGCCTCGGGCGCGGGCACAGCGACGACCGACGTCGAGAACGAGGCCGACGACGAGTACGCCTCGGGCGCGGGCATCCCGACTGACGACGTCTGCAACGACGCCGACGACGAGTACGCCTCCACCGTGGGCATCGCCACCGATGTCTGCAACGACGGCGCCGACGGCGGGTACACCTCGAGCGCGGGCATCGCCACCGACGACGCCGAGGATGGGTACGCCTCGGGAGCGGGCGGCACTGCCACTGATGTCGTCGGCAACGACGACGAGTTCACCAGGCTCATTATGGTGTCCCAGTAGTTCTTCTCCTCCTCCGTCTCCTGCAGCCCGGCGGCGCTCGCGCTCGCCTCGGCCGCCGCGCCCTCGTCGTCGTCCCTCGTCGCCGGCCTCATCAGATCCTGCTGCTGCCCCAAGGAGCCGTCGAGGAGCAGGCCCGTGAACCCCGCCGCGGCGAAGCCCGCGTCGGCGACATCAACAACGTGGTCACCCCACTGCTGCTGCTGCTGCTCCTTGCACGCCTCCTCGTACGCCTGCTGCATGGGCTGCATGGCGGCGCGCGCGGCCGCGGCAGCAGCAGCCGCGGCGCCGTGCGCCTCCAGGACCGAGGCGAGCGCCGCGGCGCTCTCGGAGAAGCTCAACGTGGACGTCGGCGAGTCGAGCCGGCCGTGCCCGTGCACCGCGGCGCCGGGTCCGGGCATCTGGTGCGGCGGCGCCGAGACGGAGGCGGAGGCGGAGGCCGCGAGCGCGCGCAGCCTGGCCTCGCGCGCCAGGCGCGCCTCGGCCTCGAGCCTCGCGCTCTCCCACTGCGCCGTGTGGCTGAGGTGCGCCGCGGCCTTGGCGTGCTGCGCGCCCGCGGCGGCGGCGCCGGCGCCGCCCGTCCCGAGCGCGTCGGAGCGCGGCTTGTGCGTGACCGGGTCGATGCCCATCTTGGCCAGCCGCTTCTTGAGGTGCGTGTTCCAGTAGTTCTTGATCTCGTTATCCGTGCGCTTCGGGAGGTGCGTGGCGATCGCCGACCACCTGCATGCATGAACGGCCAAATTCTCAGCGATCGCGCGCGCGCGCGCGTTGACAAATCTGCATCGGCGGCGGCGTAAGTAAACCACCGCGGGCGGGCAGGCGTGTAAACCACCGAGTGCAGAAATGTACAGACACGATGCAGAAGTGACAGCAAGTGTATGAGTCAAAACGGCAAGAGAGCAGGTGGCTACAGTGGACCGAGGTCCACATCCAGCGACGGACGGGGGCCGGGCTCCTCATTGAATGGCAAGCTTGAATGCCGAATCATGAGCCAAAAAAGAAAGCAAAATTCGGGGAAGAGCCTCCCGTGGCCCAGCTTTCTCACGCTTTTTCCCGAGATGATGCCTATGCATTCATGGATCAATTCACGCAAGCTCAGCAGTACTAGGTGTTGGACAGGAGAAAGATTAAACAGCAATGCAGTAGTACTAATGCGATGTGTATACTAGGGAACAAGTTTACATGGTTCCGCTCCTTTTCTACGGATATACTACTACTGCTAATTGCCAAAATGTATCGTTGGCTTGGTTCATGTCAAAACCGCTGCGAAAAACATGCGTACGGTGAATAGAGCGTACTCGGAGAAAAATATTTGCAAATGTTCCCCATCTCGTGGTGCTCCTGGGCCTTCATGCATTACCTAATCATCATAAATGTGCAAGACAAGGGTGCGGGACGGATGCTAGTGAGTTCTTGACCTGCCGGCCGGCCAGCTGCTCGACTCGAGCTACCAGTCAAAATCCGTGCGATCAACTGAACTGAATTCCGGGTGCAGGCAGGGTACGTACTGGCCGGGTGTGCTAGAACAGTACTAGTAAGTAATTCATCCAGCATGCATGGATCGAAATGGAGCCCTGACCTGTTGCCGAGCAGCGCGTGGAGCTGGATGATGGTCTGCTCCTCCTGCAGGCTGAACTTGCCCCGCTTGATGTCCGGCCGGAGGTAGTTTGTCCACCGGAGGCGGCAGCTCTTGCCGCACCGCTGCAGCCCTGCCAGTGCCACGGCCGGCGGCGGCCATCGGTCCCATTCGCACGCATGCCATGCCATGTCAATTTACGATCGAACCAAGGACAGGAGCGAAACCAAGCAGCTGCCTGCTGGAGGCTCTGATTACGACTACAGCAAGCAAGTACTAGCTTATTAGCTCACCGGCTTTGGCGGGCAGCGAGCGCCAGCAGCCGTGGCCGTGCTGCTCAATGTAGGCGAGCAGCTTCTGGTCCTCCTCCGGCGTCCACGGGCCCTTCTTCAGCCCCTCCTTCTCGCAGCACGGCGATCGCCCCATCGCTCGCCCGCCCGCGGAGACGACGGCGGCAGCACAACACGCACAACCCTCTCGCCTTGACTCCTCTCGATCGCGCGGCCTCACAGCAGCAATTCAAGCCTCGCGCCTCGCTCCTTCCTTCCCCTTAATACGCCAGGGGATCAGGGCAATTGACTTCTCGGGATCCTCCTTTCCTTCTGGGCTTGTGGGTGGCAGCAACAGCAGGCAGGGCGGTGCACTGCACTGTGAGTGACTAACTACGAGCGCAGGCAGGCAGGCAGCAGCAATTGCCAGTGAGCAGAGCAGAGCAGAGAAGGAGGGGGGTGCCAAAGCGAGAAAGTGACGCACTGGTGATCGCCGAGGTCGGTGTGAGGCATAAATAGAGTAGGAGTATATAGAAGAGCAAGGAAAGGGCCGGGGCCGGGGCGTGGCGATATCTTCTTCGGGCACCGCGATCCCGGCGCGGACAGGGGCCCGGCCTGTCAGCGTGGCGGGTCGCGCGAGGGCAGTGCCGGGATTTCGCCCCCCGCGCGTGCTCAGTCCCCCACATACACCCCCCCGGCGCGGAAGCGTCGCTGGTCGCTGCCAATCGCGATCCACCCGATCAGAGGGCGAGCATTTAACACTCGGCTGGGGGGGCTCTGATGGTCCTGATTCCCGGGCTGTCTTCTCTGCCTTGCCTTGCCTCGCCTTGCCTTTGCACACACCGTGGTGGTGTGTTGTGGACGCCGCAATGCGTATCGTGTTCCTTCCCCCCGGCGGCCCCATCGCCGGCCCGGCACGACGCCACGGCCCTACTCACTCCGATCCTCGGCCTCCGTCGCGCGATCGATGGATCGATCGGCCATAACCATATGCGACGCCTGCTGCTGCGCCGCTCCCAGGCAATGCGAATCTCGCACGGCTCGCTCCACTGTGTCAGATGATGATGGTGGTGGTGTTGCTAAGATCGGCTCCAGCGCTTAACTGTATGATCGATCCTCACACGCATCGCACAGTGCGCCTCATCAAAGCACCTACGTTCCGGATTGTACGTATACGCGCGCCATGGGTCTGGTCTGGTCCGGCGGGCGCGAGACAGCCGGTGGCCCGGCGCGCGACGACGCCGGCGGTGGCACGGCACGGCGCTGCACTGCACTGCTCTGCTCAGCAGCCCCAGCGATCGATCCGATCTCGCGCAATGATTTCGGCCCCGACCCGTAGGAGCCACAGAATAGCTGGGCTGCGCTTGCGCGCGACGCGTTCGTTCCTCTCCTCTCCGTCGCACCACCAACCTGCAAGGAATTAAGTAGCTACTAGTAGTGTAAACGGCAGCGTCGCGTGCGCCCGGGACGCTGCATTGCTCGGCCGGCGCTGGCCCCTGGTCCTGCCTGCTTCTATCCATCGTCGACATGCATATGCATGCAAGGGGGCAAGGTCTGGTGGCTCTGGACTGGACGAGCGTGGAAACCCTTGCCAGTTGCCTGCCCCCACCACCCCCCGCATCCGTCCGTTTCCATTGGACGACTGACTTGATTGCGATCCCACGGCGTCTTTGGGGGAAACCCCTCTTGTTTTACTCATTGATTTCGCTGCCGCGCTCAGAGAAGTGGCGTCGGTTTCCAGCTCTTTCCCTTGCTCGGCTCGGGGATCCGCCGCGGAAGTCGCCTCCTGGTTACATGCCGAGTCGGGGCTGCACTTGCCGTTTCCAGGGAGCGAGCGAGCGAGCGTCTTGATCCCTTGACTGTGTGGGCACTGGCCGCGGCGTGATGGCGTGGCAGATTTTCGTCGCGTATCATATATTCGTCGTCGAGTCGAGCCCATGCGTTGTGGTGGGATCAAGTGGTTTGTGAAATCGGCGGCTCATGCTACTACTGGTAGTGTGTCAGTCTGCTGCTGCTCTCTACCTGCAGTTTTTTTTTTTTAACTCTTTCAGTAGAATACTATGGTCATCAGGGAATTTGTCGGTGTTAACCACCTCCAGTCCTCCCCTGTCCTTTTGCCACCCATCCATCCACGATTAATTACGCGGGTTAGTACCGTGTACGTCGCCATCAAGCTGGTGAGACGACTTGTCTAAGCCTAATTTACCCACAAGCCTTAACGCAATTACCATTGCTAATACGTACTCCCAACGACGCTGTAATTAACCGAGAGAGAGAAGAAAAGCAGCGGCAGGAGCAGTCCCGCATCACTGGGCTGTACCGGCACTGAACACCCTGTAAATTCCGCCAACCTGCAATTGCGAGGCCCGGCGCCCGGCCTGGACCTGCCTGGTGGCGTGGCGGTACGCGGGGTGGCTTTTGCCATTTATTCCGCTGTTTCCCATGGCCATGGCCCTTTGCCGGCCGGACCACCGCTTGCAGCGGGGGACGGGATCATTCACCGGGCATGCATGTGCGCCTTCTTCTCCTCCAAGAATTTACGATTATTATTACCTCGCCTAGCTCGTCTCACCTCTTCGATCTTCTCCTGTAAATTTTCGTACGGAAACGCCAGCTTCCAGCGCGGCAGAGGCCCTCTAGTGCCCCACGCCACGTTGTCCGCATGGCTTGCACGCAAGACGGCAGGAGTCACATCACGGCGTAGACCCGCCGGCCGGCCTTGCGATGCTTCAGTGCACACTCTTCATCCTTTTCTTTTCCTGGCGATCGCACACATTCCACATAACACCCACGGCAGCACATGTGCATGTGCTAGAGCTAGTACTACACTAGAGAGTAGTAGAGACCATCCTGGGCAGCCGTCGATGTCCGATTTGACGGCCGAGGTGCGTACGTAGTCGTAGTAGTACGTACGGGTACAGTACATCCGCAGCAGATCCATCCATCCATCGGTGCGGGCGGCGATTTGGTCGGCGGCCGCTACGAGTAGCGCCGGCATCCGGCAGGCCGGTGCTTGATTAGGGCAGTGCGTGCGCAAGGATCAATTGCCTACTGAAGTAGATCAGTGCCATCAGTACGAGCTAACCCTGCGTCTACTCTGCAACGGGAAAGGGGAACCCGGCCGATGCGTCCGGCCCCATTCCCCATCGCCCGTCGCCTCGCGCCGTTTCGGCGAAGACGATGTGGGCTCGCCACCCGACTATGGAGTGCGTGTGTGTGTGGACGACGACGACACAACGACGTTTTCTCGGATCCTGAATTGCTCGGTCCTAGGAAGGAACCGAAAGCAATGTATATGTGCGTGGAAATGGCCACGGCATTAATCAGAGAAGACGCGCCGCATGAAGCATGGTATATACCATGACCCAAAACTATTTGCCTCCTAATAATACGTACTCCTACTTCTTCCTGCGCCACTCCGCTAATTCAAAGAGAACATGACAAAAGGGTCCTACAGATTGCGTGTTTAACTGACAGTGCGCTCCGCCAATGGGTCCCAAGCCAGCAAAAGGAAGAATCACGATGGACTGTGGACATGACTGTTACCGCTTCTCTGTTATAAATTTTACTGCTCCAGCGCAGGGTGTTTCACCACCCCTATGCATGTGGGACTTCGGTTTGGCCTCAGTGGCACCAGACCGAACAGCGAGCGCACTGCAGTGGCAGTGCCAAAGGTGAAGTGAGGCCCCGTTTAGTTTGGGAGAAGTGAGGAAAAAACGCACTGTATCACTTTCGTTTGTATTTGACAACTTTTGTCTAATCATGGTCCAAGTAGACTCAAAAGATTCATCTCGATCTAGCCAGGTAAAAAGTACAAACATGCAACAGGTGGTACTTCATTTAGTGCTCCATGAAGACGGAAAGTACAATCGATGTGATGGGGAGAGAGAAGGAAAGTTTGTGAACTAAACACCCCTGAGTTAATTCAACTGTTGATACACTGACACAGTCAATGTTCACGCTGCTGGCTCGCTGGACCTGGACCAACGGATTGACATCGCGAGAGGAATCCCACGCTTGTTTATACGGAGTACTAGCGCTGAAGAATTTGCAGCGGCACTGCTGCCGCTTGTTCTCCATAGACGGAGCATGAGATTTCCGGAATGCGGAAAATTATATATATTGGACTTTGTAGTGCACTGCTATGCTTCAATGGGCTGTATATAGTACAGTAGTACGTGTACATGTATCATGCATGCTACATCCACACGCCATGAACACATGCAGCGAAGGCAAAAGCAGCAATTGAATGCGTCTTCGTGATCTTTGATGGTTATTGGGCAAAATTCGTGGTCCTGTGAAACCTTTCAAGGGTCGTCTTCTTCTACGACTCCGCGGTGGATTCCTAGCCTTTGGTAAATCGGCAGCAATGGCCGATGGCCAAGTTTACTTTAATGTCAAAACAAAATCAAGCTTTGACTACTATAATACCAGCTAAAAATTAACACAATAAGACATGCTTTCGTTATCTCTGAGAGACAAAATTTCCCATGCTTGGTTACCTAAGAACCTATCATGATAATACCACAAAATACTTCCTGCATATCCCTAACATTAAGGTCCAAAAGGAGTATGCCGAATTGATGGTTCGTTTTTTTCTCTCTTTCAAGCAGGTTTTCATGCATGGATTTCTCTTTTTTTTTCTAGACTGTTACATAACATTAAGGCCCAAAAAGAGTCTCTAATTGGTAATAAATAGTAATACGAGTAAGAAGAATGATTGATCCAATGATTGATGTAAGTTGAGTGGATATCCACATATATATGAGCAATCGATTGAGTGATTTATCAAGCATTGGTCGGATTTTTTGTTGAATTGCCTAGCAAACAATAACATGGTAGGAAACATATAATTGTTTGCAAGTTGGTCGAATAAAATTGTTTAAGCTATGGTAGTATGCTTGATAAAACTAAAGTAAATCGTTGTTTTTTTTTTCTTTTGAAGGAATATGTTTCTTAATTTTGTTCCTTATAAATTGCTATGCTTGATGCCAACATAATTGTAGTAAATCTCATAACCATAATTTTTAATCTTATATATTTACGTTGTTTTATATATAAATCCACGCAAATAGGGTTGTCTGACATATCTTCGCCGTTTTTTTTTTCATTGACAGATAGTTGCAGTTACAGAAGTACCAAAACCATGAAGATAGTAGCATCCACGGATTCGACTTCACCACGTTTTGTTGTATCCCATAGTGCTAATAGACATCACATTTATTCCCGTTTGAGTGGTTGTTCTAGTAGTTATTAGTACCTAAGTTAGATACTACTGCTTCTACAAAGATCTTATAAGAGCCTAGTTTTTGAGAGTTGCATTGCAGTAGGTAAATAGTTATTTAGTTGAAACTTCCACTCAATTATTTAAGGGAGAATTAGTTCTTTGGCCCTAAAAAAACGTGGTTTAGTTTCTTTGCCCAGTTTTCATCAAACTTTGTTATGTAGCCCCAAACAAAATTTACATAATTTTTTGGCTCTTCCGTCCATTTCTCACCAGTTAACCAGCACATGAGGGGAAACAAAGATACCAAAATACCCTTTAGACCAAAATACTTCGAAAAATCATAACTCTTGAATACGATATTGCATGAAGATGATTTTTTATATAAAACATGTAGATTTTTTCAGCGAGATCTACAACTTTCTAGTTTTAAGTTTTCCATCAGGGGATGTTCAAATGCTCAAAAAAACTAATATACAACTTTGGCACCATAAATATCGTGTGCTGGCCCTTGGCACATTAGAAAAATAACATATTTTTGTATGAGGTTAAATAAAGATATTTATACCAAAATGGTAGTCCTTAACGAGATCTACAACTTTGTAGTTTGAATTTTTACATTTGAAGTTGTTATGTTATTTTTCTAATGTGTCAAGCGTCAGTAGGCGATAATTATGTTGCTGAAATTTTTTATTGATTTTTTAGAGCATTGGAATGTCCTCAAATAAAAAAAACTAAAAACTAGAAAGTTATAAATCTTGTCGAGATCTACAATATAAAAGTCATCTGATGTCGTATTGAAGAGTTATGATTTTTCAAAGTAGTTTTGTCTAAAGGGTATTTTGGTCTTTTTATCGTCCCTTATATGCTAGTTAACTGACGGAATGAACGGAAGGGCAAAAGAAACTAAGCCAATTTCATGTTAGGCCAAATAGTAAAATTCAATAAAAATAGAGCAAAAAAACTAAATCATATTTTTTTTTAGGTCAAAGAACTAATTCTCGCATTACTTAATACCGAAACGTTTTCTCTCACATATCAGCGAATATTTCAATATTTTCATCTTGGCTACGATTTTTTTAGCACATCTTGGCTACGGTTTGTTGAGACTTGTTACTTCACTGCATTTTTTGTAAGGAAAGAAAAAAAAAATGTATATGACGCTAGCATCAAATTGACAATTGGCCTAGATTAAGGGTCTTTTTAGATATGATGTGCTAGCCCAAATTACTAGTCGGACTAAAAATTAACCTAAAATTAGCCAATGTTTTACTAATTTTATTATTAATAACTAGTTGAAGGCTTGGCTAAAAATTATTTCACATAGTAGCCCCTATTTAGGTATGTTGGAGCTAATTTTAAATGTTTTTTTTTTTGCTAACTAGCAATTAGCCCTTACATCCAAACATGCCCTGAATGTAATATTTTAAAGGAGAACAACATTAAGAATGTAAAAGAAACCTCTGAGCCCACATGTTGAATACAAAGTCTGCTTCAGTTGCAATTACCTTTTAAAAAATCATATATATTTAATAGGGTTAATGTGTTATGTGTATACAACAGCCTAATTTCATCTGCTAAATCTGTGTGACCTCTCTTATGTACGAGCACACCAAGATAAATTAGTGATGTAAGGAGAGATATATTTTAAAGTCTGCTTACATCTTCTTATTATACACGCAGAATATATTTTTAGTATGTATGCGGATAGGCATCACATTTATGCCCTTTTAATGGCTGTTTTAGTAGCTACTTGGTCCAATATTCTTAGATCTCCATTCTCCAGTAGTTAATCGCTTGCTCTCTAGCTAATTGAGTCATATAGGTCACATTAAATTGTACATTAACCTAAGCCAACCACTACTGCGATCGGTTAATACTTAATACAGATACCCTACTCTCCGATCCTCTGCAGCTCAGTTCACTTACAAGTAAAATCCAGACTTCCATTCCCGTGCTTCATCATCATCATATATACGATTGTTGATAAACCGCTTGCCGATTGTGTACCTACTGCGTACAGTACCTAGAGATGCTCCCGGTCAGTATATCGAGCGACAGGTGACTGGGCCGGTCTTCCAGAGCTTAATGGCTGGGTAAATGTAGTATTGCCGTACTCGGCTACTCGCGTAGCTAGCCGAATGTTTATTTTGGGCGTACGCGTACGTTCGGTCAACAACAGCTTCTCGTTCAAGGTAACTAGCTTAGTACTTGAGGTACGATGCTGCATGCATGAACATTATACACGCCACGTACTACGACACAATTACCGTACCTCTGTTCTGTTGTTATTATTCGTTCTCTCTTCAAAACATGCATATATAAAAATCTCGCGGTCAAGTACCTGTATGTAAGCTGCTCATGAGAAAGTGTACGGTGTAGTATCATGTAAGTTGTTGCCCTGTGTGGTCATCGAAATAAACTCGGATTTCGTGTTCGTGAATACAATTTGCATATAGAACATACCTAGAACAGCAGCGCTAGCTACTGTAACTGTACTCGATCGTCCACTCTGTTCGGCTGGCTGGTCCAGCCAGTACCAGCCAGCCATTCAGCAGTGTTTTTCTCTCAGAACAATCAGCCAGCCAGTCGTACCGTACCAGACAGCCAAACGCATAGTGTACGTACTGGTTGTCCGCTTTGTTAACTCCGTCGCTGTCAACTTAGGCGCCCACACTAGTTATGGGGGCTTATGGTTACTGTGCGGCAGAGCAGTCGAGTGTGCGAGCCTGAGCAAGGCTCTAGCTGCTGCTCACGCCCGGCCGGAACCGGAACGCGATCGAGTGTTCCACGTACGGACCGCCGCGGGTCGTTGGCTCCGCGCGCCGTAGTCACAGCGTCAGTGCGTCACGTGCCGGCCGGGTGGTTTACTGCGACGGAAAGGACCGCGGCGGCGCGGCGTCGATCGAGATGTCGTGTCCTGACTCCTGAGGTGAACTCGTAACCGACTGTAACCGCGGGCGGCCGTGCACCAGCGACCAGCCAGCCAGTGGCGCGGCGCATGCGCATAGGATTCTTTTCTCCGCGAGACCACACACCACGACCAGCGGTGCGACGGTTTGACATCGCATCGTGTCCGTCCGGAATATTAATGCACGGCGATCGGGTCAGTGTCACTGTGTCAGTGTGTATACATGTCTTTTTTTTTTTTTGTTTCTTGCTGTATCGTATGCGGCTGCTGTGGTGGGCGTACGTGCATGGTCAAAGCATCAGGGATCTGCATGGTGTCCACCCGCACCAGGACTACTAGTACCACCATCTACCCCGGCGAGGACTGAACAGGTAAAATATAGGAACGGGAGTACGCGGTGCGAGCTGGTCAGCCGTCCGCCGATGATGTACCGCGGTCGTGCGGCGGCATACGGATTGACCGACCTCCAGTCCGGCCACCGGGGACGGGAATGCATTTGCGTTTGTGTGCACAAGGATTTTCACTTCTCGACGGAAGCCTCGCTACAATTGTGCCCTGGATGATTGGACGGTGGCTGGGCTTTTCGGGTGGCTAAAAAATAAGACTTTGATTTTAGTTGAAGTTGATTTATAAGAAAAAACGTTAATTCATTGTTAAAAAAGAAACGCCGATAAGCTCAAACAAACACATCTCTTTATTAATTGCTAAAAAGTCTAGGTAAAATAAGTTTTTAGCTGCGGAGCTGCCGGATTTCTATCTATCTATTATTATTAACTAAAAAAACTGTTTAGGTTGGATTCTAAAACTACTTTATTCGCCAATCTTTGGCAAAAGTTTTTGTTCGACTTTTGCGTGCCAAATTTGGTAAGGCAAATTGTAACAAATCAACTTGGTCCTCAACTTACGGTAGGAGAATCTGCACAGTCCCCTTCGGTGACTGGTCATTATCTAAGGTCACAATTAAAGCTGTTAAATAGATTAACTGCCGTCCATGCTCACCTTCGGATCCGTGGCGCAATGGTAGCGCGTCTGACTCCAGATCAGAAGGTTGCGTGTTCGATTCACGTCGGGTTCAAAACCCCGGTCCAAATTGGATCCCTTTTTATGTTTTCTTTTATTTTATTCCCTGCTGTCCCATGTTGGGCCGCACACAGGCTTCTCACTTTATTGGGCCAGCTATTTTAGATTGCGGAGGCCCAGCGCTAACCTTTCTTTCGGGTCTCGCCAGACAGACGCCCACAAGGCCACAATGGCACAATGAGCCACTGCGAAAGAAAAAAAAAGGGCACAAATCACAGACCATGTATGGAGCAGAGCAACTGCCTTTTTCGGGTCAAATTGGATCCCTTTTTATGTTTTCTTTTATTTTATTCCCTGCTGCCCCATGTTGGGCCGCACACAGGCTTCTCACTTTATTGGGCCAGCTATTTTAGATTGCGGAGGCCCAGCGCTAACCTTTCTTTTGGGTCTCGCCAGACAGACGCCCACAAGGCCACAATGGCACAATGAGCCACTGCGAAAGAAAAAAAAAAAAAGGGTACAATCACAGACCATGTATGGAGCAGAGCAACTGCCTTTTTTTTAAGAAAAGGGCTGACCACTAAGGGCCTGCTTGGTTTAGGGGCAAAATTTGCCGTGCCAAAACCAGGGCATGCCAAATTTTGGTTACCAAAACCATGGCAAAAAATTTGGTATAGCACTTGGTTGGCTGCCAAATTGTAATATCCAAAATTTTGGCTCTTAGATTGGTTTGAAGCCAAAATATACATGCAAATGTCTATGTTTCAACACATAACACATATAATTATATAAGAACCATAGTTAGCATAACATATTACGTCTTGATAGCATATCAATATATTATGTATTTTATACATGTCCAGTCATCATATACACCCATCTTCATCTAAGAACACCACCACATAATACGGATTGTGCTAAAACAGTACCACAAGGAAATGAACTCCTGACCATATACAAGTCTTCATATGCTGACAACATAAGACGTCCAGACAGCCCAAAAGAGCACAAGTTTAGTTGGTGCTTTCATATGTTTGCCACTTGAAGCACGACCAAAATATCACAAGTTTTAGCACCCATTTTCATGCACAGCTACCAACTGCCACCAAAAGCTTGAGCATCCATATTCACATGGAGCTACCATACTCACCATCATACACACCAATAGCATGGTACTTGGCACCAAGGTAATCAGTGACCCAAGTTCCAAATGATTGGTCTGATGCAGCGCTCAAGTAGTTCCGCAAATGAACCTGCTCCGGCTTTGAAAGATAGGTCGCAATGTCAACCTTGTCCCTTGGTGGGAAAGGAATATCCTCAATACGCCTCCAAAGATGAGCATATGGATCTGTAGTTGCTGGGCCACTTGATGCGATGGATTTGGCAAGCATGGCAATACTTGCAGCTATTTCATCCTCTACTATTGCTCTGGCACGTTTTGATTTACCCTTTACATGCTTCTTCCCAGGTGACTTCTTATTCTTTCGTTTAATGCTGAAACTAGAGCCTACAAGTGCTGGGCTTGTAGGAGCAATAGTGTCTGAATCATTCTCCGCATGTTCAGGAGTATATGCTTCATCACTCATTGATTCATTGTTATCATCTTCAGCATCTACGGTGCACTGGTCAACAGCCAAGGATCCTTTGGCTTGGGCAGATTCTCCAAATAGCTCTTCCATGAGATGGAAAAACTTAATAGGACGAGTAAGATAGTTGTATTTTCCAGAATGCAATAATTATTAACAAGTCAACATAGTAGGCTGGGAGTCCACAAACATTTTATAGTGAATAATAAACGTACGTGTATGTAGTGGATATACTTACCCCAAGCTTGGAAGGTGATTTCTCTGAATAGTGAATATTGAACTTGCATGATCTTGCATCAAAACTATAGCCACTCTTGGCCATAGCTTCTTTTATCCAATTCCACTTCTCCTTGAATATCCTGAAATGGCGATCAACTTGCTGTGTGGTAGCTCTAATTCCAAATCTAGCATTCAAAGTCTCTGCACACATGTGGTGGTGATGTTGCTTCCACCTTGAGGTACCAGGTTTTTCCTTCAGGTAATCAATATACCATTGAAGCATGAACTCGGTGCTATCATCAGTCCATGTTTTGTACTTCTGCCGAGATCCAGCAGCAACATTCCCATCTTTCTTTTCCTTACTCATGCTAAAAATGAATTTTAAAAGTAAGTATAAACATTATTAAACAATATAATACACGACGTTTTGGTTAGACAGAAACAAAGATAATCTATTAAGCAAAATAACAATATTATTTACACGCGTACAATACAAGCAACAACACAGTATAAAGGTTATTACACAAACACCAAAGTGTAGAAAAGCAAAATACACCAGCAAGTAGTAACTAATTGTTAATGGTCATATCGTTGTTAAGTCTATCATTCCACATCTGTTGGGCAATCGAATCACGCTTCGCCGCCCACTCACGTACATCGGCCTGTCGATCAGATACACGATTCTTACTCCTCGGAAGGTGATTGTACCAAGTTGGCTCATCATATACGAACTCATCAGGTCCATCATCTAGTATCCAATTATGAAGGGCACAACAAGCAATGACCACCTTGGCTTGTGACTTCAAGGGTATGAGTGGCTTGTTACTAAGAATCTTGAAGCGATTCTTGAGAGCACCAAATGCTCGTTCAACTGTTGTCCTAAGTTGGGAATGGCGGTGATTGAAAAGCTCTTTTGGACATTTAGGGTCCTGGGCTCCGTAAAGCTCTTTTAGGTGATAGCGAACTCCACGGTAGGGCGGTAATATGCCTGGCCTAGTGGCATATCCAGCATCAGCCAAATAGAACTTCCCTACAAACAAAGTTTAAAAAATAATGCCTAATGTGATGTCATAACAATGAGACTATGTAAGACACATTTTAAAAACCCATGAATACCTTCAGGAATTTTAAGTCCATTTGCGCGAGAAAGGGCATCTTGAAGCACGAGAGAATCATGAGCAGATCCCTCCCACCCTGCTAGCACATAAGTAAAGTGTAGGTCGAAGTCGACAACTGCTAGGGCATTTTGGGTGGGGGTATGACTTGCGGCCCCTAAACCTATCCACTGATTTAGCAGGCACACATGCCTTGATGTGAGTGCCGTCTAGTGCCCCTATACAGCCCTATGTACAGAGACAATCATGTGTCAAGCATTTATATCTAAAATTGCACATTAAAATATCGCTTATGCTATTGAGAGTTACCTCAAAATAAGGATAAAATTTGTTAGGGCTCCGAATTATCTTTGGGTGTGTGGACTTAGATCTCACATAAATTAGCTCAGGAGCTAACTTGACAATTGCACCCAGGACAGCATTGAAGTACATACTCACTGTCCATCCAGATCTCCACAATGCAACTGCTACGGAGGATCGGGTATGGTACTGCCCAACAATCTTCAAAAACATTGCGAGCTGCTCCTCTACTGAATCATGAAGTGTGTCAACTAATAGCCCCTTGTGTCTAAGCCGAGCACAAAGCCTATAGAATATAGGTCGGCATA
This sequence comes from Eremochloa ophiuroides, assembly GCA_038502445.1. Taxonomy (NCBI): domain Eukaryota; kingdom Viridiplantae; phylum Streptophyta; class Magnoliopsida; order Poales; family Poaceae; genus Eremochloa; species Eremochloa ophiuroides. The sequence continues at coordinate 44,414,235 of JAHLJS010000009.1, read as the reverse complement.
TCCTGAGCTCACGCATACATATTGTGTCTGAGGTGTCAATCAATCTAATTAGCTCACTACTACGCCATATATCCCTCTGCACAAGCGGAGCATACTTTATGCGTTTGGCTGTACTCCTCTTGTGATTTTTGTTCCTCCACCACAGGGCCAGCAGTAGAACAAGGAAAGCTATGGTCTTTTGCCTCGACATACAGGCCAAATGGAATTTTTGCTGAATATTGCCAATAAAGGTGTAGGCGGGTAGGCAATGTGCATAAGGAAAAAATAAGAAAAAATAAAATGGAAAGCATATATCAGTAACCATGACAATAACTTTTAATATGAGAAGTATAAATGGCAATGGAAGAAGTAGTACGTAGCATGTATAGTAGCCAATAAATTAAATTAGTTTGGTGAACAGGCCGGTTTACTGAAGCTTTGACCTTCAACTGCAACTAAACTAAAGTGATTTCAACTAATGCACACCATCATGAAGCACCAGACAAATATTAGTTATATCAACATTTTTTTAATCGGCAAGGTGAAGTGTTTTACCATCATAAACAATGCTAAAATCTAAGCAGCACACGCAATGGCCTTATGCAGTTGGGGAATCTGAGAAACAACTACAATCGTACCAGCCTGCTGTACCTATACAGACTCAGAGACCAAATGGGCTCGATTTGAAATGTTTTACCTTCAGGAGTGGAGAAACGGATCTAGCTGGGGCGATTGCGGTCTGGCTCGTTTTCCTCTGCACTTGCTAGCAGTAGATCTGTAAATGGATGATGCATTAGAATGCCATACCTGCAAAATGGATAGAGGATTGAAGGAGGAAATCACAAGCTGAATAGATGGATAAACTGCAGACGAGAGACCACAAAAAGAGGGAAGATGCTCCTGCTTCCCCAACAGATTAGGGGAACTATTGTCAAGAGAGGGATGGAAGCAACAAGCAAGTGACAAGATCAAGTGATGGAGCAATGGAGCATCGGGGCTGGGCACCTGAAAGTGACGACGGCCGTGAAAGTGACGACTCAGGAGATGGAGGCGGCCGTGAAAGTGACGACGGAGGGAGTGGGTGAGAGGAAAGTAGTGGCTGTGTGAAAAGCGTCGAGGGGAGAGGGCAAAAGGAGTACGGCGAAGGCAGCTATAGGCGCTCGGACGTCTCGTATCCGCCGCCGAATTGGCTAGAAGCCTCCGTCCGTCAATTTTTAGAATTTGAACCAAACGACCGTCAAAGATTTGGTACTGCCATAGTTTTAGCTGGGCAACTTTTTGATACGAACCAAGCAGGCCCTAAAATTCGAAAAGCAGAAGACCAGCAGCCAATCAACGACTACGCAGTCGTGGCATCGACGTACAGTAGCAATCTAACGTGCACGGCTGCACGCCGCGGAGAGAGACGCAAACGTTTCAGGGGTGAAAACAACGTGCCGATCGGCACGCGTATCTGCTATTTTGTCACATGTGTGCCGAGCCTAGAGAGCCCCGGCTTGACTTGAGCCGTCTCCTCGTCGTCGTCGTCGTCGACGGAGAAATTCGCGAGGCCCCGTCCCGTGACAGGCACATGGATGCCGACTCGTTTTTTCACTGCGTGCTTGAGCGATCTGCGGATCGATATCGATCGCAACGCTGCGTGACAGGCTGCCAGCGCCCGTTGCTGACGACTGATCCGTGGCACGTTATTTAAATACTTTCCTCCTCGAAATTCCAATAATTAAAAATGCCTGACGGGTGGATCCATCTAATTAAAAATTAAACTTTGGATTGTGTGAGGAGCCAAGTTATTGTATAACTTGTCTCTATAGCTTGTCTAAAGATGACATGGCTTGCTTTTAAAGCCAAGCTTATTAAGCTTGCTCTAACGTGCACGCCGCGGAGACGCAAATGTTTCAGGGGTGAAAACAACGTGCCGATCGGCACGTGTATCTGCGACTTTGTCACATGTGTGCCAAGCCCAGAGAGCCTCGCCTTGGCTTGAGCCGTCTCCTCGTCGTCGTCGACAGAGAAATTCGCGAGCCCCCGTCCCGTGACAGGCACCGTCACATTAATTTTACCGCACATACATAGAACATTATATAGTTTGCGTGTAAATCACGAGACGAATCTTTTGAGCCTATTTGGATCATGATTGAAAACTTATTACAAAAGATTCCGCAAGTGCTACAGTAAATATTTTGCAAAATTTTTGGAACTAAACGGGGCCTAATAGGAAAATAAACTACAAATTCTGTCAATAAACTACAGATTTATTAAACTATTAATTAATCTATTATTATATATCTACTGTAGCACAACAATATTAAATCACGAACTATTTAGTGTTAAAAATTTTATCTTGTAAATTAGCCATAATCTGTGTAATAAGTTATTTTTAATCAATATTTAATACTCTATGTATGTGTCTAAACATCTGATCTAATAGGACTTAAAGTTTTTTGAAAAAAACTAAACAAGACTTGTATGTGAATGTATCGGTCGAAAACAACTAAACAGGGCAGAGTTTTCACCCATAGACTCCACAGAGGCAGACTATCCGTGGCACTATAGATGTGCATGCAGCCCGCAGCCCGATGGCACGGCACGAAGCACGGTATTTTGGCTCGGCCCAAGCACGGCACGGCACGATCTTATACGGGCCTGGGCCGGCCTGGCCCGCCACACAGGGCCGTGCCTAGGCCGCACCCTAGGCACGGCGGGCGGCACGGCACGGCCCGTTAAACAGGTTATGGCCCGATAGAGGCCCGTATCCTAATGGACCACATATATATACATGAAAACCTATTTGCTATCACATTCATTATTTCCCCAATCCTTTCTGTAGCCGCCACACTGCCGCATCTCTCGTATTGAACCGCGCCGCTCCTCGCGACTATTCCTCTTCCCCAACGCTGCGCCGATCCTCGCGACTCTTCCTCTTTCCCAACGCCGCGCCGTCCTCGCGGCTCTTCCTCTTTTCCCGTGTCGCACCGTCCTCGCGGCTCTTCCCCAGCGTCGCGCTGTCCTTCCCCTTCTTTCCCCCACAACACCACACATGCCGCCCGCTGTCGCACCCTTCCAGCCGAGGACCTTCTTCCCCGAGGGTTCTTCTCCCAGCGAGCTGCTCCTCAAGATCTGGTGTCGGGGGGTGAGTGCGCTGGGCTACTCCATGCCTCCTCCGAATTGGCGTCCCGAGCTGCCTCCTGCCATGCCGAGCTCCCTTCCTCCCTCTCCCTCTTTTCTCTGTGTATGGCATCTACGGGCCACGGGCCGGCCCGGTGCACTTTTGGGCTCGGGCTTTTCGGGCTAGCACGGCCTGAAAAACAGTCCGAAGGGCCATGCCTGGGCCGTCAGCCAGGCACGAAGGACTGGGGTGGCACGGCCCGGTAGGCCCGCGGGCCATCCCGTGTCGTGCTACCCAAGGTAGCAGATTGATCGGTGAAGGTGCGCCTGAGACGAGCAAGCGTTACGCGAAAGGCGTGAGACACAAGATTTATACAGGTTCAGGCCACCGCGAGGCATAATACCCTACGTACTGTGTGTTGTTGTATTTTATTGCTAGTAGATGAGTTATGGATTGAGTTGTGGGATGTATCCCTGCCCCTCCTTATATAGTCTGAATAGACAAGGTTACAAGTAAACTATCCAAGTTGGTACAATAACCGTGCGGTGCAGTGCCTTGTGCCGCACGTCTTTGTCTTCTGGGCCGGACCAGCTGTAGGGTCGAGATGGCGGACTAGAGGGGGGTGAATAGTCCTTTATAACAACTAATCGCAGCGGAATAAAACCTAATCGGTCCTAGCGACAATTCACCCCTCTAACTAAGACTCTAAACACCTTGCCAAAGATCCTAGCGAGAGGCAAAGGTGCAAGTCTAGCTTGAGCTTCCCTAAACCGTTCTAGCGCAAGATCACACAAACCTAAGCGCTAGTACTTTAAGCACCGGGGAAACTCCTATTAACTAGTAAGCAAAAAGCACTAAGCACCTAAGCTCACTACTTGCTCAATGACAAGGATACACAATCCAAATCAAAGGGCGCAACTCACTTTAGCTACACAAACTAAGTGAGAACTACTTCTAAGCTACACAAGCTAAGAAGGTGAGTGGCAAGCTACACAAGCTAACCGGTCTCACAAGAGCAACTACAACTACACAAATAAAGTAATGCACAATATAAATAACTTGTGTAGAAGGGAGCAAACCACCGCGAAGGATGGGAAGATGTTGACGCGGTGATTTATTTCCCGGAGGTTCACTTGTCGCCACAAGCTACGTCCTCCGTTGAGACAAGCTCCAAGGTTGCCGCCGGTCCTCTTGCTAGTGGTGACCCGCAAGTCACACTCTCCCACGTGGAGTGCTTACCACAAGCTCTAGCACTTGACTCGGCCGGACCACTTGTCGCTCTTCACGTCTCGCTCTACTAGCGATGCTCTTTGCGATCTCCCGCGGGGTGAGCTCCAACCCCTCACAAAGCTTCTCCGGAGCTAAGCACAATCTTCTTGCTTGCTTCCACGGAGCCTCTCGCCACCAAGCCGTCTAGGAGGTGGCGACCTCCAAGAGTAACAAGCACCACCGGCTTGCAACTCGATCACCTAGTGCCATACGATGCAATCTCTCAATGCAACGCACTATCGATCGATCACTCACTCCTCGATTGTGAATTCTATGAGCACAAGTGAGTTGGAGAGCACTAAGCCATGCACAAACAAGGGAGACACATTCCCAAGGTGCAAGACACCTCTCACAGCCGGCCACACACTCCTATAAATAGCCCTCAAGCCAAAGGAGCCGTTATCAACTCAAACCGGCCGTCGGACCGAGCGTCGGACCGTCAACCGCGCAACCGTCGGACTAATTCTCACGGTCCGACGCCTTGGATAAGCGCCACGTGTCACTAGCCGTTTGAATCCAACCGTTACCGCGCTCTAACGGCTCTCTGGGAGCGTCGGACCGTGGAGCGTCGGACCAATTCTTAGGGTCCGACGGTCTACAGACAAGTTTCCCGAGAGCTAAATAGCGTCGGACTGTAGCGTCGGACTGTCCCGGGGTGGGCGTCGGACTATACCTCAAAGGTCCGACGCTTTAGGCCCTTCGAACGGCTATTTTCAGGGCGTCGGACTGAACCGTCGGACTGGTCCGACGCTTAGCGTCGGACTATAGTTTCCCAGGGTCCGACGCCTGCCCCCGTTCGGTAAAACGGCGATATCTCTTAGCTCCGAACTCCGATTTCGATGATCTAGGACATTTTGGAAAGCTTATTCAGAGGGCTACACAACCCATATGATTGCTTGATCCAAAACTCAAAGGATAAAAACAGTTTATCCATCCAAGATCTAACCAAGCTTCCTGCGAGCTCGAAACTTCCACCCTTTTGCAAATGTGCCAACTCCAAAGTGTTCCACAACCTTGTGCATGTGAGTTAGCATTTTCACAAATATTTTCCAAAGGGTTTTTTCACTCTTTCTTTCCACGCCACTCGATCCTAGCAATGCAAAGTTAGATCACTCCGAGTGGCACTAGATGACCGATATACAAACAAGTTTGCCCCTCTTGATAGTACGGCCATCTATCCTAAATCCGGTCAAGCACTTCTCTACTCAACCTTAGACCGGTGAAATGGAAATGCCCTAGGTTATACCTTTGCCTTGCGCTTTCCATTTCGATCACCGTCTTCATCACCGTCTCCGACACCATCGATGCCGGTGCAACACATGCACCAACACCTCATGAATAATATGATCCACTTCATATCATCACGTGGCTTTTGGTTCATCGATCCTTGACTTGCTTGCTCTTCACTGTTGCGTTGGTCCATCGGCGCCAAGCCATCACCCGACTTGCCCTTCACACTTGCAACCGGTCCATCGACGCGAAGCCTTGTCTTGATCTTCTTCACCTAGCCACATGACTCCATGTCATGTCTCATGCGTTTAGTTCCTTCATACCATATGTGTGAGCTAAGCATCATCTCCAAGCCATTTTCACCTCCATGGCATAGATGCTCACACACATGTACCTGTGGACTAATCGCCTGTGTAATCAACACTTAAACACATATTAGTCCACATAAGTTGTCACTCAATTACCAAAACCAAACAGGGACCTTTCAATCTCCCCCTTTTTGGTAATTGATGACAACTCTACAAAGATATGGAAATTAAGCGCATTAATCAAGTTAGCTCTTCACACAAGTGTAAATTACTAACTTGGGTTAGATTTTATGTTACTTATCCATCTTTAAGCTCAAATCTTTAGACTCAGATAAGCTCCATAAAACCCGACTTGGTAGTGTTAACTCCCCCTACATGTGTGCTCAAACGGTTTGGTTTCAAATTTTCACACATGCATAAATATGAAACTTGTAGGAGTGCCAACACTACTAAGTGATGCTAAAGTGTTTAGAATAAACCTTTGAAGCTCGATACCACATGTAGATTGGCAATGATCGTGCTTGATACCAATTGCTTCATGTCAATTGAAGTTGCACCATTAAGTTCACCCTTAGCATCAAGATTAGCTAGACAAGCAAGAATACTAGATACCCCGTGAGATCAACATTAAAGGGCAAGGTTCTAGTAAATACTTGATAAACACAAGTCTAGCTAACAACCTATGCATGCTAGTTATCAAATCATCATTCAAACCTATACTAGCATACACCACACAAGTAACATACCATGTGTAGAAAACTAAGTGCAAATGCAAGCAAGCATATGAATATGCACATTTCAAATGCAATCAACCATGTCCATGAGCTTGCTCCCCCTACTTGTGTGCTTCTCTTGTCCAAGAATTTTGATCCCCTTATAATCTTTAATCTTGTGGATCATCCTTCTTGTTGGCCTATTGCTCTCCCATCATCGGCCTCCATGATGGTTCATTGCGTACTTCCATCCATCTTGATTATCTCTTCCTCATCACACAATTTCATATCTTTGTCCAAATCTCTCCCCCTTTGTCATCAATTTCCATAAAAGTCAATGCTCTATTGTGACAAAGGTGTGTGGTAGGGATGTTGAGGGTAGATTCTTGCACATTTGATGGACACCACCATTTTGAGTTGGAATGACACCACTTGAAAACCATCCAAAGAATGAGATACCACATGTAGGACCTTACATCTCTTGATACCAAATGAATAAGTATCTCCCCTATGTCATATGATCGGTCATCCACTTGAACTTGAGCTCTTTTGGTGTGGGAAGTCTTCATCTTGATGATCACTAAAAGTTGAGGATCAATTGCACATCTTGTCGGATACCACTTGAAAATACCTCGTGTAGATGAGTATCACGTGAAGAAATAACTTGATATCCATTTTAATTGATGTCTTGTGCTTCTTGAACTTAGATTATTTTCAAGAGCTTCTTTCTTGATTAGTTCAAACTAGCAAACTTGCACAAGTAATCTAACTCGGTTTGAACCAAAGACAAGTTTCTTCACGCTACTAGGGGTTATCTTGCCTATGTTGAATTAGATCCTTTTTGCTCATTCAACTAGTTCAAACACTAGGTTCACATGCTCATGAACAAGTCATATTTAGCCACTAGATCAAACAAGACATAGAAGCAATAGTGGCATCATATAAACTTAAAATTATTTGATTTTTTTTTATGAATGCTCATCTATGTATGACTATATGCTCTAATCAAGTCCTTATCAAAATATGGATGCATATGCCATACAATAATACCTTTGCTATCTCGGAGTATAGGATAGTCATTTTCAATCAATCTCTAAAATAGCAATAGTGCAGTCCATTTGGAGAGCTTGGTGAAGACCAATTATCATCATGAATTCTATTCTTCACCCATATGATCAAGTGCTAGCTTCAATGTTGTGGTTTACTTGCTTCTTTTCTTGATCAAGCTTTGCATGAGAGAATACCACTTGGATTCGCATGAGTACCACTTGTGAATATTTGACTTCTTATTTGATACGTTGCTTGCTCTTTAGATCAATCCTTTTAATTTCTTCAACTAAGCATCTTCAATGATTCTTCAGATCACCACTTCCATATTAGCCATCCAAGCATCACCCACTTGGTTTACCTACATAAGGCGGCACGCCCCGACAATTGGGAGAAGTGACATCTCTCCAAAGAAACATCTTCAATACTTATTTGAATTGCCTTTCCTTGATTGATCTAAAGACTTAACATGATAATCAACTTGAATTCCTTCTTTAAGTCCTTTTCTTTCCACTTCTTTAAGTCCTTTTCTTTCTATTTCTTTCTATCCAATTATTCTCTAATCATCACTAGGACTTAAGCTTCATCTTCTCTTTGCTTGGTCTTGACCTTCACTTGAGAACCAATCTTCATGATCCAAAACCAAACAATTGAAACTCTCAACCACTTGTAATCATAATTCCAACTTGAGAGCCTTTCAATGCAAGAGATACCAAATATTTTCAATAATTCTCTCTTGTGGACAGATTCTGTACCTTTTAAAGAATATGCTATATCTCCCAATGTACATGTCCAATTGCCATGAAATTTTGTGGAGATGACCTTATATGAGTATACTAGCAACCACAAAAATTTGAGCTTCATTTGACCAAGTATAGATTGCCAACCATCATTTTTCTCCACACTACTACATGCTGAAAAAACTGCTGCACTATAGTTGACAAGAACTACTCCAAAACCAATGTAATCCTTATCCAATTCTTATGAGATCTTCACAGCAACTTGTACCATAAGTCTAGAGCATGTATATCAATTTTTCAAGCTAATCCAAATAGTTTTGATTACTCAAACATGGCTTTGTTCTCAGCTAGCTTAGTTTCACAATTTTGGACAGATTTTGATCAATTGAGCTAATCTTCATCAAATTGAACCAAACTTGAACTAAACTTGCTTGAATACTTTCACAAGACATAAATCCATTCAATCCACTTACTAAATGTCATCTTGTGATTATATCCAACCAAATCTACTCAAATTTGATCACTAAGCTATTATTCCATTCAAACTTCTTATTGCAAGCAACATATGCATATTTATCCAATTCAATCAACTCATATGCATCCAAATAAGTTTGATCAACAAATGATATACCTTGATAGTTCATGATCATCCATTTGCAAGCTTCAACTCAATTGTTTGCAAGTCATCAAATAATTATCCAAAGAACCACCCACAACTTGAACTTTTGCACTTGTATGTTATAGCACTTGGACTTCACTTTATTTGACTTGGCATTGGTTTGGATTTACACTAGTAATCATGACTTGACTCATTATATGATGATCAATATGAATGCCAATTAAATCAAGCCTCCAATGCCATGGTACCTACACGCAATCATCCACTTTTTGATGGTACCCAAACTAGTTTGGGTCCTCTCAAGTTAGGAGCAACATACTTAGGCATTGCCTTAGTATGGATAGCGGGATGTTTTGCAATAGCAACCGATGAGGTACCATTGTCATCCTTCCTAAGCAAATTATTTGCATGAATTGAAATAGGCTTAGGAGTGTTACCTAGGGGACATGAATTAGCCATGTGTCCCCTTTCCCGGCATGAGTAGCACTTTTGCTTTGCTTGAGCCTTCTCTTTCTTGCTCATGTTGTGCTTCTCATTGCCTCGCCTCTCTTGAGTTGCTTGAGCCTTCTTCTCAAGCTTGTTAGGACACTTCGAGGCAAAGTGACCCATGTCTTCACATTTGAAACACTTGATGTGAGCCATCTTGTTCTTCTCTTGAGTCTTGCTCATCATCAACTTGGCATCATGAATATGAGTTTGACGCCTTCCTCTTCCATTACCCCTTCTTGTTTTCTTCTTCTTCAAGTCACCATAGCATACTTCATGGTTGGTCTTGACTTGATCTTGGGGTGTCTTGTCTTGTGGCTTTTGTTGAGGCCTCACAAATCTCTTGTATAGGCACGTAGAAGGGATATCACTTCTAGTGCTACACTTGGGACATTGTGGATGTGTGAGCCTCACTTCTTCTTTCTTCTTGGGCTTCTCTTTGGTAGGGCATGACAAAGCTAGATGACCCATTTCATGGCATATAAAACACATGAAATGAGCAAGTCTTTCTCGCTCTTGCTTCTTCTCATTTCTAGCTCTCTTTCTTTCACCTTTGGTCATGTCCCATTTCTTTTTGATGTACCCAAGGCCACTCTTGTCACCGACAATTTTTGTATTCTTTAACATGTTATTGAGGGTGACACTTGAGTTGTTCCACCTTTCTATTTTGTCACTCATGTTCTTCACTTGACTTTTGAGCTCATTGTTCTCCTTCAAAAGGTTAGTCTCACAAGACATAGAAGTAGAACAAGTATGTAATTGTGAAGAACAAGTCATATCCAATAAATCATCACAAGAGATGGATACACTCTTCATGCCTACATCACAAGGGTTAGTTGCAATATGTGATTGATCATTTGACCCAAGTGATGAGCTCTCACTAGTTTTAGATTTTTCATTGGAAAACTCCTTAGTGAGAAAAGCATGGTCTTTTACCAAATTCTCATGAGCAACACTAAGCTCCTCATGAGTCAATTTTAGCTCCTCATGTGAATAACTCATGACATAAAGTAGATGCTTTTGTTGTTCACATGTGTCCTTTAGAAAAGAGTTTTCATTGGTCAGATTCTTTGTTTTATTCATCTCATTTTCTAAAGCATTAAAGAGTTTGCACACAAGCTCAAAATTTGGATCATCACAATCAATAACCACATTGCCAATTGATACCTTGTCATCACCAAGTGATGTGTAGCAATGCGATGAGGATGAAGAGCTTGTGAATGCATCACTCTCATAGCCATCATCAAGTGAGCTTGAGGTAGAATCATCATGTACATCACTTGTGGCTTTATCAACTCCCTTGTCAAGTGCTCTTGTGGTAGTATCAACATCATCACTTGACGAAGAGGAAGAACAACTCTTCACAATCATGGAGTTGTGAAGGTGCTCTTGATCACCAAGCTTCATATCTTTGGCATCATCTTCATCTTCGGAGAGCGCGCCATAGTTTTCATTGAGATACACCCAAATTTCATGAGCGGTCTCAAAGTGCATGATCCTTCCGAAGATGCTATCATCCAAAGCTCTATAAAACATGTTAATAGCTTGGTAACCGAGTTGTAAGCATTTCCCTTGCGCTTCGGTAGGATTGTCCTCATCAATCGCATGGGAAAAGCCTACATCTACGATCCACCACATTTGGGGAGAAATAAATTTAATATTACATTCCATCCAATTTCTCCAACGTGCAAAGTGTGTGCTATCAAATGTGTATGGACAATCAACATCTAGCCCATAAGTCGCCATCCTCTCGGGTCGGTTAAGACCGCAATTGAGAGACCAAGCTCTGATACCACGTGTAGGGTCGAGATGGCGGACTAGAGGGGGGTGAATAGTCCTTTATAACAACTAATCGCAGCGGAATAAAACCTAATCGGTCCTAGCGACAATTCACCCCTCTAACTAAGACTCTAAACACCTTGCCAAAGATCCTAGCGAGAAGCAAAGGTGCAAGTCTAGCTTGAGCTTCCCTAAACCGTTCTAGCGCAAGATCACACAAACCTAAGCGCTAGTACTTTAAGCACCGGGGAAACTCCTATTAACTAGTAAGCAAAAAGCACTAAGCACCTAAGCTCACTACTTGCTCAATGACAAGGATACACAATCCAAATCAAAGGGCGCAACTCACTTTAGCTACACAAACTAAGTGAGAACTACTTCTAAGCTACACAAGCTAAGAAGGTGAGTGGCAAGCTACACAAGCTAACCGGTCTCACAAGAGCAACTACAACTACACAAATAAAGTAATGCACAATATAAATAACTTGTGTAGAAGGGAGCAAACCACCGCGAAGGATGGGAAGATGTTGACGCGGTGATTTATTTCCCGGAGGTTCACTTGTCGCCACAAGCTACGTTCCTCCGTTGAGACAAGCTCCAAGGTTGCCGCCGGTCCTCTTGCTAGTGGTGACCCGCAAGTCACACTCTCCCACGTGGAGTGCTTACCACAAGCTCTAGCACTTGACTCGGCCGGACCACTTGTCGCTCTTCACGTCTCGCTCTACTAGCGATGCTCTTTGCGATCTCCCGCGGGGTGAGCTCCAACCCCTCACAAAGCTTCTCCGGAGCTAAGCACAATCTTCTTGCTTGCTTCCACGGAGCCTCTCGCCACCAAGCCGTCTAGGAGGTGGCGACCTCCAAGAGTAACAAGCACCATCGGCTTGCAACTCGATCACCTAGTGCCATATGATGCAATCTCTCAATGCAACGCACTATCGATCGATCACTCACTCCTCGATTGTGAATTCTATGAGCACAAGTGAGTTGGAGAGCACTAAGCCATGCACAAACAAGGGAGACACATTCCCAAGGTGCAAGACACCTCTCACAGCCGGCCACACACTCCTATAAATAGCCCTCAAGCCAAAGGAGCCGTTATCAACTCAAACCGGCCGTCGGACCGAGCGTCGGACCGTCAACCGCGCAACCGTCGGACTAATTCTCACGGTCCGACGCCTTGGATAAGCGCCACGTGTCACTAGCCGTTTGAATCCAACCGTTACCGCGCTCTAACGGCTCTCTGGGAGCGTCGGACCGTGGAGCGTCGGACCAATTCTTAGGGTCCGACGGTCTACAGACAAGTTTTCCGAGAGCTAAATAGCGTCGGACTGTAGCGTCGGACTGTCCCGGGGTGGGCGTCGGACTATACCTCAAAGGTCCGACGCTTTAGGCCCTTCGAACGGCTATTTTCAGGGCGTCGGACTGAACCGTCGGACTGGTCCGACGCTTAGCGTCGGACTATAGTTTCCCAGGGTCCGACGCCTGCCCCCGTTCGGTAAAACGGCGATATCTCTTAGCTCCGAACTCCGATTTCGATGATCTAGGACATTTTGGAAAGCTTATTCAGAGGGCTACACAACCCATATTATTGCTTGATCCAAAACTCAAAGGATAAAAACAGTTTATCCATCCAAGATCTAACCAAGCTTCCTGCGAGCTCGAAACTTCCACCCTTTTGCAAATGTGCCAACTCCAAAGTGTTCCACAACCTTGTGCATGTGAGTTAGCATTTTCACAAATATTTTCCAAAGGGTTTTTTCACTCTTTCTTTCCACGCCACTCGATCCTAGCAATGCAAAGTTAGATCACTCCGAGTGGCACTAGATGACCGATATACAAACAAGTTTGCCCCTCTTGATAGTACGGCCATCTATCCTAAATCCGGTCAAGCACTTCTCTACTCAACCTTAGACCGGTGAAATGGAAATGCCCTAGGTTATACCTTTGCCTTGCGCTTTCCATTTCGATCACCGTCTTCATCACCGTCTCCGACACCATCGATGCCGGTGCAACACATGCACCAACACCTCATGAATAATATGATCCACTTCATATCATCACGTGGCTTTTGGTTCATCGATCCTTGACTTGCTTGCTCTTCACTGTTGCGTTGGTCCATCGGCGCCAAGCCATCACCCGACTTGCCCTTCACACTTGCAACCGGTCCATCGACGCGAAGCCTTGTCTTGATCTTCTTCACCTAGCCACATGACTCCATGTCATGTCTCATGCGTTTAGTTCCTTCATACCATATGTGTGAGCTAAGCATCATCTCCAAGCCATTTTCACCTCCATGGCATAGATGCTCACACACATGTACCTGTGGACTAATCACCTGTGTAATCAACACTTAAACACATATTAGTCCACATAAGTTGTCACTCAATTACCAAAACCAAACAGGGACCTTTCACCAGCTTTGATGGTGCAGCCCATGTCTTGTCTTGTGGTACCGGGGGTTTATATCCCCACAGCTATCCCCAAGCGCCTTGCATTCGTCAAGAGGTGCAGATTTTCGGAGCTGCTTGACCAGACGGATGTAAGGAGCTCAGAAAAAATTTGAAAAGAGCCTTCTCTTTGGTGAAGTGTATCCACTTTTGGTTCTCCGGAATCAATACCTTCACCAGCTAGGTGAAGTATATCCACTTAGTCCCCGAGCCTGATAGTAGGTGGCGTAGTCACGTGGTGTCAGGGTCAAAGTCTTTATATGTGAAGTGTTGACGCAGTCCCCGAGCACAGCAAGTGATCGGGAAAAATCTTCCAAGCAGGCGAGACGATGACGAAGTCCCCGAGCACAGCAAGTGATCGAAAAAAATCTTCCGAACAGGCGAGGCGCATATCAAGACCCCCCGATGTGCTGCCCAAAATCAGCACCCTGATCCGAACAGCGTGGAGTGTCTTGATAGCTTAGCGACGAGACCCCAGCTTGGTCGGTGGTGACGAGAAGCGATGACGAGGACGGCGAGTAGCGTCGACGAGTCCCCAACGTGGTCGGAGACGGGTTCCGAGCAGTAGGAGGTCGGCGAGTAGCGACGACGAGTCCCCAGCGTGGTCGGAGACGGTGTCCGAGTAGCGAGATGACGGCGAGGAGCAGCGACGAGTCCCCAGCCTGGTCGAAGGCGTAGTCCAAGCAGTGCGAGGATGGCGAGGAGCGGCGACGAGTCCCCAGCCTGGTCGGAGGCGTAGTCCGAGCAGTGCGAGGACGGCGAGAAGCGACGACGAGTCCGGTGACGAGTCCCCAACATGGTCGGAGACGGTGTCCGAGCAGCACAAGGACGGCGAGAAGCGGCGACGAGTCCCCAGCGTGGTCGGAAACGGTGTCCGAGCAGCGCGAGGACGATGAGGAGTGGCGACGAGTCCCCAGTGTGGTCGGAAACGGTGTCCGAGCAGCGCGAGGACGGCGAAGAGCGACAAGAGCTCGGCAGCGAGTTCCTGAAAAATAAATATGTACAGTGGGTAGTACATGATGTAGGTTTTGGAGCGTATCCTAATATTGTAGAATGCATGATAAGATCGTCTGTTTTTTACTCTTGTCAGTTCACGTAATTTCCACTAATAGTTGGCCTGTTACGTTTAAGCACCTGACCTGACGTCTGGTTTAGAGGTTTCTTAACATAACCATGTTTGTGACGTCTTACGGGGCGAAGACAGGTTTCACGGATTAAGGCGTGTGCTATCAAGGTACGTTAAGAAACCCTTGAGAGAAGAAAACGGAGAGATACTTAGTAGTATCTCGTTGGCGGAGAAAATTTTCTGAGTGCCCGAGCGTGGTCGGGTCTTATGGAGAAATTGTCGGCGAGTTGCCCGAGGTTTGTCGGGGCTTATGGAGAGGTCGGCGGCGAATCATGAAGATAATATCCAGAGATATATGGAGGTCGGAGAATATGGAGAAAATATTTAAAATATGACTTAGCTTGGTCGACGTCGAGCGAAGTGGTTAGCGTGTCAAGGAGTCGCTTGTCGTGGCTCGCGAGGTGGCTCTAGGCTTGTTATTGCCGTAGATGAACGATGACGAGACCGTCGCAGGGCGAGAGGTGCGATTGATTCTTTGCCAAAAAAATATTTTACGAAGAAACCCAAAGATAATATATAATAAAATATCTTAATTAAGGTATAAAATAGGACTTATCTTTTAGTCGGCGCGTCGCCAACAGGTTGGAGAGCTCGCTCAAGAGGTCGAAAGATTTTCTTGACAGTTTGGAGAGGTCATCTATATTAGAGTATCATCGGCTGATTTACTTGCCCGGTACACGGATATGTAGGGACGATTACCTTTCCTTGCTTTTGCTTGTCGTAGATGGAAGCTTCATCGTCTTCAATTTTCCATAATGTGACATGCGAATCGTACTTCTTCCTTTTTTTTATACGCGGCCTTGCAGATAGGATATCTTGCACGCTTCTCTGTCCGGCTGGTCGAGGATGCCGCGCCATCGCTAAGACGCAGGGAGTCCTAGAAACACGTGAATCGTCGCTTGGCTTCGTCCACCATGGCGTCCGCTTCATCGCCAAACGGATCTGGTTGGCTGATCGCGGACGACGCGGATAGTCTTGCCGAGCCGATGTGCGTGGAAGCCGCCGCAAGAAACGGGATCGCGATGAGGTCGCCGCGGATGATGTTGATGAAGATGATTCTCATCTGGTTTGCCGCTGTTGAATGCTGTGGTCAACGACGACGAAAGAAATTTTCATCTTGTTCGCCATGAGATCAGGAAGCACACCCTCTACCTGACGCGCCAACTGCCGACGAGATATCGTCGGCGGTCTACCGAGAGGTATACCCAAGATAGTAGATTGATCGGTGAAGGTGCACCTGAGACGAGCAAGCATTACGCGAAAGGCGTGAGACACAAGATTTATACAGGTTCAGACCGTCGCGAGGCGTAATACCATACGTCCTGCGTGTTGCTGTATTGTATTGCTAGTAGATGAGTTGTGGATTGAGTTGTGGGATATATTCCTGCCCCTCCTTATATTCTGAAGGGACAAAGTTACAAGTAAACTATCCAAGTTGGTACAATAACCGTGCGGTGCAGTGGTTTACGCCGCACGTCTTTGTCTTCTGGGCCGGACTAACTTTGATGGTGCGACCTATATCTTGTCTTATAATACCAGGGGTTTATATCCCCACGCGGGCCCGGGTCATGCCGGGCCGGGTGGCCCGTTTGCACATCTATACGTGGCACCCACAAAGGCAGCTCCGACAGCTAGGGGCCAAAGCAACCAGAACGGGCGCCAGAAGCGCAGCAGTCTCCACACCACCACAAACCCGTCGCGAGCTGGCCAACAGCTGGCGTAGCCAGGCTACAGCACCCAAAGCAGCCGCGTAGCATAGCAGTCAAAGGCGCAGGTCGGGAGCATGCCCAGCAGCTCCACGGGCGGCGCATGTCACAGAACTACGCGTACCGCTCCCGCCGTAACGCGGCTGGGTCCAACAGCGACAATGTTCGAAGCCGTCGAGGTGTACACTCCGCGCCGCAGGCGGCCTCGAAGTGGTTGGGCGGCGGCTCCAGCACGAATGCCAGTAGGTGCAGCATCCACACGGCCATGGTCGCGTGTCGGAGGATGCAGCCCGCCGTCTGAGCATTTTTCCATTCTTTTGCCAACTGACCAAAAGCAAGCTGCAAGCATCAACTTCAATCTATATACTCTTCCTTTTCTATTCTCCCCTCCATGAGCACAGCAAGCCAGAACCAGAAAAGGCGTGGACTGCGGCACCATCTTCACACCCACCATGGGCGCAAGCTAGTGCTGGATCATGATGGGGAGATCTGAACCAGTCGTCAATCTCCACATCTCCGCGCAGCAGCCATATCCGATGCCTAGACGATTTTGGCGCGCATCTTCTCTTCTCCCGCTTGTCTCAACCGGATCTCGTGCGTTGGCGCGTGGAGACGGAAACCATACAGCACGGCATCTAGCGGCCACTATGCCTGGGAGCACGAGCCAGCGCTCATCACCTCGTCTGGATTCCTGTTCGTGAGGGGGCTTCTTGCAAAAATATACCAAGACGGGTCGAATACATGCTCTTAGGCTTTTCCAAAAAATAATTAAACAGTAACGGAAGGTACAAAGGCAACAACCATAGTGAAAGGCAACGTATCTAGTGCAAATCAACCACTTCGTGCAACCATACAAACTTCTAATCTGAGCCACATGATATTGATCTAAGGGGCCACGGGGGAGAGGTAGAAGAGGATATTTGTAAATATGTGATTCAGAGCGGGCGGTTAAGCACAAAATTACCTAATCTCCTTACGTCTCTTGGATCAACATCATATGGCTCAGATTAGAAGTTTGCAAGTTTACACGAAGTGGTTGGTTTGTTTATTACAGTGTAGAAACACATCAGACGCACACCGATAATAATTTAATAATTTATTGTGCAGAAAAAAACATCTATCGGAGACACAAAATGATAATAATATAATAATTTATTACAGTGCATAAAACATCTATAGACACACAACGATAATATAATAACTTATTACAGTGCAGAAAAAAACATACTCCTACCAGAGACAACGATAATATATAACTAGATAGATAAAAGCAGACGGGAAACCAGGCGCAGTAACCCATCATGGTGCAGTAACCCATTTATGCCTGGGATAATACAAGTAGAAAAGTATGCATAAATCAGTGATTACAACTGAAATATATATATGCATAGCAAAAGTTATGTACCTTGAGACTTGTAATTTGGAATGGAGGGAGTAACTGATACAAACAAAGCTTTTCTTCTCTATATTCTGACGACAATCACCAAATTGAAGCTATTTTAGCTTTGTCCTATAGAACTTATCTAACCTTTGACCAAAGTCTAAAGAAAAAATGCACAAACATCTACAACATTAAACTGCATTCATTAGATTAGATATATATTTTCTGATAGTACTATTGTTTGAAATTGTAGTTGTTAATAATTTCTTTTCAATAAACATGGTAATAAGTCATAACGAGATTGAGATTCTAGAAATTGTAGGTGTTAATGCATTTCTCTTTCATAATTAAATTCATCATTAAGTTCAAGAAAATAAGTTACAAAAAGAGTTAATAAGTCATGGTGTGGGTGACTAGGACACGTTCGAGGAAAAAAAGTCAGTGATAAAAAAGTGAAGAAATTAAATGTCAGCCAATACTAAATTTTAGTGCGTGCTAATTGTGGCTGCCATGCTTGGAGAGGTAGATAAGAAGACAGTGCACTGAACATAGATGCTCTCTGCGTTCAGGTAGAAGGATGGTTGATCAAATTGTATTGTAGCTTGACAACAAGGCCATCAGTATTACTTTCTTGCTCTATGGATTAGAAATATTTTTCATGAAAACCTAAGTTCAATGTTGTTGTGAGATCATTTTCAACCCTGCAATCCTGCATGCACCAAAGATTGGTCACAGGGGTCAGGGTCAAGGCATGTTCCATGGTCTTAGAAGGCTAGAACATCATCAAACATCTCGTTTCTGCTTAGATCGTCACTTGAGTTGCAGAAGGACATACCATGGATCGATGGGCTGCATCAAAAAACAGTGGAGAAAAGGAAAGGAAAGGAAAATGATGGGCCTTGCTGGTGCTTCGATGCGGGAAGCAGCATTGAACAAGACTACCACTACCTACAACCAGCAAACAGGAGTATGCGACTTTAGGACTAATAATAATCACCACCTAAAATTAACCCAAAGCACATGACAGGAGGCGAGGAAGAGAGCAACAAGGGAGAAGGCCTAGTAGATATTGTTAGGGTTAAGTTAGTGGCTATTAGACTCAATGGACGCTGAACAATTTAATGTGTCTTGTACTTTTTTTGTTATTATAATACTCAATTTATTTTCTGTAACTAAAAACACGTGGCACACAAAAAATTCATCAAATCTGATTAGTTTGGACTATCCCTTGAACCCATATTTTACTTTTGAGACACTCATGACCTGGCGGAAAGATTGTGTGGTGAAATGCAAATACAAAACTGAACTAAGAACATCTTATTTTTCTCATTGGATATGTTCAATTTGTAGCCAAAATTACATGTTAATAATTTTAACTAAACATTTTATCATCATAACACTAAGTAATAATTATAACCAATACCAATAAAAAGATCAGTTCATTTTTGATAAACTAGGAAGCACCACTGGTGAATACAGACAATTTTTTGGCAGTTTACCAACCCTGGCAGAGAAAGGTTATGTCGTCTGAGTACATATTGCCGCATGATACAATTAAAAGCAATTTGAGACTGCTCATACTTTATAAATCCCATGAAATTAATTAACTGTGGTGAGCCTTTGTAGAGAAGAATTTAGTGAAATATATCACTCTTGCCGCAATAAAAAAAACTTTGCGACTAGACACTAACACAACATTTTGTATACACAGGATTAATTGTCCTCTGGTAAATGTTTTAAAAAAACCCATTGAGGACATTAAACCATGTTTATTATGTTCTGCAGCAAAGATGAGCTTTTTCTTTTTTGTCTTTCAGCAAAAATGGCAAGCTTTTATTTAGTGAAATATGGCATCCCCAGCACCAGAATCATTGCACTATAGGTGAGACTCACCCCATAACGAAATTTTTTCTTCACCTTCCATGTGGGCCCCCGCACCTCCGTACATAATATCTTCCCTTTGTTCCTACAGCAGAGGGAAGGGGGATGGAGGGAGTGAGCTTGCATAGCAACATAAATAAAATGTTCAAGTGAAAGGAACAATAGCAGTTTACTAGAACAAAGATTGAAAACTGGGCACCTACCAGTATGGAGGATAGCAACAGGTTATGATATGGCACATGATGCTATAAGGACCTGGAATATCTTTTTCTTCTGCAATTACCCCATCGGTTGCTTGTGATAATGCGCCATTACTGAGGTGGTATTGACTAAGATAAATTTTGGTCTCTGGCATGACAATGGTGTCAGGAACAATGGTAGGGAACACCTTAGAGCTGACACAGAGTGACCTCCTACCAATGAAGAGCGCATTGCCACCTATGGATGTCACATGGACAATCCTTCCCAGCATAAGATCAGCTAGCCTGTAAACTGAATAGCAAACTGCATTCCGTTTTGTGCCAATCACCAAAATCTCAGAGTTGCATTCTACCAGACGGTAGTTATAGCTTTCATCGCTTGTTGGCCATTTAAATTTTGCAATCAACTTTGGTGATGGCTCCGATAAAGAGCCAATGTCCATACCTTCCTTCTGGGGTGGGTCGAACTGTATGACCTCATGCTCACCTCTAACTGAATGAGATGATCGCAGCAAGACATAAAGCTTTCCTTGGAATGGCAGTGTAGAAGAAAAGTCGCTGCTGCGCTCCCAGGTTGTTGTGACCCTCCATTGCTGATCACCAGAGGTTGCAAAACATATATTCCACACATCAAATGGCCGCATCATTACTCTGACGAGTCCATCTGCACCCACGCTGATGCTGGCACCACAGATATTTCTAAGCAAGTACCACCGAGACCCCTCCGAGCGGCAGCGCACGTGCGGCAAGAGGGTCTCCAGCGGCGGGAACTCTGCGGTATCACCGGTGAAGGGGTGAAAGAGGCGGATGGCAGTGTCATGGTCCCTCTGCTGCAGGAGGATGCCATCGAAGGAGTAGAGGACGCAGTGATCCTTAAAAAGGGGCAGCTTGATGCGAACGAAGGCACCAGTTGATAGGTTGAAGATTCGGACGTAGCCGCGGAGCTTACCGTGGCCTGGGTAGAGGCCGCGGCCCTCGGGCAGCAGCATCCACCCGCGCGGATAGAAGCGCGGGTCAAGAATACCGCGGCCGCGCGGGCAACTAGTGCTGGACCGCCAGTGGGGACACACAGATCGGAAGCGGATGTAATCACGGAAGTCGCCGGCTAGCACTCGCCATCCGATTAGGCTCACCAAATCCTCGTGCAGAGACGCCCACACGAGGATGAAGATGAATCGCCGGCGTTAACCTTCCGCCGCCGGCGGCTACTGCTGCACGCAACTAAGGCCGCTGGGTGATCCCGAGAACTCCATAGAGACATGCCACTGCAACAAATAGCAGGTCTAGTTCACCAAACTAAGGGTTACAAGATGGATTCATCGATTCTAAATTCGCCGAAGGAACAAAAATACAATTTTTATTAGGGAATCACCTGGCAAAGGACCAGCGGCAGATGCAAACGAGGCGAAGGGAGGATCGGTCGCCTTCGCGTTCGCAGCGGCGGCGTATCAGATAGGGGAGGAAGACCTAGGGCAAGCCGCTGCGCCCTGGAACGCCGATGAGCTATAGCTTTTATTTTGATGCGCCAAAGTGTGGACGGCCCAAGGCTCAGAAGCCCATTAACGGGACAGAAATCGCACCGCGCGCGTCGTTGAGATCCACTTGTTGCATCTCCGGCACCATCGAATCGAATGACGCGATGGGGCCAGAACGACGAATCGCTTCGAACGACGAGAACTTGCTGGTGAAGTTCTGGCAGAGGGTCTGCAGCCACCAGCAATGGCGTCGGACGACCTTGTTGGCGGCACCGGCGGTGTCTAGCACATGACGCCCGTCCATGGCGGGCAAGGGGAGAAACGGCAGTGGAGTCGGGCAGATGCAGCTGCCGGCTGCCGCCGTGGGGGAGAAATGCGGCGGCTGAGTGGAAGGCAGGAGAAAGGACCGCCGGAGGCTGTGTTCGGTGAAGTTGAAAAGCGCTGAAAGTACTGTAGAAGTGCTGATTTATTGTGAGAGGAAAGTACTGTAGAAGTGCTGAAAAATAAGCGCTTTTAAGCGCTTTTCAGCTCCAGCCGAACGGAGCATATCGTCTAAAGTCGTACGGAACGACTGCTCTCTCCAGTCACTCATCTAGACCGTTCGATTTGCATCCAACCGTGAAAGCAAAAAAACACTTAAACAAAGCAGGCTTAGGCTTGTAGCCGGCCCATACAGGCCCAGTGGCTAGCATCCGTGACTCCCTTGCTTGATTCCTTCTGCTTCGCTGCTTCGCCACCGTGACCAGCCGTCCAGCCGCCATCGGCGCCGCCCCCGACGTTCATCGCCCCGGCGAGGCAGCGTCCAGGCGTTCTGCTCCCAGCGTGGTCCCGGCGAACCAACGCTCCAACCTTCTGGTCCGCGGCGGCCTCGACTCCGGCGGGCGGTGCTCCTGGCTAGCAGCGCCCCAGCCAGTCGCGCCCCCGGCGGCCGTGCTCCGACTCGCCGGCGCTCCCCTCCCCTTCCTGATCTGGCGGCGTGGCACGTTACCGGCGCTCCACTCTCTGCCACTGCACTGCCTTACTTCGTGGCCGCAGCCCCTGCTGCCCTGTGATTAGGTCCATCGGTGGACTTGGAAGGAGACTGTAATGTGCATATATATATTGTAATGTACTGCAGCGCGCTTGCATATTGCTTTGACTTCTGTAAATTGTTCAAGTGTTGCCAAACATATTGTAATTATAGAAATAATAAAGATTGACATTTGTGTTATAAATTGATCTGGAATGATATTGTGAATGAAATCCAAAAGATGTTGCTCATTACTGCAGGTTCATATGGCTGCAAAATAATGCATATTACTGCAAGTCTGTAGCTTGCAACTTTCATATGGCTGAATACAGAGAACTGGGAAACTAGAACTACTGAACATGATGGCTGAGGAGGCTGTTGAGCCATACTCCTGACTGCATATGGGATACAATATGTACTACTAGAATTCACCAATAACAACATCTGTCATTGCTCCCTGAAAATTAGGGAAAACAATAATTCAACATAATGGCCATGTATGATTCTGAGAAAAAGTTTATTGCTTTGATATAATACCGTCAATGGTTCAGAGAAGCTATTGATGACAGTGTAGGATTCAGAGATCTCTTTCTCAGGAAAAGATGTTTGATTTGGACATGCATTTTGTACTTCTATGCCATCATTGACCGCCACATTTATAGTTTCTTGCTCCTAGAAATAAAAGAGAGAATCAAATAGATAAATATAACTGAAAGTCTTTACAGGAAATACAACTAAAGAGAATCTGATATATTTTGTGATGTAACACACCTTTGATTTTTTTTTCCTTTTTTCTTGTCACACACCTTTGAATTTTTTTCCTTTTTTATTACCTCTCTTTTTGGTAAACTTTTCAATCCAATCTCTTTTGCGCTTTGAGGTTTTTGTTTCCACCTCCTTTTTCTTTAGGCTTGCTGTACTCAACAATTCATTAGATGGAGGGACATTGGTGGGAGCCATGATGGGATCGATATGGCTTGTAACACCTTTGATTTCTTCTTCAATTTGTTTGCTGAGCATGTCCAGTGTGTTGTTTACTAATAAGGTGCACTTTGGGTAGCTGGCAGCTTGCTGTGACAAATTGAGGAATTTACGATTCATATCTTTGTAGCGAAGCATATCATCTAATTTTGGATTCTCTATTATGTCTCGACCTTTGCTCTCCTGTACTATTCCACTGCGTGCTTCCCGTGTCCATCTCTCCAGTACATATTGTGCAGGAAGTAATTTGATATTCATCAAATCAAGGACTTTGAGAGCATGGCCACATAGTATTTCGATTCTCTTAAATTGCCCACAGCTGCATGTACTGTTCTGTTTTAAGGGATCACCAATAACTTTGTACTCCTTCCCAAAGGTACAATTCTCATCTAGACTCCCAATTGCTACAAGATATTCATTTGTGCCTTCCAATGCTGTGGTGCATGCTACCATTGACCTCTCATATTCACTTTGAAAAGCTTCAAAAATGGTTGGTGTGTACAGCTTGCTAGCTTGGATTAACATAGGTGTCCTCATTTTGATTCTTGGTAATTTTTTTCTTGATTCAAATTCAGATTGCAGCTCGTTCTTTCTTTTATATTCCACAACCCTTTCGAACTGCTTAAGAAATCTAATTATATCAAAATCAGATTTAAAATGTCGCTTCAGGTCGCTATTCAAACTCTCACTTAGTTGTGTACTTCTCATCCCTAAAGTGAACACATCCTTCATATAGCATCTGGCCCATTTTTCTCTTACCTTGTATATACTAACCAACCAAGTTTGTTTGCTAGCCTTTGACCTCAAGTTGTTAAATGCTTCTTCAAATGTTGCTTCATCTTCGTACTCATACATACACGCACTAAAATCTGAGAGAATAATTGGTTCTTTATTATTGTCTTCTACTTGTTTGGTGGCAGCACCTGATTCTTCTACTTTTTGTTTGGGAGAAGCACATGATTCTTCATCATCTCGTTCAGTTAGATGCTTGACAGCATTCTGCATAATGTGAAAAGTGCACAGACCATGCCAAATTTCTAAAAACACCTCTTTAACTGCTTTTCCCATTGCTGAATCTTGATCAGTATATATTGTTTTCGGTTGCTTGCCATTATGGGCTCTCAAAAAGGTTTGAAACAGCCATTTAAAGGATTCAAATGTCTCATCACACATGAGAGCAGCACCAAAAACCACAGTTTCTCTAAAATGATTGAACCCAACAAATATGCCAAAGGGCCAATTCTCCTTGTTTGTACCAAAAGTAGTATTAAAACTGATAACATCACCAAAATATGCATAGTCAGTGAGCATTTTAGCATCAGCCCAAAATATGTTTGCAATTTATTCTTCTCGGTCCATCTGCAATGCATATTGAAAAGATGGGTTGTCAGCTATTTTTTCTTGAAAATACATGAGCATGCTGCCTGCTTGCCCATATGCCATCTCTCTTTGCCGCTTGCCTCGTAAATAGTTCTTGTGGTCCTGAAGAGTATAACTGAGATTCACTGAACCACCGACTTGGATTCAAGCCAACTCATGTGCAGCTTTGGACCCAATTCATGCATCGGCAGCCGTCTCAATTTCAAAACCTTGTAACTCTGAAATTTTCCTTTGGGATGCCATCAAGTGTGAGGTTTGTGGCAGCTAGAGTGTATGATTGTGTTCGGTCACTTTGTAATTTCCCTTATTCTTGTCCATCACAAGCCCCATACGAACTTCACAATTAGTTCTAGTTTCAGCTCTTGGACACTTTGTTAGGTGATCCCTTTTATCAGGCTTCCTATAGCGCTCATTTGCACAAACATATCTGCAGGTTCGAACTTTCCCATCTGTTCTTTTGTTTGAGTACAGTTTTCTAACCTCAAAGCCTGTTTGACCCCTATACCTAATCCAAAACATCCAAGCGTCATCTACAGTAGTAAACTCCATGCCAACTTGAGGCAAAAGACTAGAAAACAAGCCCTCCCTACAAGAAAACAAATAAAGATGACATGATATTAGGTGGAGAATTGAACAACTAAAATCTATACCCTAATTAGATGGATAAAAATAAACAACCATTACGTACCTATTTTCTTGCATCTTAAATATTCGAACTTTAATTTGATGCAAGCACGTTGGTGCATCCTTCAAGCTTCCATGTCAGGTTTCCTTCAATCTATCGGTTCCAGTACAATCCAACAAGGGAGGATAAAAAAAATCAAATCAGAACAACGCTGGTACATTTTGGCAATAGATGGCAAGTGGACAGAGATTTTTGCACCAGATCAGTTTATTGATGGAGAGATTTATGGTACCTGCTTATTAACCAAGAGCATCAGCAAAAGAAGGTCTTCATCGCCTGGAGCCTTGGTCGATTCTGCTGCCATAACACAGCCCCGGCGGCAAAACTCGTGCCAAAAAATAGAGCCTTACGTGCAGCCAGCGCCGTGCCCGTGCTGCCATTGGGCCGAGCCCAACAAGCAAGAGTGGGAGCAGCGCACATTTGGTTGGAGCTCTTGTGAACGTTGGATTCAAGTGAACGGTCGGATCTGCAATGACTTTAGAGTGAAGTCGTCCGTACGACTTCAGAGAATCCGGTTCCGCTGTGAGTCCGTGACCATCGCCTCGTGGGGTGGAGCCGCGTGCTGCATCAGAGCCGAGAAGAGGATCGGAGCCGAGTGGAGGTTTCCTGCCCGTGGCTGGTGGATGTAGGACAAAAAGAGGGAGTTAGGAAAAGGGAGAAGTGGCGATCTAAGTTTGTAGGTATTTTTAAATGTCCTTAACCTACTCCGTATTTAAGTACTTGTTAGATCTCGTTCATCCAAGAATTTGGGGGTGTTTAGATGTATAAAGTTTTGGGATTTTGATACTGTAGCAGCGAGAAATCTTTTCCAATAAGTGTCCAATCATGGCCCAAGTAGACTTAAAAGATTCGTCACGCGATTTACAGGCAAACTGTGTAAACATACAAAAATTTCGTCTGCATTTAGTACTCCATGCATGTGCCGTAAAATTGATGTGACGGAAGTTTTGGAATTTTGGAGAGGATCTAAACACCCCCTTTGTTTCTGCCGGCCTGTCCGGGAGTTGGTGAATTCAAGAGATTGCAATAAAAATTATCCTGGATCACAGCAACAATGGGATTTTATTTTATTATTTTGCAGCCCATGTCCGGCTGGGTAATCTACTGATCAATCTAAAGAAGTACTATTTTAGCTGAAAATCTCTCTCTCTCTCTCTCTCTATATATATATATATATAAATACTAAAGAGGCAAAGTTTCTTAACCAAAATTTTCGTCAGCCCATTCACACGACCAACTGCCGCACTCGCTTTGGGCCATTTCCTATCTCACTCGCTCCACCGCCTCCATGCCGGCCGCCCGCCGCGGTGTCGCGACCCCACCGGCCATTTGGCCGACTCAGCGAGATGACACAGGAGACAGCGAGGCGCGACGTGACCCCACCGGCCACCGCGGCGTCATGACTCCGGCAGCCCGCCACCCCACCACTCGCGGCGCATGGGTGAAAGGTCCTAGTATGGCTAGAGGGGGTTGAATAGCCTAATAAAATTTCTATAAAGAACTTAGGCCAAGAGGTTAGTAACAAATATGACTAAATGTGCAATGCTAGTGCAATTCATTCCTAAGCTTGCAAAACTTCTTCTCATCTAGTGGCTTGGTGAGTATGTCGGCTAATTGATCATCGGTTCCAATGCTTTGAATGTCAATGTCACCCTTTTGTTGATGATCCCGAATGAAGTGGCGCCTCACATCAATATGCTTGGTTCTTGAATGTTGGACCGGGTTTTGAGTTAGCTTGACAGCGCTCTCATTGTCACATAGAAGTGGCACTTTCTTGAAGTTAATTCCATAATCTCTCAAAGTTGCCATCATCCAGAAGAGTTGAGCACAACAACTCCCCGCATTAATATATTCGGCTTCGGCGGTGGAAAGTGAGATGCTATTTTGCTTCTTGGATGACCATGAGACAAGAGATCTTCCTAAGAGTTGACATGTGCCCGATATACTCTTTCTATTTATCTTGCAACCGGCATAGTCCGCATCGGCATATCCAATCAACTCAAATTTTGCACCATTGGGATACCACAATCCAACATCTTGAGTGTGCTTCAAATATCTCAATATCCTCTTTGTGGCCTTCATATGACTCTCTCTAGGAGATGCTTGATATCTAGCACACATGCACACACTAGACATGACATCCGGTCTTGATGCGGTGACATAGAGCAAACTTCCAATTAGAGACCGATATGCCTTTTGATCAACCATATTGCCACTTTTATTTTCATCCAAGCTTCCACTAGTCCCCATGGGAGTGCTAATTGGTTTTGCATCTTGCATTCCAAATTTCTTGATCATGTCTTTTGTGTACTTGCCTTGACTTATGAATGTGTCATTCTTCATTT
Organism: Eremochloa ophiuroides; assembly: GCA_038502445.1. Lineage (NCBI taxonomy): Eukaryota > Viridiplantae > Streptophyta > Magnoliopsida > Poales > Poaceae > Eremochloa > Eremochloa ophiuroides. The sequence continues at coordinate 44,386,343 of JAHLJS010000009.1, read as the reverse complement.
GCTTAATTTGAAGTCCAAGAAAGTATGTGAGTTCACCCATCATAGACATCTCAAATTATTTAGCCATCATCTTTTCAAACTCTGCACACAAAGCTTGACTTGTTGATCCAAAGATAATGTCATCAACATAGATTTGCATGATCATCAAGTCACCATCAATCTTCTTGGTGAATAGAGTGGTGTCAACCTTACCCATCTTGAAACCTTTAGAGAGGAGAAAATCGCTTAGCCTCTCATACCGTGCCCTTGGTGCTTGTTTCAAACCATATAGTACTTTCCTTAGCTTGTACACATGATTTGGTTTCTCCTTATCTTCAAAACCGGGAGGTTGTTCAACATATACTAACTCATTGATGAATCCATTGAGAAATGCACTTTTGACATCAATTTGGTAGAGCTTGATGTTGTGAGCACAAGCATATGTTAGAAGAATTCTTATTGCTTCCAATCTTGCAACCGGAGCATAGGTTTCACCAAAGTCCAATCCCTCTACTTGAGTGTACCCTTGTGCCACTAATCTTGCCTTGTTCCTTATTACAACACCATCTTGATCTTGCTTGTTTCTAAATACCCATTTGGTGCCAATAACATTGTAGTTCTTTGGTCTCTCTACCAATTCCCAAACTTCATTTCTTTCAAAATTGTTGAGCTCTTCATGCATAGCATTTACCCAATCACTATCTTTCAATGCCTTCTCAATGTTCTCTGGCTCTTCAAATGACACAAATGAATAGTGAGCACAAAATGATGCTAGTCTTGATCTTGTTTGCACACCCTTTTGAATATCACCAACAATTTGGTCCAAAGAATGATCTCTTGCAATGTTTGTGGGTTGAAACACTTGAGGTTGATTGCTTGAGCTTGATTGTGCATTTGATTGATTTGCTTGAGAGGAACTAGCTTGATCTTGATTTTGCACTTGAGAGTCACTAGCTTGATCATTTGAAGGAACTTGCACATGATCTTTGTCATCTTCTATGTCAACCACTTGAGTCGGCCTTATGTCACTATTGTCCATTTCTTGCATAGCCTTTGCCAATTGAGGTCCACTCACATCATCTAGATTTTCATTTTGATCTTGAGACCCATTGGTTTTATCAAATTCAACATCATGAACTTTCTCAAGTTGACCACTTCCCAAGTTCTATACTCTATAAGCTTTACTAGTGGTGAAGTAACCAAGCAAGAATCCCTCATCATATTTTTTCTCAAATTTACTCAATCTAGCTCCTTTCTTCAATATGTAGCACTTACAACCAAACACCCGAAAGTATGCAATATTTGGCTTTCTTCCATTCAAGATCTCATATGGAGTCTTCTCCAACATAGCATGGCATAGAGTCTATTGGAGTAGTAACATGCCGTGTTGATTGCTTCGGCCCAAAAAGATTGACTCATATTATACTCACTAAGCATAGATCTTGCCATATCAATGAGAGTCCTATTCTTTCTTTCAACTAGGCCATTTGATTGAGGTGTGTACTTAACCGAGAATTGATGTTTGATTCCTAAGTCATCACATAGCTCATCAACTCTTGTGTTCTTGAACTCACTACCATTATCACTTCTCACCCTCTTGATGGTTGTTTCAAATTCATTGCAACTTCTCTTGACAAAAGATTTGAAGACCATAAACATCACTTTTGTCAAACATGAAAAAAAACCCATGTATATCTTGAGAAGTCATCCACTATCACCAAATCATACTTGTTGCCGCCAATGCTTGTATATGTAGTTGGTCCAAACAAGTCCATGTGCAATAACTCAAATGGTTTGCATGTGCTCATCATGCTCTTCTTAGGATGAGTGTTACCTACTTGTTTTCCAGCTTGACATGCACTACATAACTTGTCCTTCTCAAACTCAACATCTTTAAGACCTCTAACCAAGTCATGCCTCACAAGTTTGTTCAATTGCTTCATTCCAACATGACCAAGCCTTCTATGCCATAACCAACCCATGCTTGACTTAGAAAGTAAGCATGTTGACAATTGTGATTCTCTAGCACCAAAGTCCACTAGATAGAGATTCTCATATCTAAATCCCTTGAATATCAAATTTGATCCATCCACACTAATGATTTCCACATCATCAATACCAAAGATGCATTTGAAACTAAGATCACAAAGTTGAGCCACCGACAATAGATTGAAGTTCAAACTCTCAACTAATAGCACATTGGAGATGCTTAGATCATTTGATATTGCAATCTTTCCAAGACCCTTGACCTTGTCTTTGCTATTATCCCCAAATGTGATACTATCATACTCATTGCCACTAGAAGTGATTTGGTTGAACATTCTTGAATCACCGGTCATGTGTTGAGAACACCCACTATGAAGAACCCAGTGTCTCCCTTCGGCTTTGTAATTTACTTACAAAACAAATCAATGTCTTTTAGGTACCCATACTTGTTTGGGTCCTTGGAGGTTAGCAACCAAAGCCTTTGGTACCCAAATAGCCTTCAACCTTGGGCTCTCTTTAGGTGTACCAATGTATTTGACTTTGACACCTTTCTCACCCTTGGTAAGCATGTAATAAGAATCAAGTCTAATAGATTTAGCATTTGCAAATTTTATTTGCTTGTTCTTGTTGTTAGTGATGCAATTTGCCTCAATATGCCCAACTTGCTTGCACTTGTAGCAAAACCGACCATTGCTCCTTACAAAGCTAGGCTTTGGAGTTACAAAGGCCGCCTTGCCTTTCTTGGGAGTATTGCCAAGTCCCTTCTTAGAGTTACTATATCTTTGGCTACCCAAACATTGTAGCAAGCGGGCATCCCCACCATAGGCATTGCCTAATGCGCGGGTTAGCTTGTCCACTTCCTTCTTCAATTTCTCATTTTCAACTTTTAGTGTTGGATCAACACTAGTAGTGAAGGTAGAAGTAGAAGTGGATGATGATGAGGAGCTAGTGTTATTAGGTGTGGTTGCAACAAATGTTTCATTAGTTGATTCATTCATTAGATCACAAGTTACACCCACATCACATGTTATAGCAACATCCTTTACCTTACTTAGCTCTAAGAGTGAGGAGTGAGCTTCCTCAAGCTTGGTGTGAGCTAGTTTGAGATCCTCATGGTCTTCCTTTAGACACTCATGAGAAGCACTTACCTCATCAAAAGATTATTCAAGAGTTTTTAATTTCTTGGACAATTCTTTGCACTTTTTAGACTTAGAGCTAATAAGATATTCGGTTTGCTCTAACATGTCTATGAGTTGTGCTACACTAGGCTCATCATCATCACTATCACTATCATTATCATCTTTTTCATCATCACTTGAGTCATCGTATTTTACCTTAGTGGACTTAGCCATAAAGCATGATGAATCAAATGATGAAGACTTCTTGTTGATAGCAATAGAAGCCATGGTCTTCTTCTTGTATGTCTTCCTCTCATCATCATCACTAGAGTCATCATCATCGGAGGAAGCATCACTATCCCATGTCACCACATAGGATCCACCTTTCTTCTTGGAGAAGTTGAATTTCTTTTTCTCCTTCTTTTCCACCTTGTCCTTCTTGTCCTTCTTGCCTTTCTTCTTGTAATCATCTTCATCATCACTAGCATTAGGACAATCCGCCACAAGATGATCCGTGCTCTTGCAATTGTAGCACTTCCTTACTACATTCTTGCCTTTGAAGTTATCTCTTCTCTTTCTAGCACCATAGCCCTTCTTCTTCATGAATCTTTCAAACTTGCGCACAAAGAGAGCTAGTGCCTCATCATCACTATCAAGGCTAGATGCATCATCATCACTAGATTGCACTTTCTTGCGCTTGCCCTTGCTCTTGGAAGAAGAGGTGGTGGACTTGAATGCCACGGTCTTCTTGCTCTTGTTATCCTCCTTCTTCACTTCTTCACTATCACTCTTCTCATTGTATTGATTCTAGGTCATCACATCACCAAGAATCTCATTTGGAGTGACACTGTAGGGTCGAGATGGCGGACTAGAGGGGGGGTGAATAGTCCTTTATAACAACTAATCGCAGCGGAATAAAACCTAATCGGTTCTAACGATAATTCACCCCTCTAACTAAGACTCTAAACACCTTGCCAAAGATCCTAGCGAGAGGCAAAGGTGCAAGTCTAGCTTGAGCTTCCCTAAACCGTTCTAGCGCAAGATCACACAAACCTAAGCGCTAGTACCTTAAGCACCGGGGAAACTCCTATTAACTAGCAAGCAAAAACGCACTAAGCACATAAGCTCACTACTTGCTCAATGACAAGGATACACAATCCAAATCAAAGAGCGCAACTCACTTTAGCTACACAAACTAAGTGAGAACTACTTCTAAGCTACACAAGCTAAGAAGGTGAGTGGCAAGCTACACAAGCTAACCGGTCTCACAAGAGCAACTACAACTACACAAATAAAGTAATGCACAATATAAATAACTTGTGTAGAAGGGAGCAAACCACCGCGAAGGATAGGAAGATGTTGACGCGGTGATTTATTTCCCGGAGGTTCACTTGTCGCCACAAGCTACGTCCTCCGTTGAGACAAGCTCCAAGGTTGCCGCCGGTCCTCTTGCTAGTGGTGACCCGCAAGTCACACTCTCCCACGTGGAGTGCTTACCACAAGCTCTAGCACTTGACTCGGCCGGACCACTTGTCGCTCTTCACGTCTCGCTCTACTAGCGATGCTCTTTGCGATCTCCCGCGGGGTGAGCTCCAACCCCTCACAAAGCTTCTCCGGAGCTAAGCACAATCTTCTTGCTTGCTTCACGGAGCCACAAGCCACCAAGCCGTCTAGGAGGTGGCAACCTCCAAGAGTAACAAGCACCACCGGCTTGCAACACGATCACCTAGTGCCACACGATGCAATCTCTCAATGCAACGCACTATCGATCGATCACTCACTCCTCGATTTTGAATTCTATGAGCACAAGTGAGTTGGAGAGCACTAAGCCATGCACAAACATGGGAGACACATTCCCAAGGTGCAAGACACATCCAACAACCGGCCACAACCCTCTATTTATAGCCCTCAGCTCAAAAGAGCCGTTGCCAACTGAAAACAGCCGTCGGACCGACCGTCGGACCGAACCAGCGCGCCACCGTCGGACCAAAGCCCACGGTCCGACGCTCCCGATGACCGCCACGTGTCACTAGCCGTTTGAAGTCGAACGTTGGATCACAACGGCTATTTCTCGCGCCGTTTTTCCAACCGTCGGACGCTCAAGCCGATGGTCCGACGCGCGCACAGCTCCAGGCGTCGGACCGTCCGACTCTCACAGACGGGTCACAGCTCGGCCACCGTCGGACTCTCGCGCGGTTAGCCGTCGGACCAATGATCACCACGGTCCGACGCTTCCAGAGAGCTCCCCGAGCGCTCAAAACCGTCGGACTCCAGTCCGACGCTCACCGTCGGACTAAACTCTAGCGTCCGACGCTTTTCCGAACGCCACGCGTCACGCCGACACCGCTCGCCACCGTCGGACCGAAGCGGGCAATGGTCCGACGCTCGTTAACCGAGCGTCCGACGCTTCCACGAATTTGCACAGAGCCTGGGACCGTCGGACCCTTCACACCAATGGTCCGACGCCTTGTCCAAGCCAGCGTCCGACGCTCCTTTTGAGCTCTTTTCAACTCCAAACTTCACCACCTTTGCAAATGTGCTAACACCAACAAGTGTACACCTCATGTGCATGTGTGTTAGCTTTTCACAAACATTTTCCAAAAGGATTTTTCACTCTTTTCACCACGCCACTCGATCCTAGCAACGTATGCAAGTTAGATCACTCAAGTGGCACTAGATGACCGATATGCAAACAAGTTTGCCCCTCTTGATAGTACAGCCATCTATCCTAAATCCGGTCAAACGCTTCTCTACTCAACCTTAGACCGGTGAAATGGAAATGCCCTAGGTTATACCTTTGCCTTGCGCTTTCCATTTCGATCACCGTCTTCATCACCGTCTCCGACACCATCGATGCCGGTGCAACACATGCACCAACACCTCATGAATGATATGATCCACTTCATATCATCACGTGGCTTTTGGTTCATCGATCCTTGACTTGCTTGCTCTTCACCGTTGCGTTGGTCCATCGGCGCCAAGCCATCACCCGACTTGCCCTTCACACTTGCAACCGGTCCATCGACGCGAAGCCTCGTCTTGATCTTCTCCACCTAGCCACATGACTCCATGTCATGTCTCATGCGTTTAGCTCCTTCATCTCCATATGTGTGAGCTAAGCAACACTCAACACGCCATATCCACCTCCATGGCATAGTTGCTCACACACATGTACCTGTGGACTAATCACCTGTGTAATCAACACTTAGACACATATTAGTCCACCTAAGTTGTCATTCAATTTCCAAAAGCAAACAAGGACCTTTCAATCTCCCCCTTTTTGGTAATTGATGACAACTCTACAAAGATATGGAAATTAAGCGCATTAACCAAGTTAGCTCCTCACACAAGTGTAAATTACTAACTTGGGTTGGATTTTATGTTACTTATCCATCTTTAAGCTCAAATCTTTGGACTTGGATAAGCTACATAAAACCCGACTTGGTAGTGTTAACTCCCCCTACATGTGTGCTCAAATGGTTTGGTTTCAAATTTTCACACATGCATAAATATAGAATTTGTGGGAGTGCCAACACTACTAAGTGATACTAAGCTGTTTAGAATAAACCTTTGAAGCTCGATACCACATGTAGTTTGGCAATGATCGTGCTTGATACCAATTTGCTTCATGTCAATTGAAGTTGCACCATTAAGTCTACCCTTAGCATCAAGATTAGCTAGACAAGCAAAAATACTAGATACCCCATGAGATCAACATTAAGAGCAAGGTTCTAGTAAATACTTGAAAATACAAGTCTAGCTAACAACCTATGCATGCTAATTATCAAATCATCATTCAAACCTATACTAGCATACACTACACAAGTGAGATACCATGTGTAGGAAACTAAGTGCAAATGCAAGCAAGCATATGAATATGCACATTTCAAATGCAATCAACCATGTCCATGAGCTTGCTCCCCCTACTTGTGTGCTTCTCTTGTCCAAGAATTTTGATCCCCTTATAATCTTCAATCTTGTGGATCATCCTTCTATCCCCTTATAATCTTCAATCTTGTGGATCATCCTTCTTGTTGGCCTATTGCTCTCCCATCATCGGCCGCCATGATGGTTCATTGCGTACTTCCATCCATCTTGATTATCTCTCCCCCATGATCATGTAATCCAATATCTCTTCCTTATCACACAATTTCATATCTTTGTCCAAATCTCTCCCCCTTTGTCATCAATTTCCATAAAAGTCAATGCTCTATTGTGACAAAGGTGTGTGGTAGGGATGTTGAGGGTAGATTTTTGCACATTTGATGGACACCACCATTTTTAGTTGGAATGACAACACTTGTAAACCATCCAAAGAATGAGATACCACATGTAGGACTTTGCATCTCTTGATACCAAATGAATAAGTGTCTCCCCTATGTCATATGATCGGTCATCCACTTGAATTTGAGCTCTTTTGGTGTGGGAAGTCTTCATCTTTGATGATCACTAAAAGTTGAGGATCAATTGCACATCTTGTCGGATACCACTTGAAAATACCACGTGTAGATGAATATCACGTGAAGAAATAACTTGATATCCATTTTTATTGTTGTCTTGTGCTTCTTGAACTTAGATTGTTTCCAAGAGCTTCTTTCTTGATTAGTTCAAACTAGCAAACTTGCACAAGTAATCTAACTCGGTTTGATCCAAAGACAAGCTTCTTCACTCCACTAGGGGTTATCTTGCCTATGTTGAATTAGATCCTTTTTGCTTATTTAACTAGATCAAACACTAGGTTCACATGCTCATGAACAAGTCATATTTAGCCACTAGATCAAACAAAACATACAAGCAATAGTGGCATCATATGAACTTAAAATCATTTGATTTCTTTATGAATGCTCATCTATGTATGACTATATGCTCTAATCGAGTCCTTATCAAAATATGGATGCATATGCCATACAATGATACCTTTGCTATCTCGGAGTATAGGATAGTCATTTTCAATCAATCTCTAAAATAGCAATAGTGCAGTCCATTTGGAGAGCTTGGTGAAGACCAATTATCATCATGAATTCTATTCTTCACCCATATGATCAAGTGCTAGCTTCAATGTTGTGGTTTACTTGCTTCTTTTCTTGATCAAGCTTTGCATGAGAGAATACCACTTGGATTCGCATGAGTACCACTTGTGAATATTTGACTTCTTATTTGATACGTTGCTTGCTCTTTAGATCAATCCTTTTAATTTCTTCAACTAAGCATCTTCAATGATTCTTCAGATCACCACTTCCATATTAGCCATCCAAGCATCACCCACTTGGTTTACCTACATAAGGCGGCACGCCCCGACAATTGGGAGAAGTGACATCTCTCCAAAGAAACATCTTCAATACTTATTTGAATTGCCTTTCCTTGATTGATCTAAGGACTTAACATAATGATCAACTTGAATTCCTTCTTTAAGTCCTTTTCTTTCTATCCAATTGTTTTCTAATCATCACTAGGACTTAAGCTTCATCTTCTCTTTGCTTGGTCTTGACCTTCACTTGAGAACCAATCTTCATGATCCAAAACCAAACAATTGAAACTCTCAACCACTTGTAATCATAATTCCAACTTGAGAGCCTTTCAATGCAAGAGATACCAAATATTTTCAATAATTCTCTCTTGTGGACAGATTCTGTACCTTTTAAAGAATATGCTATATCTCCCAATGTACATGTCCAATTGCCATGAAATTTTGTGGAGATGACCTTATATGAGTCTACTAGCAACCACAAAAATTTGAGCTTCATTTGACCAAGTATAGATTGCCAACCATCATTTTTCTCCACACTACTACATGCTGAAAAAACTGCTGCACTATAGTTGACAAGAACTACTCCAAAACCAATGTAATCCTTATCCAATTCTTATGAGATCTTCACAGCAACTTGTACCATAAGTCTAGAGCATGTATATCAATTTTTCAAGCTAATCCAAATAGTTTTGATTACTCAAACATGGCTTTGTTCTCAGCTAGCTCAGTTTCACAATTTTGGACAGATTTTGATTAATTGAGCTAATCTTCATCAAATTGAACCAAACTTGAACTAAACTTGCTTGAATACTTTCACAAGACATAAATCCATTCAATCCACTTACTAAATGTCATCTTGTGATTATATCCAACCAAATCTACTCAAATTTGATCACTAAGCAATTATTCCATTCAAACTTCTTATTGCAAGCAACATATGCATATTTATCCAATTCAATCAACTCATATGCATCCAAATAAGTTTGATCAACAAATGATATACCTTGATAGTTCATGATCATCCATTTGCAAGCTTCAACTCAATTGTTTGCAAGTCATCAAATAATTATCCAAAGAACCACCCACAACTTGAACTTTTGCACTTGTATGTTATAGCACTTGGACTTCACTTTATTTGACTTGGCATTGGTTTGGATTTACACTAGTAATCATGACTTGACTCATTATATGATGATCAATATGAATGCCAATTAAATCAAGCCTCCAATGCCATGGTACCTACACGCAATCATCCACTTTTTGATGGTACCCAAACTAGTTTGGGTCCTCTCAAGTTAGGAGCAACATACTTAGGCATTGCCTTAGTATGGATAGCGGGATGTTTTGCAATAGCAACCGATGAGGTACCATTGTCATCCTTCCTAAGCAAATTATTTGCATGAATTGAAATAGGCTTAGGAGTGTTACCTAGGGGACATGAATTAGCCATGTGTCCCCTTTCCCGGCATGAGTAGCACTTTTGCTTTGCTTGAGCCTTCTCTTTCTTGCTCATGTTGTGCTTCTCATTGCCTCGCCTCTCTTGAGTTGCTTGAGCCTTCTTCTCAAGCTTGTTAGGACACTTCGAGGCAAAGTGACCCATGTCTTCACATTTGAAACACTTGATGTGAGCCATCTTGTTCTTCTCTTGAGTCTTGCTCATCATCAACTTGGCATCATGAATATGAGTTTGACGCCTTCCTCTTCCATTACCCCTTCTTGTTTTCTTCTTCTTCAAGTCACCATAGCATACTTCATGGTTGGTCTTGACTTGATCTTGGGGTGTCTTGTCTTGTGGCTTTTGTTGAGGCCTCACAAATCTCTTGTATAGGCACGTAGAAGGGATATCACTTCTAGTGCTACACTTGGGACATTGTGGATGTGTGAGCCTCACTTCTTCTTTCTTCTTGGGCTTCTCTTTGGTAGGGCATGACAAAGCTAGATGACCCATTTCATGGCATATAAAACACATGAAATGAGCAAGTCTTTCTCGCTCTTGCTTCTTCTCATTTCTAGCTCTCTTTCTTTCACCTTTGGTCATGTCCCATTTCTTTTTGATGTACCCAAGGCCACTCTTGTCACCGACAATTTTTGTATTCTTTAACATGTTATTGAGGGTGACACTTGAGTTGTTCCACCTTTCTATTTTGTCACTCATGTTCTTCACTTGACTTTTGAGCTCATTGTTCTCCTTCAAAAGGTTAGTCTCACAAGACATAGAAGTAGAACAAGTATGTAAAAATGAAGAACAAGGCATATCATCACATGAGGCGGATACATTCTTCATGCCTACATCACGAGGGTTAGTTGCAATATGTGATTGATCATTTGACCCAAGTGATGAGCTCTCACAAGTTTTAGATTTTTCATTGGAAAGCTCCTTAGTGAGAAAAGCATGGTCTTTTACCAAATTCTCATGAGCAACACTAAGCTCCTCATGAGTCAATTTTAGCTCCTCATGTGAACAACTCATGACATAAAGTAAATGCTTTTGTTGTTCACATGTGTCCTTTAGAAAAAAGTTTTCGTTAGTCAAATTCTTTGTTTTATTCATCTCATTTTCTAAAGCATTAGCGAGTCTACGCATGAGCTCAAGACTTGGTTCATCACAATCAACAACAACATCACGAAATCATACCTTGGTGCCCCTTAGTGACATGTAGCATTGTGATGAAGTGGTAGAAGTTGTAGACTCATCACTTTCATAGCCATCATCAAGTGTGCATGGGGTAGCATCATCATCTGCATCACTTGTGGCTTCATCAACTCCCTTGTCAAGTGATCTTGGGGTTGCATCATCATCACCATCACTTGACCAAGCTGGGGAGCAACTCTCCACAATCATGGAGTTGTGAGGGTGCTCATGATCACCAAGCTTTATGTCTTTGACATCATCTTCATCTTCGGGGAGCTTACCATAGTTCTCATTGAGATATGCCCAAATCTCATGAGCGGTCTTGAAATGCACGATCTCTCCAAAGATGCTATAATCCAAAGCTCTATAAAACATGTCAATGGCATTGTAATCGAGTTGTAAGCATTTTCCTTGCGCTTCGGTAGGATTTTCCTCATCAATCGCATGGGAAAAGCCTACATCTACGATCCACCACATTTGAGGAGAAATGAATTTAATATTACATTCCATCCAATTTCTCCAACGTGCAAAGTGTGTGCCATCAAATGTGTATGGACAATCAACATCTAGCCCATAAGTCGCCATCCTCTCGGGTCGGTTAAGACCGCAATTGAGAGACCAAGCTCTGATACCACGTGTAGGGTCGAGATGGCGGACTAGAGGGGGGGTGAATAGTCCTTTATAACAACTAATCGCAGCGGAATAAAACCTAATCGGTTCTAACGACAATTCACCCCTCTAACTAAGACTCTAAACACCTTGCCAAAGATCCTAGCGAGAGGCAAAGGTGCAAGTCTAGCTTGAGCTTCCCTAAACCGTTCTAGCGCAAGATCACACAAACCTAAGCGCTAGTACCTTAAGCACCGGGGAAACTCCTATTAACTAGCAAGCAAAAACGCACTAAGCACATAAGCTCACTACTTGCTCAATGACAAGGATACACAATCCAAATCAAAGAGCGCAACTCACTTTAGCTACACAAACTAAGTGAGAACTACTTCTAAGCTACACAAGCTAAGAAGGTGAGTGGCAAGCTACACAAGCTAACCGGTCTCACAAGAGCAACTACAACTACACAAATAAAGTAATGCACAATATAAATAACTTGTGTAGAAGGGAGCAAACCACCGCGAAGGATAGGAAGATGTTGACGCGGTGATTTATTTCCCGGAGGTTCACTTGTCGCCACAAGCTACGTCCTCCGTTGAGACAAGCTCCAAGGTTGCCGCCGGTCCTCTTGCTAGTGGTGACCCGCAAGTCACACTCTCCCACGTGGAGTGCTTACCACAAGCTCTAGCACTTGACTCGGCTGGACCACTTGTCGCTCTTCACGTCTCGCTCTACTAGCGATGCTCTTTGCGATCTCCCGCGGGGTGAGCTCCAACCCCTCACAAAGCTTCTCCGGAGCTAAGCACAATCTTCTTGCTTGCTTCACGGAGCCACAAGCCACCAAGCCGTCTAGGAGGTGGCAACCTCCAAGAGTAACAAGCACCACCGGCTTGCAACACGATCACCTAGTGCCACACGATGCAATCTCTCAATGCAACGCACTATCGATCGATCACTCACTCCTCGATTTTGAATTCTATGAGCACAAGTGAGTTGGAGAGCACTAAGCCATGCACAAACATGGGAGACACATTCCCAAGGTGCAAGACACATCCAACAACCGGCCACAACCCTCTATTTATAGCCCTCAGCTCAAAAGAGCCGTTGCCAACTGAAAACAGCCGTCGGACCGACCGTCGGACCGAACCAGCGCGCCACCGTCGGACCAAAGCCCACGGTCCGACGCTCCCGATGACCGCCACGTGTCACTAGCCGTTTGAAGTCGAACGTTGGATCACAACGGCTATTTCTCGCGCCGTTTTTCCAACCGTCGGACGCTCAAGCCGATGGTCCGACGCGCGCACAGCTCCAGGCGTCGGACCGTCCGACTCTCACAGACGGGTCACAGCTCGGCCACCGTCGGACTCTCGCGCGGTTAGCCGTCGGACCAATGATCACCACGGTCCGACGCTTCCAGAGAGCTCCCCGAGCGCTCAAAACCGTCGGACTCCAGTCCGACGCTCACCGTCGGACTAAACTCTAGCGTCCGACGCTTTTCCGAACGCCACGCGTCACGCCGACACCGCTCGCCACCGTCGGACCGAAGCGGGCAATGGTCCGACGCTCGTTAACCGAGCGTCCGACGCTTCCACGAATTTGCACAGAGCCTGGGACCGTCGGACCCTTCACACCAATGGTCCGACGCCTTGTCCAAGCCAGCGTCCGACGCTCCTTTTGAGCTCTTTTCAACTCCAAACTTCACCACCTTTGCAAATGTGCTAACACCAACAAGTGTACACCTCATGTGCATGTGTGTTAGCTTTTCACAAACATTTTCCAAAAGGATTTTTCACTCTTTTCACCACGCCACTCGATCCTAGCAACGTATGCAAGTTAGATCACTCAAGTGGCACTAGATGACCGATATGCAAACAAGTTTGCCCCTCTTGATAGTACAGCCATCTATCCTAAATCCGGTTAAACGCTTCTCTACTCAACCTTAGACCGGTGAAATGGAAATGCCCTAGGTTATACCTTTGCCTTGCGCTTTCCATTTCGATCACCGTCTTCATCACCGTCTCCGACACCATCGATGCCGGTGCAACACATGCACCAACACCTCATGAATGATATGATCCACTTCATATCATCACGTGGCTTTTGGTTCATCGATCCTTGACTTGCTTGCTCTTCACCGTTGCGTTGGTCCATCGGCGCCAAGCCATCACCCGACTTGCCCTTCACACTTGCAACCGGTCCATCGACGCGAAGCCTCGTCTTGATCTTCTCCACCTAGCCACATGACTCCATGTCATGTCTCATGCGTTTAGCTCCTTCATCTCCATATGTGTGAGCTAAGCAACACTCAACACGCCATATCCACCTCCATGGCATAGTTGCTCACACACATGTACCTGTGGACTAATCACCTATGTAATCAACACTTAGACACATATTAGTCCACCTAAGTTGTCATTCAATTTCTAAAACCAAACAAGGACCTTTCAGACACCCTTCAAGCCGCCTCGGAAGATGATAGTTCTCAAGGTCTTGAACCTCTTGGGCAAACACATGAGAAACTTGTGAGAGAAGTCCTCATCACTTGTTTTCTCACCCAATGCCTTAAGATCATTGACAATCACTTGAAGCCTATAGAACATTTTCGGAATGCTCTCTCCATCATCCATCTTGAAGTTTGAGAGCTTGTCGTTGAGCATGTACAACTTGGCACTCTTTACCGTTGAAATGCCCTCATAGGTTTGCTCTAATCTTGCCCATACTTCACTTGCTCTATCCAAATCCTTGATTTGCTCAAACACCTTTGAGTCAATGATATTGTAAATGGTGTTGAGAGCCATTGTGTTACATTGGTTGTTCTCTTGCTCTCTAGGTGTGGGGCTTGCGGGATCAAGCACAATGTATTCCTTCTCGGTGACCTCCCACACCTTCTCATGAATTGCGCCAAGATACATCCTCATCTTTCTTTTCCAATAATCAAATGAGCTTGTGCCATCAAAGTGAGGTGATTTGCCCCTAACATGATTGAACATGATATGAGCCATTTCAATGCACCGAAGGATGTTAAGCCTTGACTAAATGGTGACCACGGCTCCGATACCACTTGAAAGGTCCTAGTATGGATAGAGGGGGGTGAATAGCCTAATAAAATTTCTATAAATAACTTAGGCCAAGAAGTTAGTAACAAATATGGCTAAATGTGCAATGCTAGTGCAACTACTAACTTAGGCAAGTCACCTACACAATTCTAGCTAATTCTTAGTTCTAAGCCACACAAGTAAGCTAGCAAAAGCTAAAAGACTACACAACTACACAAGACAAGAAAACAAGTTACTTTGCACAAGAATAAGAAATGAATGATCGTCGATTAAACCTTTGCCTTGTGAGGAAGCCAATCACTGGGACAATCAATAAGTCACTCACTCGAAGGTGAGGAAATCAATAGAGACACCAAGATTTATCCCCGAGGTTCACGTGCTTGCCGGCACGCTACATCCTCGTTGTGTCGACTTCAACCGGTGGTTCGGTGGCTAATCGGTATCACACACCGAGCCCACACTAGGCGCCACAAGAACCTACCACGGAGGAAGTAACTCAAAGACACGAGCAATCCACTAGAGTTACCTTTGAGCACTCCGCTCGGGGAAGGCACAAGAACCCCTCACAATTGCCGGGTGTGGGCAACCACAATCACCAAGCTCCTCCACACCTTCTTCTCCTCCAAGCCGTATAGGGACATGGCAATGTCCCAAGAGAATAAGAACTGAACCAAGGCTTACTCTCAAGTGCTCTAGAATGCAAATCACAAGCAATGATGCACTTGAGATTCACTCAATCTCACTAAGGATGATCAAGATGATGAACTAGTGAGAGAGTGGGAGGCTAGAATGCAACAAAGTGTATGACAATGATCCAAGTGTGCAAGAGTGTCACCAAGTGACCAGGAATGGAGTATAAATACCCCCAAATGCAAATCTAGCCGTTACCCCACTCAAAACAGCCGTTAACCACGTTTTTCGGGGCGTCGGACCGACCGTCGGACCGACAGCGTCGGACCAAGCGATAGCATCCGACGCTCTGGATCTCGCCACGTGTCAACAGGTTTGAACAGCGTTCGTCCGATCTCAACGGTTGACTTCGCGCCAGTTCTTCCATCGTCGGACTGGGGGCGTCGGACTAAAATTCTCGGTCCGACGCCCTGTTCCCAGTATACTGCGTGCGTACCGTCGGACGATCGCGGAGGGGTCGTCGGACTAACGAACTCGAGAGTCCAACATTTCCAGAGAGGTCCAGAAACGCTAAAACACCATCGGACTTAGTCCGACGCTCGCCGTCGGACGTTTCACCAATGTCCGACGCTCTCAGAAAGTGCCACGCGTCACACCTCGCTGCTCTCCACCGTCAGACTGAAGATGGTAATGGTCCGACGCTCGTAAAACAAGCGTCCGACACTCGCCATTGGCCAGAACTAGGGTTAGGCGTCGGACTCTGCTCAATGGTCCGACGCTGCCCCTCTGCACAGTTCGACGCTCCTTTTCCAGCTAATTTCAAGTCAATTTCTCACCCCTTACTTCTATGTGCTAACACTCAAGGTCTCCAACACTTGTGCACAGTGTGTTAGCATTTTGCAAACATTTTTCAAGGGTTTTCAAAGAGGTTCTCTAGGTTGGTTAGATCAATGCACATGAGATGCAACCTAGAGCACTTGAAAGTAATCCAATAGCTTAGTTCTCCCCTTGATAGTCGGCTATCTATCCTAAATGTGATCACTCCCACTTGGAGTCTTGATCACTAAAAGAAAAGCCCTATTTGAATATACCTTAGCCTCTAGCTTTCCTTCTTTAAGTCCTTTTCTTTCTCCTTGATCATTCCATCTTGATCTTCACTTGAGCTCATGTCATCTTCCTCCTTATCACTAATCTTCTCTTGGCTACACATACTTAGCACTTAGATTAGTAACTAGGTTTTATCAATTACCAAAACCAAACTAGGGTCTTTCAACGGGGCACGCCCGGAGTCCCTGACGCTGGCCGCCCCGCTCGGATCCTCCAAGCTCGGACGCCGGAAGGGCCGTCCCATCTCTAGGATGCGTCGCCGCAAGGGTCTTCGGCGGCGGAGGCCGCCTCCTGTGCGCTACGGCGATGTTGCGGCAGTTGTCGGTGTCCCCGTCGTTCCTCCCATCCGCCTCCCTCGCCGGCTCCCCAACGCCATGTTCCCTCCCCCTGTCCCCCACGCCATGGACGTCATGGACTCCCGAAAAGAACATCACGGCCCTGCTCCCTCCCCCGTCGCGGTCGAGTTGCAATGCCACGCAGGCATTTTGGTCGGAGCCGTGGGAGACGCCGCTCAACGTGATGAGTTAGAATTGGAATCGAAATCGAGTTTTTGCACCGTACGATGCATCGTCTCCTCCGTGCGCACGCCACGTCAAGCTGCAAAACCTCGTTCCTATAAATCCAAGGAAAAAGACTAAATCCCCCCTAACTATGGATCTGGAACACATGACCCCCAACCTACGAAACGGTCTAATTTACCGTCTGAACTATCCAAAATCATCTATTTTACCCCCTGGGCAGTTTTCGACGGCGGTTTGCTACAGTAAAACCAGTTTTCTATTTTTTATTTATTTCCTCTGAGTGTTTGAAAAATCATAGTAAATCACAGAAAAATCATAAAATAAAAAATTCCAATTTGTTGGACTCTACATGATTAGATCTACACAGTGAACATATAATATGGTATGCTTTAGTACAAAGTTTTTGTTGTAGATTTACAGTGAACAAATCCAAATTTTTTACATCAAAAACTTTGTACTAAGCATACCATATTATATTTTCACTGTGTAGATCTAATCATGTGGAGTCCAACAAAGTTGGACTTTTTATTTTATGATTTTTCTATGATTTACTATGATTTTTCAAACACTCAGCGAAAATAAATAAAAAATAGAAATTTGGTTTTACTGTAGCAAACCACCGTCGAAAACTGCCCAGGGGGTAAAATAGATGGTTTTGGATAGTTCAGGGGGTAAATTAGACCGTGTCATAGGTTGGGGGGTCATGTGTTTCAGGGTCCATAGTTCAGGGGGGATTTAGACTTTTTCCTATCCAAGGTACAAGGTATTTGAATCCGTTCCACCGCTTTTGTTCACCATACGAATCTTGCCCTTCAGTCCCGTTCTTCTTCTGGATCCAAACCCTCATCCACGGTGACTGCCATGGCAAGAAGCAAGATGGGTAAGATGCTTGCGGCCATACTCGAGAACACGGCAAGACCTCCTGGGGCTCCTGGCCATGCAGCGTGCCAAGGAATTCAACCTAACCGTTGGTACATGAGATTTATGATTGTGTCTAATTTCTCGTGTAGAATTTCCCCTCATCAAGTCGGTGCTGGACAAGAAGAAGAAACCATGACTAGCACACTGATACGGTTCAAGGTCCAATGGAACGACCAAGGTTAGATTAACTGAGCCCAAATTCGTGAAATTTTCATCTCCTATCTGTCTTTCTCACTACCCGTTTGATGAATTGACTTGCCATGGCGTTCATATGTCAAGAAGGAGAACTCAGAGGCCAACTTCTAGAAGGTATAGGTATCCAACATGCTCTGAGCTCAGTGGAACTGTTGAAGGCGTTAGTCGCTAAGCTACCAAGGATAAGTGCTCCTATGATCTAACCTCAAGCAGTAGCCTATGTTCGCATTACTTCGTTTGCTTGCAGGAAACACGATGTGCTGATCAAAGAGAAGTCTGTACGACTGTACCTGAGGTTATGTTTCATCTTAAAGTGTTATGTTGTAGGGCCTTTGGATAACTGAATTGATCCCTATCAATGTGAAATTAGCAATAATAACTTCAGGGTGGGGTTGAGATGTTCAGTTTGTGTTTACTATTTTGATGTCCTTCCATGCAGTGGCGTTGCCCTAACCATGTATGCATTATGCTGCTGCTGTATCTATGGATGTAAAATAGAATAACTTTTGTTATCCAATTGTCGTGAGCCATGGATTGAGTTTCCCATGAGAACTTGAATATCAATTTCGATAGAGGGCTTCACAGAGTAACCACCTGATTTTCCCCTCTCTAAGTTAATATGCAGGCTCTGGTGTCCATGCCTATAAAACAATGCACTATAGAGTTTAGGCTTTTTCGTTCATGAATATAGATGTCTTTCATCACATTTACTTGATTTATGGAGAGTGCTAAACTTTTAAATTTTGATTTCAGGAGGGCATGATGATGGTGGAGTTAAGAAAAGTTCTGAGAACTGTTGGGGGGATAAATTACAAGAGGGAGTTCTCACACAAACAGGAAGTGAGCATCTGCCTTACTTGAAAGCAATGCATTGTATTAAGCAAACAGATTATTCTCTGTATTTTGACATTGTTTGGTTTGGCTTTTGTCAGTAGGGTACAATGATTGATGCTACATAGCATTATTAATTTTTAACTCTCAATATATCAAAATGTCCAAGGCTTTTTGTTGTTATAATAGGGTGCATGTTATAACAGAGTTTCCAATTATCTTTTGAGCTTACCCTATAGCAATTAGCAATGAATTATTCATATTGGCATGCAGAAAGAAGGCATACTCACAGGAAGGATGTGCTCATGCAAAGGAGATGCAGGAAGGAGGTATTCAAACAAAAGAGACATACACAATAGGTCCTAATGCAAAGAAGTTGCATTTAGCAGCTGCTACTGCTAAGAAGTCATGTGTAGTAGCTAGCCATACCCATAGTCATAGTGTGCTACTTCAGGGAAATGTAGATTCTACCTTGATGGATGATGAAGCATTCCTTGCGGATATTGAGTTGAGGGCTGAAGTTGATGAACAGGAAGCAGCCACAAAGACTCAAAAGTGAGGAATCTTCGGTGGAGCCTATTTTTTATGCTGGTACTCTATTGACATGAGTACTGAAAAATAAATTGTACGTCCTGGTGCAACGCACGGGTATGTTTTGCTAGTAATTATTATTACAACATCGAACTCAAATTCACTCGGACGCAGTCACACCCAGCTGCTACAACAAATGGCAAGTTGCATTCTTACAGTGTTCTAACTGGTGAAGTTTCTCTGTGCATAAAGAAAGATTTTAACGATGCTCTATTTGATGACTGTCGACGGAATGCCGACGATAATCTAGCGTGGGGTATGCCCAAGATAGTAGATGATTGGTGAAGGTGCGCCTGAGACGAGGTTTATACAGGTTCAGGCCGCCGTGAGGCGTAATACCCTACGTCCTGTGTGTTGCTGTATTGTATTGCTATTAGATGATCTATCTGTTGGTCTGATCTAAAGGATGATCCCTGCCCCTCCTTATATAGTCTGAAGGGATAAGGTTACAAGTAAACTAGACAAGTTGGTACAATAACCGTGCGGTGCAACGTCGTGCGCCGCACGACTTCGTCTTCTGGGCCGGGCCAGCTTGATGGTGCGGCCCATGTCTTGTCTTGTGGTACCGGGGGTTTATGCCCCCACAGCTAGTCCCCGAGCATCTTACTTTCGTCGAGAGGTGAAGATCTTCAGAGTTGTTTGACCAGACAGATGTAAGGAGCTCAGAAAAAAATTAAAAAGAGCCTTCTCTTTAGTGAAGTGTATCCACTTTTGGTTCGCCAGAAACAATATCTTCACCGACAGGTGAAGTGTATCCACTTAGTCCCCGAGCCTGATAGCAGGTAACGCAGGAACGTGGTGTCATGGTCAAAAATTCTTAAAATTGTTGATCATGTGAAATGATGACGAAGTCCCCGAGCATGCCGAAGGCGCATATCAAGACCCCCAATGTGCTTCCCAAGATTAGCACCCTGATCCGAATAGCGTGGAGGGACTTGACAGGTCGGCGACGAGCCCCCAGCGTGGTTGGAGACGAAGTCCGAGCAGCGAGACGACGACGAGGAGCAGCAACGAGTCCCAGTGTGGTCGGAGACAGAGTCCGAGCAGCGCGAGGATGGCGAGGAGCGGGGACAAGTCCCCAACCCGGTCGGAGGCATAGTCCGAGCAGCGCGAGGACGGTGAGGAGCCGCGACGAGTCCTCAGCGTGGTCGGAGACGGTGTCCAAGCAGCGCGAGGACGGCGAGGAGCCGACAAGTCCCCAGCCTGGTTGGAGGCGTAGTCCGAGCAGCGTGAGGATGGCGAGGAGCGGCGACGAGTCCCCATCCTGGTTGGAAGCGTAGTCCGAGCAGTGCGAGGACGGCGACGAGTCCCCAGCGTAGTCGGAGGCAGTGTCCGAGCAGCGCAAGGATGGCGAGGAGCGGTGACGAGTCCCCAGCGTGGTCGGAGGCGAAGTCCGAGTAGCGCGAGGACGGCGAGGAGCGACGACAGCTCGGCGGCGAGTTCCTGCAAAATAAATATGTACAGTGGGTCGTACATGATGTAGGTTTTGGAGCAGATCCTAATATTGTAGAATGCATGATAAGATTATCCGTTTCTTACTCTTGTCAGGTCACGTAATTTTCTCTGGTAGTTGGCCTATTATGTTTAAACACCTGACCCGGCGTATGGTTCCGAGGTTTCTTAACATGACCATTTGAGTTTACGGCTTGCGGGGCGTAGACAGGTTTCACGGATTAAGGCGT
Source organism: Eremochloa ophiuroides (assembly GCA_038502445.1). NCBI lineage: Eukaryota > Viridiplantae > Streptophyta > Magnoliopsida > Poales > Poaceae > Eremochloa > Eremochloa ophiuroides. Next base: position 44,365,237 of record JAHLJS010000009.1, on the reverse strand, counting down.
GTGCTACCGAGGCACATTAAGCAGCCATTAAGAGAAGAGAACGGAGAGATACTTAGTATCTCGTCGGCGGAGAAAATCTTCTGAGTGCCCGAGCGTGGTCGGTGCTTATGGAGAAATCGTCGGCGAGTTGCCCGAGCTTTTATCGGGGCTTATGGAGAGGTCGGCGGCGAAGAACCATGGAGATAATTTCTGAAGATATACGGAGGTCGAAGGATCTGTAGAAAAATATTAAAAATATGACTTACCTTGATTGACGTCGTGGACGGCTTGTTTGGCGGTGGCTCGACGCGGCTTGCCGACGGCTCGACATGGCTCACGAGATGGCTTGCTGTGGCTCACGTGATGACTCGATGTGGCTCGCTGATAGCTTGTCGTGGCTCGACGTGGCTCGCTGAACGGCTCGACGTGGCTCACTGGCAGCCTGGACGGCTTCCTTGCCTTGGCGTTGATCGTCGGGTCCATGAGGAAGTGGCGCAAGGCAACCATGAAGATTGCATCTGCTATTAATGGTCATGGAGACGAGCAGAGATATAGAAAGACATGCAAATATATAAGAATATTTAATTAATTGGAAAAAAAATCAACTTAGCTGTTCTCTGTCGTGCCAAATTCAGGCGTGTACTCGTGCATGCATGGTACATGTGCGTGCGTTCATGAGGGTACCGATCTTGTACCGCTTTGTAGACCATACGTGTACACGTACAAATCGATGACTTGATGAGCCAGCCAGGGCTCAGCACGTGCGGCATCGTCCGCTGGTGATCGACGGCGAGAGGCGATGAACGTAAAATCGGATCATGATTTTGGTAATTGATGTTGGCCGATATAACCCTGTGGATCGGATGCAGCTCTCTGCTGTTGCCGGCTCGGCGTTGGACGAATAATCCGATCACGCTAAATCGATGGAGATGTGGACTCGTCTTGCTGATGAGTGCGGATGCCACCGCGAGAAGTGGATTCATGATGAGGTCGCCGCGGATGATGTTGATGAAGACGATTCTCATCTGGTTTGCCCCCACAATGAGTGCACTGTGATACTCTGTGACCAAGTATGCTATGCACTTCCTGCGGTGGCTTGATATTTTCTTCATATGGTTCATTTTTCTCCTACATGTTGTAGCTGACAATCAGACTGTCATTTGTGGATGTTGTATGATTAAAATTCTTCTTTTGCTTTCTAGTAATGTTCATGTCTATCTGTATAGAAGCAGTGATAGCTATCAGGTATGCCTTCCCTGGTTTTGAGATAGAAGTAGCAACACTTCGATTTGAGACTTCATTATCTATTTTGCATTATTATGCCTGATTCCTTGCCTATGGTTTAGTTGGACTACATGTGAGTTAATATTGCACATGTGTCATTTTCAGGGAGAGAAGTATAAAGACTAGGAAACTGATGCAATGGATTTTTTTGAAGGCGTGCCACTGTACGGCAATAAAAATTCGATTCTGTGCACTGTTGTTCAGAACGCTACTGTAATATAGGTTGGCAAGGACCTATTTTGTACCTATTTTTTAGTTTCCTTAAGTTTGATTATGATTTCGGAACATGTTGTGTTAATGTACTTGAAGTTGAGTTAATGAAATTATATTGGGTGGCTTTATGTGATTTTCATCATTATATAATATGTGAAGGTCAAATTTGGTGAACACATGACGTCTATATGGCAACCCAAATCTATGACGGAGAAACATCCGATATAGCATCCAACATGGTACATGGCTATAACGATCAATTTAGTCACACACTATCGGGCCTAAATCTGGGCCAAGTGGACTTCCAGGATTCCATGACGGACACAAATACCAATCCGTAGTCGCAGCGTCACGGAAAGGACCGCGGCGTCGATATGATCGAGACAGCAAATTAGCAATTCATTTCATTTCACGTCGTGTCCTTAGCTGAACTCGTAACCGACTGTAACCGCGCGCGGGCGGCCGTGCACCAGCGGCGACCAGCCAGCAGCCATTCAGCTGATGATGTACCGCGGTCGTGCGGCGGCATACGGATTGACCGACCTGGGGGTCTGTCTGGACCTCCAGCCAGCCACCGGGGACGGAAATGCATTTGCGTTTGCGTGCACAAGGATTTCATTTCTCGACAGAAGTCTCGCTTAAGCTGTGCCCTGCATGATTGGACGGTGGCTGGGCTATTCCACTGGCTGAAAAATAAGCCTATTTTAGTTAATACTGATTTGTTATAAGAGAAAAAATATTGATTCATGACTAAATAAAAACGCTGACGAACACACATCTTTAATTGCTAAAAAAAAGTCAAGGTAGACTAAGTTTTTAGCTGCCGGATTTCTATCTATTATTAAAAAAAGTTTTTAGCTGGCATTTGGTTGGATTCTAAAACTTATCTGCCAATCTTGGGTACTAGTAAAAGTTTTTTAGCAGCGAGCGGCAGCTGCTGGTGGCTAGCAGCACGAGCCAAAAGCCGGCGCTTGCCACCCCAGATTCGAAACCTGGTGACCATGGTATTTCCATGCAAGTGCACGGGGAATGAGGAGAAAAGGCTCCTTAATTAAAAAAAAGTTTTTGTTTGACTTTTACGTGCCAAATTTGGTAAGGCAAATCGTCACAAATCAACTTGCGGTATGGAGAATCTGCACATACTGTAGTCCCCTTCGGTGACATGGCATGGTCTATTGTCAAAAGTTAAAGCTGTTAAATATATTAGTTTCCCATTGTCCTCATCTCCGGATCCGTGGCGCAATGGTAGCGCGTCTGACTCCAGATCAGAAGGTTGCGTGTTCGATTCACGTCGGGTTCAAAACCCCGGTCCCTAATCGGATCCTGTTTTTTTTAGTTTTATTAGTTGTAATTAAACCCTGCTGTCCCGTGTTGGCCGCACAAAGGCTTCTCAGTTTATTGGGCCAGCTATTTTAGAATCCGGAGGCCCAGCGCAAACCTTTCCTTCGGCTCCCGGCTCTCGCCAGACAGACGCCCACAAGGCCACAATGGCACAATGGGCCACTGTTATCGGGAAAAAAAAAGGGCACAATGTAACGTACTATGGCTGTGTTCGGTGAAGCTGAAGTGCTGTAGAAGTGCTGAAATCTTGTGAGAGAAAAATACTGCTGAAGTGCTGAAAAATAAACGCTTATAAGCGCTTATACCCTCAACCGAACGCAGCCTATTCCACAGACCATGTAAGGAGAAGTTGAGCAACTGCCTTTTTGTTTTATAAAAAAAAAAACTAACTACTGAAATTCGAGAAGCAGAAGACCAGCAGGCAGCAGCCAATCAACGACTACGCAATCCTGGCATCGATGTACAGTAGCATTCTAACGTGCACGCCGCGGAGACGCAAACGTTTCAGGGGTGAAAACAACGTGCCGATCGGCACGCGTATCTGCGACTTTGTCACATGTGTGCCAAGACCAGAGAGCCTCGCCTTGGCTTGAGCCGTCTCCTCGTCGTCGTCGACGGAGAAATTCGCGAGCCCCCGTCCCGTGACAGGCACATATGGATGCCGACTCGTTTTTTCACTGCGTGATGCCGACTCGTTTTTTCACTGCGTGCTTGAGCGATCTGTGGATTGATATCGATGGCTACGCTACGTGACAGGCTACCAGCGCCCGTTGCTGACGACGACTGATCCGTGCACACCGACACGCCCGGTCTTTCCGGGGCGCGTTAATTACAGATTCTACCCGTAAACGACGATACATATTTATTAAACCTAATTAATCTATTATTATATATTTATTGTAGTATAACAATATTAAATTATGGACTATTTAGTGTTAAAAAATTATCTCATAAATTAGTCATAATCTATGTAATAAGTTATTTTTTAATCTATATTTAATACTCTATAGGTATGTCTCTAAACATCTGATCTGATAGGACTTAAAGTTTTTAAAAAAACTAAACAAGGCTTGTATGTGAATGTATCGGTCGATTAATAAGCTGACAGTGTCGAGCCAGACTATGCTGCTCGATCGTGTCTACAAAATGCTGAGGGGTGCGGAATATTTTCCTCGTGTCAGGGAGGGCGATGGCATTGGCAGTTTGGCACGAGGCAGTTGGTAAGTTTGTTCCCATTGTACTACGCACGAGAGTCCGGATCTGGCAAACGCACGCCCCCACTCGAGTTTGTTCCTATTGTTCTCAGTTGGTTCCACCACATGTCAGTGTCGGCACGCGGATAGCCATATATATATAAACCATGTGTCTTACTCTTATTTTACATTGCATTCATTTTATATTTTGTGAGCCACCATACTCCCTCCATATAGCAAAAGAATGTCGTTTAGAACAGTGACGCAGTCTCTAAACATGACTTTGACATTATATTTTTATAAAAATATTCAATGAAAGGTGATATGTGTATACTTTTATGAAAATATATTTGAAGACAAATCTATTTATATTGGTTTCATATTTCTAAACTCAACAATTTAAAAGTTATTCATGATTTATATCATTAATGTTTGACCACGATCTTTTTGAAAACGACATCTTTTTCCTGTAGAGAGGGAGTATGTGTCTACTCGATTGTACATGTTTGCGGGTGTACAGGCATCTCGAGCAAGTTGTATTTGCATGAAATACACCCCATAACACTTTGGATCAAAGAGGGGAAGAAAAAAGAAAAAAAAAACAAGCACTTGACAAGCTTGCTTGTGCTCAGCCAGAAGAAACCGGCTAGGCCGGTTCCAAGAACCAGCTCAGCCTTCTACCTTATGCAACAAGAAACTCGGCTAAGCTGGTTCTATTATTATGTCGTTGCTAGTTTTAATTCTAATCTATTTTATACAAGTTTAAATATGTAAAGCCTATTCATCTCCCTCTCAACATGGTTAGGTCCTTTCACTCAATAAGATTGTTTGGTAGGTACTTTATGCAATTTAGTGTGACTATACACACACTATTCTGAGTCCTGGACTTTGAATATTATTCAGCGTTCTGATAGAGCGCTATCCTTTTCCTTGACTCTGTGGGTAAAATTCGCAACAGTAAAAATATTCGACTGGCATGTAACCATGAGGCAATGAATAATGAATTTATTATAGTATTGAATCACCTGTATATTTATAGGAGGTTAGCCAGCTCGTCCTTTCATTTCTTGCCACAAATGTCGCTCGAGAACCAACTGCAGAGAACAATAGGGTCTGCCGGTCTGGTGCGAGCTAGCGAGGCCCGACGACGGCATGATCTGTGCGACCTCATGAGAGTAAGGCTAATAATACAGCCAGCAAGCCGGCTGTAAGGTTTCTTATAGTCTTCTCTCAGTCCACTCGTATAGTAGTTAGTCTTTTACAGTCAGTGTATGGTCCACTTGTCTCTCTCACATAATTTCTTGGTTTCTGTGCTCAAGCTGGGTGTAAACTTATAGCCCGCTTCTCCTCTCTCTCCTCTACGTCAGTATTTAGCCGATTTCCAGCCTCCTGTTATACTCGCTCTGACCAGCTCCGCTAGCAAGGCGCGGGCTCCGATGACGCGAGGCCCAGTTGTGCAGAGCCGGCCGCGCAAGGCGAGTGCTCGGTACGGTGGTCCGACGAGGAGTGTTGCAGTTAGCGCATAGGCTGCTACATGGACATCGACGTCCACTTCCTTGATCGCCCATCTGCATCCTCGTCATCATCGTCCGACTGCTCGCCGGCCGCTCGGATGCCAGGCAAGTGGAACTCATTCGGACTGGTGGAGCCGGAGCGAGCACGACAACTTCACAGCGCCGGTGCCCACCGGGGGCAGATCTTGCGGAGCAGTACATGGTCGGTCTGCCTCGAGGTGGAGGGCTGGAGGCCCGTGAGTGCCGACTATTTTTTATTGGTAATTGAATTCATCGTTGATTCTGTGGTTGTAGCAAACACCAGCGATGGTGTCACAGCAGCTATCAGGGATGTAATTTACTATAGATACTATACATCTTGATTTTTTTAGATTATTATCCACAATCTGGATTTCGCAATGAACTAATGATTCCCTCGTTGATTTGATTACGGAACACCGGTCTTTTTGCTATGTAAATAATTCCATGCTGAATTATGAGCGGTAAATTTGCCTGCCAAAATTAATGGGGCGTCCTGTATCCAAATGAGGTAATTTTTATTACTAATAGTAATATTAGACCAATTTTATAAATAAAATACTACTTGATTTGGAGAATTGCTTGATTATTACTACTAGATAAAAACTAAGAGTAAAATACTACTTGATTTGAGGAAATTACTTGATATACACTACTCCATAAAAACAGTGAATAAAATATTACTCAGATGTCTCGGTGATTACTTACTGCACAGGGTCCTCCTGGGAATTATTTTATCGAATCAAATGATAACAGTAGTATCAATGGCAAATTAACCGCTCACAGATTAGGATGTAATTATTCGTAGCAAAAATAATACTATAAGTAATAAAAAATAGTCTGACTAGAGAGCAGACACGCGGGCTATTATCACAAGTAAATTTACTACTCACATATCTGGACCGAATTATTTACCTACCAAAATAATACTATTAGTAATAAAAAATAATCTGACGTAATAAAAAATAGTCTGACCGCGGACTGGATACATGGGTGACTATCATAGGCAAATTTACCGTAAACATGACATGATAAAACTACTTACAAAGTAAAATGATACTATTAGTAATAAAAAAATATTGTAAACGGAGACGGATGCCCCGTTGATTAATACATGCAAATTTACTGGTCAGAGCTCAGGATGGAATTATTTACATAGCTAAATGATACTGTTAGTAATATACATGGTAGGACTCCAAACTATAGTATTAATAATCAAAATTATCACCGCCGATTTTACTCGTCACAGGTTTAAATGGATTTATTTGTACACCAAATCAGAATATTGGTAATAAAAATAACCCTCCCTGGTTTCAGTTATTTATTTACTCAAAGATAACGTTAGTAATAAAAAAATATCCGCACGGAGACTCAAATAAAATGTTTTGTAAAATCCACGGTCTAATGAAATTGATGATATCACCATATTTGATGACGAGAATTGGACGCGTGAATTTTGCCACTGATTCCTTTGCATGTACTGGACAAGCGCAATTCAATGCACTAATGACAAATTCAAACGTTCATGCATGCACGAACGAATCTGCATCTCCTCGACAAGCGATAATCAATGCACCAATTACAAGTTGTAATTAAAAGGGTCATGCATGCACCAACGGGAGTAAATAAAATTGCAATCCTTTCTACTGCATCCTGATTACTCAAGTGATCAGGGAATAAAAAGCACCCGGCGCTGAATATATATATATATATATATATATATATATATATATATATATATATATATATATATATATATATAGACACACACACAAGTGGACTTCACGTTGGAAATTATACCCTTGAGTTACAAATCTCCCATCCACGATAGTTTTTTTTTTTTTTTTTTTTTTTTTGTAAAATTGACAAAATTTTTTTGAGATGACTTAGTATGATTACCCGCTACTTTTATGCAAATTGGTATAACTAGATATACACTTGGTCCCAACGTTATAAGCTAGACTCTACGAAAGGTCCGAGTTGATTAGAGGGGGGATAAATAGGCTCAATAAAAATTCTACAAATTACTAGAACAAGTAATTAGAACTACAGGAGGCTATAATTACAATGCTAGAGCACCAACTAATCTAAACAAGCCACCTTCACAATTCTAGTTATCACTACGTTCTAAGCCACTCAAGCTAGCAGGCACAAGCTAAACAACTACACGAGTGCACAAGGCAAGCTAGCTAGGAAACTATCTACTTTGCACAAAGGTAAAGAGGAGCGCTTCGGGAGTTATACATTTGCCTTGAGATAAAGTCAATTACCGGGATAATCAACAAAGTCACTCACTCGAAGGTGAGGAAATCAATATGAACACCAAAATTTATCCCCGGGGTTTACGTGCTTGCCGGCACGCTACGTCCCCGTTGTGTCGACTTAAACCGGTGGTCCGATAGCTAATCGATATCGCACACTGAGCCTACACAAGGTGCCACAAGAACCTACCACGGAGGAAGTAGCTCAATGACACGAGCAATCCACTAGAGTTACTTTTGAGCTCTCCGCTCGGGGTACGCACGAACCCCTCATAATCCACCGGTGTGAGCAAGCACAATCACCAAGCTTCTCCACACCTTCTCCACCTTCAAACCGGTTAGGTGACGGCAATCACCAAGAATAACAAGAATTACTCCGCCACCAAGCCACCAAGTGCACTAGGATGCAATGAGATGGTCACTACACTTGAAACACTCTCTCCCAATCAAAATATTGAGTTGAATCAAAGGGAGAGAGTTGGAGGGAGTGTGCTGGACTCACAAGAGGCTTAGAAAGATCAAAATGTGCAAGAGAGATGCCCCAAACCAGCCACACTCCTATTTATAAGCATGCTCAAAGATCTAGCCGTTTTACTCTGAAAACGTGCACACCGGATGCTCCTTAAGTTCGCGTCGGACGCGTCCGGTGGTTATCCGGTATATCACCCACTGACACGTGTACTAGCCGTTTGAATTTTATTCCTACGCGCGCTCACACCGGACGCGGAGCAGTCACACTGGACGTTTCGACGCCCGTGTCCGGTGCAACAACAGAGAGCATTCAGAGAGCTTAAATTGGCACCGGACGCGTCCGCTGTTAGGTCACCGGACGCTCCCAGCGTCCGGTGCACTCACCGAGACAGTTTCTGAACTTCAACACCGGACGCACGAAACAAGTCACCGGGCGTGCCGGAGTTACTGTTCCAGCCTCTGGTGCTTTCAAAGAGAGGTTCCAGAGAGGTCAAATGCACACCGGACGCAGCCAGCGTCCGGTGCTCCTCTGAGAGCTGCTTTCACCCTCTCTTCATCTGTTTTGCTTTTAGATGCTAGCAACTAAGTGTTTCATACCTTTAGGCACGTAAGTTAACAGGTTTTAAACGCAATTGTAAGGCGAAGCTAGTCACGCTAGGTTAGATCAAGTGTATGCAACTAATATGCAACCTAGAGCACTTGCCGACCGGGTTCACGAAATAATTCTCCTCTTAATAGTCCGGCCAACTATCCTAAATGTGATCCCACTCACTAAGTGCCTTGATCACCAAACCAAAGAGCACTAACTTATACCTTTGCCTCTAACTCTTTGATCCTTTGCTTTTTCCCTTTTTCTTCACTTGATTTCCACTTCTTAGCTCATGTCAACTTCCTCCACACCACTAACCTTTTCTAGGCTACACACACTTAGCACTTAGGTTAGTAGCTACGTTCCATCAATTTCCAAAACCAAACTAGGGACTTTCACTCTAGAACATAAGTCTCATGTTAACACTTAAAATTTGATTGAAATTTGTTAGAGATGGTTCAACATGATTGCTTACTATTTAAGGCAGATTGGTGTGACTAGATATATACTTTACCTTGCATCATAAACTCGAAGCTAGATATAAAGGTTAGTCTACATTTAAATAACGGAAAGGATACGGGGCGGACGTCCGGATGCGCCGGATGCCTCGCGCCCGCAGCCCGTCCCCACGTGGCCAGCTCCAAATGGACCACCCACCACCCATCCCTGCCCGCCTCTGTAATAAAAAAAAGACGCCGCGCTGCTTGCTACCGCTCCTTCCCGCAGCGACCTTCTCTGCCGAGGCATGCCCTCGCGCAGCGAGCCCCGCTGCCTTCCTCCCCCTTCAGCGCGGTGGCGTCCCCGGCACAAGCACGAGCTCCACACTGCTACTCCGGTGACCCCCTTCCTCTTCCCCGGCCGGCAACCCCGGCCTCAACACCAATGCAGGGCGCTCCCCAGTGCGGGGCGCAGATCCGACATGGGACTCATCTCCGGTGGCTCCTTTGAAAGGTCCTTGTTTGTTTTTGGTAATTGAGTGACAACTTAGGTGGACTAATATGTGTTTAAGTGTTGATTACACAGGTGATTAGTCCACAGGAACATGTGTGTGAGCAACTATACCATGGAGGTGGATATGGCTTGGAGAGTGTTGCTTAGCTCACACATATGGTATGAAGGAGCTAAATGCACATGAGACATGACATGGAGTCATGTGGCTAGGTGGAGAAGATCAAGATAAGGCTTCGCGTCGATGGACCGGTTGCAAGTGTGAAGGGCAAGTCGGGTGATGGTTTGGCACCGATGGACCAACGCAATGGTGAAGAGCAAGCAAGTCAAGGATTGATGAACCAAAAGCCACATGATGATATAAAGTGGACCATATCATTCATGAGATGTTGGTGCACCGGCATCGACCGAGTTGGAGATAGAGAAGGTGATGAAGGCGGTGATCGGAATGGAAAGCGCAAGGCAAAGGTATAACCATAGGGTGTTTTTATTTCACCGGTCTAAGGTTGAGTAGAGAAATGCTTGACCGGATTTAGGATAGATGGCCGTACTATCAAGAGGGGCAAACTTGTTTGCATATCGGTCATCTAGTGCCACTCGGAGTGATCAAACTTTGCATTACTAGGATCAAGTGGCGTGGCAAAAAAAAGAGTGAAAAACCCTTTAAAAAATGTTTGTGAAAATGCTAACTCACATGCACAATGCTTGTGGAACACTTTGGAGTTAGCACATTTGCAAAAGGGTGGAAGTTCGAGCTTGAGGGAGGCTTAGATTAATCTTGGTTGGATAAACTGCTTTTATCCTTTGAGTTTTGGATTAAGCAATCATATGGGTTGTGTATCCCTCTGAATAAGCTTTCCAAAATGTCCAAGATCATCGAAATCGGAGTTCGGAGCTAAGAGATATCGCCGTTTTTCCGAACGGGGGCAGGCGTCGGACCCTGAGAAACATTAGTCCGACAGTTCAGTCCGACGCCCTGAAAACAGTCATTCGAAGGGGCTAAAGCGTTGGATCTTTGAGTTATAGTCCGACGCCCACCCGGAGACAATCCGACGCTCCAGTCCGACGCCATTTTGCTCTCGGAAAAACTCACTGTAGACCGTCGGACCCTAAACAATGGTCCGACGCTCTGGTCCGACGCACGGTCCGACGCTCCCAGAGAGCCGTTAGAGCGCGGTAACGGTTGGATTCAAACGGCTAGTGACACGTGGCGCAAATCCAAGGCGTCGGACCATGAACATTAGTCCGACGGTAGCGCGTGCGACGGTCCGACGCTCGGTCCGACGGCCAGTTTGAGTTGGTAACGGCTCCTTTGGCTTGAGGGCTATTTATAGGAGTGTGTGTCCAGCTGTGAGATGGGTCTTGCACCTTGGGAATGTGTTTCCCTTGCTTGTGCATGATTTAGTGCTCTCCAACTCACTTGTGCTCATACAATTCACATCGGAAAAGTGAGTGATCGATCGCTAGTGCATTGCATTGTGAGATTACTTCGAGTGGAACTAGGTGATCGAGTTGCAAGCCGGTGGTGCTTATTACTCTTGGAGGTTGCCACCTCCTAGACGGCTTGGTGGCTTGTGGCTCCGTGAAGCAAGCAAGAAGATTGTGCTTGGCTCCGGAGAAGCTTTGTGAGGGGTTGGAGCTCACCCCGCGGGAGATCGCAAAAATCATCACTAGTAGAGCGAGACGTGAAGAGCGACAAGTGGTCCGGCCGAGTCAAGTGCTAGAGCTTGTGGTAAGCACTCCACGTGGGAGAGTGTGACTTATGGGTCACCACTACCAAGAGGACCGGCGGCAACTTTGGAGTTTGTCTCAATGGAGGACGTAGCTTGTGGCGACAAGTGAATCTCCGGGAAATAAATCACCGCGTCAACATCTTCCCATCCTTCGCGGTGGTTTGCTCCCTTCAACACAAGTTATTTATTTTGTACATTACTTTACTTGTGTAGTTGTAATTGCTCTTATGAGACCGGTTAGCTTGTGTAGTTTGCCACTCACGTTCTTAGCTTGTGTAGCTTAGAACTAGTGTCTTGATTAGTTTGTGTAACTAATCAAGTTGCGCTCCTTGATTAGGATTGTGTATCCTTGTCATTGAGCACGTAGTGAGTTTAGGTGCTTAGTGCACTTTTGCTTGCTAGTTGGTAGGAGCTCCCCGGTGCTTAAAGTACTAGTGCTTAGGTTTGTGTGACCTTGCGCTAGAACGGTTTAGGAAAGCTCAAGTTAGGTTTGCACCTTTGTTTTTGATATGATCGTTTACAAGGTGCATAGAGTTATGGTTAGAAGGGTGAATTTTTGGTAGAACCGAATAGGTTTTATTCCGCTCCAATTAGTTGTTAAAAAGGACTATTCACCCACTCTAGTCCGCCATCTCGACCCTACATCCTTCCCCCACCTAGGCGTCCTCCTCCCCCACCCTGGTGGATCCCCTCTCCCCACACCGACATCCTCCCCATCGGGAGCCCCCAGTGCCCGCAGATCCGGCGGCCATGGCGCTCCCGCGCTATGCTCTCTTCCTCCGCTCTTTTCTGTTGCAATTTGTATATTTCAGTTGTTTCAGACGTTTCAGAGGTATGTTGCAGTTGAAGTAAATTAATGTTTCAAAAGTAGATCGAAATGTTGCACATGTTGCAGTGTCTACTCGCCTATGTTGTAAGTGTTATATCCGGATGTTGCTTATGTTTTACAAATGGTTCTTCAAGTTTATTTTTTAGATATTTTTTAAGTGTTTTACACACATGTTTTTCGAGTGTTTCACATGTGTTACGACGTATGTTGTAATTGTTTTGATACGAATGTTTCAAAAGTAAATCTGTTGTTGCAACTCATGTTTCAAATACATGTTTCACGTGTTTCATATTTGTTTAGATGTATGTTGCAAGTGTTTTATCTGAATGTTTCAAAAATAGATCGGGGTGTGAAAACTCTGTCCTCACTTTTCCTGCTGCTTCCCCTTCACCTTGGTGTCTCCTCGTTATATATCCTCCCAACGCTGACTGCACCTGCCGCCCCTTTCCTGTTTCTCGAATGGTCTCCATGCTGCACACGACGAGGTTCTGGGCGCGCACGGGGTGCGCGTTCGACGCCGCGTCGGGCAAGGGCGCATGCGAGACAGGGGACTGTGGGTCGAGTGAGGTGGAGTGTGGTGGGCAGGCTTGCCACAGCGCGTGCGAGGCGTTTGGCATGCCCGAGTACTACTACAGCGGGGAGTGCGGGAGCGGGCGTCCGTCTAGATGTCCAATGTGAGTTGCAACCCTTTAAATAAAAAGTTAATGGGAAACACATATTTTTAGTTAATGTCTAATGGATTTTGGGTTTCTAGATCGAAATAATAATTGATATCTTGATCCAAATAGATCTCATCCAAGTGTTCCAAAGCAACTCGAGTCCAATAAAAACTTCATATCATCCAAATCTACTCCTACCTCTAGCAACAGGGAGAACTCCAATTGCCAATCCATTCATCACCCACAGACATGGATATGGTTATGGATCGGATATGAGTATATGACATCAGGATTTAGGAGTCTCGAAGCCTTATCATATCAGATCTCCGGCCTCGCCAAAATCTTTAACAGTCGATATAATTGAGGAACTTAATTCCAGAAGGGCTGTTGTCCATGAGATACGGCATACACTAAACAAAGGCAAATGTTATTAATCTTATATATTTATAAATCCAGCGTGTGGAAGTGTCCGGGCACCATCGGCCACCTCCTCTGCTGTCAAGCGCGCGCGAGATCAGGACGAGCGCTCGGCCGATTAGTTGACCTAACAGCCCCAACACGCTCGCTGCTGCCGAGCGAAAATATTATTATTAGTATTCCGAAATCCGAATTGATCGAAGCCATGAGTGATGGACAGCAACGCCAGCCGCCATCAATCAGGCGGCGTGGGGGGGCCTCAGCTCGCGCGACAACGTGACAAGGATCACAGGAGGAGGCCGGCCCAGCCCGCCCGACCCGAGGCCATATCCATCGTTTGGGCCCGGCCCGCCTACAGCGCCGCGCCGGCGTGCAGACAAGACAAGGGATGATGTGGCAGCAACCGATCGAACCGACCCGTGACATGCACGGGCGGCTGGGCCCCCGCCGCCGCAGTGCGGCTGCGCGCTCGCCGTGCGCCATCGTAAGCCCTGCTCATGTTACCGTGCATGTAGTTAGGGGCGGCGGCGATGATGGCACCGGCCGGCCGGCCGGCCGGCGGCAGCGCCGTCGTCGTTTTGATTTCGTTCGTACGTACACGTGAGACGGTTGAGACGTGCTGGTCATGGGCCAACAGCCGTGGCAGCAAATGGCATTTATAGCCTCTGGGAGCAATCAAGCAGCGAAATCAAGCTTTTAATGCTAGATTAGCTGGGTCGTACTCCTATCCTACTATAGCAGGGAGTATCATATCATTACAAGTCAAACTTTTAGGTACGTTCGCGATGATATCATGCACGCTACTACTACTGCTTGCTACTACCAGACCCCTGGCCGCCGGCCCTTTTCACAATCAGCGTTGGCTAAAGCCCAACGAACTGGCTAGTGAAGGTAGCCATCGATAGCTTTGGCATCATTAATCAACCAAGGAAATATATATATACACACACACACACACACACGAAACTGGGAGGGGCTAAATAACCAAGGAAATATCATTGCACCAGATCTTGAATAATACACAGCAACAATGCTAATTACACACCCCCAAATCGTCTAATACTACTTGAGAATCTACAATAATCACACTAACAAATATAATGGAACGTAGGTTGATACATGCATATGCCACGATCGACGATCGATCGAGACCTCACTCACACGGATGTCTTATTTACAGCGGCGGTGATGTGCGTTGCGTGCACTGGGGGCTTAGTAGCCCCAGCAGAGGTGGTGGTCGTGGCCGAACCGTTGGCCGGAGGAGGAGGAGATCTCGGGGTTCACGTCGGAGGTCAGCCCCGTGTCCTGCGACGCGCTCAGCCGCTCCCGCTCGCCCCCCTTCTTGCACGGCGCCGGCGCCGGAGCCGGCTGCTGTCGCTGCTGCTTGTTGGACATGTCCGCCTGGATGCCGCCGCCGCCGTACACGCTGCCTTCCAGGAGCTGCACCAGGCTGAACGGCCCGCCGTAGTGCGCGAAGCCGGACAGGAACAACGGCGAGGAGGAGGAGGCGAGGGCGCCGAGATGGTCCGTGGGCGTGGCGGCGGCTTCTGGCGGCGGCGGCGTCTGGTTGAAGAACTGGCCCGTCCAGCGCGTCGGAGAAGCAGGTCACGTGTGCCGCCGCCGCCGCCGCCGCCGCCGCCGCGGGGTTCACGACTCCGGTGCCGGCGCCGGACACGTCCATCAGCGGAGGGAGGTGAGAGATGGCCGCTACGTCGTCTTCCATCATCATGCCGCCCCTTTTGCCTGCACCTGCTGCTGCACCACCTACGACAAGGCTCTTCTTGAACACCCTGCACAGCACCCACTCGTTCTGCACAGAAAGAATCAAAGAAACAGGGGTCCGATTCCAAATTAAATTAGGTGACCAGACGTGATCTATCATTTATATATGTATGCACATGCGCATGCTCGTGTAATTCAAGCAAAGCAGACCAACCTTGGAGCCGGCCTTGGGGACGACGATGGCGCCGCCGTGGAGCTTGCCGTGGAGGCGGTACTCGTGCATGACCCAGCCGGACTTCTCGCCCTTGGGCGCCCTCCCCGTGTAGAAGACGAGCGTCTTCTTGGAGCCGACGAGCGCCTTGCCCCTCAAGATGTCCTTGTCCTTGCCCGTGGCCTTCCAGTACCCGGCCTCCGTGGCCCGGTTCGTCCTCAGCCCCGTCGGGTACTTGCGGTCCTTGAGGCAGAAGAAGTACCACTCCTTCTCCCCCATCTTCGCCAGCGCTGCATGCGCAACCAAAACCACACCATGCCATGCCATGCCATGGCATGCCACGCGTGATTCTCTCTTACTCGTGCAGAAAATAACTAACAACAGGCGCGCGGCCGGTGCTTTGCTTTGCTTACATGGCAGGTCCCAGGGCTCGCTCTTGTTGAGGTCGGCCTCGCCGACGGCGAGCGCGGCGAAGCGGGCGTCGGCGACCTTGCAGGGCCAGGTAGTGCGTGATCAGCTCCTCGTCGGTCGGGTGGAAGCGGAACCCCGGGGGCAGCGGCAGCTCCATGGCTGCTTTCATGGGCAGGTGCATCTCCTGCTCCATTGCAGAGCTAGCTGCTGGCAGCTGGCGTCGTCGTCTCTGCTCGATCCTGTGCCGCAGCTGTCCGCCTGTCCTGTCCTGATGGAACATTTATATTAATCATGATACATGGAAAATTCGCATAAGACGACTAGGTGCGTCCGCTGCAGCTAGATCATAATTCATATTCAGAGACTGAGGTAGTAGCTAGCGAGCGCAAGCACTAATAAAAAATCCATACGCACAACAAAATACAACGCCTCTGGAAGAAAACAAACAAACAGATCGGCGCGGCATACTAAAAAAAATCGGGTGAAAAGGTATATGGCAGGACAATCAGAAAGAAACGCCTATGGAAATTTTAATAGGTGCAACTAGAAGTACTTCTTCAATACTAGCTATTAGATCAACGGATTAGATAGAGCTAGCACGGAAGTAGTTCTTAGTATAAACACAGAGAGAAAATTGTACTGCTCCAATAAGCCAATTTGCTTACCTGTTTAGAGCTAGAAGGCACGGATTCAAGCGACAAAGCGATCAAGGGGGAACAAACTAATGCGAGCGAGGGAGGTTCCGGGTTTAAATACTGGAATGGCACGGCGCTTTAGTAGAAAGAGACGTGGCGCCAAGGAACTCCTCTCCTCAGCTAGGGAGATGGCTAGATGCAGGGTGTGCATGCCTTCTTCTTTTTTTTAAAAAAAAAATAGAGAAATTCCATTAGCCATCGCTAAACTAGTAGCAAGGTGTGCACTTATATTTAATAAATAAACAAAGCTCTTCAGAGCCTTATATGACTCTCTCCATGTACCGATATAAGATCAAAAATGTTTTTAACCCGGTCCAATTCTGAATCACACTGTCCTGCGCTCTGCTGAATGAGAAAGTGACGCCCTCCTGAACGCATCGATTCTGCCACTATTCACGTGTTTGAGTGCATCATAAGCTCGGCAGTATATATTAACTGTGGAAAGCGGCCAAACTAATCAATTCTCTCTGCATGCATCTTCAGAAGCTCGAGCACACACACATAGATCATCGATCACACCGGCCAATTTAGCCACGGTGCCAATTAATAAGCTAACACACGAGCTGGTATATATAAATAGCGAAGCATTAGCTTTGTGCCAACAATCGCCTGCCATTTGCTTGCTAACGTTTGGCCAAGCGACAAAAAACCGAGTGCGCAGAGGAATCCAGCTTGCATTGATCGATCTCGCTCCTCTCCTGAAACGCCAACCGGCCGGTCCAGCATGCATGGGTGGCGATCGATGATGAACTGAACCCTAGCTCAGAGACAGCACAACACAGCCGCTGTGTTGATGAGCAGTGGACGATCGATCGCAACACTCCGAGAATGTATCCAAGGAGGCCAAGATAGCTAGAATCCAATCCAATTATACGCTCGTCGGTTTCTCAGAGGCTGTCAGTGAAAGAAACGCAGGAGCCATCTGGCTGGCGCCAACGGATCGGCTGTGGCGCTGTGGGGCTCGAACGGGTGCGACTACAACGACAGGGCTACTGCACATTATTCCCTGTGGGCGTCCACTCCCCTGCTGCGATGTTTTGGACTGGACGCATCATACGCGAGAAATGCATTGTTTGTCGCCTCGCTCGTCTAGATTGATAGATGAGATATGGCGAGCAGTGACGATCGAATTCATGCCTCTGATTATATTTTATGTGTGCATATGTAGATCGACAAGTTTCGTGATCTTTGTATTATTGTGTATAAAAAAAGCGCATAGTAGATTCTAAAACGATTCGCCATGCTGATTGATTAGCAATTTGGATTGGGGTAGGCCAGGAACATGGATAGTGAAACGTTTGATGCTCTCTCTCTCTCTCTCTCTCTCTCTCTCTCTCTCTCTCTCTCTCTCTCTCTGAGATTAGAGGAGCTGAAGCATCAGATTCTAATAGGAGTACTCCGCCGAAGTGTACGAAGCTTCACTTTTTCTCTTTGGTTTGGGATATATACTGGAGTAATTCCTCTGCCAGTTCTTCTAGTCAATTCATCAAGAAAATGCTCACTGAAGACTGAATTGCCCATGGATCGGATGCGTACGTCTTCAATTATCGTAGAGGACTCCGGGACGGAGTGCCGTGCTGCTACACATACCGGCCCGGAACGCACGTAGGGACAAAAACAAAGCCAACCTGAAGAAAAAAAAAGAAACGTGATTCCAGATGCGTTTCAGCTAACCGCACTTATTAGCAGCAATGCAGAAAAAGGGCGAATATTACCCCATGAAGCGATTCAGAAAGCTGGAGCCACATCGCATCTGCGGATCTGCCATCATCTGTTGCAGGAAATGTGTCGTGTGGCCGGACTAGCAATGAGTTGCTCGTGATTTGAGCTGCGTGCCAACCGAGTGGACATGGTCCCCCACCCACCGAGCCGTAAACTGGCTAAATGCTGACGTGAAGGGGAGATGAGAGGAGAAAAAGTTGAAGCGAGCTGTAGGCTTACGGTCAGTCTAGGCACAAAAACCAAAAAAAAAATTGTGAGAAAGACAACTGAGTCATATATCAATAGCAGACGGCTAACTATTATAGAAGTGGGTTGAAAGAAGGTTGTGTAAAGATCCTTACAGTCAGCAAGCCAACTATATTATTAGCCGCGCTCTCAGCGAATGATTAATTGTCGGCGTCATACTCATACTCATACATATGCATGCTGTGATGACTGATGATGAGCTATCCTATCAATCTCTAGGGTTTGCCCCCTCCTACGTGGGCAAGGCATGGCTGCCGTCGTCGTCCCGTCGAGTCGAGATGGGTAGCTAGCGGAGAAGCAGACACGGACGGGAGTGGGGCTCCTTTCTTTCGTAATCTTGCGGCATAATATGCTGCACAAGTCTGTCACCACCAGTCCTGCGCCGTGGTACGCATGAGCTAGCCGACTAGCCGTGGCTTTCAGATGCCTCGTCATTGCACGGCCACGGCGGACGATGTGAATGAAGAAGCTAGCTAGCTAGCCTATATGGTTTTTAGACACTTCATTCAATTCATTCATATGTGGTGTGGTAGTAGTAGGAGCAGTTCATTTATATCTATCGTGGGCTAGCTAGCTCGTGCATGCTTTGTTGATTATATACCCTTCGATAGCAAAACGTGCATATATATGGCATGCCTAATAATCTTCCATCATAAACTATGAATAATGTTCGGTTACGTGAATCGGAGCCTGCCGATTTTTCGAACCACATTGGCACACCGCGCGCCGCAGCTTCCTCTGTCCGCCAGTTTCTGCCGGCCGAGCGCTGGCACCGCCTGACCACCCCGGACCCCGGTAGGAAAGAAGAAAAACGCGCAGAGCAGATGAGATGAGAATATGAGATCCGCCGGGGTCCGGGGCGCGCGCCGAAACGGGCAAGTCAAAGCCGGGAGGGAGCCCGGCGCGCCACGGCTTTCCGTTCCCGGCCGGCGGGGTCGCTCCATCGGCGTGCGTGCCAAAGAGTCCCGCCCGCCCGGCCGATCGCGCGCATATCCCGTCACGTCAACATCCGCCCGTCGACTGCACGGCCCGCCGTTCGCTTTCGGGCGTGGCGCACGCACCGGAGACACGGCGACGCAGAGAAAAAATTGAGCCCGGTCGAGCTGGACAGGACAGCCAGCTGGTCGAGTCGAGCTGGCTAGCTCGTTTGGCTACCTGCTGAATGTACGAACAAGTCTGCTCGGTTAAAATAAAATAAAAACAACGTTATCCATGGCCCTTTCTCGTCGCTGCGTCGCGCGGCTGTTTGTTGAGAGGGTGCAATGCGGAGCCGCCATGTGTGTGTGCTCGCTGCGTCGGCGTCGTCGCGGCTTTTGATATTTGCGTGGAAGGAGATGCGTCGCGTGTGCATTTCTACTGCTGGGCTTCTGCCCGGGTGACACGTGCACGCACTTCTAGAAACATTTTTTGTTGCTGCTGCTCGCTGTTCTGTTTGATTTGATGTATGTGAATTGTGAACCGTATCGCTGCCTACGCACATCGGAATATCTGATGCCACGGAGGCGCTTTGGTACGGCAGTTTGTATTATTATACTCCTAATAAGCAGCAGTTGCATCGTCATTGCTGGCCTTGGGCCTTGCCAACACTTTTCCTCGCGGAATAAGGCGGGGGAATAAACTGCAGACCCCATGGCTATCAAATCAAGATTTACCGACATTTTTCTACTATCACGTGGTACACACAGGGCAGTTAAGAACACACGGTTGTACTAACACTAGCCTTTACCTGTCCGAGCATGCAATTCTAAGCTGTTCGGCTGGCTAATTAAAAAAAAAAAATGCTGATTCTGACCCGAAAAAAAGGCTGATAAGCTCAAGCTCAACACCTTGACTCTCGAACACCTTCTCGAATCCTCACGTACGAGTACGTCTCTCGCCCTATCCTGTCGCGAGCACGCACGCACGGCAACGCACTCATCAGTTTGGCCTGCCCAAACGGACCGAAAGAACCTTCCCCAGGCGAAAATGATGGCAAGCCATAATGATCATATCCTAATCAACGTGTTAACCTACACTCCTCAAGAACATTATATCAATGCATTAGGCACTCGTTGATTCAAGGTGAAGAGACCAGGGAATCATTTTACTGAGGCGATCAGGATACTAATGTTAGGCTGTTGGCGACTAATAATAGCAGGAATCCAACAGAGGCGAGAAAGCATCAGGGCTCCATTTGGATTCCTCCACGCTTTCCAGATGGAGCATTTTTTTTTATATAACCTGAGGCCAGATGATGCTCTTTTGCTCCAATCTCCATATTTGAGCAGATAACACAATGTCCATCGATCTAGACATGTGTTTACATTACACCATCCAAATGCTACCACAGCACTGGGTAAAGGGGTAAAAACGAAATGCACTCACTGTACATTGTTCATAACAAATGCGGGTCAAACCACGATCCGCGGGATCTGTGGGGATGCAGACACCACCAGCGAGCATTGACCGCAATCTGCTGATGCACCCTTTTTTTCTTTTATGCACAGCTGCTTACTCTCTTCTGTCCGCTAGCCAGCACAACAATTTCTGAGTGGCTAGGATGAGGCCTCATAGAAAGTTGACCTCCTCAGATGGCACCGCCAGAGAGAGAGAGAGAGCAGCTCTGGCAACTAACCACTGTCCAGTGGTCAAAGCACATAAAGAGTTCAAGTACCAGACATATTTCTGCGGCGTTGGTTTCAAATCGTCGACGCTGTGGTGGCTGCATTACAGCACAAGTACAAAAAACGGCATGTCATCCAATATCTCAGCACAAAATATTGTATACAAATAATGCAGATCAATGTACACGAGAACTTCAGTGCAGGTGTTCATTTTCCACTAGAGAATGAAAACACAGACGGTCAGATGCCAAAATCCCAACTACTTCAGATTTGCAGTGGTCATCACTGCTGTCATGCCATGGGGTGCTTGGTCCATCACATCCCTATGTAAAATGTAGACAACATATGTTTCCTCATGCTGTTGCGCAAAGAAAGCAGCTACTAATAAAAGCTTAGCTCAGATCAGCATAGATAACTGAAAGCAAAGGTTTGTTTTACATCAGTCTCAAAGCACAGAAACTAACTTTAAAAGAACTAGGAGACAGGAAACCTGACAGAGGTCGTTTGTGTAGTATATTTGTATTCTGGTGTCCGATTGATTCAGTCATTGTCTCACCTCCTGCGTGCTTGGCCTTTGGCCTTAACTAAAGTGTTCCTGATGGCCTTTGGTCTTTGGGCTGTAACATGTTGAACAAATGCCCGACGAATCATGTCATCACAGAATAATAAAGGTGGTCCAAATATGAAGTATCACCTATTATGTTATTGATGTGGGCTAATGCTGTGCTGTACCTTCGTTTCAGAGTCATTATCTCACCACCAGGCTCTAGCACGTCCAGCCAATGTGTTAAACAATGATACGTTTGGGCACATCCAGATATTAGCTGGATTATACGGCTGACTGGCTGATTGTTGTGAGAGAAAAACACTGCTGAATAGCTGGCTGATGCTGGCTGATAAGTTCAAGCGAACAGAGCCATTTTATATTTCCCTGCATCATCAGAAAGCAACAGCATCAACAAGGCAATAACCCTATAAAGCAAACACAATACTAACTGAAGGAAGAAACTGATATATACGCAGTTGGTTATGCATTAACTCGGTAGCTGGGCAATTTTAGGATTATGATTTTTCATGACTCCATATACCCACCATGTCGACATTGCCTAGTCTACAAAGTTCTTAATGTCTGCATGCCTCATCATCAGAAAGTAGCTGGATGAAAGCAAATAATAATACCCAGTCTGCTTGATCATTACGATTTTCATTTCCCATGTTTTGGACAAAGAGGTTCCAAACATTGAACCCATAAAACTGATCTGGATACAAGATGAAAAGCAGAGCTAATCATATCCATTATAAGGTTCAATGTGTTATGAACAGCATGATAAGATTTAAGCTATAAGTTGTGAAGATATCAGGTGTATACTTTGTCGTGCCCAACTTTAGAAATGAAAAGGCGTTCTTTCTGCACAACAGCCTTTTCAATACAATGGAATAAATATTTTAATATAATTCGTTACTTCCATCTATCTCCTGTCAGCATATGCAAAGTGATAGACAAATTAGTTCATCTCAAAAGTACAGAAATTTGAATATATCCTTTTCTAAGAAAAACTGCCGTACAGATTCAGATATTGCTTTAACAAGGAATTCCATTTAACAATTATATTTCGGTTCAATGATGTCCTTTCAAATTATTTCACTATGACGTTGATGGATAAATTTTTCCCCAAATACCAAAAAATGACAACATGCCATGATAATTATCATATGCAGTTCAAAACACCATGCACTGACATCAAATTACGCAAGTGACCTACTCGAGAAAAAAAAAGAGTAAGCCAGAAAGATTGGAAAGAATATGTATGAATACGATACTCAAAGCAGTAAATGTATATCTTTGCTACATCTGGTATTTTTGTTTCGTCCAGATCATGAATAAACTGGTTTCTGATGTTAAAACTCAAAACATCACCAAATGCCATATGTACCAGACATTACAGCAAATTCTGTTTAAATTTCAGTATGGTTTGATTTCAACTAACCAAAAAATGGTGAACAAAATAAGAACAGATAAATATAGAATGGACAATGCACCATAGAAACCAACTATAAATCTGAAAATAAATTGATATGGCCATCTATTTTAAGTCATCGAACAGCATATCTACAACACAGGAGTACAGAGACCCAAATGAGCCTGCATTCAAAGCAGAATCAAAATCTTTTGGTGTCAGGACTACAAATCCTTTTGATGCCAAAATCATGCTTGCAGTTCATATGCTCAGAGCAATAATTGAACCCTTTAATTCCTGGACCAGCTTCCGCTCTTCCCCCCAGACTTATGTTGGAGACAGATATCTGTTATACAAATGTCCTTTGAAGCAGCTTTGCACATGTCATAAACTGTGAGGCTGGCAATGGCTACAGCAGCCAATGCTTCCATCTCAACCCCGGTCTTTCCGCTGGTTGTGGCTTCCCCTTCTATCACAACGCTAGAATCTTCTTCATTGAGAGTGAGATCAACACGAACATGTGAAAGATTAATGTTGTGGCACAAGGGTATAAGATTGCTGGTTTGCTTTGCACCAGCTATTCCAGCAATCTTTGCAACAGTAAGAACATCTCCTTTCGCAATCTCGTTAGATGCCACCAAATGGAAGACCGTTTGGCCTAGCAAGACCCTGCAGCTAGCTATAGCAACTCTCTTACTGTCTTCTTTGGGAGAGACATCAACCATCTTCGCCTGTCCGCTGCTATCAGTATGGGTAAGTACTAGTTGTGAATTCTCAGCTCCATAACTGGGTTGGGCTGGTTGCTGCGACGGACTTGAGCCCAAAGGACTGGCTGACGGACATTCACCAAAGACTGACTCCATTTCCTACAATAACATTTGAGATAATTAGGAATATTGCCTTATAAAGTTACAAACAAATATTTATCTGAATATTGCCTTATAGTGCAGGACCTGCAAGGCCGCAAATTTAAGTGGCAATTCAAACTCATGAACACAACTTGGAAAGTAAAAGGGGGCCTGACTTGAGAATTTTGAACACCTGTCTGATCTCTCTATTTGACATTGTGGTAGTTCTATATGTATTTCTACTCACAAATATAGTGTGTAACTTTTGGTTGCCAACATCAAGAATCACACATATGTTATTTTTTCTGAGGCATCAAAATATCTACTTGGGGCATCATCAGAAGCCATTGTGAACTGTCAAGTAATGTTTAAATTTTAACTAAAATTTTCATACAGCTACATGTCTGGTACACGGAGTACCAAACCAGTCACTGCATTCAGTTTCATTTAAGTTTCAAGTAGAGTGTGCCTAATGTACATGCCATGTCTAATACTTCTAGTTTAAGTAAGCGATAACAAGAGAAATAAATTGCACAAGATGACATTATCCAAAAGAAATAGTTAAATCGCTAACCTTATTAAGCTCTGCTATCATATCAGAAGGAACCCCAGTAGAAAAGCATCTCCAACCATTTGATCTTGCTACTATTGGGAGAAAGGATCGGAGGATGGACATCTTAAGTGCACCAAAGCGTTGCTATGGTTCTGCAACAAAGAAACATAGGTATTTTTTTACAACATGCTTACTTTGTACATAAATAGCAATTCCATGTGGAATATGCCACAGGAGCCTACTCATCTGAGAACACAACATAAATTTTCGTTTAACTAGCCTAGCACATGTTACAATCAAATTCTGTCTAGCAATTTTCAGAACTAATCATGCAGAGTCTGCCTACTTTTAATCAAGATACTTCATCATCCGTTTTTGTTAAGAATAGGCAAAGCACTATCTCACATTTTGATTAAAAAACAATACAATGTCATCCATTTATAATTGAATCTGAACTTAACTATCCACGACACTACTTCAGCTAAATCCTGTGGCTGGACATGAGAACCAACAAAAAAAAAAAAAGCAAAACAAGAAAGTTGAGTGAAGGAAGGAAACAAGTCATCTGATTTATGGAATACAGAATTTGAGTTAGACCCTAGATGCTGTAACTTTCTAGCAGCACCCACACACACTGGTGGGATTTAAGTCTAAGAAAAACAATGCCGTCAGAAGCTCTAAATAACTACTGATATGTTCAAGTAGGTAAACCACTAACACTACCATGAGCCTGTTACCCATAGGCTCTTCAAGGCACATCAGCTTTTCTACATCTTGTGTAGCATATATTAGGACACAGTTTAAAACAGGAATGAGATACAAAGGGCTATTACCATATAGACCAAAAGAATACATGAAGCAGCCATGCAACACAAAAGTTCAGATGCCATCCAAATAGATAGGAGTATCAGTTACAGCAAGACAAATCCAATTCAACATCCATTCGAGACAATGTGCAATGACTTATTAATCACGTCACTCGAGCTTCAAATATCATTAATCGCCATATAATTTGGCTATGTGGCATGGTAGCATGGTCATCTGTGAGAGTACAGAAGAAATTGATACTTTGATGGGTGATTTGCTAAAATGCTAAGTAGGCTAATCAACACTAGCTTGAATCAGATTGTGATAACTCAGTCAATTCAACTGTGCTGGCACATTTCACAAACTGGCACTAAAACAAGCAATAACCGACAAGATCAATCACTGAGCTTGCTTAACACTTTCCTTTGCTAGGAGTACCCGATATCAAATCATCGCGAGAATCAATATTTTTCTTGTTTAAAAAGGACAGGGAGCTGAAAAAGAAAAAAAAACCAACCGATTGATCTTCAGAGACCGTGAGAAAACAAGTTAAGCTTAATCTCATGTGATTCACTAAGCCATCGTCTGTACAATTTCCCAGGACCCCAATCCACCTGGTCCTGTTCTATTCTCCCATCTCTCAAAAAGAATAAATTGATGCAATCCAGCTGGTTGCCACATCCTGAATTCTCAGTCTGGAGATGTACCCACTCCATTCGACCACTTCTATTCCAAATCCCAACTAACTGATGGAGGCCTGCACCGGTACAGCTCTCTTGACCACTTTGCTAATCTAAATCGGGTGGATACACTTGACCAGCCGGTTGAGCGTCAGACGTTGGTCGGGGGAGGGGCGCTCCGTCGTTTGATGGCCTGCGCACCGGCCCCGACTTGTTTGAGGCCACCGATGGGGTGGAGTATCAGTGGACCGGACTCAGAGAGCGGAGCGGAGGAGGGCCCGGGAAGAGGTTGGGAGCCTGGGACAGACGGGAGGGGGTCAAGGCAGAGGCGGGGCGGCTGCCTGTGGGCTGTGGGCCTATGGAGAGGCGGAGGGGAACGGAGTTGCCTGGCGGCATATGGCCTTGTTGTGCCCGCCTCCTGTAATGCAACTCTGTTGTCTATAAAATCAGAGAGCCACCGACAATCTTATAGCTAGATCCCGTGAAAAAGAGTGGGGTGAGTATTTTAGCTTTGCGCTCACCTCACCTTCTGACGCAGGTCTGCGTTGCTTCACCTCTTGTCCTTCCGCCTCCGAGCCGCATCGACCTTTAGGAGCGGCTCCTTTCAGATCCTCGTCGCGGCACCTCCCACTTTGTCGAGCGCTATGATGAACTCTAGGTCTTTAGATCCCGATGCGCGATGGCGACGCTGCTCCTCTGCGAAGTGGGCGTGCCCGCGCAGGAAGCCGGTAAGAGGTCAAAGGCTGCTCTACGGCGGCGGTCGGTGAGGGCACGCTCGGGCACGACACTGCGTCTTCTTGGTGGCGCAGACGCGCACGCGCCTGTGCAGGCGGGCGGGGCGGCTCCTCGATGGCTAGTGTCGTCATCTGTGCAAGTAGGGGCTCCTCTTGGCGACAGGGATTGGCTTAGTCCTTGTGTGGCAGGGATTCACCACTGTAAAAACTGAATTTAAATCTGAGATTCATCATAGATTAGATTCACCGTGGATCTGGGATCCACAGTGAATCCTTCAGAAACTATTTGGCAAAACAGTAGATCCAGATTCAACAAAGAGAGGTTTTGATGGAAACGGTCAGTTTTGCCCTTGGTTTGTAAAACTATACATGTAGCACACAGAATGAATTTTTTTACACAAATGAATATTAAGCCATCTGATCCCATCAAAGTCCGCATTGAAACCCTTACACACTAATGGATGTAAACACATAGTACGTCCCTCTACTAAAGTGGGTTGGAAGGCCTGTATGCCTAATCTATGCAGGGTAGGTGCTCTGTTCATTGACACACAAAACAGATAATTAATTAAACCATGTCCACAATAACATCTGAACAATATTACGATTGTCCTACATTGGTCATGCATCACGGCTCAAAGCAAAATGAAACCGCTTTCATGACTCTTGACAGGAAGCGGCTTTCAAATTATATCTGCACACACTGCAGTATTTCATAACAGAGAGCAATTATAAATGAGATCAACAATTAACAATTATTATTTATTGTCACTTGTCCACAGGGGAGGGCATTTTGGATACCTATGGATCTGCAACAGAAGCACGAATCGGAGTCGCAGAGATGACAGAAACACCCAGTCGCGTGCTCCACCGTCGCGTCCTCCAGGCCGCGCGGTCAGCTTTGGGCGGCGAGCCGGAGAGGCGGGTGTGGGCGGGCGTGATTTGCGAGAGGGCAGCGACGCGTGTGCGGTGAAGCCTCTCTCTCGATCTGCTGGCCGGCCGTGGGCGGCTGCTCACCGGCCGCAACGCCTGGCGGAGTAGACGGTGGAGCACGCAAGGGAAGAGTCGGCCTGGGGAAGGGAAGGGAAAGAGTCGGCGGAGGGAAGGAGGCGGCGGGTTGCGGTCGGGCGCAGGGATGGGGCGGTGGGAGGCAGAACTGCAGAAGGAGGTAGGGGGGAAAAAAGTACGGTGTGTAACCAGTGCCAAAAGCAGATAATTTGCCCAAATTTACGAGGATCAGCTCTTGACCAGATTCACTGAGCGTGTGTTTGGTTGCATGGATATCTATAGATGTGACGTAAATATTTTTAGACACATGATGTTTGGTTAACTAACAGAATCTGGATATCCACAACAGGAAATATTCTAGGTAGACGCTGGATATCCTGTTCCTCACAAATCTGGCGGATGAGGATATCCATATGTTGATTAGCATATGTTTAGTGTGACAATTAGACTAGTATAGTGCTAATTAACATATTTTATTTAAAATTAGTGATTATAATAGCAAAATTAGTGTTAGTACATATTTATTAGGTTGTAATTAGTTTTTATTATTTCTAAATAATCAATATAATTAGTCAAGCATTCTCATCCCATGCAATTCTATCCATCCAACCAAACAGAAAAATGACTCATCCCATCCATCCAACCAAACAGATAACATGAATAACTATATCCCGAAATCTATGGATGACTATATTCCATCCACCCTTATCCTCAAACCAAACACATCCTAAAAAGGTGAATCCCGTCCTTAGATTCACTTATTTGATGAATCTGAATACAGGTGAATCTAGACCGTTTGGCACAAGTTTTAATAAATCCAAGTTTGTGAACATGAATTTGTGAATCTGAATCGCTCACATCCTTTTTGAACGGAAGGAGGCGCTTAAATAGTTAGCCAAGCCAGGAAATCAAATATGGTCATATGAAACATTGGTTGTAGCACGACGTCATTGAGTGCCTTAAGTTTTATCCGTGTCCTATTCAAGTGATAGGTCCCTAAGTGTTTACATGCATAAGATATTACTAGGTCGGTGGGCGCGCTCCGCTGCGCCAGCTAAGGCCTCGTGGTCTAAATGTGTGCAATAGAGGCCATGTAGATGCTGTATGCACTTTTTAGGTGTCATTTCTTTTAGCAGCATGGTGTAAAGCCTGAAAAATGCAGGTCCAAAGAGAAAAGTGTATGAAGGATATTGCAATTCATAATAATAGATTCATAAGTCACGACAGAGAGGTAGCATAAGCTATTTTTAAAATGAGAAGTGAGAAAACCCCGCTACTTCTGGTTTGAAGTAAGGGTTTCCATCCATAGCACATATACAGAAGTCCAAGGCTGCAGCTGTAAGTCAATTTCCAATATAGTTGAGGACCCAAGGGATTCCCATTCGTAATTTACATAAATAAAATAAAGTGTCTCCAATATAGATTCTAACTCTGGAGCGAAACATCCTCATCAAATACACAAGATCAGAAAGCACATACTTCAGTGAGGTCATAGTAGCTATATTCCTGCAAAAAGACAAAGGGGCTGTGTCTCAGTGAAACTCAATCGAACACCTGTTTTGTTCAATGGAAATTTCATTTGGTAGTATACCTTAGCCTTGTTCAGGGGTGAGGAAAAGTCTTCTTTTGGAGTGAAGATTTCCTCACCCTAAGGGTTGCTGTATATTGAATATTGAATTTTTTTTTTTTGAAACATCGATATTGAATAGCAGTGTTGTAGTATATGGTTTTGGGGAACCTGTGGCAACCAAGTATGAGACCATAATGAAATTGTGTATAAGGGTGCGTTTGGTAGGGTTCCGTTTCACCGAAGAAACACCTGAAACGCTGAAACATTTCAGTTCCAATCGAGAAACGTTTTTGTCAGAAACACCAAACCGTTTGGCCAAAGTGTTTCACGAGCGAAACACCTATTCAGGTGTTTCACAAGTCTAGTTCAAAATCCTGAAACGTTTCAAGTGTTTCAGCCGTTTGGTAGGGATTCAAGTGTTTCAGCTGTGAAACTGAAACGTTTCATCCTGCCAAACGCACCCTAAGACCTGCCACCCTTCTCTTCCTCTGTTGCATTGGTCTGGTGAGTATACCACCTGTAGTTTTCATGCTCCAAGTTAATACTGCTCAAAAGAAGGAAATCTGAAGGTGGGAACATCGATTGGGCAATACTGGAATTGTACTCAAATGAAGGTCAGATGGGTAATTCTACCACGATAGATGTATGTATTTGTTGGAGATGACATGACACACAGCATTGATTTGTAGGGTAAAAAAGCAAGTAGCATATAAGGTCGCCTTTAATATTTTGGTGGGTGTTTGTTACATGTAAGAACCCTAGTGTAGATCTTAACTCAATTACCTTCATTGGTGTCTAGTGGGGCAGAGAGAGTTTATTTTTTGTGTAAAGTAAATCAGCAGGAAAATCAGGATAGCAATAGGGTCAAAATTTGTACATGTTTCCTAAGGTCATGTCAAATTCTGTTGGAACACAAATCAGTAATATTGAGAGATCGTACATAACCTCATCCTTGTTGTGGAAAAGGCTACATTGCAACATTGAAGGCTTTGTTATCAGATAAACATATACATATAAGACGGGGAAATAAAGATACGCATTAACACTTTAGACATATGAGCTAGTATGAAGTTCAGTTTGGTTCCATCATAAGATGGACAACACATATGTTGAGAAGATGAAAAATCGGTTACAGGTTCCTAAAAGCATCATATGTAGAGAAGGTTGGCGCACACAAGTTTAAAATCAATAATTTTTTTTTTTGAAAAAAAACAATGTACATGTGGCTATGAGGTGCTAAAAAGCATATACAGATGTTAGTTCATTTAGAAAATTTAAAGGGTTGGTTTATTATTAGATTATTTGAGGAAGATGGCAATGAACTCATGTTAAAAATACACAATTGATCGAAACATATATGCAATAGAACTACCGTAAGCTGACAATACTTTTTGTAAGCACATGAATTTCTATACAGAGGAATGGATTAAGTGAGAATCAGTATGTGTTCTTTTTGCTGTTTGAAAGAAAACTAAGATGGACTAAAAATCCAGAAACACACCATATATATATCCCTTGCCGCCAAACATGACCTTTAAATCTGGCACATTAGTTTGATTTGTAGGTGACTCATATTTAACAATAGATAATACAATCACGAAGAATAGTACATACTAAGGGTAAGCACATATGAATAGAGCATAGTAGATACCATGTAAGCAAAACTGCTGGATATTATTTGACATTAGAAAACAAACCTTAGGTGTTCACATGGCACTATTATGCTTGTTTGAAAAGAGTGGAAGCCGAGAAAATAATCAGTAAGAACAATTGGGCATGGACACCGTCGCTAGGATAGCCCCATTGAGCATAGCTAGAACTAACCTCATTAGTATGAATAGCAAAGTCTGAGGCATAGTCATGATGGAGTATGTCACCGCGGTTAGCGTGGAATAACCCAAATCACCAGTACATGGATTTAAGCATCATGAATCATTACCACTCGAGAAGTAGCCTATTGAGGTTCTGAATGGACCATTCAACAGACAATAGTACTATGTATTCCCAAATTAATCTAGTAGCCTGAAAAATATAAAATGCACGAAGCAAGTTAATGAGGGAAACCACGAAAACTATGTACTCCAAACTGAAAGTTGTATGTGCAGGTAGCGTGTATAGAAGTCACCTAATATTTGGCAAAAGTAACATCTGCATGTCTCCTAAGTGAGCGTGAGAACAAAGTATTGCAGCAATGGAAATGAAAGACTCCCCAAAATAATAATAGATAGAATTAAAGATAATGTATTCAGGAATTGATAGAGGAGATAGGCTGCACAGATCAACCAAAAAAACTGCACCATTAATGAGTTTATAGTTATCTGAATACCATTCAGATTTCAGAGGGGGCATGAAGAGACAGAAGGGTGTTCACCAGAGCATGGTGGTCTCCGCTCGACCCTTGCAATGACACAAGAACCCCTGAAGATGAGCAACACGAGGTGAGCAAACTGTCCAAGGACACAGTCACACAGGCAGAGGAAAGGAAAAAAAATTGCGGATCACACCGCTGCATCCCATCCCCGTCCGAGGTCATGGCAGCGGCCACCAACCTGTCGTCTGCGTCCGGCTCCGTTGTCCCTGCGCACAACGCACTGGAGGCGAGCGTCGCCGGCCCTCCCCTCCATCACTACCTGCACCTGACCTGTGCGCCGCTCCTTGCCGAGATTGATTGGTCACCGGCACTCTTGTCCATACCTAGGATTAAGAGGAGGCGAATCAGCCGGGGCCAGGGGCCAGGTGCAGGGCAGAGCCATGGAGAGAAGGGGGAAGCGCAGAGCTACCGCAGGGCCATGTGCCGTCAGCGGGTGCGGCGAGGTCGTGACGAAGAGGCAACGAACAGAGGAAGTTGAAGCGGAGATGGCGAGGTC
Source organism: Eremochloa ophiuroides (assembly GCA_038502445.1). NCBI lineage: Eukaryota > Viridiplantae > Streptophyta > Magnoliopsida > Poales > Poaceae > Eremochloa > Eremochloa ophiuroides. The sequence continues at coordinate 44,333,153 of JAHLJS010000009.1, read as the reverse complement.
ACCACTCCTTGCCGAGGTCGACGGCTCGGCAGCGCTCATGTCCAGATCTAGGAGTAAGAGGAGGCGGCGGACGAACCAGGGTCAGGAGCGGGATGGGGCCGTGGAGGAGAGAAGGGGGAGAGGCGGCGAGCTTGCAGTAGGGCCAGCTGTCGTGGGTGGGTGCGGTGAGGTCGCGAGGAACGGAGCAAGAGGAAGCGGAGATGGCGAGAAGCGACTGTTCGTTTTTTCTCTCTAGTTTGACGGGTGGCAGACCGGCGGGTGAGCCTGTAATCAATGTAGTTACTGTAGCTCCGAGGACACGTGGTATAGACGGCCTTCCTTCAATTTATTACTCGTTAAGGAGTAACTGATTTAGCCACGCCCTTTGAAACAGATTCTCCGTGAGAATCAGTTCTCACCTAAATAGCAAAAGTCAACAGAAAAAACCTATGAGCAGTGGATAAGAATTAAGAATCACTTCTATAATTGCAGTAGGACGTAGGAGCCAAAAATTATTCGACTCCTCACTGCTCTCTATTCGATATAGCCGACTCCTCACCCTATTCTCCCACTAAAATAAAATAGAATAGAGATAATTGCAGTAGGACGTAGGAGCCAAAAATTATTCGACTCCTCACTGCTCTCTATTCGATATAGCCGACTCCTCACCCTATTCTCCCACTAAAATAAAATAGAATCACTCTATAAGAGAATCAGCTATATAGTCACACATTCAATTCACATCAACTTACAATTTGGATTCAACTTTCGGTGTGAAAACATAGGGCCCCTTTGGCATAGCTCCCAACCCCAACTTCATTCCCAGCTTCTGTGAAGCCCTGCCAAACACCAAAAACACATCTGAATTCTGGTGGGGAGCTGACGAGAATCACTTCTCCATTTACACTACGAGCTAGGAGCTAAAAAAACCCGCTCACCATCGCTTTCCGCTGCTTCCCATTCATTTGCCACATGAATCACTTTAGAATTGATTCTCGTCTGCTCCGCACCTCACTTCTCACTGGAATCACTACTTTGGAGAATCAAGAAGTGAAGCTCTACCAAAGTGGCCCATAGTCTGCTCTTGCTCAAGTCTCACTTCTTGAGCAGTTGTTGTCAACCACTCTTTCTGAAGGCCTTACTTTGAACAGTCCATCGAGAGCAAGAGATTTTACTACTTGCTCCATGTCTTTTTATGAGATGCATACATATATTAAGATTTAAAATTTAAATCTTTAATTAATAATTTAGCCAATAGTTTTAAACTATTAAATACAAACTTCATATGATTGGATCTAATATAAATTTACTATGTAAATATTATAAATTTAAACATAAATAATATAATATATTTAGAGTATCGTTTCGAAGCTTCACTTTATAAAATAGAGGCGGTGTTTAGGTCTTAATATCTGCACGCCTTCTATCCGAAAATATGCTTGTACTCTCTTTGTTTTAAATAGATGCTTTATATATACCATTTAAATTTTTTCCTAAAATATTTTATTTCCTCACTTTTCGATGCGCCTTTTTTTCCTATTCGCTGTTCTTTTTACCAATATATCTCTATCTCTACTCTTTAAAAACATCTTTATTTTTTTTGGCTCTAGCATTGGTTTTTATCAGAAATTTTAAAACATCATCCAATACAGAACAAAGGTACATCACACATAACTTCATCATTGTACATTGTACCTGCATCCCTAACCCGGGTCCCTAACAGTGATGGTTTACCACCACACTTGCACAGTGTCCTTGCAAAGGCCCCCAACAAGGTGGACACCTCATCTGTCATCACTTGGTAGTTCATACTCCCTCCCTTTTATTTAGGTTTAATCCAAGTCAAATGTTTCTATCTTTGACCATCATTTTTAACAAAATAGGTTTATGACATAAGATCTATTTTTTTTACATTCAATATTAGAAATACTTTCATACTACGTCCTTCGTAGGATGTAAAACTAGAGTTGTTGAAATAGGGTCAAAGATAGTAATGTTTGACTTTCCAAACCTAATTTAACATGTAAAAAAGAACGGTGAGAGTACTGCCAAATTTCACACCCATCTGAATTTGACTTCCGAAGCTAAAATTTTTCCTTTTTCTTTCATACTATAAGATATAGTAGAAAATACTATTTTTATTATTGATGTATGTTATTTATTCAATGAAAAACTAGAGAAACACTATGAAAACCTAGATCAACATTCTAAAGGACTATATTCAACATTTTGAAAGAAACACTTTATTTAACAATTTGAAACCTAAAATACTACATCAATATTTTTCAAAAGCTAAATCAACAATATACAAGATGAAATGACTAGGTTCACTATGTTTTTAATCTAGGTCAACATTATGAAAGACTAGATTAATTTTTTTCAAAAACTAGACCAGCAATTTGAAATGACTAGACTCAACTTTTTCGAAAACCTAAACCAAAAATTAAATTGAAATATTGAAGCAGTACATACTAGTACATTCAAAATGTTAGGTTATACTATCATAAAATTCGTATTGGATTTGATTTCGTTGAATCAATTCTAATTAAACGTCGAGGTTGTGACAGATTCAAAAAGCAAATTGGTATCTTGGGTGGATAAATTAGTTTAAAGTTTGCGATACAAAAGAAACTCTCTCACTCACCCATCCCGCCTTTGTTCAAATGTTTAATGAACTATGTGTCCATGTCCAATGTCCGGCTCTTGTGGAGTTGTGATCAATGCATTAGAGGATGTACAATAAGACATGTCATCTTGGCTAATGGCTAAGACAACTTATATAGCAAAAAGTCTTAGGCAGAAGGGAGAGAAAGCACGAGAGAAATGAGACCGGGAGAAAGGAGACAAGATGGGATAATGGCGGGTTCTGTGCAACTAAAAAATATTTTAAAAATCTTTGAAGAAAAGTGGCCCATTATATCATCGACACAAGATATAAGACATATAAGCGCAAAACAACTTGCGAAGAGATCAGCCATATAAGAGCAACTCCAGTGGGGGCCCTCAAATTAGGCCCTTAAAATTCTATTTGCAGGTTGAGCTAAAAAAAAGTAGGGGCTCAAATTGAGGCCCAACTCCAGTGAAAAACCAAACCAAGCCCCTATCTACAGACGGGGCTCGCTAGTCATTCTCTCTTTTTTCTTCCCTTTTCTTCTTCCCCTGCCTTCTTCCTCTGTACATGGGACTGGAGGCAGCAGAGAGCACGCGGGGCGCCCCAGGCCGCGCGCCGCCCAGGCTGCCTGCCCGCCCGTAGCTCGCCCGCGCACTGCGCTGCTGTGACAGAACCGCCTTCATCATAGGGCCCACGTGCACTGTCATCGTCCCTAAGGACCCATGATCAGTCTGCACGAGTTCCCCTTAATCTAGGTGGCCTACCGGGTTCCCTAGGAAACCATAATCTCCCGAGGATCTCATTGTAAGCATTGCAGTATTACAACAGTTTACACAAATAATTTGAATCAGAGTATAAGGTGCGGAAGTATTGCATAAACAAAGATTACAAATGGAAATTACATTATCCCAACCAGAGTTCCGTAGTGGAGTGGCATCATATAACTAGACACCTCGCCCAAGGGTTATACACATCTTCATCCATGCACGATCCGTCAACCGGCACAGTCCCACGTAAAACTGTACACTCAGCTCACCTGCAACAGGGGTTAACAAACCCTGAGTACTGGGGTACTCCGCAAGACTTACTCGACTAAGAAAAGGAATGAGACTCAGGAACACAGGCTGAGGGGAGTCAAGGTAAGGCTTAGCAAGAGTCAAAGGATTTTGCAGAAAAGCAATACTAATCCTATTTTCAGTATTTTATCTCAATAATATTATTAATCATTAACCATATCTCCAAGTTCTTTCTCATATATCAACATTCTTTCGTTTACTTTATCCATTCAAAAACATCCTAGTTTCGAACCACTCTTCGCTGTAGGTGTGAGGATCAAGTCTCCATAACCGAGGAGCAACGACGATTCGAATCGATTAATGCCCAGCTGGGGATCCCTATCCACACTGCATATGTAGCACTTAAGCTTGCATATGCCAACCCCGCCTACCACGGCTTTTCATACCCCGGAACCGGTCCTGCGCCACCCGAGAGCACAGTACTCCTCTAGTCTCCAGGCACGCCGGCCACGAGGGTACATGCTACTCTCGCCATCTCTCCACTCCCAGTGCGTGGTTATCGGTTCTAGCAGTAGAGCCACCGGAGTCAGAGGCTTCCCGTAGTATGTGGCTAGTTGCAAAGTCTTGATCACAGCAGGCCTAACAACGAACGGTCCCTAATATTTTTCCGTTAGAAATCATGCATTGGGACTCTAACCCAAGTACACTGGTAACTACCTGGTTTTCACATCACTTTCCCGATGCGACGAAAGTTGAGACTCTAACCCAAACAGTTGGCCAACCAAACGCGAAAACCCATCCCCGTTGATGACAATGAACTAGCTAGGAACACTGCCAACCAACAAGGACAAAAACCAGTCCCATAAAATGATTCAATTTCTTTGTACCATCACAGTTGAAAATAGCATTTTGCAAATCTAATCGTGAAGCATGGCTAAGCATTTTTCAATGCTTTTAAATAATCAGGTTTTCAGGTACTGATAAGTAATCAAGGATAGTAATGCATCAATTGGTTATCAATCAACTTCTACTAACCTAATGCAATAAATTAACTCAAGTGATAACATTTTTAAAACAATAAGGGAGGGGCAAATGCACCGGGGCTTGTCTGTTGCTTGTAACAGATAGAATCCCGGAGTCAATCACCGAGAATATCCACGTCCACCAAGTGAGAACCTTACTCGGTGCTTACTCCCGATGATAATCACTACACGAAATAATAATGCAATGCTTATCATGATGATATGGATGCCATGATGCAGGAGATGCATTAAATGGTGAAGTAATAAAAAAATAAACTTTATTTAGAAGGTTGAGTACAACTCTCTTCCACGATAAAGTTGCAAGCTAACAACCCAACTTATCGATTTTTGGCTCAGAGTTTTATTTCAATAGTTTTCGATAGTAAGATTAATCTATTCATAACCCAACTAACGAATTACTATTACTCAACTAGTGATGAGTTCAAACAACCGATCAAGTGTCAAGGATTATTTAGAGTTAATGATCCATGGTCAACATGCAATGCCAAGGTCACACCAATCCTAGGTCATTAGAGTTTCCGATTTTTATCAACTTATCAATTAGTCTATCATTTTAGCATTTAATTACTGCACAAAGCAATTCATTTTCTGCTTACAAAGTAAATGATCCACCACTCAGAATAGCAAGGTTCATATGTTCCAATGTATTTGATCAAAACTTGCATATTAATCAAATCATAAACATTCAATGCTAACAACCTTGTTTTAATTAAACAATTTATAGAGCATAAAATAATAATTACACAAACTATTCCAAATTTAACCCAAACTTTTTCTACAGATATATCTTATCCCAAAATAGTTCCCAGTTAAATTTCATGATGTTTGGATAATTATTCTAGCCTACAAAAATCTTAAAATTTCCATTCGTGAATTAAATTAGGCATTTTTACCATATTCATAAGGTGACCAAAACATTTTTTTTCTATTTTTCATGTATGAGCCTTAACACAGAGAACCTCCACGGTTTATTTCATCATTTTTGGAGCAACAATTAATTCCCTACAAAAATAATAAGGTGCCCTACTATCCTTATTATCAGAAATTTGGAAAATACAATTTAATTCGCAACTAAATGAAAACGGCCATTTGGCCCGAACCGGCCCAAAACCGCAGGCCGGCCCACGCGCCCTCTCTCTTTCCCGGCTGCTCCGTCGCGCCACTGGGCCAGCCTAGCTAGCCACTGCGCGGCCCAGCCGGCCCTCTCCTTTTTACCCGCGCCTGCATTGGACCGGCCCACATGGCCTGCTGGCCGGCCCACACGGCTCCACCTCCACCCCTTCTTCCTCCTTCGCACCGCTGACCGGCAGAGCGCGCGCGTGCGCGGCTCGACCGTCGAACTCGCCGGCGGCGGGTACTCCAGCGACGCTGAACACACCCTCGTGCACCCCTACGGAAAACACACTTTTCTAGAGAGTCGGACGGGCCCCTAGAACACTCAAGCGAGCTTAGCGGGCGGCCATGGCGGACAACAGCGGTGGCGCGACGCGTTCCCACTACCTTGACGCGATAGAGCTTAATTCGAAGATGCTACAAGTATTAGGGAATCACCTTGAGCCTCCTGCTCACGCTGGACGGGGACGAAGAGGGTACGAGACTCGCTAGTGACATCCATGGCGGACGTGGTGGCGTGCTCCGACGATGAGGACCGCGTTCCCACCCGGCCTGTCAAGAAAAAGATCAACCAGCTAGCCGAAGTGCAACGCCATGCCAAGGCAGAAAGGAAACGGAGGGAACCTTGAGGAGAAAAGCACCACAGTAACCCGACCGCGTGAGGACGAGCCGCGGCGGCGCCCCGGCCGGCTGCGGAGAAGAAAGAACTCGGCCTGATGACTCCGTCGATGGCAGGCTGCGATTCGAGGTTCAAAGTACGCGCACAGAAGAGGCGGTTCTAGCTGCGAGATGGATTGGACGATGGCTGCCTGTGCACGACGAATTCCGTCATCGCATCGAAGCTCGACGGCGGCAGCCGTGGAGAAGGAAAGGAAAAGAACGGCGGCTTCGAAGCTTTATAGATGGGAAGGGCTAGCGCAGCGCATGGCCGGGACCCCCGCGACCCCGACACGTCGACGCCCGGACCCGGCTGGCCCCGGGCAGCGCCGGCGTGCGGCACGCGCACGTGTGGCCCTGCCGCGCAGAGCAGAGCAGACCGGACCCCCCTTCCGCACTGTAGCAGAATCCAAGGTCAAAGCCTATTGTTGCCAATTACTCCCTAATCTACACAGCTATAGGAGATTCTCAAATAATAAAAGATGTGCCAAATTTCATGAAGATCAACTTTGTTTTTTTGAACCATATTCAAATTTTGAGTATTTTCGAAATTATGAAGAAGGGGGTAAATAGGACTTTTAAAATTTAAATGCAATCTGATTAAATTCTTAAAATTTTACTAAACAACTTGAATTTCTGTAAAAATAAAAGTTGTGCTACCTGTTGAGCTATACAACTCTCATTAATGGAGTTTGAGCAGATTCTTGATAGTTTTTGAAATAACATTTCAGATTTAAATTCCAAAACACTTATTAGGGTTTAATTTGAAATCTCAATACATAAGTTCAAAATCCCCAAATATAAAAGTTGTTTAACTTAAAAATCCTTATAACTTTCATTAAAGTAGTTTGCCCCAATTCTTGATAGTTTTTGAAATGATATTTTAAATTTAATTAAACAACCACTAATTGGGTTTTAATTTAAATTTCCACCAGTAAACTTTAAAATTTCTAAACATAAAAGTTGTTCCATTTTGCAAGGGCTAAAACTTTTATTAAAAGACCATCATCAGATTCCTACTAATTTTTGAATTTGTATTTTAAGTTTAAACTTTAAAACCTAGATTAAGATTTTATTTGAAATTATTTTTAATAACTTCAAAATTGCCCAAAATAGAAGTTGCTCAACTTTTAAAGATTTTCAATTTTTTTTAAGGCACAACACTTAATTCTATCTAGTTTTTGATTTAGGGTTTCGGGTCCGATTAGGGTTTTTAATTGTTTTTCCTTTTTATTTTCTATTTGGATTTAGAGGCATACATACAAACAAATATCTAAATCATAAAGTCACTCAAAGATGCCTAAGCACAATCACATGTGAAAATAAAAATTGTTTTAATTAGTGCACAGTGATCAGGTTTGATGCGGGATGATTTGCAACTAAGGATGATGACATGGTAGGTTTTAATTAACCGTAACACCAGGGGTGTTATAGCCTTCCCCCCTTAAAAGAAATCTCATCCCGAGATTTGATATAAGATAAAACATGACTCAACAAAGTAATGAAAAAGAAAATGTCTTGGGCAATCTAAACCCACCCGATACAAACTAACTAGGATACTTTACGTGCTACATCATCAGACAATTACATCTACAAGGTAGCGAAGAACTCGGGGAAGTTCTCGGCGAGATGGTCTTCAGATTCCCATGTGGCTTCTTCTTCAGAATGCTCACTCCATTGGATCTTGTACCATCTGGTTGTTGTCCTTCGCGTGACACGATCCTTTATGTCCAGTACTTGAATAGGATACTCCGAGTACGTTAATTTCGGTTCAAGTTCCACTCCTTCCACATCGATGACGTGGTCGGGTACTCGAAGACACCTCTTGAGTTGTGACACATGGAATACATTGTGTACATCTGAAAGATGCTCAGGCAACTGCAACTTATAAGCTACTTTTTCCACGCGTTCTATGATTAGGAAAGGTCCAACGTAATGCGGGGCCAACTTGCCTTTGACACCAAATCGATTGACTCCTTTCATTGGCGATACTTTCAAATACACGTAGTCTCCCACTTTGAATGCCAAGGGTCGACGCCTTTGATCAGCATAACTTTTCTGTCGAGACTATGCCACTTTCAAATTCTCTTGTATTAATCTGATCTTTTCTTCGGCTTCATTGACCAAATCAACGCCGTAAAACTATCTTTCTCCAGGTTCAGACCAATTCAATTCAACTCCTACCAAGTCAATAACCTGATTTGACACTTGAAGTTACTTCTCGAGTGGTGTCACATGAAATACATCCCATGCAGCTGACAAGTGTTCAGACGCCTGAGTTGGTAAGCTACTAGCCCACACTTCTCTTACTATCTGTTACGAGGAAGATTCTTATTTGACCTAATCAGTTGTCTCTCAACACTAAAACTTAAAACCTTATTTCTTCCAAATACAACCTTTACGAAGAATATCTTTTAAGGACCGTTGCAAGGAGTGTGAAGACACATTAATTGCGAGCTATAATGGTTCAGGAGCACCGACTACGATACCAGTGCGCACCCTGGTAAGATCTTATGTGGCTGTAGTCCACGGAAGATTCCAAATTTTGACACAGCACCATAGTCACGGGTCGAGAAACCATCATAGAACACAATTAAAGTAACCTCAGTAAAAAGAGAAAGTATATCGATTGTGGCTATGATGTAAAATGATCACAAACCTTGATACGAGCATATACCCTTCAGAATCTCATGTCACTGTGAGTTACAGGAGATCCCAGGTTGCTATATTGTATCGCAGCCGTAGATCACATTACATCGTAGCAAGATAGATTTGTTTTCACATAAAGCGCAAACAAAGAAATTTTATTAATTGTGATGCTATAGTATGTGACAACCCTAAACCTCGATACCCGCGCGTGCCTAGAAGAATCTCTGTGCGGCTATGGCACGCCAGGATCCCTTGGTTTCGACGCGGCACCGTGGTCACAGGTCACGACACCACTATAGGCACAACCTTAATGATTTTAGAATAACATGTTGGATTTGAGTGAGCGGTATGTATCGGATCGAGGTATGACACGTATGCAGATAAAGGTCATGGTTGAAAGGTCCTAAATGGCTAGAGGGTGGTGAATAGCCTATAAAAATCTACAAACAACACTTAACAAGGCGATTAGTAATAATAGCAAGCTTAGCAAACCACTAGCTCTAAACTACACTATGCAAGCCACCTAGACAAGTATACTACACTATGATCACTAGTTCACACTCAAAGGCTATGTCACTACTAAACACTACTGCTAAGTGAGCAACTAACTAACAAACTACACAAGAGAGTAAGTACACAAAAGTAGAGAGTAAAGATGATTTCAATACCCCCGGTGTAGAGAAGATATGAAGTCCAATATAACCAATCAATCAAATACAAGAGAAATCCTCGGTAGAGAGATGACACAAGATTTTTTACCGAGGTTCACTTGCTTGCTGGCAAGCTAGTCCTCGTTGTAGCGATACACCCACTTGGAGGTTCACGCGCTAATTGGCATCACACGCCAAACCCTTCTCAAGGGTGCCGCACAACCAACACAAGATGGGGATCCACCAAGCTACGAGCAATCCACTAAAGATGCCTTTTGCGATCTCCCGCGGGGATAGGCTCAAGAACCCCTCACAATACCTTGATCGGAGGCAGAGACAATCACCAACTCCCCTCAACGATCCTCGCAGCTCCAAGCCGTCTAGGAGTCGGCAAAACTCCAAGAGTAATGAGAGAAACCGCTGCGAATCACCACTACCAAGTGCCTCTAGATGATCTCTATCAATGCAATGCACTTGATGCTCTCCAAACTCACCAAATGATGAACACAATCAAGTAGGATGAGTGAGAGTGGAGTGGGAAGGCTCACAAGTATGCTATGATGTTCAGGAGTGCCAAGAGCTGCTCCCCAAACCGGCCAAGTGACTATTTATAAGCCACACACAAAGAACTAGCCGTTTAGACTTTTCTGCGTACCGTCGGACTGTCCGACGGCCAGACCGTCGGACTAATCAGCACGGTCCGACGCCCCGGATGAACGCCACGTGTCACTAGCCGTTTGAAGTCGAACGTTGGATCACAACGGCTAACTTTCCACGCTAAACGAACCGTCGGACTGTAGGCCGTCGGACCAATCCTTACGGTCCGATGCCCACCGCCGTTGCACCGTCGGACTGAAAATACACGGTGCGTCGGACCAAACGAAACCACGGTCCGACGTTTCCAGAGAGCTCCCCGAGCCCTGAAAACCGTCGGACGTTGGTCCGACGCTCACCGTCGGACTAACGCCGAGAGTCCGATGCTCCTCTGCTCTCCACGTGTCGACCTGCTGTGGCTCTGCACCGTCGGACCCTGAGGACAATGGTCCGACGCTCCGAAATCAAGCGTCCGACGCTTGATGAAGGGGTTAGCCGTTGGACCGAAGACAATGGTCCGACGCTCAGTCAAGTTAGAGTCCGACGCTCGTTTTTCTTATTGAAACGTTTCCGAAATTCGCCGAATCCTGCCTCGCAAGCTCGACAGGAGGAAGAGAGGACTAAATCCTCTCTAACCCTCAAACTTCACCCCGTTTCTTAAGGCACTAACACTCCAAAATATTTCTCACTTAGGTGCACGTGTGTTAGCCTTTTCAAAGAGTTTTCCACGGCTCAAGTTAGTGTCACTAGCATCTATATGCATATGCAATGATCATGAACACCTAGTGGCACTTGATAACCATATTTCATCAACGATTTCGCCCCTCTTGATAGTATGGCTATCTAGCCTAAATGTGATCACTCCCTCTATGGAGTCTTGATCACCAAAAGCAAAAGAGCTCCTATGGATTGTACCTTTGCCTTGAGCTCCTAGCTTTTTCACCATCTTTTGATGAAGCTTATGGACTCCTTTTGATGATGAACTTATACCATTTGTATGGATGCCGTCATTGCCCTTCACTTGTGGCCTCCACCGACCCGGTCCTTTGCTCCATCTTGCCATTTGCTAATCAATTCTCATGAAACACTTAGAGCAATCGTTAGCAAAGTAGGTTTCATCAATTATCCAAAAACCAAACATGGGCTTTCAATGGTCTAGTGCTAGGATTTTCGTACAGAGTATGTGGGTGAATTGGAGTGCATCATAAAGTTTTCCAAAGGAGTAAATTTTCAAACTGGATGTCAAGATATTTAATAATTAGCCAGGAATCCATAAAATAACAGTGAATCCTCAGCAGATCGCAGATACCGTTTCCAAGTGATTGGATCTTAGGTATCATTTCCAAATTAGTTCCCGTTATTTTATCAGATGAAGTTCAGATGATTGCAAGGATAAAGAATCTTGAAAATTCGGAGAGATCATATGTGAATTCTCAAAGTGGGTTTTAATATAGTTATAAAGAGCAAAAGGATTTTGAAACTCGTGAAGAAATATGAACACGAATTCTTGTAAAAGATATTTGAAAGGGAGTGAAAGCACATTAATTGCAGGCTAGGATCATGATCATCAACCCTGACAACAGCGAGCATCCGGCAGTAATTTTCCATGGTTGCGATCCATAGGAGACCCCAGATTTCGACGCTGTGTCATGGTCTTGAAGCATGATATCCCATAGACTACAATTACAATAGCTTTCAATCAACACATGTTGATGAACGGTTTTAAAGAAATAGTATATGTGACGAAAGGAGGAAATCAGGACTGACATATGCGTAGGTTTGGACAGTCAAAGATTTATCAAGTGTTTCGGGTCGAGTTGAATGCATCCAGAAGTTTCCCAAGGACTGGAAACTTTTGGAGCGAAGTTTAACGAGAATTGTAAAACCTAGTCTTATGAAAAAATTTACCAACTTTTGACACACCTAACACTCATAAGCTTAAGTAGGAAACAATTTGACAAAGGATTATCCGAGGTTTACATATTAGTTTACATTGACTACTAGCTTAGGTCGACTTACTCCAACTTATTGAACTACTATTACACCAGTTTCCTACCGACACAGGGTTTTAGATTACAGGGACACTTAACCTCAGACTTGACCTGATCTGACACTGGGTCTAGGAGACTATCTATCTTCATAAACTAATCGACCTGACCACTCACTACCTCTGACTCTGAGCCACTCGCTACTTCCTCCAACTCTTCATCGGCATTCTCTGCTGAACCAGACTCTTCCTGATGGTCAGCTGCTGGAACCTCTATATTTGGAATTGGATAATTCATGGCATGGAGCATTTGCACTTCTCGTTGCAGATCGGCAATATTCTGATGGGCTGCCTGAAGCTGTTGCTGATAGGTGTTATGCAGGCCCCAAAATATCGCATCCTGATGCTACAGATATCCAACAGTCTCTTTAAGACCTTCTCTTGCCATTACGGCATAAGAATGAGCTTCTTCGCGCTGCTGGATGAGAAGTCCTGTCTGAAGGTGAAGACTATCCACCAGACTCTCCAGTTCTTCTATGCGATGTCGGTCTGCTTGTCGCTGGGCTTCGAGTGCTTCTATCTGGACATCTAGTCCGATCTTTTCTACATTATTGATCTGAGCAGCCTCTTGCCATTTTAGGGCTTTCTTACTGGCCTTCTTCTCCTTGAATTCTGTACTCTTGAGTGCTTCATAACAATCAGAGTAAAGTTCCTGCCACTCCTCGCGTCCTCGCTCACGGGTCAGATAGAGGTTAAGGACAGCTAGCATAGCTCGAGTAGTGGCTACCAAAATGGGATCCTGCTGATCAGACTTTTCTTCCAATTGTTTGGCTTGTCGTTGAAGACAATCCCAATTCCCTGGTGCCTCTGACGGAAACATTCTCAGAGTAGAAACTCTGACTTCTTTCTGACACCTGAAGCAGATCTTTCTCAGGACTTCCATTGCTGTAGCCTGAGCTCCTTCCCAGAGACTCATACCTTCAGCCTACGCTTCCCATGCTAGAGTGACATGCACTCAGTGTTTTTCAACATAGGGCATACTTAAGGAGCTAATCCACTATTAAGCTCAAAACCTAACTATAGATCGATCGAAAGAATCAAGAAAAGATTGCATAGAATGAATGAGAAAAGTTCAGAAACAACTCGGACCAAACTACCCCATTAATTTTATTCATTCGAAATTATTTTGAAGTTTTTGTAAAGTAATACTACAAGTACTTTACAATGAAATACTCTGATACCACTTGTGACAAAACCGCCTTAATCATAGGGCCCACGTGCACTGTCATCGTCCCTAAGGACCCATGATCAGTCTGCACGAGTTCCCCTTGACCTAGGTGGCCTGCCGGGTTCCCTAGGAAACCCTAATCTCCCAAGGATCTCATTGTAAGCATTGCAGTATTACAACAGTTTACACAAATAATTTGAATCAGAGTACAAGGTGCGGAAGTATTACATAAACATAGATTACAAATGGGAATTACATTATCCCAACCAGAATTCCGTAGTGGAGTAGCATCATATAACTAGACACCTCGCCCAAGGGTTATACACATCTTCATCCATGCACGATCCGTCAAACCGGCACGGTCCCACGTAAAACTGTACACTAAGCTCACCTGTAACAGGGGTTAACAAACCCTGAGTACTGGGGTACTCCGCAAGACTTACCCGACTAAGAAAAGGAATAAGACTCTGGAACGCAGGCTGAGGGGAGTCAAGGTAAGGCTTAGCAAGAGTCAAAGGATTTTGCAGAAAAGCAATACTAATCCTATTTTCAGTATTTTATCTCAATAATATTATTAATCATTAACCATATCTCCAAGTTTTTTCTCATATATCAACATTCTTTCATTTACTTTATCCATTCAAAAACATCCTAGTTTCGAACCACTCTTCGCTGTAGGTGTGAGGATCAAGTCTCCATAACCGAGGAGCAATGACGATTCGAATCAATTAATACCCAGCTGGGGATCCCTATCCACACTGCATATGTGGCACTTAAGCTTGCATATGCCAACCCCGCCTACCACGGCTTTTCATACCCCGGAACCGGTCCTGCACCACCCGAGAACACAGTACTCCTCTAGTCTCCAGGCACGCCGGCCACGAGGGTACACGCTACTCTCGCCATCTCTCCACTCCCAGTGCGTGGTTGTCGGTACCAGCAGTAGAGCCACCGGAGTCAGAGGCTTCCCATAGTATGTGGCTAGTTGCAAAGTCTTGATCACAGCAGGCCTGACAACGAACGGTCCCTAATATTTTTCCGTTAGAAACCATGCATTGGGACTCTAACCCAAGTACACTGGTAACTACCCGGTTTTCACATCCCTTTCCCAATGGCGACGAAAGTTGGGACTCTAACCCAAACAGTTGACCAACTAAACGAAAAAACCCATCCCCGTTGATAACAATGAACTAGCTAGGAATACTGCCAACCAACAAGGACAAAAACTAGTCCTGTAAAGTGATTCAATTTCTTTGTACCATCACAGTTGAAAATAGCATTTTGCAAATCTAACCGTGAAGCATGGCTAAGCATTTTTCAATACTTTTAAATAATCAGGTTTTCAGGTACTGATAAGTAGCCAAGGATGGTAATGCATCAATTGGTTATCAATCAACTCCTATTAACCTAATGCAATAAATTAACTCAAGTGATAACATTTTTAAAACAACAAGGGAGGGGCAAATGCACCGGGTGTAACACCCCTGGTGTTACTGTAACTAAAACCTGCCACGTCATCATGATCGCATGCAAATCATTCCACATTTAACTCTGTTAAGATGCATCAACTAAAATAACTTTTATTCTTGCATGTGATTGTGCATAGTTGCTTTAGAGTGACTTATTATGTAAATGCTTATATTGGTGAGTATTTATCTAAATTCATTTGGAAATTAAAAAGAAAATCAGTTATAAATCCTAATCGGACCCAAAATCCTAATTTTAAAACTAAGATGAATTAGACATTGGGCCTTAAACAAAAGTAGTACATCTTTAAAAGTTAAGCAAATTCTATCTTGGGTAATTTTGAGGTTAGTAAATAAAATTTCAAATAAAACTCGTCTATGTTTAAAAATGTAAATTTGAAATACAAATTTAAAGACTATGGGAAATCTAAGGAAAATGCCTTAATAAAAGTTGTAGGCCTAATAAAATGGAACAACTTTCATGTTGGGTGACTTTGAAGTTATTAAGTGGGATTTCAAATTAAACCCTAATTAGTGTTTTGAAATTCAAATTTGAAATCCAATTTCAAATTCTATCAAGAATCTGACCAAACACCTTGAATGAAAGTTGTAAGGCTTGTCAAGTAGCACAACTTTTATTTTTTGGGTATTTTCAACTTATTTAGAAAAATCTTGAGAAATTGATTGGATTAGAAATTAAATTCAAAACCCCTCTTTACCCCTTTTTGAATTATTCAAAATTCATTCAAAATTTGAAATTAGTTCAAGAACCAAAGTTGTTCAGAATAAAATTATCCACAACTTTTACATTGGTGATTTCTAGACTTGTTATATAAAATAAAAAGTAATTGCAGAAAATATCTTGGGAGAGTTATGAGAGCTACAGTAGTCGTCCCTGTTCTTCCTCTGTATGTGGTCATGGCGCCGGCAGGGGGCCGCGCGGCGTGCGCGTTGCCGGTCGTCCTGGCTGCCGGGCCTGTGTTAGATGAAGGGGAACAAGTCGTGGGGACCCCGAACATCTCCTGCGTGCGCCGTGGTCGTATTTAAGCCGCTGGTGACCGTCCCCTTCTTCTTCCTTTCCTTCACGGTCGCCGTCGGCAGCGCACGGTGCTCAACAAAATTCCTCGTCCTCGAGTCACCACACACCTCTCCATCTCTCAGCCCGCCCTAGCTCCTTCTTGCGTTTCGTTTGAGACAGGTGGCGCGTCCCCTCGTTGCCGGAATCACCGACGTGGCCTAGTTCTTCCTCACGGCCGGCGGGGGCGCCACCGCGACCCGCTCACCGTGACCAGCCGCCCTGGGTCATCTTCTCTCCCTTTTCTCTTGCGTTTTCGACTTCTCTTGGCTCGGCGTTGCTTATGCGCGTGGTATGTCCCTGTGTCTTGGCTCGACAGACGTCGGTACACCGCCATGCCGACCGGAGAACGCTGCCGTGAGCTCGGCCACCACCAATAAGTTGCTTTCGGGCCGTCTTTCTCCCAACCTATGTGCGCATCAACGACTGGTGAGCTCCGTGTTCCTCTTGGTGTAGCCCATTTGGTTCCTTGTAGCCTGCTGCGGCCGGAACGCGTCTTGCCGGCGAGCTCCGGCCGATCGTCTGCCATTGTCGTGTCTGGCTCTGCCCCGCATCCTTTACGACCAACCGAACGGTTTGTTGGTTTCGTGGGGGCAGTGGAGAGTACATGGGGAAGTCTAACCTCACCAGCGTGACCGCCGCCGGCGAGCTCGACGGCCAAGCCGCGCGCGCGTGCTCTGCCGCTCGGCAGCGTGAGGAAGGGAGAAGAGAATGGGGGGGGTGTTGGGCCGCTGTGGACCGGCCTGTTTGTGGCCCAGCTGGTTCAGGCCAGTCGAGCTGGGCCTCTCGGCCTGCGCTGTTGGACCGATTTGGGCCACTTTAGGTCTGAGAGGCTTTTGCCTTTTATTTAGTTTTATTTATTTTTTTAAATGTGTTGATATTGTTATTTTCATAGTCATTTCTTGGAGCACGATAAAATCATGAAAATATTTTCATATACTCTCTGCAGTATGTAGTATTTAATAAAAATATAAAATATAAAATTTGGGTGTTTTCGGTATATAGTAAAAATATGCCTTTTAATTGATACATGAAGCTTCTAGGATTTTTATAGGCCTATATAATTACTCAAAAATCATGAAATTTAAATGAGCACTGTTTTAGGGTATGAAATATCTATAGAAAAAGTTTGAGCCCAAATGGAAATAGTTTATTTATTTATTGATTAATGCGCTGTTAATTGATAAATAAAATAAATAGAAACCCTAATTCCTTTAGGAACTGTGTGAACTTTTAGAGTTGGTTGTAAGACCTTGGGACACAAAATCACTACTGTTCCTTGGCATCTTGATTACCTTTGTAGTTGCAATCCGTGGGTTAGTGGATAATTAATATGTTTTATGCAAATACTCGTTAGTGGGTGCATGGATGTTGCTTTAGTTATTTCTTGGATGCAACTTCATGGGTAAAAAGGAATAGATAAACACGCTTCTTATAGTAAGATGATGATAATAATCCTTCCTTAAATGAACATAGAATAAATTGTTTTACGAGATAATTACATGAAACCCTAATTGTTAATAAAACAAGTTAGTTTGCTGGCTTGCAACTTTATCGTGAAGGAAAGTTGTACTCAACTTTCTGAATTAAGTTTACTTTTTATTAATTCACGATTTAGTGCATCTCCTGCATCATGGCATACATATAATTATATTGAGAATTGTATTATTATTACGTGTAGTAATCGGGTTTTTAGGAGGATTGTTGATTGCTTCTCGACGGAAGGATTATTCGTCAGGAGAAGTCAAGCGGATTTTCTCTGGTTTTCTGGCAGAAGTGACAGACCTGCAACACAGGCAAGCCCCGGTGCATTCAGCCCCTCACCTTGTGATTTGAAAAACGTTTATAACTTGAGTTAATCTACTGCATTAAGTTGATAGGAGTTGATTGATAACCCAATTGCTGCATTACCAACCTTGACCACTGAAATATCTGGAACTCATTTTAAAATAAAATGTTTGAAAATGCTTAGCTCTGCTCGAATAAATTAGAGTTCCATAAAATGCTACTTTTGAGTTATTGTGATACCTATGTGCCATTGATTAATTCACGAAAAAGGGAATTGGCATATTCTCATTCGGTGGCTGTGCACCTGATCAGTACATTGTCACCGACGAGAAGGGATTTTCTTGCTAGGTGGTTGTGAATTTGGGTTAGAGTCCCAATGCTTGACCACTGGCGGAAAAAGGGATTCGAAAACCGTTGGGACACCTGTACTTGGGTTAGAGTCCCAATGCAGTGTCGCTTGCGGAAAAAGAATTAGGGACCGTTCGTTGTAGGCCTGCTGTGATCGAGACTTTGCAACTAACCACATACTACGGAAAGCCTCTGACTCCGGTGGCCCTACTGCTTGAACCGACAACCACGCACTGGGAGTGGAGAGATGGCGAGAGTAGCGTGTACCCTTGTGGCCGGCGTGCCTGGAGAGGAGAGGAGTACTGTGCTCTCGGGTGGCGCAGGACCGGTTCAGGGGTAGGATAAGCCGTGGTAGGCGGGGTTGGCATATACAAGCTTAAGTGCTACATATGCAGTGTGGATAGGGATCCCCAGCTGGGTACTAATCGATTTGAATCGTCGTTGCTCCTCGGATATGGAGACTTGATCCTTTGACCTACAATTGAAAAGTGGTTCGGAACTAGGTGTTTTTGAGAATAATTAAGAATTTGAAAGTATGATGATACATGAGAATGGATTTGGAATTATGGATTATGATTAAAATAAGACTGAGTAAAATATTGAAATAGGATAGTAATGCTTTTCTGCAAAACCCTTTGACTCTTGCTCAAGCCTTACCTTGACTCCCTCAGCCTGCATTCCTGAGTCTAATTTTACACTTTTTTTATCGGGTAAGTCTTGTGGAGTACCCCAGTACTCAGGGTTTGTTAACCCCTGTTGCAGGTGAGCCGAGTGTACAATCATGCGTGGGATCGTGCCGGTCAATGGATCGTGCATGGATGGAGGTGTAAACGGTATAACCCTTGGGCAGGGTGTCTAGTTGTACAATGCTACTCCACTACGAAACTCTGGTTTGTGATAATATCAATTTGTATTTGTAATCTATGTTTATGTAATACTTCCTCACCTTGTACTCTGATTCAACTTATTTGTGTAAACTGTTGTAATACTTGCAAGGCTTATAATGAGATCCTCGGAAAGTTAAGGTTTCCTAGGGAACCCGGCAGGCCACCTAGGTTAAGGGGAAACTCGTGCAGACTGATCATGGGTCCTTAGGGACGATGACAGTGCACGTGGGCCCTATGATTAAGGCGGTTCTGTCACAAGTGGTATCAGAGCATTTCATTGTAAAGTACTTGCAGTATTACTTTACAAAAACTTCAAAATGATTTCAAATGAATAAAATTAATGGGGTAGTTTGGTCCAAGTTATTTCTAAACTTTCCTCATTCATTCTATGCAACCTTTCCTTGATTATTTCTAAAGGTCTATAAGTAGGTCTTGAGTTTAGTAGTGGATTAGTTCACCAAGTATGCCCTATATTGGAAAACATTGAGTGCTTATCACTCTAGTAATTAATTTAATCAGTATAATACGTATATATCGGAGTATTCTGGATTGCGTTGGAACGCTCATGCATCATGACATTATAACTACTAATAATACCCCCGATATGAAATATATATCTCTACTTCATAAAATAAAACCTATTTCCAAATATATTTTGTTAAAAACAAGTTCTTACCTTCCCCTCAATAGATGGATCCGCAAGACCCTGCTACTGGAATTGACAACTGCCTGATCGTGATGAAACTCCTACCGTGAGGTGGCAATCATTGCAGGAAGTAGGTTACTTGAGACCATTAAAGCATTTTAGTCCCGCACTGTTCTCCTTGGTCGGTCAAGATTTGAAGTGTCCCTAAAAGACCTAGCCAGAGCGTTAACAATGGATCAACTACAACATTACTTTCGAAAACTTTTAAAAGTTTTATAAATTGAAACTAATGCCTCTTCTAGCTCTCCTTATGCTTGCTGAAAGATCTGGTGACAAATTCGGACAATTTAAGTGAAAGACGGATTTCGAAAACCAATTTGATTGCAAAAGTCATGCCGGCTTTGTTTAAAGTAAACGAAGGAAAGGGATGCTTGATTTGAAAACTAAACCATTCGAACCAAGCTTTCAAAAATTGTTTCAGGAAATGAGACATTCGAAATATTCTGCTTTCAAAACTCGTATCGATTTTTAAAATTGTCTTCATTTTGTTTCCGATTCTAAAGTCTCACAAAAATGCTTCCCAATTTCCAAATAAGATTTCAATTCCATCATCTTGAAAGGTTTTTGGCAAGTGTACAACGTTTTCTACAAAATTGTTTTGACTCCGCATACCACCATTGTTAAAACACATTTGATCAAAACTCCATTGCAAAGAGATTATGAAACGACTCAATTTCTAAAATTCTTTCTTTCAAAGGTTGCCAATACCTAAGGATTTTAAAAGAACGATCTTCTAAATCATTTAAAAATAATTGTTCAAAAGGCTCTTTTTTCTTCTCTTGCTTGGAGTATCAAACTGATTCTAGTACCTCGATGGGATAGGTCGTTCCCGACCTACGGTACCGCTACGGAACTTGAGGCCCCATGTGTGATGCATCCACATGGCTTGTCGCCGAGCGTATGCGGGTATCGTGGTATGATCGTGACCGCTCTCAAATGGTACTGGGCACAACTGAATTTTCAAGTTAGGCTTTGTTAAAAATCTTCTTGCAAAGGAAAAACCACTGCTATTTACTTGAGAGTTATTATAATTGTAGTCTATGGGATATCATGATCCATGACCATGAAGTAGCGTCGAAATGTGGGGTCTCTTATGGATCGCGACCATAGAAAGTCACCGCTGGACGCTCGCTGTTACCAGGGTTGATGGTCATGATCCTAGCCTGCAATTAATGTGCTTTCACTCTATTTCAAGTACCTTTCACGAAATTCATATCCATATTTCTTCATGAATTTCAACATTCTTTTGCTATTCATAACAATACTAAAACCTACTTTGAGAATTCACATCTGATCTCTTCGAATACTCAAAGTTTTTGTCCTTGCAATCACCTTAATCTCATCCGATAAAATAACGGGAACCGATTTGGAAATGGTACCTAAGATCCAATCACTTGAAAATGGTATCTGCGATCCGCTGAGGATTCCCTGTTGTTTTATGGATTCCTGGTTATTTATAAATACCTTGAGATCTATTTGAAAATTCACTTCTTCAGAAACTTTAGGATGCACTTAAATTCACCCACAGACTCAGTACGAAAACTAGCACTAGACCATGACTTTTTATCTTTATACGTGTCATGCCTCGATCCGACATGTACCGCTCATTCAAATCCAACATGTTATTCCAAAATCGCTATGGTTGTGCCTATAATAGTGCCATGACCTGTGACCACGGTGCCGTGTCGGAACATAGGGTCTCTTGCGTGCCATGGCCACACGAGATTCTACTAGGCACGTGCAGGTATCGAGGTTTAAGGTTGTGATCTACTATAGCCTTACAACTAAAAAGCGCTATTCCGTTTGCTGTGGTGTAACATGATCTACAGCTGCGATACAATAATAGCAACCTGGAATCTCATGTGACTCGAGACTGCATGAGGTTTTAAAAGGCTATATGCTTGTATCAAGGTCCTTGGTCACTTTACACCATAGCCACAATCGATACACTTTCTCTTTCACTGAGGTTACTTTAAATTATGTTTTATGATGGTATCTCGACCCATGACTATGATGCCGTGTCGAAGCTTGGAATCTTATGTGGACTGCAGCCACATAAGGTATTACCAGGGTACGCACTGGTATCGTAATCGGTGCTCCTAAACCATTATAGCTCGCAATTAATGTGCCTCACTTTCCTTAAAACCCACCCTTAAAAGTTATTCTTTGTAAAGGTTTTTTTTGAAAAACAAAAGTAAAGGTTTCTAGTGTTGAGAGACAACTGATTAGGTCAAATAAGAATCTTCAATATAACCGTTAGGAAGAAAGGTGTGGGCTAGTAGCTTACCAACTCAAGCGCCTGAACACTTGTCAGCTGCACGGGATGTATTTCATGTGTCACCACTGAGAAGTAGCTTCAAGTATCCAATCGGGTTATTGACTTGGTAGGAGTTGCATTGAACCAGATCTGACACATTCCGAATATCCAGTGTGAGTCATTAATAAAAAAGAGGTCGTGTTACTCGAAGAACTTCAACAAGGTGGTACAAGTACAATGGAAATCAACCTTTAGGAGAAGAAGCGACCCGAGAAATCAAAGAATTCCCCCTCTAGAAACTTTCCTAACTTCTTTGCTACTCGTTAAATATAATTCTCGCTTTTCAAGTTTAAAAAAAATGTAAACCCCTACTTGCCTTATAGTCAAGTTTGAAAACTATTTACTTGACACATGTCCTTTTCCATTACTAAACTAAAGCTTTAGCCGTATCTTAAATCTCGAGGCGAGATTTATTTAAGGGGGGAAGGCTGTAACACCCCTGGTGTTACTGTAACTAAAACCTGCCACGTCATCATGATCGCATGCAAATCATTCCGCATTTAACTCTGTTAAGATGCATCAACTAAAATAACTTTTATTCTTGCATGTGATTGTGCATAGGTGCTTTAGAGTGACTTATTATGTAAATGCTTATGTTGGTGAGTATTTATCTAAATTCATTTGGAAATTAAAAAGAAAATCAGTTATAAATCCTAATCGGACCCAAAACCCTAATTTTAAAACTAAGATGAATTAGACATTGGGCCTTAAACAAAAGTAGTACATCTTTAAAAGTTAAGCAAATTCTATCTTGGGTAATTTTGAGGTTAGTAAATAAAATTTCAAATAAAACTCTAGTCTATGTTTAAAAATGTAAATTTGAAATACAAATTTAAAGACTATGGGAAATCTGAGGAAAATGCCTTAATAAAAGTTGTAGGCCTAATAAAATGGAACAACTTTCATGTTGGGTGACTTTGAAGTTATTAAGTGAGATTTCAAATTAAACCCTAATTAGTGTTTTAAAATTCGAATTTGAAATCCAATTTCAAATTCTATCAAGAATCTGACCAAACACCTTTAATGAAAGTTGTAAGGCTCGGTGGTTGTGAATTTGGGTTAGAGTCCCAATGTTTGACCACCGGCGGAAAAAGGGATTCGAAAACCGTTGGGACACCTGTACTTGGGTTAGAGTCCCAATGCAGTGTCGCCTGCGAAAAAAGAATTAGGGACCGTTCGTTGTAGGCCTGCTGTGATCGAGACTTTGCAACTAGCCACATACTACGGAAAGCCTCTGACTCCGGTGGCCCTACTGCTTGAACCGACAACCACGCACTGGGAGTGGAGAGATGGCGAGAGTAGTGTGTACCCTCGTGGCCGGCGTGCCTGGAGAGGAGAGGAGTACTGTGCTCTCGGGTGGCGCAGGACCGGTTCAAGGGTAGGATAAGCCGTGGTAGGCGAGGTTGGCATATACAAGCTTAAGTGCTACATATGCAGTGTGGATAGGGATCCCCAGCTGGGTACTAATCGATTTGAATCGTCGTTGCTCCTCGGATATGGAGACTTGATCCTTTGACCTACAATTGAAAAGTGGTTCGGAACTAGGTGTTTTTGAGAATAATTAAGAATTTGAAAGTATGATGATACATGAGAATGGATTTGGAATTATGGATTATGATTAAAATAAGACTGAGTAAAATATTGAAATAGAATAGTAATGCTTTTCTGCAAAACCCTTTGACTCTTGCTCAAGCCTTACCTTGACTCCCTCAGCCTGCATTCCTGAGTCTAATTTTACACTTTTTTTTATCGGGTAAGTCTTGTGGAGTACCCCAGTACTCAGGGTTTGTTAACCCCTGTTGCAGGTGAGCCGAGTGTACAGTCATGCGTGGGATCGTGCCGGTCAATGGATCGTGCATGGATGGAGGTGTAAATGGTATAACCCTTGGGCAGGGTGTCTAGTTGTACAATGCTACTCCACTACGAAACTCTGGTTTGGGATAATATCAATTTGTATTTGTAATCTATGTTTATGTAATACTTTCACACCTTGTACTCTGATTCAACTTATTTGTGTAAACTGTTGTAATACTTGCAAGGCTTACAATGAGATCCTCGGGAAGTTAAGGTTTCCTAGGGAACCTGGCAGGCCACCTAGGTCAAGGGGAAACTCGTGCAGACTGATCATGGGTCCTTGGGGACGATGACAGTGCACGTGGGCCCTATGATTAAGGCGGTTCTGTCACACCGGGGCTTACCTGTTGCTTGTAACAGATAGAATCCCGGAGTCAATCACCGAGAATATCCACGTCCACCGAGTGAGAACCTTACTCGGTGCTTACTCCCGTTGATAATCACCACGCGTTCACTACACGAAATAATAATGTAATGCTTATCATGATGATATGGATGCCATGATGTAGGAGATGCATTAAATGGTGAAGTAATAAAAAAATAAACTTTATTTAGAAGGTTGAGTACAACTCTCTTCCACGATAAAGTTGCAAGCTAACAACCCAACTTTTCGATTTTCGGCTCAGAGTTTTATTTCAATAGTTGTCGATAGTAAGATTAATCTATTCATAACCCAACTAACGAATTACTATTACTCAACTAGTGATGAGTTCAAACAACCGATCAAGTGTCAAGGATTATTTAGAGTTAATGATCCATGTTCAACATACAATGCCAAGGTCACACCAATCCTAGGTCATTAGAGTTTCCGATTTTTATCAACTTATCAATTAGTATATCGTTTTAGCATTTAATTACTACACAAAGCAATTCATTTTCTGCTTACAAAGTAAATGATCCACCACTCGGAATAGCAAGGCTCATATGTTCCAATGTATTGGATCAAAACTTGCATATTAATCAAATCATAAACATTCAATGCTAACAACCTTGTTTTAATTAAACAATTTATAGAGCATAAAATAATAATTACACAAACTATTCCAAATTTAACCCAAACTTTTTCTACAGATATATCTTATCCCAAAATAGTTCCTAGTTAAATTTCATGATTTTTGGATAATTATTCTAGCCTACAAAAATCTTAAAAGTTCCATTCGTGAATTAAATTAGGAATTTTTACCATATTCATAAGGTGACCAAAACATTTTTTTCCTATTTTTCATGTATGAGCCTTAACACAGAGAACCTCCACGGTTTATTTCATCATTTTTGGAGCAACAATTAATTCCCTACAAAAATAACAAGGTGCCCTACTATCCTTATTATCAGAAATTTGGAAAATACAATTTAATTCGCAACTAAATAAAAACGGCCATTTGGCCCGAACCGGCCCAAAACCGCAGGCCGGCCCACGCGCCCTCTCTCTTTCCCGGCTGCTCCGTCGCGCCACTGGGCCAGCCCAACTAGCCACTGCGCGGCCCAGCCGGCCCTCTCCTTTTTACCCGCGCCTGCATTGGACCGGCCCACACGGCTCCACCTCCACCCCTTCTTCCTCCTCCGTACCGCCGACCGGTAGAGCGCGCGCGTGCGAGGCTCGACCGTTGACTCGCCGGCGGCGGGTACTCCGGCGACGCTGAACACACCCTCGTGCACCCCTATGGAAAACACACTTTTCTAGAGAGTCGGACGGGCCCCTAGAACACTCAAGCGAGCTTAGCGGGCGGCCATGGCGGACAACCGCGGCGGCGCGACGCGTTCCCACCACCTCGACGCGATAGAGCTTAACTCGAAGATGCTACAAGTATTAGGGAATCACCTTGAGCCTCCTGCTCACGCTGGACGGGGACGAAGAGGGTACGAGACTCGCTAGTGACATCCATGGCGGACGCGATGGCGTGCTCCGACGATGAGGACTGCGTTCCCACCCGGCCTGTCAAGAAAAAGATCAACCAGCTAGCCGAAGTGGAACGCCATGCCAAGGCAGAAAGGAAACGGAGGGACCCTTGAGGAGAAAAGCACCACAGTGACCCGACCGCGTGAGGACGAGCCGCGGCGGCGCCCCGGCGGGCTGCGGAGAAGAAAGAACTCGGCCTGACGACTCCGTCGATGGCAGGCTGCGATTCGAGGCTCAAAGTACGCGCACGGAAGAGGCGGTTCTAGCTGCGAGATGGATTGGACGATGGCTACCTGTGCATGACGAATTCCGTCGTCGCATCGAAGCTTGACGGCGGCCGCCGTGGAGAAGGAAAGGAAAAGAACGGCGGCTTCGAAGCTTTATAGATGGGAAGGGCTGGCGCAGCGCGTGGCCGGGACCCCCGTGACCCCCACACATCGGCGCCCGGACCCGGCCGGCCCCGGGCGGCGCCGGCGTCAGAGCAGAGCAGAGCAGACCGGACCCCCCCTTCCGCACTGTAGCAGAATCCAAGGTCAAAGTCTATTGTTGCCAATTACTCCCTAATCTACACAGCTACAGGAGATTCTCAAAAAATAAAAGATGTGCCAAATTTAATGATGATCAACTTTGTTTTTTGAACCATATTCAAATTTTGAGTATTTTCGAAATTATGAAGAAGGGGGCAAATAGGACTTTTAAAATTTAAATGCAATCCGATTAAATTCTCAAAATTTTACTAAACAACTTGAATTTCTGTAAAAATAAAAGTTGTGCTACTTGTTGAGCTATACAACTCTCATTAATGGAGTTTGAGCAGATTCTTGATAGTTTTTGAAATAACATTTCAAATTTAAATTTCAATACACTTATTAGGGTTTAATTTGAAATATCAATACATAAGTTCAAAATCCCCAAATATAAAAGTTGTTTAACTTAAAAATCCTTACAACTTTTATTAAAGTAGTTTGCCCCAATTCTTGATAGTTTTTGAAATGACATTTTAAATTTAATTAAACAACCACTAATTGGGTTTTAATTTAAATTTTCACCAGTAAACTTTAAAATTTCTAAACATGAAAGTTGTTCCATTTTGTAAGGGCTAAAACTTTTATTAAAGACCATCATCAGATTCCTACTAATTTTTGAATTTGTATTTCAAGTTTAAACTTTAAAACCTAGATTAAGATTTTATTTGAAATTATTTTTAATAACTTCAAAATTGCCCAAAATAGAAGTTGCTCAACTTTTAAAGATTTTCAATTTTTGTTTAAGGCGCAACACTTAATTCTATTTATTTTTTGATTTAGGGTTTCAGGTCCGATTAGGGTTTTTAATTGTTTTTCCTTTTTATTTTCTATTTGGATTTAGAGGCATACACACAAATAAATATCTAAATCATAAAGTCACTCAAAGATACCTAAACACAATCATATGTGAAAATAAAAATTGTTTTAGTTAGTGCACAGTGATCAGGTTTGATGCGGGATGATTTGCTAACTAAGGATGATGACATGACAGGTTTTAATTAACTGTAACACCAGGGGTGTTACAGCTGCGCTGCATGCTCGCCTACGCGCTGCTCCACCTAGCAGTGCCGCCGGACCTGCCACGAGGCCGCGCCGCCGCCCAGGCTGCCCGCCTACACGCCGCACCACCGAACTGCCGCGAGGCTGCGCTGCCCCAATGGAGCAGCGTCCGTGTGCTGGGCCAAGAGAGGCTTCCGCCACGCCTGGAGAGGCCACCGCACTGGGAGGGAGGAGCTGCCGCGTCCGCGCCACGTTCTTGAAGAAGCGTTGCGACAGCACCGCCACCTCACGCGCCCGCGAGTTCGCGAATGTTTGGCTGCCGTCCGTGGCCGCGCCGCAACTGGCCACCATGGGGACGGGGATGACGGTGTTCTCGTCGGACACCTGCTTCTTGTGCAGCTGGAACAGATGCTGCAGCATGCAGCGGCCCTCTCGTGGCTGGGGTTGCAAAGGAGGCGGTGTCCCTTGCCACGGACCGTTGTGGCGGCGGTGGAGGCGGAGCGCGTCCACGGAGTCGATGGCGAACTCGACGGCGTCCACGGGCTGGGGCAGGTGGAGGAAAAGTGGGGTGGGACCCACAGATGAGGGGATAGGAGCATCCTATTTCTAGGGACTTAAAACTATAATTTGAAGGGGCATGAAAAATGAGAGCCCATCTAGGGGCTCCATTGGAGTTGGATTTTTGCTCAAATTCCTAAAATTTAGGGTAGGGACTCAAGTAGGGGCTTGGGCTAGAGATGCTCTAATAAGATCAATTAAGCTAACTAACTAGGATACGAAATTAAAATCATCTATAAATCTCAGCTCTCCGCTCGTCTGTTTGAAAAGCACTCCAGATACCATCACAATCTCCGCAAGCGTTCTAGAGCAAGCATAGGCATGTTATCTTACTACTATTACTAATTGAGGCTCCTTACATAGAAGCTAGACTAGCTGTTAGTCCAAATACATCCAAACAGAAACTAAAACAACCCCTCAATTAATCTTTAAATTATCATCTCAATTATCCACGTCCACTGCTATGGACAAAACTCAGGCTTGTAGTGTGATGATACTGGTCGAAACGAAATAGTATTTGCGGTGAAAAATAGAGCGAGTTATACTTTTTTCCCCTTTGATCTAAATATATAGGGTGAATTATTTTTTTTCTCGAATGCGCAGAAGCTTTAAATAGGGTGAATCATACAAACGCAGCTCTCGCCCGCTAAGGCGGATGTACGTGTATTCGCTTTAATTAATCAACATAGGCTAGAGTGGATTGGCATGAAATTTAGTTTAATTCCAATCCAACCTAGTTCAACACATTTGGAAGGCCTAAGGCTGTGTCGCCTGCCGTCCGTGCGGCACAGACGCAGCACTGGGTCTCTTTCCCGGAGGCCCCGCGCCGGCCGTCGAGGTAGTGCTGGTACACGTAGGAGAGGAACCCCCAGACGGCCATGAGCATCGCCACGGCCTTGACGCCCGTCATCCTGTCTCCAAACAGCACGACCGCGAACACCGGCACCAGCGGCAGCGCCACCGTGCCGGTCACGTTGGCGAACAGCGACGACACCCTGGCGACCAGCCGCACCGTGCCCACGGCCGCCGCCTGCCAGCACACCGCCGTGCCCACCAGCGTCAGGACGTACCTCGCCCTCCCGTTCTTGAACGCCACCATCTCCCCCGGGAGCGTCCGCCACTCCCCGGACGCGAACAGCCCCACCACACCCACCGCCGTCGCCACGAGGTTCGTGAACATCTGCACCCTGAGCACCCACCGCATCGTCCGCGCCCTGATCACCTTGTCGAACGCCGCCTCGAGGAGCGACAGGATGAGCGCGAAGGACGCGGCGGCGGCCAGCGTGAGGACGAACCCGAGCGCGTACTTACCGCGCGGCACGTCGCTGGAGGTCTCGTCGGAGGAGGAGCCGAGGCCGAGCAGTGCGGCGGCGAAGGTGAGCACGACGACGGAGTTGGCGATGAGCGCCGTGAAGCGCTGCGCGTTGATGAGGCGCGACGTGACGGCGTTGAAGGCCAGCTGCGTGGCGGCCACCAGCGAGAAGGTGGACACGGGGAGGTACAGCAGCGCGTACGCGTACATGAGGTTGTCGAAGCCCAGCAGGACTCCGATGCCCACGTAGACGGCCGCCACCTTGGACGCCGCCGGCTGCCGCTCCTCCGCCGGCGCCGGGGGAGTCAGGAGGAGCGGGATGGCCAGAAGCGGTGCGCCGCCCGACTGCGTCAGCGTCGCCACCCACTTGCTCTTGCCGCCAGAATTATAGTACAGGCGGCCCAGGAGGGTGCCGACCGTCCCTGCGCAAAGCACCATCAGCATGTCGACCACCACCGTTATCCACCATCGGGCGCTTCCTCTCGTCAGCCGTCGTTTGGTGGCTTTAGGTTCATCATGGCTGTCGTGCAGTTCACCATTGCCGGATTCCTGTTCTGGAAGATTAAATGACGTACTTTTAGTATATCTTAAAAGAGAAATGGTTAGAAAAAATATGAGCCATTTACTAGACAAGATTGGACGGTGAAAAAATAGAAGGTGTCTGACTTGAAAGTACCTAAATGTACCAAATAGATAAGGATAGTACCAAATTAGGTGGGACTAAATACCAAAAATATGAGGCAATATCTATTTTCATGTTATATTTTATTTTCAAATAAGGGCAAATTAGTACAAAGGGTAGGTCTCTTGTTGGGCTGGGCCTAAGGTTTTCGTCGCAGTTCCCGGACAGCCCAATCAACACCCTGTATTAAAAAAGAAAAAGAACGCCGTGTCATCTTCTTCCTCTAGCAGGGGTGGGCGAGGGGCCGCTGTGCTGGGCGAGAGAGATAAGGACTCAAACCAAATGATAACTATCCTAAACTTTAGGATCCTGGTAACCGAATGGGCACGGGCGGCTGATTCACCATGATTACAGTTGTTTTAGAGACACCGTGATTACTGTTTTTTTTTCAATTTGGGAAAACACCGTGATTTCTGGGTTTTGTATTTTGAGGAAGCACCGTGATTGCCGGTGATTCACCGTGATACTGTATATATTAGATTGATTCACCCTGATTAATAGTGATTGTTGGGCCTTGATACAATGGTAGGGTTGGCCACATATTGATCGAACTTACGTCCGTTCCATTTTGTGAAACCAAACTTTTTTTTTTCATTTCTTAAAATTAGTGTAAAATGACAATGGAATCTGTTACGCTGCACTTGCTCCTGCAAGAAAATTCAAAGTCCTTTCAAAATCTCTTTCAGTGGATTGGCCCAGAATGTTCAGTTCAAGTGCTAAATCAGATTGACATATATCCTACAAACAAGTTCCAACTAGTCGTACAGAGCAATCAGCAGTGTTTACTTTGTAATCAATGATGAACAGAACGAAATCTTTACTTATGATTCCTTTCCCAATCTAAAATAGAGATCATGCCACTCACTTTTCAGTTTTTGCAAGCGCAATAAGATGGAAATGGTCTCAACTCTCAAGCATGGTAGCACTCAACCGCTGAATGCGTGTGCATGGTACTAGAACCTGTAAAATTATCGCACATCTCATTGTCAAGGAGGTTTAATTAGAAGCATATAAGGTCCTGCACCCTGCACCGGCGGCTGAGGGTGAAGAACGGGCGGCGGCACCACCGTGCGGTTCTGTGTCCTAGGTCACACGCAACATGAAGGGGCGACGGCTGACTAGGAGACCCAAGGGGTAGGTGTATTAGCCTATTAGGTTGGGCTTAAATCATCCCATGACGCCTACCCCTTGGAAAATACCCACCACAATATAACTTTCATGTAACTACTTAGAAAACAGAAAAATATGAAAGTACCGTAGAGGTATCGTGGTACTTTTTTTAATCATTGTAAAAGATCTCTTTCTTTTTTTAAAAAAAATAGCAGTACGATTATTTTACTTCTAAAAGAACAAAAATAGTAGTAGTATACAAGTATACTAAAGTTATTCTTAGCTACAAAAATACTCTTTCTTTTTTTTGTCCTAAGACAAATGAAAGAAATTAATGCCATCATTCTTTTTTCATAACACAGAAGTAACTTTTTGGAAAGGCATGTTTTCATTGAATCAGCTAGCCACTGCACATGTTTGAAAGGTGCAGGGTTGTTACCCGTTGCTTGTTTCGCCCAGCTACTAAATTTCAAATGATCCATATCTATTTATTTCTTTGTAATGAAAATATTTATTTTATTTTAGTTGGAAAGCTACTTGTATTAAACAAAAGTTATGTCAAGTTTTAATAAAGCGACTTAAAATTTGTAAATTTTCAAGTAACAGTATCCCAAATTCTTGGATATAGGATCCAAAACTACACCCCTAACTACACTCATCACATCCCTCTTTGATTTTAACTTCTATATAAGAGGGCCTTTTACTATCCTTATAAAGACATAAATTATGATCTTCCAAAAATTATATTAGGGAAGGCACCTTAGGTGCTCCCTCCGTTTTTTTTTAAAAAAATATGATTCTATAATTAACCTAAGTTAATTATTATTCTATATATATTTGTCATCATTTCTTATAAATTCGTATAGTTTAGCCTTAAAGTATGATTTTTAAATTATACAACTTTATAATAGCTGATGGTCAAATATAAAAATTTCTGGCTTATAACAAACTAGAATCAGAATTATTTTCAAACGGACGGGGTAAGAAGTTTTCCTACCTTCTTTTTCTGGTACCAATTACCAAATTAAGTTGAAAAATTGATAAGTCTTGGTACCTTTCCATGGACTGTAAAAACCATAATTTGTAAACCTATATCTCTCTCCTTGCCAAACTAATCTTGAGAAGTTATCGCAAAAAAAAAAAAAAAACTAATCTTGAGAAGAAACATTTATGTTGGCCACGCTATGAATTAAAACCACTGTGATTATAGAGGGAAACAACCCCAGTGTTACTACGTTGTTTAGAACAACACGATTAAGCATCACAAGAACAAGACAACCTACAGATTTGACTATGAATTTTAGACGCATCAAGAACATGAGGAAGGAAGACAAAGCAACCAGTGTTCCCTCTCTCGTTTTCTCCAAAAGGTGACAAAAATTTTTAGGAAACAATCAAATGCCAAGGAAACGAAATTGTACTGCACTGTGTGCTTGATTAAGCATACCGTAAGCGGGAAGAGGAAGAGAGTATTCTGTTAAGGTACCTCTAATTTGGAGCTGAATTTCTTGAGCATGTGTCATATTGCTGCCTTAAACTCAAAACCTGGAATATAGTTGTTGCTACTACTTCTCCCTGTGTCCTCTGGTTGTCTTTGAAACTTCTTTTAACCGAGCAATGAGCTCAAGGCTCCTTGGCATCCTATATATACTATCCCAACATTTAAAATTGTAAAAGGAACATATATTTTCCAGCATGATGTCGAGATAACAGAAGAAAACAAATTATGTGACATTTTTTTTTTCCTTCAGTCCAAGAGCCCACTTCCACAAGGTAAACAAATTATAGACCTGCTTGAAGAGTCACGGACCCATTTTTTATCAAATGGATCACGCACCAGGTACAATTTCGCCTATGTATATTCAAAGATTGCGATGCATTCCTGCGGTGTGAAACTTTTCAGCTAAGACCATGATTGAATGTACGCGTATCTAATTTTTAATTTTTTACTCCGATCGACTTTAATACACATGGATTAAGATAAATACATGTGAATTCAAACAAGACCTCATATTAACAAATATTTTGAAACATCTCTGAATGAGACCACTTCCTGTAGAGATCAACGGGAAATAGAAGCGACAGTTAAAATGGTGCAATTCACATACCAATTCACCCAAAGCTTAAGCAATTCTAGTGCATTTAATTCTGATGATGCACCACCCGCTTTATTGACCTTCAACTGTAGATGTTT
This sequence comes from Eremochloa ophiuroides, assembly GCA_038502445.1. Classification (NCBI taxonomy): domain Eukaryota; kingdom Viridiplantae; phylum Streptophyta; class Magnoliopsida; order Poales; family Poaceae; genus Eremochloa; species Eremochloa ophiuroides. Next base: position 44,299,906 of record JAHLJS010000009.1, on the reverse strand, counting down.
TGCTATTTGTATTCATATTTTTTTTGTTATGTATCTACACAAATGTTATATCTAAGTACGAATCAAAAGTTATGATTTTAAAAATATTAAAATGTCTTATAATATTAAGGAAGGAAACATATCCTTGAATAGCATCTCCCACATATTATGGAATCAAAGGTCTATTTGTATGGAGGGAAATAACAACTGTAGTACATTAATGAGTTTTCTATTTTTCGGTTGAGCTGAAATTCGGTTGAGTTGAATTCCACTGGCTGAATTATTATGAGAGGAAAATACTGTTCAGTGACTGAAAATAATTGAACCTATCTAGCTCAAGCAAGCAACATTGACGCTCACTGCATAGATCGGTTGCACATTAGCTTGTTTCAAAGGCAAAAATATTAGTATTTTTTAGGAAAAAGAAATACTATTTCTAGAGGCAAACAAGATCCAATCAAGGATTAAATAAGATATAACAAAATATACTTACCTGAGTGGAGTATTAATCAACAAGCGTATCTGAAATCGACGGATACCAATTTCATCGCGTTGATGTTTAATGAAAATGACAGAGACCTAGTATTAGTTTTGCAACACAACTGATTCATGAAAGGCTGAATGCCTTCGGTTTGGTACCAGTATCAATCACTCATGCAAGATTAAAAAAACAATCATATCCTGTTGCCTGCTATAGTTTTTGCATGTCAGTGTCGTATTGTCAGACTCCTCTCCAACAACAATACCTAAAATATAAGACCCATTTTATGTTTAGATTGCGCTACAGTAAATGGATTCAATACTTATTTTTAGTCTTTTCCAACAACAACACCTAAAAGAGAATCCTCTCAGCAAATGGCTTTCTACGAGAGAGGATATACATAATTAGGTTATACATCTCATGACACCTAAAATAGGTCTCTTGTATGGGTAGGCTGTTGGAGACCTAAAAAGTACTATCAGAGACCCATATTTGATTTTTTTTATCTCCTTGTTGGAGATAGCCTCAGAGCGTTATAAAAGGGCTGCGCCGGCTTCATTCCTTGTTTATACAAAAAAAAAAAAAAATAAAGCCGGCTGCTTAGAGAGATTTTTATTGGAAAGCTTGGAGGTGACAGGGAGCACGCGACAAGCATATCCGGAGCCTATTTGGCATAGGCACACAGCTTTAGCTACATGGATACAGTATCTATAAACTCTTTCTGAGTTTATCGGTGATATCCGGCTATCCGCGCTCTCATTTGACGTGTAACTCAATATAGAAATCAATACTAACCGAGATTCATGCTAGATCTATGTTTGTAAATTACACTTAAGGCCCCATTTGAATCCCTTAGCTAATAGCAGTGAGCTAGCTAATTAATAGCACACAATTAATACTAGCAAATTTATCCGTGCGTTGCAACGGGGAATAAATAGCTATAAATGTTTGACTTGTTTAATTCAGCTTACTATACAGCTACAACGCCTGCAACTGCTATAATTTGTGAAGGTGCTACTTTTCATTTGGTGACCACTATTGTGCTATGATGAATCTTATAACTACTACTATTTATTAAATGGAATTAATTTAAACTTGTCTCCCGTCACCCTGGCATCAGCTTTCTTGGTAGAATACTCACCAGGAATACTACAATTTATCTTTTCTCGTTCCGTATTTTGATCAATGACCGGCCATGCATGGCATTTGACTCTCCAATGGAATAGGCGGTCCTGAACTCCAGGTGGGATGAATAGTGATAGCATTATTCTGGAACCCGAAAATAAATACAATCCCGGTTAATTCAAGCCTCAAGTCCGACAGCTCTTTGTCTCTCATATGTCGTCTCTCTCCAAGACTCCACCGCACACTCTCTGACACGCTCTCTCTACCTCTCCCTCTCACGACGGTGTATACGGTGGTGGCCAGCGAGGGCGCGATGGGTCACGCAGTTGGGGGCACGAGTAGCCTCGGTGCCCCGATGGCGGCGGGGCAGCCCCAGCCATCCTGGTATGTGTGGAGGCCACGGGCATGGCAGCCACGGCCTTCTCGCAACAGCCCACACCATCCCCGGCGAGTGAGCGCTTGGTCCTCAGTTCTAGTGTACGTGCGCGGCTGACGAGCGCAGTGGCAGCGACGTCGCCGGACCTGGTTGGCGGCGCGGCGGCGGCGGCGTAGGCGCTCCGGGCGGCGGTGGGGGCCTCACCCGGTTCAATTCGAATCTTTCTTTGATTTCCTCTTCAATCGATTCGTGCAGACGTGATTTGTTTTGTGGTGGTCTCGATGGATTAATCCATAGAGGGCTTGATTTGGCCTTCTTTCTCTTGGATCTGTTTTGATTTGGTTTGGTGACATGATCTCGAATTAGTTTGTAAGCTTCTTTATTATATGGATTTCTCCTTCCCCATTGCGATTGGGACCTGGACTTTGTCTCTTGGAAACGTATAACCTGTTTATTGGAACCGCGACCCAAACTACTTGCCAGTGTCCAGGGCGGAAGGGGACTTCATGCGGTGGAAGGAGTCCTCGGTAGCGGACGGAACAGCGCATGCGCATGAGACTCGTCAGCAAGTGGGCCGGTTGTTAGAATAGGTCGGACCAAAATAATGGGAAAGAAACTTTATCTCTTTAGTATTAGGTATAGATTAAGACACTCTCAATGTAGAAATCATCACATTTTCTATGGATATTAATTGTACTGCCACATTGCCATCTAAACATTTTGTCGATGTGGTAGTTATTGAAAAGAGAGCAAAAATCATAGAAACTAGAGTCTAAATTAGAAACTATGTCTACACGAGAATCAAGACATAATAGGATGTGATTAGTAGAGAATGGAGAGAATGTGTATGATTGTTGATTGGATAAAAAATTATTCTGTAGAAACTATCCATTTAAATTATGGTTTCTATATGTAGTATCTTTGAAAATTAATATGCATATAAACTACATTTAGTTTTTACCACTAGGACTGCCCTTAGCTAGCTTACTATTTGCTAGCTAACTAATATCTATGAGAGCATTTAGATACCCAGCTAATTAATAAGGTTAAGTTGTCTTGGTCACATATTAGCTGTTATTATCTGATTTGGTCCGACTATCTAAAGTTTTAGCTAACAATTAGCTTAGTGTATTAATTATACCTGTTTGGATAAAAAAAATAGTTATTAATGGATAGCTACTATCTATAAGAACCAAACAGGGTCTAAGTAATTTAAATATTTGTATATAGTCCAAATTGTATAAGTAAAATGAACCATTTAAATACTTACAATGTGTTTGTAGCTTTAGGTCTATGCTTTTTTCCAATAAAGGTGAAATTGTATTAAAACTCAGCATACCTCCCTAGACTGCACATGAAAATTTTAGAAATAAAAAAGATATAATATTTTTTTGGATTTTTTTCATCGTCTACTTCCCTAGCTTTACTCACCAAAACTAAAGTTTAGTTCGTATGCTTCTTCCAACAATCAGCACCAAAACATGAAATATAATGTAAGATCCAACATTCAAGAACTATAGCCCAAAGACATCTAAAATGATGAAAGAATGTTGACGCTGGATTGGGTCTCCACAAGACTCGATAAGGAGCTAGATCGCTGAAAGGTCCTTGTTTGGTTTTGGTAATTGAGTGACAACTTAGGTGGACTAATATGTGTTTAAGTGTTGATTACATAGGTGATTAGTCCACAGGTACATGTGTGTGAGCATCTATGCCATGGAGGTGAAAATGGCTTGGAGATGATGCTTAGCTCACACATATGGAGATGAAGGAGATAAACGCATGATACATGACATGGACTCATGTGGTTAGGTGGAGAAGATCAAGACATGAATTGGCGTCGACGGACCGGTTGCAAGTGTGAAGGGCAAGCTAGTGGGCTTGGCGCCGATGGACCAACGCAACGGTGAAGAGCAAGTGAAGTCGAGGATCGATGGACCAAAGCCACGTGATGATATGAAGTGGATCATATCATTGTTGAGGTGTTGGTGCATGTGTTGCACCTACAATCGATGGTGTCGGAGACGGTGATGAAAGTGGTGATCGGAATGGAAAGCGCAAGGCAAAGGTATAAGTTAGGGCATTTCCATTTCACCGGTCTAAGGTTGAGTAGAAGTGCTTGACCGAATTTAGGATAGATAGCCGTACTATCAAGAGGGGCGAACTTGTTTGCATATCGGTCATCTAGTGTCACTCGGAGTGATCTAACTTTGCATGACTAGGATCGAGTGGCATGGCAAGAAAGAGTGGAAAACCTTTTGAAAAATGTTTGTGAAAATGTTAACTCACATGCACAATGTTGTGGAACACTTTAGAGTTGGCACATTTGCAAAAGGGTTGAAGTTTCGAACTTGCGGGAAGCTTGGTTAGATCTTGGATGGATAAACTGCTTTTATTCTTTGAGTTTTGGATCAAGCAATCATATGGGTTGTGTAGCCCTCTGAATAATCTTTCCAAAATGTCCAAGATCATCGAAATCGGAGTTTGGAGCTAAGAGATATCACCGTTTTAGTGAGCGAAGGTCTGCACAGGATGCTGCACCAGACGCGCTGCTGTTACCGTAGCAGCGTCCGGTGCGTTTAGTGTTGTTCGGCTGCGAAAGAGCACCGTCCGGTGGCTGTGCATCGGACGCGTCCGGTGCGACCCTGGAACTCTCGGGTGCTGCGCAACAGCTAGTTTATTTGGCGTTTTGAGCACAGGACAACCACCGGACGCTTCCGGTGTGAACTAACTGTGCGTCCGGTGCATACGCAGAGTGCCCGATGGAAGGGGTAACGGCTCTATTTCCTTGGGGGCTATAAATTAGAGGTGAGAGCCGGCCAAGAGAGGTGGTCTTGCACCTTGAGAATGTGTTCCCCTTGCTAGTGCATGGCTTAGTGCTCTCCAACTCACTTGTGCTCATAGAATTCACATTCGAGAAGTGAGTGATCGATTGCTAGTGCATTGCATTGTGAGATTGCTTCGAGTGGCACTAGGTGATCGAGTTGCAAGCCGGTGGTGCTTATTACTCTTGGAGGTCGCCACCTACTAGACGGCTTGGTGGCAAGAGGCTCTGTGGAAGCAAGCAAGGAGATTGTGCTTGGCTTCCAGAGCAAGATTGTGAGGAGTTGGAGCTCACCCCGTAGGAGATCGCAAAGAGTATCGCTAGTAGAGCGAGACGTGAAGAGCGACAAGTGGTCTGGCCAAATCAAGTGCTAGAGCTTGTGGTAAGTACTCCACGTGGAAGAGTGTGACTTGCGGGTCACCACTAGCAAGGAGGACCGGCGGCAACCTTGAAGCTTGTCTCAACGGAGGACGTAGCTTGTGGCGACAAGTGAACCTCCGGAAAATAAATCACCGCGTCAACATCATCCCATCCTTCGCGGTAGTTTAATCCCTTCTACACAAGTGATTTACTTTGTGCATTACTTTACTTGTGTAGTTGTAGTTGCTCTTGTCAGACCGGTTAGCCTTGTGTAGCTTGCCACTCACCTTCTTAGCTTGTGTAGCTTAGAAGTAATGTTCTTGATTAGCTTGTGTAGCTAATCAAGTTGCGCTCCTTGATTAGGACTGTGCATCCTTGTCATTGAGCACGTAGTGAGCTTATGTGCTTAGTGTGCTTTTGCTTGCTAGTTGTTAGGACTTCCCCGGTGCTTAAAGTACTAGTGCTTAGGTTTGTGTGACCTTGCGCCGGAACGGTTTAGGGAAGCTCAAGCTAGACTTGCACCTTTGTTTCTTGCTAGGATCTTTGACAAGGTGCTTAGAGTTATAGTTAGAGGGGTGAATCGTTGCTAGAACCGAATAGGTTTTATTCCGCCTGCGATTAGTTGTTAAAAAGGACTATTCACCCCCCTCTATTCCGCCATATCGACCCTACAATCGCTCGATGTAGGGTAAGCTGACTACGAGGTCAACCAACACCTAGGGGATGTTCACATCTGGACCTTATGCCTCTAGCGATGAGCGCATACGCAGGACACATCGCTGGAGGAGCCTTGGCGGGAGCACAATACACAAGACACGCCGGCAAGCTCTCTTGAGACCCGAAACCCCACATTCCTGGGACGGACCCTATTGGGGCGTGCGGCCGCTATGGGCTGCTCTAGTCGGCCTGACCGCTCTAGAGCTTCGCCATCGTCGCTCAACTGTCTATGCAGCGCCGACGAAGAACGAGGAGAAGTAGAGAGGAAGAGAGGGTAAAAGTAGAGTTTGTAAATTGGTTTCGTGTCAATTGGATAGATAAGATCTCAATCGGCCATGATCCTCTTATATATATATATATATAGAGAGAGAGAGAGAGGTGGTCTTATCACAGTAGAAAACCTCTCAAAAGCTTATTTTTCAAGTTTCCCACGAGTGTAGAACAGTTTGGTTCGGAATCCAGAAGGCCAGATCCGAATAGGATCGACTTAGGTCGAAAATGGGTCTGAGTTGTTCGAACATCCCGACTCAGGTCAGAAGTGGGTCTGAGTCAGAAGTGGGTCCGAACTATACAACCCTGAAAGTTGGTCCGGAACTTTCGATTCAGGTCGGAAGTTACGACATGACAACATATTTATGAGGGTGTAACTTCTTTATCCGGACACCAAATGAGGCAAACCATATATATTTTGATCGACTCGATGAGACGAATGCGATGGTGAAGTTTAACAACTTCGTAAAATAGACAATTTTTATTGTCAACAAAGAATATATGCATTTGCATTATTGGGTGCAACATAGATTGCAGATTTCGTTGTTGACGGTGGATAACGTCAACTTTTACTTAGAACTTTAGACACGAAAGGATATATGAATACACACTAGTCTAGGGTTTTAACTGACAATTTCCATGAGTTTTGCATACTCTGTATTTTCCAGGGGTCATTCCAGAAAAGCGTAAAAGAGGGATTAAAGTGCTTAAACATCACGAAACTTATCCGCGAAGGCAACGTTCTTATCAAGACGTGAGAAGGATCTGGAAGACACCCAAAGGACCGGGGCCCCAAACCCTTCCAGGTAGGGCTGGCCGGTGCCCCCTAGGCTAAGGTTTGGCCCCTGCCTTCTGGAGTGTTCTTCCACCGCCTTTGAAGTGTCATCTCGGCCCTTTGGTTAAGTCGGTTTGATCTTACGGCGCACGTGCAACCCACCGGGCTATAAATAAAGGGGCAGACCTCCTGGAGGCATCCCATCATTCATCCAAGGCATCAAGTCTTCGGTCAAGCCATCAAGAGCCTCCTAGTTGATCAAGAGCCTTCTAGTTCATAGTTCTAGCCTAGTTAGATTAGAAATAGAGGAGTTCTAGTTCTTCAGCGGGATCTGGAGCCCCGACGTCTGTCTGGTGCGTGATGTTCGGTATAGTTCTAGTTGTTTCTTTATTATTGTATCCTTCATTATGATTAGGGAAACATTGTTCTTAATAGTTTATATGTTCTTGATTATAATAGTCTTTGTCTATTTTTATTATACGTCTAATATAGTTGGTTTGATCTTATTGAATTCATGTAATTGCTCGTATAGCGTCTATCCATACGATCGATGGGTAGATGATGAACGATATGTAGACGTGGTGTCTAGTTATTCTGTTTATCTACGAGTGCACCCTGATATGCCGGGTCGTGTGGTAGATCGTGTAGGTGACAGCTGCGTTGAGTCCTCTGTAGTCCACCCCCATATGTAGGCAAGCAGGCACAGTCACGAAGTTGGGTGATGACTCTGTTTCACATCCTTCCTAGATGATGCCCTTTACATGTGATCATGATATAGGACTAATCTAACAATGATTGTTAGATGTAATTGCACTAATTAGAGTTATTCATTGGCGTAGTTATAGAATTACCTTAGATATTAATTCCTTAGTTTATCCATTGGCTAGCTATTACTATGACTAGAAAGTGCTCTGATATTTATCCATTAATTATGATGCTTGATCATACTTATCATCTTTATTATCTTGTGACCTCTACCTGTTATGAGTAGAGTAAATGACATCGATATCACCGCTTATCCATTGTATATAGTTGCTATCAATATAATAGATTAAAGTTTATCCAGTCCTTCCCAGTGGTATAAATATAAATCGACAACCTAGTAGAACTCTAGGTAAAATGTTACAATGGTATAATTATATGTTCGCTTGTAGAATTGATCTTAGTTTATATTTATTTATTTTTGCCTAGTCACATTGAATAGTATATGAACCTTTATTTATTCTTAGCATATATAATTAGGGATGACAACCTAATTCATGCATAAGAATGTTGGTAATAGATAAGTGACTAGTTGCTAATGACCAGTTAATTAATTACCATACATCTCTAATCTCGTCTCTATTATTAAAAGTTATATAGTTATATTTGGCGACGTTAGTAGATGTCAACAAGCATTTTTGGCGCTGTTGCCGGGGAAGGCACATTAAACTTAGGAAATATTGATAACATATATATATATATAATGGATAAAGTTGTGTTACCGATTGATCTCTAACTCAAACAGGCACACTCTTGTCTTTTATCATTTGCTTATCTTATACAGGGTGATGAATGAATGGTTTTTCTCTTCCAAACAACTTCACTGACGATCCAGAGAAACTTCTTAGAAGGAAGAAGGTTGTAGAGGCGACGGACAATTTCGAGTCACTATCAAGAATACCTATCGCCGCTCAAGCTAGTCCATCAGAGGAGCCAGCTCTAACATTGGAAGAACACTTAGGAGATGATTTAACTCCTGTGTTTGAAGACATGAGTGAAAAGACATTGCGCGCATTCTCTGCCCCAACAACAGAAAACATCCGGACTGGACCAGCAGTCAACACTAGGGAGAATGGATTCGAGCTCAGACCTGCTCTTATCACCATGGTTCAAGCCAGTCAATTTTGTGGAAAAGCTCATGAAGATGCAAGTGCACACTTACAACACTTTCTAGAGATCTGCAGCACCTTCACGATCAGAGGAGTACCAAGAGATGCAATTTTACTCTGTCTTTTCCCATTTTCACTTTTAGGGAAAGCTAAGCAGTGTTTCTACGCCAACAAAGAGAAGAACATTATATGGGACCGATGCTCAACTGCTTTCCTAGCAAAGTTCTTTTCTACAGGCAAGATGAATGCTCTGCGTGGGAAAATTTCAAGCTTTCAACAGTGTTGACGGTGGATAACATCAACTTTTATTAGAACTTTAGACACCAAAGGATACATGAATACACACTAGTCTAGGGTTTTAACTGACAGTTTACATGAGTTTTGCATGTTCTGTATTTTCCAGGGGCCATTCCAGAAAAGCATAAAAGAAGGGTTAAAGAGCATGATTACCACGTAACTTAACCGCCAAGGAAACAATCATCACGAGAACACTAGAAGCATCTGGAACACACCCGAGGCACCGGGACCCGAGACCCCTACAGGGTGGGGCCGGCCAGCGCCCCCCTGCTAGGGTTTCGGCCCACCTTCTGGAGTCTTCTTCCACCGCCTTTGTGGAGTCATCTCAGCCCTTGTTTCAAGTCGTTTTGATCCTACGGCGCACGTGCATCCCACCGGGCTATAAATAAAGGGGCAGACCCCCCTGGAAGCATCAACCCATCATTCATTCAAGGCATCAAGTCCTCAAGCCATGAAGAGCCTCCTAGTTCATCAAGAGCCTCCTAGTTTATAGTTCTAGCCTAATTAGATTAGAGAGTAGAGGAGTTCTAGTTCTTCGGCGGATCTGGAGCCCCGGCGTCTGTCTGGAGCACGGAGTTCGGTATAATTCTAGTTCTTTCTCTATTATTGTATTCTTCATTATGATTAGGGAAACATTGTTCTTAATAGTTTATATGTTCTTGATTACAATAGTCTTTGTCTACTTTGATTATATGTCTAGTATAGTTGGTTTGATCTTATTGAATTCATGTAATTGCTCGTATTGCGTTTATTCATGCGTACGATGGATAGATGATGAACGATATGTAGACGTGGTGTCTAGGTATTTTGTTTATGTGCGAGTGTACAATGATGTGTCGGGTCGTGTGGTAGATCGCGTAGGTGACAGTTGCGTTGAGTCCTCTGTAGTCCCCCCCCCCCCGGTATGTAGGCCAGCAGGCACGGTCACGAAGTTTGGTGATGACTCTATTTCACACCTTTCCTAGATGATGCCCTTTGCATGTGATCATGATATAGGATTAGTCTAACAATGATTGCTAGATGTAATTGCACTAATTAGAGTTATTCATTGATGTAGTTATAGAATTACCTTTGATATTAATTCCTTAGTTTATCCATTGGCTAGCTATTACTATGACTAAAGAAGTGCTCTGATGATTATCTTTTATTTATAATGCTTGATCATACTTATCACCTTTATTTACCTTGTGACCTCTGCCTGTTATGAATAGAGTAAATGACATCGGTAGTGTCACTTATCCATTGTATACCATCACTATCAATATAATAGATTGTAGTTTATTCTTAGTCCTTCCCAGTGGTATAAATATAAATCGACAACCTGGTAGAATTTCCTAGGTAAAATGCTACAATGGTATAATTATCTGTCCGCTTGCAGAACTGATCTTAGTTTATATTATTTATATTTATTTCTACCTAGTCATATAGATTAATATATGAAACCTTTATTTATTCTTAGCATTATTAATTAGGGATGACAACCTAGTTCTTGTATAAGAATGTTGGTAATAGAAAAATGACTAGTTTCTAATGACAAGTTAATTAATTACCATTCATCTTCTAATCTCGCCTCTCGCATTAAAAGTTATATAGTTATATTTGGCGACGTTAGTAGATGTCAACAAGCATTTTTGGCGCCGTTGCCGGGGAAGGCACATAAACTTAGGAAATATTGATAGCATATGTATACATAATGGATAAGATTGTATTACTGATTGATCTCTAACTCAAACAGGTACACCCTTGTTTTTGTATCATTTGCTTATCTTATGCAGGGTGATGAATGAATGGTTTTTCTCTTCCAAATAATTATATTGACGATCCAGAGAAACTCCTGAGAAGAAAGAAGTTTGTAGAGACGAGGGAAGATTCCGAATCACTATAAAAAACACCCATCGTTTCTCGAGCTAGTTTATAAAAGGAGCCAGCTCCAACATTGGAAGAAGAACACTTAGGAGAAGATTTATCTCCTGTGTTTGAAGACATGGCTGAGAAGACGCTGCGCGAGTTCTCTGCCCCAACAACAGAAAACATCCGGACTGGACCAACAGTCAATAAGGGGGAGAATGGATTCGAGCTCGAGCCTGCTCTTATCACCATGGTTCAAGTCAGCCAGTTTTGTGAAAAGGCTCATGAAGATGCAAGTGCACACTTACAACACTTTCTAGAGATTTGCAGCACCTTCAAGATTAGAGGAGTACCAAGAGATGCTATTTTACTCCGTCTTTTTCCATTTTCACTTTTGGGGAAAGCCAAGCAATGGTTCTAGGCCAACAAAGACAAGAACACTACATGGGACCGATGCTCAACTGCTTTCCTGGCAAAGTTCTTTCCTACAGGCAAGACAAATGCTCTGCGTGGGAAAATCTCAAGTTTTCAACAGCAAAATGACGAATCATTCACTGAAGCATGGGAGAGATTCTAAGATTATATTGAAGACTGTCCTCATCATGGGATAGAGGATTGGCTACTATTGCAGACCTTCTACCACGGGCTTATCTCAAGCACACGTGAGTCCATAGATGTTGCAGCTGGAGGAGCTTTCCTATCACTTAAGCTTCCAGAAGCTCAAGCACTCGTTGAGAAGATGGCCTCAAATTCAAGCTATAATGAAGAACGTACTCAACCTCGTAAGAGAGGAGGAGGCATCCATCATCTGAAGGAGACTGACATGGTCACTGCCAAGCTAGACCCCATCATGAAGAAGCTCGACATAGAGAAAAGGAAGTCATACATATCAATGATTCCCTCATGACCTGTGAAGAATGTGGAGATTATGGGCATTCAGCTGTCAACTGCCCTACATTGTAAGAGGATGTGAACTTCATCAACAACAACACCTACTATCGTCCTCAGCAAAACCAAGGATGGAATCAGCAACCTCGACAAGGTAATTACCAAGGTAACAACCAAGGTAATAATTACAATAATTATAATCTTCCACCTTTAAGAGATTTAGTTGCTGGTCAATCTAAATTATTAGATCAAATGTCTAGAAAGGTAGCCTTGAATGATAAAGCTTTAGAAAATATAAATATCAGAATGGATACCTTTGCTTTTGCTATAAAGAATCAGCACAGCTTTAATAAAGTGTTAGAATCACAATTAGCTCAGCTTGCTGCTGCTGTCCCTCCATTTGAGAAAGGAAAGATTCCGGGCCAGCCGGAGGATTTAGAAACTGCTAACCTTGTTGATATTCACAATGCAACACAATACTAAATTGAGCCTACAGATATACAGCGGATAGATCACTCACTACCTGAAAAGATGGGAGACCCTGGAAGACCTGTGATTCCTATCTCTAAAGGATGTCACAACTTTCCAGAGGCTATCTGCGATTTCGGCGCAAGTGTCAACATAATGCCTAAGGTAATCTATGAAAGAATTTTAGTTGATCCTTTGTTGTACACAGATATGTGTTTGCAGCTTGCAGATCAGTCCATTTGCTACCCCGAGGGAGTACTAGAAGAAGTTGTTATCAGAGTGGGGCAATCATATGTCCCAATTGACTTTGTGATCATGGATACTGGAGGAGATAAGAAGGCACACATTATCTTGGGACGACGATTCTTATGCACAACCAAAGCCATCATCTATGCGGAACATGCCAAGATTGTCCTCTCCATCAAGGACAAGAAGGAGAGATTTTCATTCAAGAACCGCATCCTCAAGAATCCTGCAGTCCCGAAGCAATTCCATCAACAAGAAGAGCAACAACAACAACCAGCACCCAAGAAGAAGAACAATAGAAGATGGAGGAAGAACAAGCCCAGCACGTACCTGAAAGAACCGCTCAACTAATCAATGCCATAAACACAGAAAATGATCATATGCTCCCGAAGCCATTTCCAACAAAGAAAGGTGACCCAGGTGTACCAATCATCGAATGCACAATCAGAGACATCACTTTTCCCGACACCATCTGCGACATTAGATCAGACGTCAACGTAATGTCCATAAAGGTATATGATGAATTATTTTATGATTTACCATTATACCCAACATATATTCAGTTGCAGATGGCGTACCAATCATTGAGATTCCCTGAAGGCGTAGTCAAGGATGTCATGATAAGAATTCGAAATAAATATATACCCACAGATTTTCTAGTTCTTGATACGTAGGGAGACGATGAATCGCCTATTCTTTTGGGAAGACCGTTCCTCTACACCGCCAATGCTATCATCTACATCGGGTCTGGACAGATCCACTTCAACCTACCCACCGGAAAGGTACGCTGTCAATTCAAAACACATCTTAACCATGAGCAGATCAGGAAGCAACGCAACAGAAGGAAACGTCAAGCCCGCCGTCAGTCTACCTAGCCTCGCTGTGGATGGGAGGAGTTCGCTGGTAGAATTGTGAAGTATGAAGACTGCTACAAGGAGCAAGAAGAAGCTGTACAAGCACCACGCTGGAGTGAGTGGGAAGCGGAAGCTGAGAGGATGGACCAGATTGCTAAGGAAGAGAAAGAAGAGATCCAAGCACAAGTAGAAGAATGGATGAAGAAAGATGAAGAATCAAGAAAATCATACAAGGAAGAGCTGGAGCTAGAAAAGAGAGAAGCAGAAGAGATAGAAAAGAGATGGAAGGAGAAAGAAGAAGCACCTGCTACACCACCGCAAAATGAAAAATTGACTGAGGTAACCTCAAACAATGAACCTACTGAGTAAGTACTCTCCTCTATCTAAGTCCTGTTGGTAGACTTTAAATTCCGTACTCTAGCCATAAGGTTAGAATGGTAGTTATCTAATTAATTTAGCATTCATTAGTAATTTTGCTTAGCATGTTTATTAGCACAATCATTTTTGCATATTAAGAAATATAAAGCCAACAAAAATATTTACTGCTTTATTTACTGCATCATAAATTTTAAAGCCCCATGAATGAACCTATGGTAACCCTGTAGGCATATTTATTGTGGTGGCATAAAAATAAAAATGATTTATAGATAGTAGTAATATTTATAATTGCTTTGTTGCATTACGAAAATCCTAGGCCCCATGAGAATGAATATTCCCTGTGGTGGCATAAAAAATATTAGCATGCATACATATTTGATTTCTGTATAAGAAAATTAGAAAATCCTAAAAACAGAATCCTGTTAGAATCCTGCTAAAATCTATTAATTAAAATCAACTCAAAGAATAATCAAAGTGCTCATTGGATTACTGCTAACCCCTTGATAATTCAAGCCTCGAGTTTTGGTTTTCTTGTTGGAAGTATAACTATGCAGGAATAATATTATGACTAAGGAGAGAGTCTATTAGTGGCACCCATCAGGACTGTTGCTAACCAACTCACTCTGAAGATCATTCAAGCACCAAGTATTGCAAACACCAAGCTTGGGGGAGGAGCATCCCTTAGTTACCTGGTAACTTTATCTATGCGCTTATTAAGTCTACTTTATACAAACACAAAATACCAAAAATATGTGAACACATGAAGGTTCACCATAGTATCATAGGAAAATCTAAAAAATACCAAAAAATATGTGGGCACATGAAGGTCCACACCTTTCAGAAAAATATCGAAAATATGTGGGCACATGAAGGTCCACACTTTTAAAGAAATTTCCTAATTGGGTAAAGAAGCTTAAACTTTTGCTGGAAATATAAAATCAATCACTTATTATGGAGTGGTATTAAATCTAACCCCTCTCCATAAGATTCGGTATTTTTATTGGCAATTGAGTTTCGCAGGAAAATACAAGATCAAGGAGCTAGTCAACCCGACGTCCTTACACTGCCAATACACTGCTCAAAAGGATCACTCAATTTGCAACATCAAAGACCCTGTCAAACGTCAAGCTTGGGGGAGGGCACGCTCCAATTAAAATCCAGTTAAGTATAAGTTTCCTATCTTATTATCGTTATTATCATATCGTTTTTTTTCGCATGAGTTAGCTAGTAAAATAAAATCTGAAAACCAAATAAATATCTATCTATATATTAGAGTTTGTTTAGAGTCAACTAAATTAAAAATGATGAACATTAAAATTTTGTCTTGGAGATGATGAATAGTTGCTCTGTCACAATACTTTTCAAATACCTAGTTGTCAAACTTAAATTCTCCTGAGTTTTAGATATTGCTGTTTTAACTTAAGAATTTACTCTAAACCTGAAACTTGTGGAGGCATATGTTTGAGCTAAGTCTAGGTAATTGATTGATATGATTCATGAAAGTTGAGCTACTATTTATCTTATTCCTAACATTACTAAGTTCTGGAGATTTATTTCGAAAATTTAAAATCTACATGATGAGCTCTTGTATGACAAAATGTGAATTCTTACCAAAGCTATATATGATACATCTAGATAGGAAAACCTTTTGTATACTCATGCTGCTTGCTTTACATTGAGTTCAGTCAACCTTTGTTGTATACCATATGAGAGTCTTATCATGCTTTTAAAACCAAGATCACGTACACACTTTAGCACATATGCATTATTCCTACCCTATGAGTAATCACAACCATTTCCACTTTCATCAATGTTCATCATAAAAATGTTTTCTCCTGCACTAGGAGTGAATACCCAAAAATATATAAACCCCGTAGGACAGCTTTGCTATAATTGCTCTAAGTTTCTTATTATTATCTCTCCAGTTATTGATATTCAAAGGATACATGTAGCTATGCAAAAATATAAAAAGGGAGTAAAAGATGGACAAGTGTCCCAGCATTAAAACAATGGGTACTAGATGCCCGCCTCCCGAATGAAAAAAAGAAGAGAAAGAATAAAGATAGCCCATCTATTCCTCCAAGTTACAAATGAGAGTGAATCATTTTTAAAGAGCAAAAGTAGAATTAGGAATAGCCACTAAATACCACATATACACCAATCCACCATATTCCATACACATGCACATCTTGGTTTGATTGTATGCCTCGATTCTCTGTGGATCCATTGTTTGACTTTACAACATATGAATTGCAAGTATGCTTAAACCTTGTTATTGCCACTCTTATAAGCTCCATTATAATCCTTAGTTATAGAAAGGCATAACATTAATGCCTTAAGTGAGATCCACAAATACCATATATACTGAGAGACTTGAGGGTGTCATACAATTAAAGCTCTGAGTTTTATTTTTAAAACTTGTAAAACTCCGGAATATTGGTACTGTGAAGAATTTGCTATATAGTGCAAGACTTGATTGTTCTTTCTTTCGATTACTCAAGACTAAGGCAAGAGCTGTAAAGCCCCATAGTTAAAGGTAAAATGGGTAAGTTTAAAGGTTAGAGCAGTTTTGTCTAAATCCGGAGAAGAATCTATGTTTGAAGCATGTGTACTTTGGAAGTATGAAAACATTGTAGCAACTCCTGATCCAATTACATTAGTAATCAGGCTTACTTTGTTTGCTAAGGGACTGGGAAACAGGTAAGCTTGGGGGTGTTGTTGACGGTGGATAATGTCAACTTTTATTATAACTTTAGCAACCAAAGGATACATGAATACACACTAGTCTAGGGTTTTAACTGACAGTTTTCATGAGTTTTGCATGTTCTGTATTTTCCAGGGGCTATTTGAAACGACCTCGATTTCCACGAAGGGAAATCCACAGGCACGCATTGTAATTAAATAGATTGTATCGAACAATCCATAAAATTACCTAAATCTCAGTTGATACCAGGATCCATACAACGAGTTCATAACTGAGTCTTACATAAATTATTACATTGCCACACTGGCGGGATTCAAAATTCAGAGAAGCTGATAAGAAGCGGAAGCGATTCATCCTTCACGGCCAACTTGAGTGTAGCACGCGACCCTACTCTTCCAGTCGTCTCCATCGAAATCGTACTCTTTCTCGTCACCTGATAGCAAATTTATCAGTAAGATTTGTACTGGCCATGGAGCCCACCTATGATAGCAGTTTGCTTTGTGGAAAGTGGATGCAAGGCTGTTCAAGCAGACCTATAGGCTGGGGTTTCCAATGCAAGTGTAATCAATATTTTAATAGTCAAGTCTTTATCTCGTTCAACTCCAACCATTTCACCCAATCCATTCCATTCCCATCCCATACACCACCTCTGGCACACCTCGCACTCATTCGGCAGGCCCAACTCCCTCTCGGGCCTGTCTCAGCGGCACACTGCCACATCGGGCACACTGCCGAAAAATATCATCCAGGGGGGAGAAAAGAATATACCGCTCCCTAAGAAGTGCAACAGGACTAAGGAAAGGTCCATAGCCGACGAGTCGGCTTATGTATCGATCGATCAACCATACACTCTGCAAAGGTTCTACTACTCACAAGATTAGCCATCATAGGTGTTGCGCAAACACCTAGGCAGAATTCCGGGTGCTTGCTTGCCTAGGTCGATGCCACCCTACCACTCAACCCTAGGACATTCCGGATCCAACACCATCACGCTGAGACTGGGAGACGCAGTACCGAGCCTACTTAGTGGTACTGCGCATCTAGAACGGAATGGGAACCCATCGACCGTTACCGCCCACCCTTATCACCTCTCAACCTAGCAGTAGTGGCACCGCCCTACCAAGTAGTCCAGCCGTTCCCCGCCCACCGAAGACGAGTGAGTAGCAAAAGATTCCCGAAGTTCCCGGTCACCGGAAGTGTTGACTAAAAATAGACCAAGCAGACTTTCTCCACCTCAAGGGGATACTCTCCCCGTGCCATCACAGCACCTCCATTCACGGGGCTTCAAACCACGCAGGCCATCCATCCCGAAACCTCCTTGTACACCATTACCCGCCACAGGTATCTCCCGTGGGAATGCCCAGGTTGCACCCTGGCAAGACTTGCTTCTCAGCTTGTCGTAATTATCCCACTTGGTCGACTCGACCCTCACCACGCACCCAAGACTCACGCAGCACGCTCCCCCGTTTGATTAAGTCCGGTTCACATATGCCAAACCGTTCCCTATCTTCCCACATATGTGTGGCATAATCAACTAGTAGTGGAAGAGCAATTAAATATATAACAGCGAGCATCTATCCTATCAGCGGATAGCAGGGTGATAGTTTAAACAAGGTAGGGTAATCAATTGTTCTAACATGCAACCTAAACAGTCAATATCATATGATCATAAAGCAATGGCAAGTACGGTATTAGCAATGCGTAATAGGTGCTAAGGATTTGGTGGGACGTGGCACCTTCGTAGTCGTCTCCTAGCTCCTGAAGGTACTCGTGGTCGTCTTCCTTAGTCAGATTCTCCTCCGGCTCTGAAAACGGAATCGAAATAGTCGCGTTAGTGACTCCTATAGATCATTCAGAAAAATCCAATAAAAATAAAGACCCAAATGCACTCAAACATAGGTTCAGGTTGTGGAGCTCATTTTTCTGAGAATTTTGATATATGGTGCGCAATTTTTGGACCTCGTATGAATAAGTTATGAATTTCCAAAGTTTATCTTATTTTCTGAAAATAGAAAAGGCTAATTACTCGGGGGTGACACGTGGCAGGCTCTCGGTGTGACACATGGCTGCTGACGTCAACATGACATCATTGATGACATCATCATTGACTTGGTCAACGGTGGGGTTACTGGTGGGGCCGGCTGACGTCAGCATGATGTCACTGGGTTTGACACGTGTCAGCGTCAGGGCATGCCATGTGGCAGCGCTGGAGCGCTTCGGCCTTGGTCCACAGGAGGTCGGTGTACGGTGAACCGCGTGTGTGCTGGTCTATAGACCTGTTAACACCAAATTTTGGGCCGGGAGCCGATAGCCGATGCCAGAGGAAGATAGCCGATACCAGAAGAAGATAGCCGATCTCGAAAACAGATTCCGTCCGGCGGAAGGAAGAAAAATAGCCGATTGCACGGTGAATCGGTTATCGGGTGAAGATGACAGGAAGCGTGCAGCGTCGGTATTGATGACGTCATCCAGAGTCCGCGTCGCCAAGATGCGATCACGATCGGAGTCCGTTATGAAAGGGAAGGTAGGACTCCAAGTTACCTTAGATATAGGATAGTTTGTTAGTTTCCTTATCTATTGATGAGTTGTAATTCGATTAGGACTCTATCTACGCTCAGGGTATAAATATAAGCCCTCAGCCATTGTAAACAAGACAACAACATCAATACAACATAACTTTCGGCTCCGGCCAACAAACCCTAAGAGTCAGTCGAGTCCGGCGAGTTACTTCATCTAGGCTGGGTGTCATCCGGTGGACGCAGGCTTGCTTGTAAGTATCGTCAACCCCTTGTTAAACTATGTCTTTTTAGCGTCATCCGGTGAACGTCGAAGCATGGCGGACCAGGGTCCTTGCTAAGCTCTGTTTCTTTGGCGTCATCCGGTGGACGTGGGAAGCATAGTGAGTCAAGGATGATTCACGCTGGTTTACCCGATCAATCTGTGTTAACCGTCATCCGGTGGACGAGATGCAGATTAGGACGGTTTTCATGCGCGGATTAGTTATCGATTCGTGTTTGTTTGCTTGATTAATCTATTAGTTAATGTCATCCGGTAGACAGGCTATAGATTGAGATAGTTTGCATGCATGGATTAGTTATCGGCTCTAGCTAAATATGGCAATTTGGTTAGATTCATTAAGTTATCAAGATGTTATTTGTTGTTTATTGTTTATTTATCAATATAACATCTCTCTGCCCGATCAAGATTGATAGATTTGGCCTTAGATTCACTTGAACTTGATCATCGTTTATGCTTTCTTATGCTTATTTTACCGTGATGATCGGTTCCATGCTTACATCGGCTAAATTCCCTATCAATTTTGTTCGTTACACGTTGTGCGTTCGATGCTAGTTGAGACATAAGTGGTTCTGAGATTATCGTAAGTCTTACTTTTGTGTTCTTGTTTAAGTTAAACTGAGCGTCATCCGGTGGAACAGGTTTAACCTAAACAAGTTTTTCACTAAATTAGACTTTCTTTAATTTGAAGTCTGTCTATGGCTGCGCTAGCATTCGTTCGTGCTTCATGGACCCTGCATCGGCTAAAGAGCCGATCCAGTTATTCTTTCACGAATAGATCGTGTATATAGACTTATTTGGATATCAAATGATCTAGCTTTGTTTGCTGGGTTTGTCGAAGCCCGCTGGCCGTTAGACCAGGTGAACGCAGACTTGGTGAACTTAGCGAAGAGGGTTTGCTAAAGCCACCGGCCTTCTAGACCAGCTTTAGCCGATCTCTGCTTGTTTGATGTACAGATCAGGTCTGTACATATAATCTATTTTCTTTATACACATTAATTGAATTAGATCGGCTCACATGTTATTGTCTTCATATGAGTACCCTGATAGCCGTTTTACTTCATTATTATACTATCGGTTCATAACATGACGGAATCGGCTTTCTAGACGATCTCCGACTGAATAGGCTCTCAGAGCCACATAATTGGAACTATCTGGACACACCGCTTAGTTCTGCCCTGTGATTACTGATTACTATTGTTTCCTTGTCAATTGCAGGTCAAATTGACTGGCACGCTTGGGTGTTACTGACACTCTCAGACCGGGTTCGAAGCTAGCTGGATCTGCGAGAGCTCTACTGCCTTCAAGGGTCGTTTCCGGCTTCGCTGGTGTGTTGGGCTTAGGGAACCACTTTTTGCGCCAACAAGACCGCACACTTGGCTCATGGTGAACTGGGTGCACCCCTCCCCTTTTTTCTACGGTCTACGGTGGACCGAGCCTATCCTCTATCCGCTGTGTGGCTCATTAGCCCGTAGGCGTGGTGCATGGTGTGTCGCGGGTTCGGGACTTCGCACAGGGACACGGTCCTCATGGACCCGGTCTACCTCGTCTTCCTCCTTCCTTTCCCCCTCTCTATTCGAACCCGACACGGCGGAGCACTTCACTGCCGGTGAGCTCGCGCGGAATCGGTGCTGTGGTGGTCTACGAGTCCTCCCTAAGGGTCGATAACCTCCGACGGGCGGGCTAGGCTCCGGCTAGATCACAGTTTTGTTAGGTAGGGCAACCCGGTGTGCTCGTCTCATCGGTGGCTTGGAACTAGCGGCAGCGGACGACGACGAGGTGGTGGCGGCTGTGTTTCCATGCAATTCAGTGCAGAAACTCTCTATTGGCTTCGCCAGAGAGGCCTACAACCCTACGGCGACGGTCAAGAATCACGGTGATGTCCTCCATACGGCAAGGTCAAGCAGCGGCGCTCCGGTGACGACACAGTGCCCGCGGATGGGGCAAACGGGGCTTCCTCCAGCAGCGGCGACTGCGTAGACGGCTCGAGGGTGGTCGTCGCGTTGCTCCATGACGAGCTACCCTATACGGATGTTAGTCGGAGATGTCCGAAACGCGCGCGGCACGGCGGCGCTCCGGCGAGACTTGGCATGAGCGGGGCCAGGGCATTCCAGGGTCTTACCTCGGTGTGGTTTGGTCATACTCGGCCTCGGAGAGGGTTACGGTCCACCTGGTCTAGTAGTAGGAGTCCTCCTTGTGTGGGAACGCCGGCGAGTCGGCGGCGCTCCGAGAGCTCGGTGTTCGACGGCGGTGCCCGTCTCTCTATTCCTACTCGGTCGATCCATTTGGCTTGGTTTCGTCTCGTGTGTGTGTGTGTGTGTGTGGTGTGTTCCAGGGTCAGAAACGACCCGCGGCCTACGCGCTCGGGGTCCGAACGCCATGGTCGAAAGCACAGCGAGGTTGGCAAGGTGCTCGGGTGGCTCGCCGCGGTGTCGGTGAAGATAGGATGGCGATGCAGTGACGAGCTGTGGTCGTGCCGCATGTTCGCTGTGCCGTGCCGATCCGCGACGGTGGCACCAGCTCCGTCTCCGACTCCGGCTCCGGCGTGCTTCGCAGCAGCAGCACTCCGGCGGCTCCCTCCTTCTTCCTTCCTTCCTCCCTTCCTTCACTCTCAGGCTCGGCCGTGAAGAATGGTTGTGCCGCAGCGCGGCGGCGGCGTGTGGGATCAAGACGAGGGCTTCGGGTGGCTCTCCTTTTATACATGAGCTTGGGCCATTTCATGGCGAGCGGCCGTGATCCTTCGTGGTGAATCGGACGGCTACGGGCTCTCGGGCTAGGGTTGCGGTCGCGGCTGCGGTGGTTCCTTGGTCGCCAAGGGTTGGCGACAAGCGGGGGACAGGCGGGTCAGAGCGTGGGCTGGTCGGCCACGTGGGGTCGGGGTCATGCATTTCGCGTGACCCTGCCGGCCATCGCACCCGCGGGGAAGAAGAACAGGGGAAGGGGAAATCGCGGCTGACAAGCGGGGCCCAACCGTCAGCGGCAGCGACGGCGCGTGCATGCGGTGGCATTGCGCGTGTGGGCGGGTGTTGGGCCGTGACTTGGGCCTGCTGGTTGTGGCTCGCGCGCGGGAAGAAATGGGAGACGGGCCGGTTGGGCTGGCTGGTGTGCCCGCGCGCGCGCCGGTGGGGTGAAGCGGGCTCGGCCACAGGCCGGCTTGGGTCTAATGGCTGGCTAGCTGGACTAGCCTAGCCCTCACTCTCTCTCTTTTTTCTTTTTCATTTTTGAATTTCTAGTGTTCCTATTTATACACATGTATATGCTTTTATACATCTATGGGTACTCAAGCCAATCATAAATTGCAAATAAAATCCACTTATGCACAAAGCTAATAGAAATAACTAAATAGAAGTTGGGGTGCAATGACACATATTTGTAGCTTGTAGATTTTAATTCCTATATGCATGCACATGAAATATGTCTTAGTGTAATAAAGATGAAAAATTTAATTAGTTGGTATTTTTGGGTTGAGTGGATTCTAGGGTTGTTACACTATTCCAGAAAAGCATAAAAGAAGGGCTAAAGAGCATGATTACCACGTAACTTAACCGCCAAGGAAACAATCATCACGAGAACACTAGAAGCATCTGGAACAAACCCGAGGCACCGGGACCCGAGACCCCACAGGGTGGGGCCGGCCGGCGCCCCTCTGCTAGTGTTTCGGCCCACCTTCTGGAGTCTTCTTCCACCGCCTTTGTGGACTCATCTCAGCCCTTGTTTCAAGTCAGTTTAATCCTACGGCGCACGTGCATCCCACCGGGCTATAAATAAAGGGGCAGACCGCCCCTGGAAGCATCAACCCATCATTCATTCAAGGCATCAAGTCCTCAAGCCATCAAGAGCGTCCTAGTTCATCAAGAGCCTCCTAGTTCATAGTTCTAGCGTAGTTAGATTAGAGAGTAGAGGAGTTCTAGTTCTTCGGCGGATCTGGAGCCCCGGCGTCTGTCTGGAGCACGGAGTTCGGTATAATTCTAGTTCTTTCTCTATTATTGTATTCTTCATTATGATTAGGGAAACATTGTTCTTAATAGTTTATATGTTCTTGATTACAATAGTCTTTGCCTACTTTGATTATATGTCTAGTATAGTTGGTTTAATCTTATTGAATTCATGTAATTGCTCGTATAGCGTTTATTCATGCGTACGATGGATAGATGATGAACGATATGTAGACGTGGTGTCTAGGTATTTTGTTTATCTGCGAGTGCACCCTGATGTGCCGGGCCGTGTGGTAGATCACGTAGGCGACAGCTGCGTTGACTCCTCTGTAGTCCACTCCCCGTATGTGGGCCAGCAGGCACGGTCGCGAAGTTTGGTGATGACTCTGTTTCACACCTTTCCTAGATGATGCCCTTTGCATGTGATCATGATATAGGATTAGTCTAACAATGATTGCTAGATGTAATTGCACTAATTAGAGTTATTCATTGATGTAGTTATAGAATTACCCTTGATATTAATTCCTTAGTTTATCCATTGGCTAGCTAGTACTATGACTAGAAAAGTGCTCTGATGATTATCTTTTATTTATGATGCTTGATCATACTTATCACCTCTATTTACCTTGTGACCTCTGCCTGTTATGAGTAGAGTAAATGACATCGGTAGTGTCACTTATCCATTGTATACCATCACTATCAATATAATAGATTGTAGTTTATTCTTAGTCCTTCCCATTGGTATAAATATAAATCGACAACCTGGTAGAACTCCCTAGATAAAATGCTACAATGGTATAATTATCTGTCCGCTTGCAGAACTGATCTTAGTTTATATTATTTATATTTATTTCTGCCTAGTCACATAGATTAATATATGAAACCTTTATTTATTCTTATCATTATTAGTTAGGGATGACAACCTAGTTCTTGCATAAGAATGTTGGTAATAGAAAAGTGGCTAGTTGCTAATGACAAGTTAATTAATTACCATTCATCTTCTAATCTCGCCTCTCGCATTAAAAGTTATATAGTTATATTTGGCGACGTTAGTAGATGTCAACAAACAACAACATGACGAATCTTTCACTGAAGCATGGAAAAGATATCAAGATTATATTGAAGACTGTCCTCATCATGGGATAGAGGATTGGCTATTAATACAGACCTTCTATCACGGGCTCATCTCTAGCACCTGTGAGTCCATAGATGCCGCAGCAGGAGGAGCTTTCCTGTCACTTGAGCTTCTAGAAGCTAATGCACTTGTTGAGAAGATGGCCTTAAATCCAAGCTGTAATGAAGAACGTATTCAACCTCGCAAGAGAGGAGGAGGCATCCATCATCTCAAGGAAACTGACATGGTCACTGCCAAGCTAGACCTCATCATGAAGAAGCTCGATATAGAGAAGAAGGAAGTCATGCATATTAATGATTCTCGCATGACCTGTGAAGAATGTGGAGATTACGGGCATTCAGCTGTCAACTGCCCTACGTTGCAAGAGGCTGTGAACTTCATCAACAATAACACCTACTATCGTCCTCAGCAAGGTTAAGGATGGAACCAGCCAAATCAAGGATGGAATCAGCAACCTCGACAAGGTAACTACCAAAGTAGCAAGCAAGGTAATAATTACAATAATTACAATCTTTCACCTTTAAGCGATTTAGTTACTGGTCAATCTAAATTGTTAAACCAAATGTCTAGAAAGGAAGCCTCTAATGATAAAACTTTAGAAAATATTAATACTAGAATGGATACCTTTGCTTCTGCTATAAAGAATCAACACAGCTTTAATAAAATGTTAGAATCACAATTAGCTGAGCTAGCTGCTGCTGCTGTCCCTCCATTTGAGAAAGGTAAGATTCCGGGCGAGACGGAAGATTTAGAAACTGCTAACCTTGTTGATATTCACAATGCAACCCAATACCATATTGAGCCTGCAGATATACAGTGGATTGATCACTCACTACCTGAGAAGATGGGAGACCATGGAAGACCTGTCATTCCTATCTCTATAGGACGTCACAGTTTTCTAGAGTCTATCTGCGATTTCAGCGCAAGTGTCAACATAATGCCCAATGTAATTTATGAGAAAATATTATGTGATCCTTTATTGTACACAGATATGCATTTGCAACTTGCAGATCAGTCCATTTGCTACTCCGAGGGAGTGCTAGAAGAAGCTGTCATCAGAGTGGGGCAATCATATGTCCCAGTTGACTTCGTGATCATGGAGACAGGAGGGGATGAGAAGGCACCAATTATTTTGGGACGACCATTCTTGTGCACAACCAAAGCCATCATCTATGCGGAACATGCCAAGATTGTCCTCTCCATCACGGACAAGAAAGAAAGATTATCGTTCAAGAACCGCATCTTAAAGACTCCTGCAGTTCCAAAGCAATTCCATCAACAAGAAGAGCAACAACAACCAGCACCCAAGAAGAAGAACAATAGAAGATGGAGGAAGAACAAGCCCCAGCATGTACCTGAAGAAACTGCTCAACTAATCACTGCTCTCAACACAGAAAATGATCATATGCTCCCCTAACCATTTCCAACGAAGAAAGGTGACCCAGGTGTACCAATCATTGAATGCACAATTAGAGACATCACTTGCCGACACCATATGCGACACTGGATCAGGCGTCAACGTAATGTCCAAACAGGTATACGATGATTTATCTAATGGTTTACCTCTATACCCAACATATATTCAATTGCAGATGGCAGACCAATCACTAAAATTTCCCGAAGGCGTGATTAAGGACGTTATGGTAAGAATTCAAGATAAATATATACCCGTAGATTTTTTAGTCCTTGACATGCAGGGAGACGATGAATCACCTATTCTTTTGGGAAGACCGTTCCTCTACACCGCCAATCTTATTATCTACATCGGGTCTGGACAGATCCACTTCAACCTACCCACCGGAAAGGTACATTGTCAATTTAGAACACTTGTTAACCGTGAGCAGAATAGGAAGCAACGCAACAGGAGAAGACGCCAAGCCCGCCGTCAGGCTACCCAGCCTCACTGTGGATGGGAGGAATTCCCTGGCAAGATTGTGAAGTATGAAGACTGCTACAAGGAGCAAGAGGAAACTGTACAAGCACCACGCTGGAGTGAGTGGAAAGCGGAAGCTGAGAGGATGGACCAACTAAGGCAGAGAAGGAAGAGATCCACGCACAATTAAGAGAATGGATGAAGACAGATGAAGAATCAAGAGAAGCACACCTGAGGGAGTGTAACAAGGAAGAGTTGGAGCTAGAAAAGAGAGAAGCAGAAGAGACAGAAATGAGATGGAAGGAGAAAGAAGAAGCACCTACTACACCACCGCAAAATGGGGAATTGACTGAGGTAACCTCAGACGATGAACCTGCTAAGTACTCTCCTCTATCTAAGTCCTGCCGGTAGACTTTAAATTCCGTACCCTAGCCATAAGTTCAGAATGGTAGTTATCTAATTAAGTTAGCATTTATTAGTAATTTTGCTCTAACGCATTTAGTAGTACAATCACTTTTGCACATTAAATATAAAACAACAAAAATATTTACTGCTTTATTTACTACATCATAAAAACTAAAGCCCCATGTGAATGCACTTATGGTAAACCCTGTAGGAATATTTACTATGGTGGCATAAAATAAAAACAAATAAAAATAATATATATATATAAATGGTAATAGCATCTGTATTTACTTTGTTGCATTATGAAAAATCCTAAGACCCATGAGAAAAAATATTCTCCGTGGTGGTGTAAAAATTTTTTAGCATGCATACATATTTGATTGTTGCATAAGAAAATTAGAAAACCCCCAAAAGAGAATCCTGTTAGAATTCTGCTAGAATCTGTCAATTAAAATCAACCCAGAGAATAATCAATTTCTCATTGGCTGACCGCTAACCCCTTGCTAAATTCAAGCCTCGAGTTTTGGTTTTCTTGTTGGAGTATAATTATGCAGGAACAATATTATGACTAAGGAGAGAGTTTATCAGTGGCACCCACCAGGACTACCACTGGTTAGCTCACTCTGAAGATCATTCAACGCCAAGTATTGCAAACATCTAGCTTGGGGGAGGAGCATCCCCTAATTATCAGGTAATTATACCTAAGCGATTATTGAGTCTGTTTTATATAGTCATAAAATACCAAAAATATGTGAGCACATGAAGGTTCACCAGAGTATCATTGGAAAATCTAAAAATACCAAAAATATGTGGGCACATGAAGGTCCACAAATTATAGAGTCTTTTTTGAGTCCAATCAAAGATAATTAAAACCAAATAAACACTTAGCTATATATTAGAATATGTTCGGAGTCAATCTAGCTATAATTAATTAAAATTGATGAACTCTAAAATTTTATCTTGGAGATGATGAATAGTTGCTCTATTGTCATTCCTTTCAAGTACCTAGTTTTCAACCTTAAATTCTCCTGAGTTTTGGATATAGCTGTCTTAACTTGAGAAATTACTCTGAACCTGAAACTTGTGGAGGCATATGTTTGAGATAAGTCTAGGTGATTGATTTATATGATTTATGAAGGTCGAGCTGCTATTTATCTTATTCCTAGCATTTAACAGAACCGCCTAAATCATATGGCCCACAGGCGCCTGTCATTGTCACTAATGACTTCTGATAGCCGGGCCCGTGTCCCAAATGATCTAGAAGGCCCCGCCGGGTTACATCAGCACCCGTTTCTCCGACAGGATCCCATTGCGAAGCCATTACAAGATTACAACATTTCATAATAAAATACATCAGAGTAAAAGTGTGGAAGATTTAAATAGTACTTAGATTACAAACCGGTTGTCCAAATAGAATTTAAGTGCAGTTATTACAAACCATAATTAAGTAGCAGTAACAGTGGAACAACAATACAACATACTTAGATAAATGATAGCTGGAACCCTGCCCACGGGTCCTACTTCACTCTTCCTCACTTCCTTCCTGGACGATGGTCACACAGCAGGGAGCGAGACACACCTGCTGCTATGGTTCTCCTACAACAGGGGTTAACAAACACTGAGTACTGGGGTACTCCGCAAGACTTACCCGACTAAAGAAAAGGGAATGAGACTCAGGATTGCAGGCTGAGGGGAGTCAAGGTAAGGCTTGAGCAAGAGTCAAGAGTTTTGCAGAAAAGCATTACTATTCTATTTCAATATTTTAACTCAATCTTATTTTAATCATAACCCATAATTTCAAGTTCATTCTCATATACCATCATACTTTTAATTCTTAATTATTCTCAAAAATACCTAGTTCCGAACCACTTTTCAATTGTAGGTCAAAGGATCAAGTCTCTATATCCGAGGAGCAACGACGATTCGAATCGATTACTACCCAACTGGGGATCCCTATCCACACTGCATATGTAGCACCTAAGTTTGCATATGCCAACCCCGTCTACCACGGCTTTCTATCCCTGAACCGGTCCTGCGCCACCCGAGAGCACAATACTCCTCTCCTATCCAGGCACGCCGGCCACGAGGGTACACGCTACTCTCGCCATCTCTCCACTCCCAGTGCGTGGTTATCGGTTCAAGCAATAGAGCGACCGAAGATAGGGCTTCCCGGAGTATGTGGCTATTTGCAAAGTCTCGATCATAGCAGGCCTACAACGAACGGTCCCTAATTCTTTTCCCGCCGGCGACATTGCATTGGGACTCTAGCCCAAGTACAAGTGTCCCAACGGTTTTCAAATCCCTTTTCCCGCCGATGGTCAAGTGTTGGGACCCAAACCCAAATTCACAACCATCGAGCAGAAAATCCTTTTCCGTCGGTGACGATACATTGGGGCTGCTACCCAAGTGCATAATCCCCGAACAGACTCATATCCCTTTCCTTTCTCATGATTCATTAATATCATATCATCATAAGTCGAAAATAGCATTTTATGTAAATCTAGATCAATTAAATAGAGCTAAGCATTTTTCAAATATTTTCATTTTAAACAGGTTTCAAGGGTAATATATCAAGGTAGGTAATGCAGCAAGATAGGTGACAATCAACTCTTATCAACCTAATGCAATAATTAACTCAAGTTATAAAGATTTATAAATTACAAGGAAGGGGCTGAATGCACCGGGGCTTGTCTTGGATTGCGTAGAGCATCGGATCAGGATCAGTCCCTGTTGACGGTAGATAAGCAATAAAATTTCACACTCTAACACTGTCAATAGACTCGGTTTCTGATGGAAGATCAACATAACATGAACATATTTTATCCAATAACTAGTTCCACTTGTACTCTTAGTTTGTGAATGCAGGGAAGATCAAACAGAGTAGAAATGAGCACTTGGAGCCCAATATGTTGGGTCGGCCGAACCACCCACTTGGGCACCAAGCTGTCACACTTCAACAAATGACTCAAGGAGACATATAGAAGAGAGTGGAGCACCTGAAGGGCCCACATGCTGGTCGGCCGACCCACATGTGGGGCCCACTAGGGCTCTGCTGACATGGCATGATCCGTGTGACACTCCACTCAGCTCAATTCCACCATTGGATCAAAATTGTGTTTCCAATCAACGGTGAAAAATCAAAGCACATGGATCAAGGCGTAAACTGACAAGATCAAGGCGAAACCAGTACATAGCCACACTCTATGACCAGTGGAGACCACAGGGGTGGGCCCACCTTGCCATAGGTGGGTCGGCCGACCCACCCATGGTGGGCCCAGGCCATCGCCATGCTCCACCGACTTTCTGCATGCTTCCCACGTGATTGTTTTGCCACTGCCGTCCATCTAAGGCGGTTTCAATGACGGTTTATCCAAGGAAGGAGAATGAAGGAGCACGCGGATCGCTGACGTGGCACCTCTCCACTTCCCCCTATATATAGAGGCTGCCTCCACCCTCTCAAGACATGATTCAATCAAGATACAAGTCTAGTGTGGGAGTTAGAGTTGAGTCGAGCTGCGCTCGGGGTCTCCGCAGTCGTCTGTTGGAGAGTCTGGTATAGCTCTTGTATCTTTCTCTTTATGTAAGACTTATTTACTTTAATATAATATTTTGCTTTACTTTACTGAGTCTTTACTTAGTACAATATTATTCTTGCAATAGTATTGTTGTGAGTTATCATATTACTTGGTCGGCATACATTAGATTGTGATCCTGTAACCAACTCACGTGTGTAGTTCATCGCCTGTCATAGGGTGCTCTAGTTGCCTTGGCCACAGCTAGAGTAATGAGAAGTAGTGTAAGCATGGTGCTTAGACTTGATCTTACCTTTGAATGCCGCTTGTCGCACGGATTGTTTCTGGGTGCTACCAGGTGGTGACAGCCCTGTCTAGTCTTAGTATCCCTCCACGTGTTTTACGCAAGTTCTTAAAAGGTAGGCTCCCATAAGAGCATAGGCGCTTCGGGTAGAGGTTATATCCTCTATTGTTTCGCACTATCCCCTACACACCATAAGTAAGGTAGCAGTCTTAGTGTACTTCGTCCATTTGATAGGATAGATCACAAGAGTAGAGTTTGAATCACAGGAACCTTTCTCACTCGTTGTCCTCCGACCTAACGATACTACACTAGTTATCTTTTAGCATTTTATTTGTTATCTTTGAATCATCACCTTCCTATCATACTTTGATTACCCCCTCTGCACTAGTTGTGCTAAGTTGAGATAGATTTAAGGATCTCCTTCTATTAACATCTCTAGCAATCGCTTTCCCTTGGGATAAAATAAATAACGATACCTTGGAATACTCCCGGTTGAAGTGCTACAGCGGTATATTCTGTGCGCTTGCAGAATTATCCAATAGAGAAATAGCCTCCAGTCACTTCTGGCACTGTTATCAGAGATAGCCTAACACCCTGTCTCTAGTAGTTGCGCTAAGAAGTGTCAACAGTCCCACAAATGTCAAACCCTTGCACAACCTCAGGAATCACTTCCTCGGAAGTAGCCTCAACTTTAACTTCTTCGTTCACGGGCACTACACGTGTGCAATGATGCATGCTTAATATGATGAAATGATATGGGTACATGAAATAATAAATCAAACAATCCGCAAACACTACTAATCTTCACAAGGTATCCAAAGTAACTATTTCTAAAAATGTGCCTTAGGTCATAAGGGTGTTTGACCTAAGATCACACTCAATCCAAAATTCACACCAACCCTAAGTGATTAGGATTTTCTACTTATTTTATTAATCAATTAATCAAGCATTTAATTAATAAATAATTAAACTATTTTCATTTGATGCCAAACTTTACCAACAGATAGGTCTTGACTTGAAATAGTAGAAAAATAAATTTTATGATTTTTGGAGTTACAGAGAATTAATTAAAATTACTCAAAGTTGCATTTGCTAATTAAATCTCTGATTTTTAGTTACTGCAGAAAGTGCTCAAAACAAGTACTCAATATTTTTATTAAATATTACACCTAACAGAGAGTCTACACAAACATTTTCATGATTTTTGGGGTAGCACATTAATCCCTATAAAAAGAAGAAATCATAGTACTATTCACCAAAAACAAATCAGAAAACCTTTACAAATTCGCTGGAAAAAGGAAAAGTGACTTCGGCCCCGGTCGGCCCAAGACCGCAGGCCGGCCCAAACTCCCGATCGCACTCCCTCTCTCTTTCTCTGACCTCTCCCGAGCCACTGGGCTGGCTTCCACTGGCCTAGCAAGGCCCACCCGGCCACCCCCCTCTCCTTCTTCAACCTCGCGCAGGGGAGGGGCGCTCCCGCGCGCGCACCCGCGCCAGCCGGTGGCGAGGCCTGCCGACGGCGACCCGCACAACCCGACCGAGCACCCTTAGCGTGGAACCCCTAAGCCTACGAGCACCCTAGCGCACAGAACCCAGGCGCAACTCGCCTCCGACGAGCTCGAGCTCGTCCATGGCGGACGCGGTGGGGCGGTGGATCTGTCCTACACATAGGGACGCGGTAGAGTTTAGGTAAAAGGCCCGGGAAGGGTTGGTGGCTCACCCAGACTCTAGGACGATGGCTGGAAGGAACAGAGGCGAGGCGGAGCGATGGACTCGACGACCACGACGTCCGCGGCGGCGTTTACCGATGACGACCGTCCTGTTCCCGCAAACCTAGGGCACCAAAAGTTAAACCGTCACGAGCATGAGTATCTACACAGCAGCCAGAGCACAGAATGTGGGTCAGAACAGAAGAGAGTTCACCAGAGTGAGCTAACATCGTTGGGGTTGGTCGCGGCGGCGCTCCGATCGGAACCGAGGACGACGATGCTTGTTCCCGGGTCCTCAGAGCACAAACGTGCGAACGAGATGAGGCAGTTGTGTAACGTCCCGCCTCCCCGAGGCCAGGCCCGCTTACATTTGGCAGCTTAACTAGGATATAGGCTGCCCTCACAGACCAACACCAGTCTTTTCTGCGCACTTTGTCCTCACTTATGCGCACCCGGGAAGAACTTCCCGGTCGGTCACCCATCGCTCCAGGGCTAAGCTCGCTTAATCTTGGAGTTCTTTGCAGATGGGCTTCCGGTGTTGGTATGAGTATCCTATCAATCCTATTAAGCCCTGGGCCGGGATGTTGCATCCTCACCCCCTTAAGAGATCTTCGTCCTTGTCGATCAATCCCAAGCCAGGAACGTCCCCTCTTGGCCACGTCCGTGTGTCCAGTGCCAGCGCATGTGCCATGCTGTGTGACCACGCCGGATCCACACCAGCCATGCGCACCATGCCTGCGCAACTGCGACACACGCGCCCGTGAAACCGTAAGGGTCGGCTCCGATACCATTCTGTAACGTCCCGCCTCCCCGAGGCCCGGCCCGCTTACATTTGGCAGCTTAACTAGGATATAGACTGCCCTCACAGACCAACACCAGTCTTTTCTGCGCACTTTGTCCTCACTCATGCGCACCCGAGAAGAACTTTCCGGTCGGTCACCCATCGCTCCAGGGCTAAGCTCGCTTAACCTTGGAGTTCTTTGCAGATGGGCTTCCGGAAAAGAAGTTGCAACTTGTTGGTATGAGTATCCTATCAATCCTATTAGGCCCTGGGCCGGGATGTTACAAGTTGGTTCGCAAGGGAGTAGGGGTGCCAGCCGCTCAAGCAATTTGGGAATGGTGAGAGGAGCGAGACCAATTTGGCAGTGCAGTGAGATGATCGCCGGTGAGCCGTGAGCGGAAGGAGGGGAAAAGGAGTGAGTGTCTGTCGACTTAAGGCTCGGGTGAGGAGAGGATAAGAACGAGCGGCTGCCCGGGGCCCCCGAGCGGCCCTGGCGCGACGGCAACAACACCCTGCCCGGCCGGACGGCACCGGCAGGCAGCGCGGCGCACGCGCGAGCGCGCTTAGAACAGGGTAGGGGCCCGGCACTGTAGCAGTGCAAAGGGGTCGAACACTATTCCTTCAAATGATGAGCTATACCATCTGAATCAGGGAGAGGTCCACAAATAAAAGTTGTAGAAAATTTCTTGTAGAACATTTTTGCTTTTTGGACCAAGTTCAAATTCTGCCTAAATTTGAAAATAATCAAAAGGGGGTAAATCTTGAGTTTGAAATTCAAACATAATTTAACCCAATTATCCAAAGTTTTCCACATAACTTGAAAATCTGTAAAAATAAAAGTTGTTCTACTCACTGAGCTTAACAACTTCTATTAAGGAATTTTGGTCAGAGTCCTTGTAGTTTTAAAATTGATGTTTCAAATTTGAATTTTAACATAGTAATTAGGGTTTAATTCAAATTTCTATGTAGTAACTTTAAATTTTCCCAAAATAAAAGTTGTTCCATTTTAAAAGATCTACAGCTTCTATTAAGGGAGCAACACCAAAATCCTTTTAGTTTTTGAATTAGGGTTTTGGGGTCCGATTAGGGCTTAATTTAAATTTTCTTTTTAATTTTATTTTTAATCTCCAATTATAGGTTTAATTGCACAATCATCTCCATACACAATCAAAGCACTCTAGAGACCCTGAGCACAGTCATATGCAGGCAGTTAAGTTAAACATGATGACATGGCATTTTTAATTAACCGTAATACTCGGGGTATTACATAGCATTGCTAAGTTATTTTGAAAACTTAAAATTTACATGATGAGCTCTTGTATGACAAAGTGCGAATTCCTACCAAAACCATATACGATACATTTAGATAGGAAACCTTTTCATATTTATGCTGCTTGCTTTGCGTTGAGTTCAGTCAATCTTTGTTGTATACCTCATGAGAGTCTTGTCATGCTTTTAAAACCAAGATCACTTACACACTCCAGCCACGTATGCATTATTCCTACCCTGAGAGTAATCGCAACTATTTCCACTTTCATCTATGTTCATCATAAAAATGTTTTTCTCCTACACTGGGAGTAAAACACCAAAAATATACCCCATAGGACAACTCCTGTTTAAATTGCTCTAAGTTCTAATCATTATCTCTCAAATTATTTATATTCAAGGGATGCATGTGGCTATGCAAAAGTATTGATTAAAAAAAGAAAAGGGAGTAAAAGATGGACAAGTGTCTCAGCAATTAAAACAATGGGTACTAGATGTCCGCCTCCCTAATGAAAAAAAAGAAGAGAGAGAGAAAAAGAGAATAAAGATAGCTCAGGTTTTCCTGCGAGTCCTAAAGAGAGATTTACTTTCGAAAGAGCATAAGTAGAACTAGGATTAGCCACTAAATACTACATATACACCTATCCACCATACTCCATACACATGCACATCTTGGTTTGATTGTATGTCTTGATTTTCTGTTGATCCATTGTTTGACTTTACAACATATGAATTGCAAGTATGCTCATCCTTGTTATTGCCACTCCTATGAGCTCCACTATATATTTTTAGCTATAGGGAGGCATGACATCGTTAATGCCCAAGTGAGATCCATAAATACCACATATATTGAGGGACTTGAGAGTGTCATACAATTAAGCTCTGAATTTTATTTCGAAAAGTCATAAAAACTCCGGAATGTTGGTACTGTGAAGAATTTGCTACATAGTGCTTGACTTGATTGTTCTATCTTTCAATTACTCAAGACTTATGCAAGAGCTGTAAAGCTCCATAGTTAAAGGTAAAATGGGTAAGTCTGAAGGTTAGAATAGTTATTGTCTAATCCGGAGGGGAATCTCTATTTAAAAGCATGTGTACTTAGAAAGTATGAAAGCATTGCAGCAACTTCTGATCCAAATACATTAGTAATTAGGCTTAGTTTGTTTGCCAAGGGACTGGCAAAAAGGTAAGCTTGGGGGTGTTGTTGACGGTGGATAACGTCAACTTTTATTAGAACTTTAGACACCAAAGGATATATAAATACACACTAGTCTAGGATTTTAACTGATAATTTTCATGAGTTTTGCATACTCTGTATTTTTCGGGGGTCATTCCAGAAAAGCGTAAAAGAGGGATTAAAGTGCTTAAACATACGAAACTTATCCGCGAAGGCAACGTTCTTATCAAGACGTGGGAAGGATCTAGAAGACACCCGAAGGACTGAGGCCCCGAACCCTTCCAGGTGGGGCCAGCCGGTGCCCCCTGGCTAGGGTTTGGTCCCGCCTTCTGGAATGTTCTTCCACCGCCTTTGAAGTGTCATCTCGGCTCTTGGTTAAGTCGGTTTGATCCTACGGCGCACGTGCAACGCACCGGGCTATAAATAAAGAGGCAGACCCCCTAGAGGCATCCCATCATTCATCCAAGGCATCAAGTCTTCAGTCAAGCCATCAAGAGCCTCCTAGTTCATCAAGAGCCCTCTAGTTCATAGTTCTAGCCTAATTAGATTAGAAATAGAGGAGTTCTAGTTCTTCAGCGGGATATGGAGCCCCGGCGTCTGTCTGGAGCGCGGAGTTCGGTATAGTTCTAGTTCTTTCTCTATTATTGTATCCTTCATTATGATTAGGGAAACATTGTTCTTAATAGTTTATATGTTCTTGATTATAATAGTCTTTGTCTACTTTGATTATACGTCTAGTATAGTTGGTTTGATCTTATTGAATTCATGTAATTGCTCGTATAGCGTCTATCCATACGATCGATTGGTAGATGATGAACGATATGTAAACGTGGTGTCTAGGTATTCTGTTTATCTGCGAGTGCACCCTGATGTGCCGGGTCGTATGGTAGATCGCGTAGGTGACAGCTGCGTTGAGTCCTCTGTAGTCCACCCCCCATATGTAGGCAAGCAGGCACGGTCACGAAGTTGGGTGATGATTCTGTTTCACATCCTTCCTAGATGATGCCCTTTACATGTGATCATGGTATATGACTAATCTAACAATGATTGCTAGATGTAATTGCACTAATTAGAGTTATTCATTGGCGTTGTTATAGAATTACCTTAGATATTAATTTCTTAGTTTATTCATTGGCTAGCTATTACTATGACTAGAAAGTGCTCTGATGTTTATCCATTAATTATGATGCTTGATCATACTTATCATCTTTATTATCTTGTGACCTCTACCTGTTATGAGTAGAGTAAATGACATTGATATCACCGCTTATCCATTGTATATAGTTGCTATCAATATAATAGATTAAAGTTTATCCAGTCCTTCCCAGTGGTATAAATATAAATCGACAACCTGGTAGAACTCTAGATAAAATGTTACAATGGTATAATTATCTGTCCGCTTGCAGAATTGATCTTAGTTTATATTTATTTATTTCTGCCTAGTCACATTGAATAGTATATGAACCTTTATTTATTCTTAGCATATATAATTAGGGATGACAACCTAATCCATGCATAAGAATGTCGGTAATAGATAAGTGACTAGTTGGTAATGACCAGTTAATTAATTACCATACATCTTTAATCTCGTTTCTAATATTAAAAGTTATATAGTTATATTTGACGATGTTAGTAGATGTCAACATTCGTCTACTCCAACTCTTGATTGGTCATGTATACCAAATTTTCTCTCCACGACCTTCGTGAATGAGGTCTAGAAATTACTGTCCTCATGAAGTGTACCCCGACAGTGGTTTTTTCTATGTGCTAGCTTTGGTTGGTAGCAACCCAACGGTGGTTCCGACTTCTGACTGGTCTATGTTGCACACGGGTACTTCTGAGAGGTGTCGTATCCGTATGAGATATGTATCAATACTCTTTGGATGTACTCCCCGTATGTCGAATACTTCTTCAGAAATTAGGCGACAAAATAATTCTTTTTATGCAAGTACCGAGGGTTGGAATCCCTCTCTTTCCGCCCCCTCGGATCATTTGGAACTTTTGAATTATAAGGAATACTGAACCTCAGATTTTCTCATAAATAAATGTGTGAAATAAATCCAATTTTAATTTATAAGAAAAATTCCAAAAAAAATTATTTTCACTTTTCACTTTATGAATCAAATAATGTGTTATATAAATTGCTTCAAAACTTGTAAGTTTTGAGTTAAAACTTGCTAGATAACTACTTTTTGCTTGTAATCCATACTAGCATGATGGGCGCGCTGCCGCCGCGCCAGCGCTAAACAGTGGGTCCGGTGAAAAAGTTTCAACGGCAAAAAAAAAAAAAAAAAAAAAAAATGCTGACCGCAGTACATTATAGGCAGATCTTTGTGGCATGTGTTTGAGATAACATAGAATATGATAAGACCTGTTGATGCCCAGTTAATTCTAGTCGATTAATTGTGCACACATAAGCTAATAAAAGCACCATGGAAACATATCCATACGCAGAAACGAACAGGGAAGTTTAAAAGAGGAGGTAGACATGCAAGATATACACAGATGTAGATTGAACACAAATATATATGATCTGAAAGTCCAGAAAAGGCAAATTGACTGACAGAGTATATGAAATAAAGAAGAAAAGTATTTACATATGAACATCTAAGCTGCATCGCATGCCCTGATGGAAACCATACTCATTAGCAGAAACAAATCAAACTAAATTGAGAACCCCTGCAACACAATATATGCAGGTCAAAGACTCAGAAGGACATGGACAGCAATCATATATTTGGGAACATGCATACCAATCATGTAGTGAACGGGAACCTAGTCATACAACATCAGTAATCCTGTAGGTTGTTGCAAAGGAACGCCCTCGGCCTTCAATTTATCTCTTGTCCCAGCATGGCCAAGGCTATATTATCGAGCAATCTGAAAAAGAAATTAGCTTCCACAACTAAGAAGCAAACCAATTTCTAATTCTTTCGAGAAGACATCTCCATGCATTAGACTTGAGCAAATACAGTTCATTTTTACATAGAACTAAGAAAATACATTCCTAATAAACAATAGAAACATAGTATCTATAGTCATAATTGAGAAACGAAGGCAGAAACAAATAGTAAAACAAATAGTATTTCTTTTGTAAATGTTCAGTGCTAATATAACCCAACCTATGGTGTGCTGGAAAATCATTATCTGAAAATAAGGAATGACATGCTGGTTGAAACGTGTAGAGAAAAGTTATGGACAAAACACTTAGTTTGGTAATACAGAGTTGCATAACCAGTCATTACAATCTAATGAACATTTTTGTGCCTACAGCTACCTTTTCCAGCTGCACATTGTTGGGCTTCACCTAATGTCACAATACAGAACATAGGCCACGTATATATGTATCCCAATTGCATTTTCCATAGCCCATACCACAATTACAGAGCATTATAAACTAAACCTTCAGGGGTTATGACTCGTGCTCGCAAAAATGTAAGAAAATCGTACCAGAGTTGGTACCTCTGACACAATCTCACAAGGAAAATCAGCTAGCAGGAACCAAGGCACGCTGCATGACCAAATGAAGAATCAACACAGTGCAAGTTAATGAAATTTTGTCAATAAATAAATAAATTCAGTTTACAGAAGAAGGATGAGGTATCCCTCAAGGCCAGGCGGTGCATCCAGGAAGGCTCTGAACTTAGTCAATGAGATTGTTGGAGCCAAGAGAGTCACACCTTTAGTTTCCTCTAACACTGTACATATATAATATGCCCCGCAGGCCAAGTTTTTTTGTATACATATATAATATGAGAATGCATGTGTCGTTCGTGCTTCTTTAATTTGCCCTATGTCCAAGACTTTTTGAATGATCTATTTAATTGCTGCACATGAAGACATTTTATTTTGTAGTTAGCAGGTAACGAAGGTACCTGCAATGCAATATAGTAAACATAACTTCAACGATGGAAAATTACAGATGTCTTGCTTAGGATCAAGAATTGAAATAATTTGCTTTCAGTTTTATGACGAAGGCATAATTAACTGCAAGAGAAAAGGGTGTATGAAAACAATTAGAAACCTGAACTGGTTGCCTATTAATTCGAAATGGTATTATCAAGGATCTCATAGACCACAGAATTATCATTTCCCTTGTAGTTATATTTATTACCATTTGCTAATTTGCTTTGTGAACGTATATCTGGATGTTTATGGCACTGAATGTGGGGATGTCAGGGCTAGCATCATAAGCTACTTGCAGGAACAAATTGATAAGGGGATATCAGACAATCCTTTGAGCAAATTAATTTATCGTTATATCGATTTGTACTATATGAAATGGAGGGAAGACAAATACCGTACAAAAATTTTTTGGAGACGAAGGAGAACACAATTGTGAATGTACAACAAAGTCAACAGCTTAGAGGCTTAGTTCAGACAACAATCATCCACCGATACTGTCAGCACAACAACAAAATTGGTTAGGGTGTTTAGATTGAATCAGAAATAATTGTCTGAAGAAATCATCAAAGTATGCATTGACAATCAACTATAACCACTACATAATCTGGTGAAGCGAAGCTAGTACGGATAATATGCAGTAAGTGTCCACCAGGCTATGACCCATCTATGCGATACACATATGTGGTTAAGGGAGAAGGAATGAAGGATTTGTGACTCAGGAGTGAATGGGTCAAAAAATAATTGCCATTTTTTTGGCCTATCAAGGTTACTACTCCAATCAACTCAGCAGACTTCAAGCAGTATGCACAATACATATGCTTGTGCACAGTTACTACTCCCAACAACTCAACAGACTTCAAGCAGTATGCACAATACACATGCTTCTGCACAATAATAATAGACTTGTATTCTGGATCCTTTGCACTCATCTGTATGCTTGTGCAATCTGTGATTGTCCACAGGGTATAAACATTAACTACAATGGAAGGAAGGTAACTTTGCTAATTAAAATAAACAGAAATGTATGTGCACGATATCTAAGAATGAAACCTCATCATACTCGAGGCTATCAGAAACCTATCAAATATGGAAGAACCATCAGCATCAGTGTAGGGGTCTTTGGATTTTGAAGGAACCATATGTCAGCATATAACAGAAGAGAACATATAATTTAGATTTATTTTCTTAATAAAAAACATGAGATATTTATTGTTTCTTATGGGAAAAGGAGCAACACACTTATGCAGACTGGTAGTCATAAATTGCAATTAGTGTAATTGAAGAAACCATTTTAGCAACTGCACCTAGGTATGTAGCTTTGTCTAAGTTAGAGCCTAATGGAAAACTAAATATTTATACCTATGTTTTAGTGGTCTTGCACCATCGAACCAGTTTACTTGATCTAAAAAATGGGATAGATTGTAAAAGAAACCTGTAAGCTGAAATCTAACATGGTTGATGCTAAATATTGTATGAATATCTGTTTCATAACAAAGCTACAAGCAAATATGAGATAATCATTACCCTGTTATATATCCAATTTTTGTAGCGTCCGTGACATC
Source organism: Eremochloa ophiuroides (assembly GCA_038502445.1). Taxonomy (NCBI): domain Eukaryota; kingdom Viridiplantae; phylum Streptophyta; class Magnoliopsida; order Poales; family Poaceae; genus Eremochloa; species Eremochloa ophiuroides. The sequence continues at coordinate 44,259,084 of JAHLJS010000009.1, read as the reverse complement.
CTATCAAAAAATTACAATGGCAAGGCGTGAGAGAGCAGTGAACCATAACTAAATAAATCAAAAAGCAATAGCCACCTCAGTTGAGGCTAGAAGATAGCAACCAACAGCGATTACTTAGTGTGAGGTAGGAACTGGCAACTGGTGTCGAGCTCCCGGCAGAGAAGACGAACAACGGAGCAGCGAGCATTAGAGCCCAAACCCTAGAACAGAAATCAAGGTCAACCTGGGAGAAATCAAGGAGGCAAAAAATTACAACAATGGAGGACACTGGAGTACCTGACCAACGGTGCGGACTGCTGAGGCGGCTAATTACTGTCCACCATTCGAACTCCGGCCGTGGTGGGTAGACCTCCTCCAGTGCAGGGATCTGATAGAACGGTGGAGGCCGCCAGCTAATCTTGGGGATTCTTTTGAGGAGAGGAGTGGATGTGAAGGGGGGCACCACATCTCGCGCGACCGCAGTCAACGGCAGTAGGACGCGTCGTTGTGGGCCGACGGAGGAGTCGAGGTAGAGCAGAGTGGGGGAGGGGATGGACCGCGACTGTAGTCGCTGGCGGCAGGACGTGTCGCGGCGGCCATCTGCTTGGTTGGCGGCACAGCCGGGCACTGCAGCGAGGCGGGGGGCCGGCTGTGGGCCGACGAAGAAGTCGAGGTAGAGCAGAACGGGGGAGGGGATAGACCGCAACTGCAGTCGCCGGCGGGAGCACGTGTCGTGGGCTCTCGGCCATTTGCTTGGTCGGCAGCAGGGTTGGGCACTGCAGCGCGGCGGAGTGCCGGAGGCGGAGACGGTGAGGTGCTGGCAAGATATGTTTTTTTTCATTTTCTTTTGCCCAAGAAGAGGAAGCAGTGGGCAGCGGCCAGATTTTTCAGCATTGAGGGACGGTGCCGTACACTGTACAACAGTATCGCAGTGTACAGGGGGGGCGCGTGAACATGCTGCCCGTCCAGCGATTTAAGGCTCTGTTCGCTTCGTCTAAAAAGCGCTTATTTTTCAGTTTTGGAACAGTATTTTCCTCTCACAAAAAATCAGCAACAGCCGAAATCAGATCAGCTTATCAGCTCCAGCGAACAGGGCCTATTCGCGGTTTAGCAATCTTATTACAATAATTTCTCATTTCTTTAGAAGTCAAATACTTATATTTTTATCAAATACATAAACAATAATATTTATAATATATTTAGTATTATTAGATAGATTGTTAAATCTATTTTATAATAAATTTATTTTGAGATATAAATTAAATATCACAAATATTTTTTACAAAGTTAGTTAAACTTTAGAATGTTTGATCCGCACAAATCCAATAACAACACTTATGACGGAGTCAGTTTTGATCATTGAGTTCTAAACGGTTTGGGCCTCATACATACGTACCCGCAACGAGTAAGCTATCAATCCAAACGTGTTCAACTGAGTTGGAATAGAAGTAAACTAAGTTTCAAAGCAATCCACCCCAACACATGTGGATTGAATTGAATACACCGCGACTGCAGCTGGACAGGAATGCTCCACGACAACGCGTCAAAGATGAAATTGCATTGCATAATAATAATTTCCCTTTTCTTTCCGATCATATCATCACACTACAAACCTGAAACTCGTCCTTTATAGTTGGAGGACCACTCAGTTTCGAAGAGTGAAAGAGAGCTACTAGCAATTCAGATCAAAAGAGCAAACGAAGAGCAGAAGTGGAAAAGAGACCACGCACACAGCAGAAACAGAAACAGATAGATCAAATTTAAATCGACCAGAAGAGAACAAAGCCCGTTCGTCTTCATTGAGCTAGATGCCCACGTACGGCTGGGCTGATTGATCAGTGGCGCCTGGCGAGCGCGAAGGCAGACAGGAAGATGAGGACTATGAGCAGGACCATGGCGGCGAAGGAGCCGATGAGGGAGCCCGAGATGCGTTCGCAGAAGGAGTCGAACTGCTGGCAGATGGCGAACCAGTTGGCGCGCACGTTGCCCTTGTGCGCCAGGTACACGATCGCCGCCGCCGCCGACGCGCCGGCCGTCAGCAGGGCCAGCATCGCCTAGTAATTAGTAACCCGAAACGGCATTATTAGTTTTATTATCATGGGAATTCCTTATTAATTAAGAGCAACTTCTAATCTTCCTAGCTGTGTACTATTATTAATATACGCATGCAAGTGACGAACTCATTACCGCGTCGAAGAAGACGAGGATCAGGCGGCTGTAGCGCGCTCTGGGCCTGATGATGTGCACGATGGACAGGGGGATGGACAGCACGAGGTACGTGCACACCACCGCGTTCGCCGCCACGAAGAACCTGCGATGCTCGTCGTGAGACATGGCATCGATCAGCCATCGGGTCGTCAGGGTGAACTTAACTGATCGCAAGAAACCGCTGCAGCAGCGACGACAGGGAGAGCTAAGCTTACGTGAAGGACGGGAGGTCGCTGTACTTGGCCTCGAACTGGATGAACTGCGTGAAGAAGGGGAGCGTCTCGTTGGTGGTGCCCATGGAGATGGCGCTGCCGATGGTGGCGACGATGGCGAGGAACCTGAGGAACACGTCGGCGACGGACGCGGCGCGGCTGACGCCGCCAGCCGCCGCCGCCGCCACCAGGGGCGCCTTGGAGCTCTCCCCGTGCTCGATCACCACGTCCTTCGTCATGGCGTGCGCGCGCGTGCGGCGTGTGCCCCCCCGGCCCTCCTGATTAATCAAGCCTCTATCTAGGATAACCAACGAGCTGAGCTTGGAGAAGGATTCTTGCTTGCAGTTCCAGATGAGAGTGAGGTAGAGGTTGCCTAGCTAGCTGGCTGCTGCTTGGAGTTTTCAGTTTTGTTGCTTGAGATGTGACTATGTGAGATGGCTGCTGTGCTGCATACCCCGGTTCTCAGACCACCTTCTTATACGCATGGACAATGGCGCTGATGAGGTTTCCTTCCACTGGGTGGGATGGATAAGCAGCAGCAGCAGCTTATGCCTCACCAAAACCAACAGCTTGTTTAGTCAATCATGCATGCTGGGAGCAAAGGTGGTGAGTGATTTAGGTGGCTTCGACAATTAATCGTAAACACCAACTAAAGCTCGATCGGCTGCCCATTGGTTGACTCTGCAACTGCTCTCACTTGCTCAAATGAGACTCACAAGTTGCAAACACTTTGGTGTGGATCTCAACAGAAAAGGGCATGATCTTTAAGCACGTTGCCGAACCCAAACTCGATTGTCTCGAACCCTAGTCCATTCCTAGTAGTAGTATTACTGTAGCAGTACAGTGCTAGCATCTCGCACTGCATGCTCTTTGGACTATGTATGTTGGGCTTCCATCATCCCTTCTCAGCTGGCCTGGCTTCATCCGCGTTGAATTATGCAGTCTTTTCTTTGATTAAAAGAATGTTTTAGTCATGTAGTGTGATGGTTGGATGATGTCCCTGAAGATGACATCGTATCATTTTACTATCACTGTTGAAGCAGTTCAGCATCACACCAATCCAACGTGCTGTATTCGATGAAGATGAAGGCACTTTCCGGGAGTACAGGGGCATCAATTCCTGCTTTCCTGGGCTCTCGCATCTGTGACCTGACGGACCAGAGACAAAGGTCCGAAGTTTTGGGCTAGGCCGAAAAGATACCGAACCGTCCTAGGCTGCAATTAAAATTCCAGGTTCCAAGTGGCACTTGATATCGGCACAATAGAAGCTCAGTCTCTCTTTCTCCAAGGCCGTCAGGACTATAAACATTCGGTAATGCTACGTGGCGGTTGTCTAGAGAAACGGAGGCCACATGCCCGCACTTCGCCTCCCTCCAACCCTCCTCACGCGTCCACAGCGCCGATTAAAAAACCGCATTCTTCTCCGCGTCCTCCATCCCTTCCTCGATAAAAGGTTCACACACACACACATGATGGACAAAAGTTTCTTAATTTCCAACATAAGGTTCACACACGCATATTGACGGACCAGAGACAAAGGTCCGAAGTTTTGGGCTAGGCCGAAAAGATACCGAACCGTCCTGGGCTGCAACCAAAATTCCAGGTTCCAAGTGGCACTTGATATCGGCACAATAGAAGCCCAGTCTCTCTTTCTCCAAGGCCGTCAGGACTATAAACATTCGGTAATGCTACGTGGCGGTTGTCTAGAGAAACGGAGGCCACATGCCCGCACTTCGCCTCCTACCAACCCTCCTCACGCGTCCACAGCGCCGATTAAAAAACCGCATTCTTCTCCGCGTCCTCCATCCCTTGATAAAAGGTTTACACACACATGACAGACAAAAGTTTCTTAATTTCCAACATAAGGTTCAGACACGCATATATCTCTTGTGACAAATATAACAGATAATAAGCATGCCATGGTTCATACACCTGCTAGGCATCCAAAGTCATACTCGGGTGCACTAATCAAAGCATAAAAGGTTTTCTAATTAAAACCACAATAGTTTACCTAAAATCATTTTGAAAACCACATTAATGGACGCCCATGACCACAGTCGATTTTCCCCACACATCTACATCCCGCACCCATCCACGTAGGGCCTACGTTGTCCCCACGGCCTGACTGCACGCGGGAAGTCCCCCCACTCGTGCCTCCCTCTACTTCTCACATGCATACACGTGATCAGCAGTTGCAGCAAGTGACTACAAAGGTATCGAGAAAAGAGGAGAAGGGCGCAGTGGATGCCCAGCAGGCGCCGAGAGGAGGAGAGGGAGATAACAAAGCGAAGGCAGGGCAACATAAAAGTGAGGACAAAGATGCAACATCATATCTACTTTTAAAATCTCCGGATGCAATACTTGCAACATAAGTATGAAGGCAGATGAAACACATGAAACATACATCTGAAACACTATCTACAACCATAGATCCACTTTTGAAACATCAAGATAAAAAATACTTACAACATACATATAAAACAACTTAAACACTCGAACATATGTATGACACTTTAAAAAATCTGGAAAAACACACTTGAAGAACCATTTGCAAACATGCACAACATTTGGATAAAACACCTGCAACTTAGGTGTGTAGACACCAACATCTGCAATATTTCAATCTACTATTACAACATCAAAACAAAATAATTGTAACATACAGTTGAAGCATCTCAGATGCTTCAAACATACTATTGCAACATGAATTTTCTTCATGGTGAGAGATGAGAGGGTCAAGGGGGAGGGTCCAGCTTCAACCATGATGCAGCCAGCAGCAGCAAGGGGTTGGCTGAAAAGGGGATGGCTAGATGTGGCCAGCCATCCCATATCTGACTCGACCTGGCCAGCTAGAAGGTCGTGGATCGGCCTGTGTCAGCCCAGCAACGCTGCTGCCATTCTCCGCCGAGAGAATATGGAGTACCAGCGGCAACAAGGAGCCTCACCTCCGAGTGTGGCACCCTCACTCTCCTCTGAGCGTGGCACGGTGGCGCTGGCCCTTGGGGCACGGAGTGGCGGCGGATTCGACGAGGAAACGAAAGGAGAATAGGGGAGAAGAGTGGTGGAAGGAAGAGGTCATGACGAGGGACACTATTATGTTTTTTAATATGCGGACGCTTATGGGAGCTCTAGAGTCAGAGTCAGGCCACGCGTCGTCCGAATGACAGACACATGACACGTTACACATAGCGTCTGTGTTAGGAAAATGGAATAGAGGCATAGTAAATAATGAGACAGAGGCTGGGTCAGCTGTTAAAGCATTATTTTTCTGAGCTCTACACTTTTCTGCTATGAACCCAAATATGACACTTGAAGCTGCCAAGTCCACCCAATTCATAATCTAAAGTTTCCATTTGCTACTGTCCGTAGAAGCCTATCAAAAGTTCCTTCAGCTGGAAGAGACAGTGAACAATTTCCAACCTTCTGGGTCTAATGAAAATTGGTCCTACATTTGGTCAGTACAGTACTTCTCATGTGCAAGAGCTTACAAGCATCTTTCTGGTTCAGCATGGGTACATCCGATGTTCAGTTGGATTTAGAAGTCATCTTGCCAGCACAAACCACTACTGCAGGCCGCGGCTTTGCCGAGTGTTTTTTACACTCGGCAAAGAGCCAATTACACTCGGCAAAGGCTTTGCCGAGTGTAGCACTCGGCAAAATCCGCTCGGAAAAATTTTGCTCGGCAAAGGGATTTTGCCGGGTGCTTTTTCTCGTGGCACTCGGCAAAATATTAAAGAACCGTTAAACTATATTTTGCCGAGTGCCAAATGCAGCACTGACAAAATTTGTTTTAGTTTTTTCTCCAAAAAACTTTGCCGGGTGCCACCGAATGGGCACTCAGCAAAGAATATTTTTTTTACATCAACTTTGCCGAATGCCCCTGGACCTAGCACTCGGCAAAGTTTTTTTATTTTTTTTAAAAAAATTACTTTGCCGAGTGCCTGAGGCCAGGCACTCGGCAAAGGTTTTTTTATTTTACTTAACAATTACTTTGCCGAGTGCCAAAGGCCAGGCACTCGACAAAGTTTTTATTTTACTTAACAATTACTTTGTTGAGTGCCCCTGACCCAGCACTCGGCAAAGTTTTGCTGAACTCTTTTTAAACATAAACTTTGCCGATTGCATTGCCCATGGCACTCGACAGAGGACCTGAGTATTTCAATTTTTTTAATTTTTACATTTCAATATAACAGACAATATATATATATATAATCACAGCTATATCACCAGCATGTATTATATATCAAAAGCACACCTATATTTCATAAATCCGTCGAAAGTCCATCATAAATCTACCAAATTTCAACAACCCGAGTTCAGTAGTACAAGTTCAACATCACAGAGTTCAACGTCAACACCCCTACTGCGGCGGCGGAGACTGGAACTATGGCTACCTGGACTGTGGTGAAAGACCGGACTGCGGTGAAGGATTGACGCGATCAACTGCCGGTGACACGGTAGCGGGATTGTTTGAAACCGCCAACGGAGACTACACAAAAGAGAGGAGATTGCAAGTGTTAGACTTAAAATTGAAAATTTCGGCAGCACCTCCCCTACACGGGAGGTCTCCAACCTGCAAGAAACAGCGACACGAAGGCTGACAATCCAACCGGCACGAAGGCCGAAAGTCACAACGGCACGAAGGCCGACAATCCCAACAGCACGAAGGCATTAAACTTTCAGACTCATAGAAGTGAAGTGTCGAACCGGAGCTATAGTTGGCAACTGCACTGCTACACCCGATGCTTGCCCGATGGTCCGCATGATCTGGTACATTTCCGCCATCTGCTTCTACGTGGCTCTTGACACCAAAGGTGGCAAACGGATATACCGCAAGCGTACGGTAGTCAATGTAGCCTTCAGCGGGAGTATTCCAGGTATCGTATTTTCCTATGGGGAACGTGAAGTGAACTAACTAGGTCCAAAGCCGTCAGATAGTGATCAAGGGTTTGGTGATCAAAGGGGGTTAGGATATAGGTATAGAGAGGTTCTATGTAGCAAACGATATCTGATCTTGGCTTTCTAAGTATAACGAGGTCTACCACCTCCTCCCTTTACAAGAGGCGATAGACGAAACAGGAGAAGATATAACTCTTCCCGACGTGGCTATGCTATTGTATTGATGCCCTACCGTTTTAATAACTTGTCTTACACACGTGTAGGGATACTAAGACCAGACAAGGCTGTCACCACTTGCAAGCACCAACAAACAATCCGTGCGACAAGCGGCCCACACTGATAAGATATAGCCTAGACACCACGTCTACACCATACTTACTAGTCTAATCCTAACTAGAGACTAGAGTACTTCACTAAGTAAAGCATTGTGCAAGTAAAGTAAGTATATACTTAAAATACCAGAACTAGAATATCAAATACTAGAAGGACTCAGATGGAAAACTTACTAGAAACTTGCATCCACTGAGGTACACCTTGAAGAAGACTCCCAACAAGGCCAGGACTTTCTCCTGAAGACTTCCCTCACTCTCTTCCCTCTTATTCTAACACTAAAACTAATAAAGTAGTCTTTCTCTCTATGATACACTTGATACTTTATTCCTTGATGTCTAGAGTGAAGGACTAAGAGGGTATTTATAGGGGATGAAAGGGGAGTGCCATGTCATCAATCCATGTGCCTTTTCACCTTGGCCCTTGGATCCACCGAACCTTGAACCGCCATGAATTGGACGCCCTGAATTTACCACGTTGCCTATCTTCATGCCAAGAGTCGGTGGGCGAAAATTGGACACCTAGGGGGGAGTCGGCCCCCTATGACAGGTGGGTCCCACCATCTTGTGCCCCACAGGTCATAGAGTCTTGCCCAAGTGTTGGTTATTCCATTCTCACGTCGGTTTCTCCGTTGTGGGCCCATGAATCCGTGTGCTTTGCTCCTTAACCATTGATTGAAAGCACACTTGTGATCTAAGGGTGGAAATGGACTCCAGGAGGTGTACCACGGATTGTGCCACATCAGCAGAGCCAGCTGGGCTCCATGACTGGGTCGGCCGACCCATGTCATGGCTCCACATGGCCTCAGCTCTCTCCTGGATCACTCCATTGCTTGATCCTTGAAGGTGGAGTGCTGGTGCCACTATTCATGGGTCGGCCAACCCATGAATAGTGTCCACCAAGTGTCCACTTGATCCTGAAGTGAAGTCATTGATAATTGTGACATCACTTTGCCACTTTGTCATATTTTGATTTGCGGATTGTCTTCATCTTGGGCTTCTATACTCTGAAAACTCCTGGTTTGAGTTTCTGCAAGCAAATACTGACACGTACATGTGGAACCAAGTTATTTGTAACTATGTCACTTCGTGTTTGCTTGTTTCTTCCCTGAAAAGAGTGTCTTATTGACGGTTATGATGGTAGAAAACAGGGTATAAATACCGTCAACAAGATTCCCCCACACTTAAGTCTTTACTCGTCCTCGAGTAATGGTTAGAAGGAAAGGTTGAAAAGACTAAGACATATCCAAGATAGTGGTGAACAAAGTTTTCATTTAACACATAGCATATACCAGTGGGTTATGTGGCATTGTCTAGCATATATCCTTGGGATGTTGAGAAATGAAATATCTCTCAAGGCAAAGTCATCTCACTTTTTACTTTCTCAGTACTTAGAATTTTTTATATTAGTTTTTAAAAAGAAATCACATAGTTCATTCTTTCTCCTCAAATAGTACTCTTAAGTCACTCAATTGTATATGATTCCTTACCAAGGCATATCTTGAGGATGCCTTCTTTGTTTTATCCTACATCTATCAGGCTTATGTGTAGTTCAGATAGGGATAACATGGCAAGCATACTTACATTGCATATATTGTAAAATCAAAACAATGATCCAAGGAGAAAAATGTCATAGACCTAGATCAAGATGTGCAAGTGTGTGGAAAATGGTAAACTATAATGCTCCTTTATTTGAGATGCTCTCTCTACTTTGTTTTGGGACATGGCTATCATTTTTTTCTTTTCTTTTCTTTTTATTCATGAGCCTGGACTTGCTCAAATATATATATATATATATATATATCCTTTTTCTTGGACTTTCACTTGTCCATCTTTCTTTCTTTTTCATTTTGCATTGCCATTGTCCCTTTTTCTATATCAACTAAGAGAGATATTCATTGACCTTTAAAACATGGAGTATTTATTCATTGGAAATGAATGGCATGTTGTTGCGTATTTCCAGTGTAGAAGCAGCATATACGTGTGGTGTGTATGTGATCTTGATCTTTGGACTATGACATACTTCTCAACAAGGGTCAACAAGGTTTGATCAAACTCAAAACAATTGCAAGTAGCAAAGCATGATTAGAAGGGGTTTCAAACATGATGATCATATATGACTTTGGTAGGAATTCTCTTACTATTGAGGAGTAAGTGACACTATAGGTTTTGTGACATTTTTCATAAATAAACTTCTAAGTACTTTGAATGAAAAAATAAGAATCATGAGCCAAGAGTTATCTCACATTTATCAACATCTTAGTCAATATGATTTCCTATCAAGATATACCCACAAGCACAGGCATATGCATAAATCTGAACTTTGTGTTACCTCTACTCTTCAAATGTCATAAATTTGAATTTTGGGATGCAAATATTCAAATTTTTATTTTCATTTTTATTGAAGAACAAAGAAATAAATTAAGGAAATGTACGATTCGAGAGGGAGGAAGAGTGCAAACCAGTCAGGAAGCATTCTCTCGCTGCAGGGAGTCTGGCTGGTGGGTCCAGGCCCCAATGGTGGGGTCGGCTGACCCCACAAAAGGGCCATTGTCCCCTCCATTTGAATCTCCTCGTCTCAAAACATAATCCTGCATAATTGTTTTCACGTTGGGCATCATTTTGTGGGTCGTTCGACCCAAGATTTGTGAGCTTTCAAGTCATATTTAATCCAGCAGACGTGTTGTGCGCCTGTGACATGTTTGAAATCACCATCAGAGCTGTTGAGGGGGTCGTTCGACCCCCCCACACTTGGTTCTTTCCATCTGGTGACACAGGAACAGAGAACAACATCAAGTGCAGGTGTTCTGCTGGTGGCAACACACCAGCAAAACGCAAACGTATTTTATTCAATTCTTTAATATTGAAGTAGGCATGTTTACAATTGTGAAAATCAAAAACTTGAAAGGAAAATCTAGCTAGTGCCTACTTTTATTCTAAAGGGATTCTAGTCTAAGGAGAAGGTGGTTTTAGGATGTCTTCTTTGCCAATGGCAGAGGCCATGCGCTTGAGCTTCACATTGGTACTAATGCGAAGTGCGCGGAAGTTGTCTTCCATATCTAAATGTGCCATCCTTAATTCCGACACCGTCTCCTCTAACTCATTATTCCTTTTTCTAAGACTAGTTACAATCTTGAGCATCTTCTCCATGTCACTTTTCTCTTCCCGATCATCTTCGAATTGGCCTGGCGGGCCATTGATTGGTGGTGCATCCAACTTCCTCCGGATGTGGGAAGGAGAGTTGGAATCAAGGGATTCCCTTAACAGCTTCTTCTCATCCGAAGTGAGAGGAGGGATGAACACCTTCCCTACACCCAGCCCACCACCAACGATCTTGCGGCCTTTGAACATAGTGGGTGTGGAAGGGGTCTAGGAGCTGATGCTCTTTGATGAATCCGAGTAGAGAGAGTTGGGGCGCTGTTCCGGCACCTCCGGAGCCTTCCCGTTCAATGCCAATTGGCCTGTGGCAGGCCTAATTGGCGTGGTGGAACGAACAGGGGGCTTCCGGAGATCCCGTCGCGGAGAGAGAGACCTTGGCGAAGAAGTGGACCAAGGGGATGGCCGTGGGGTGGTCGGTCGAACCCTCCTAGGGTCGGGCAACCCAGCCCTGGCCCCCGGCGATCCTCCGTTCGGTGGCAGCGAGTTCAGGGGCTCCACCTCCAGCACGTTGACGGCCAATGCTCTCTCCAGGCTTTCGGTCAGTGACCTTTGGGGCTTGGAAGTGCCTTCTCCAGCGGGGATGATGGCATTTTTGCTAGTGGGAGCCATGGTGGAGTTCTCTAGTGGATCAAGGTCGAAGGAAGACACTGGAATGGTGAAGGATGGAGGTGGAAGGAAGAAGAAGGAGAGGAAGGGGTTAAGAAGATGAGTGTCAACATTCTCCTTTTCGAAATTGCGAGAAAACGCCGGGGGAACGTTGGCACAATGTTCTGGACCTAGTGGGTCGCAACGGGGTGCCTTGGGTGGTTCGGCCGACCCCATAAATGGGTCATCTGGCCGTGGTAACTTCCCCACACGCTCCCCAATTGCTTTCCTAAACGTGACGAGGTTGAGGGGTTGCCAAATATGGGTCGGCCGAGCCACAAAGTTGCCCCAAATTTTTGTCACGTCACCTACAAGACCTCCTGAACACTGTCCCAATTTTCAAAATTTTAAATTTAGCCAAGTGCGGGTCGCCCAACCTGGGTTTGGATGACCCAGCGTGACCAAATTATTAGTTTCTGAACATTATATGGCCTGGCTAAATTTTGGTCTCAAACTGTCGCCGAATTTCGGCTATCCTCTTCTAATTGGGAGTTTTGGGGACCCAAAGTGTTAAAACAAGGAATTTCTAAATATTTGAAACCTATATAATGATCAAGCTATACAAACAATTGAAAAGAGAAAGTAAGACATGTATATTTTAATTATGTTAATTCATTATCAGGGATGAATTCTAACATGTCAACTTCTTCTTCTATTGGTGTAGGTTCATGGAAAACTTTGAGACGATGACCATTTACCTTAATGATGTTGTCGTCGTCTTGAAGCGTGACAGCTCCATACATTGCTGTATTGATTACTAGGTACGGTCCTTCCCATTTGCTCCTTAGCTTTCCATGGCCAAATAGCTTGACCCTTGAGTTGAACATTAGGGCTTTGTCTCCAGGATGTAATTTCCTTGGGCTTGATCCTCTTATCATGCCACCTTTTGGTTCTCCCTTTATAGATCCTGGCATTGTGATAGGCTTTTTCTCTCCATTCCTCAAGCTCTGATATTTGTATCTTTCTATTTCTTCTAGCAGAGGGCAGATCCATATTTCATTGTTTGATTGCCCAATGTGCTCTGTGCTCTAACTCTACTGGCAGATGGCATGTCTTCCCGTATACAAGCTGGTATAGTGACATACCAATTGGGGTCTTGTATGCGGTCCTGTATGCCCAAAGTGCATCCGGTAGTTTGCTCTTCCAAGCTGTCCCCATCTCATTGACTGTCTTTTGTAGGATGTTCTTGATTTGTGTTGGTGATTCTTATGGATAAATTCTATATCACCAACTTAGACTAAAAAGAGGATTAACAATCACATTCTACCACATATGCCTTTACTACTAACAAGTTCCACTTGTACCACTAGCATTCATGTTTTACAGGTTTTATGGCATAACAAGTGGAAATACGCATCAACATGGAGAAAGCGCAAAGTCAAATGACGAATCCGACAAATGCGCAAACAAAGAATACTAAAGAAGCCCACCTTCAAAGCGTAATTGGATCCATCTGCAACCATGGGAGAGGCCCAGGCCCAGGGAGCAACCGACCACCTGAAGGCGGTGGCCAGATGGCGCTCCCCAGGGACCGACCGCCCCCGGGTACGGCCGCCCCCTGGTGGGGCCTCCCGGGCCCATCTTCGGAGGCGGTGCTGATGACGGTTTGCTGATGGCGGTTCCACCTACTTCCATGTTTAGAACATCCAAACCGTCATAGTCTCAATATAAATAGAGAGTGCTCCATCCCCTTCAAAACACACATCATTTTGGAGTCATCTACCTCACACCTCTCACTTGTATCTTTAGAGTAGTATTAGTAGTTTGTGAGCAAGGCAAGAGCTATCAAGGAGAGCTTGTCTCCTTGGAAGAAAAGGATCATCTTGGTATGAATACAATTCGGTCTTCTTCCATGAGCAAGTTCTTATCTTATTTATATGATCATGCATATGAACTAGAGCAAAGTTATTATCTTGTTATGAGCATAATATATAGACTAGAATATAGTTTATGTGTCATGTTCTTGACTTGTTCATCATCGTTCTTCATTGTTCATCGAATTAGTATGAATAGAGGAAGAACTAGGAATGAGGTGATGGTTCGTCGTGCCTTCTTGGTTGCTCTTAACCTAGCCTGTCAATCCGAAGGGTTGGGGTCCGCGGAGGTTAGGAGTTGTTTCCAAGTATGTGAGCATGGTGCTCAGGTATGCGGAAATCGGCGAATATGTCGGTATCCCACGGGCAGAGAGGTAGGTGGGCAGGTGGTGACAGCCCTGTCCATCCCTAGCATTCCCCCACGTTCGGATATTGAAGTAGGAGTTCGTAAAGTCTCTATCGGCTGGCAGACCAGCTGCGGGGATCTCCCTATCATCCCAAACTTAGTCCTGATACTAGAATTACTAATTAGATGTGTTGCTAGCAGTTCTTTGCATAATTATAAATGACCAATGCCTGCTCAGTTAGTAATATTCTTTTATTCTTTATTTTCCCTTTTTATCCTTGAGGTTGACCCAGATGTGTGTCCACTATTTTGAAATCATGTCTTATTCCTGTTTGCTCTATGCCTACCATTGCACTCAATAAGTGATCATGTTTACACCACGCTTGATGCATATTGCCCTCCTACGGGAAATTATAAATACGACACCCTTGAATACTCACGGGTTGAAATGCTACAATGATAGTTCTGTGCGCTTGCAGAGTAATCTTATTTCTTACTGAGCTATCGATTGGCGTACCTAAGTACTATTACTTAAGAATTATAATTCTTGTGCACCCCACGGCGCCGTGTCACAGTCTTGCATATCATAAGTAATGACGGTTAGGAAGGCCAATCCGGCACTTCTAACTGCTATTACCAGACTGCATTACCTAGGCCGGCGCCATTAAGGGCCAAGGGTTACCTTTCTGAAGTAATGGATGGTTGGAAATGTCAACTTACGTTTCTAGTATTATTATTAAGGACGGACTTATAGTCTATCTTTAGTAGTGATGCTATGAAACGCCAACAAACATTTCTGGCGCCGTTGCCGGGGATGGACTTTTAGTCTATCTTTTGTAACGACGTTAAGAAATGCCAACAATTTGCTTATTGGACGTCTCTGCTTGGCCACTTGTTTAGGGATGGTATGGAGTTGCAACATTATGCTTTATTCCCATGTCAGCCAGGAAACGTCGGAAGCCTCTGTCTATGAAGTGTGATCCTCCATCGCTTATGACTAGTCTTGGGGTGCCAAATCTTGGGAATATGACTTCTTTAAACATCCTTTTTGAGTGTGAACCATCTGCGGTTGTGTAAGGCATAGCTTCCACCCATTTGGACACATAATCCACTGCCACCAGGACGTACTCACAACCTTGAGACTTGGGGAATGGACCCATGTAGTCAATTCCCCATGCATCAAATAATTCCACTTGAAGGTTGTTTATGAGTGGCATTGCATCTCGGGTGTTGATATTCCCATGTTTTTGACATCTTGCACATCTCTTCACATAGTCTTGTGCATCTTTATACATGGTAGGCCAAAAGAATCCACTTTGCCATATCTTTGCGTGGGTTCTGAATACCCCATAATGGCCTCCATACTCTGTTCCATGGCATTTCTCAATGATCTTGATTGCTTCATTCATTGGCACGCACCTCCTCAATATTCCATCATTGGAGACTCTGTACAGATATGGCTCATCCCAGAGGTGCACCTTACTCTCTTGGATGAGTTTCTTTTTATCTGCTCCTGGTGGCACATATCCTGTGACCATGAAATTGACAATGTTTGCATACCAGAGGTTGGAGTCTGTGACCTTGAGGAGCGTGTCGTCTCGGAGGAAGTCGTTGATGGGTAGATCCTATTTGTCTTTGAATTGCATTCTATACAAATGATCGGCTACAGAGTTTTCTACTCCCTTTTTATTTTTAATTTCAAGATCAAATTTTTGGAGCAATAATATCCATCTTATTAATTTTGGTTTAGCATCTTTCTTAGTGAGCAAGTACTTTAATGTAGCATGATCAGTGTAGATGATTACTTTAGCTCCAACTAAGTAAGATCTAAATTTATCTATAGCAAAAACCACGGCCGGCAGTTGTTTTTCAGTTGTTGCATAGTTCAATTGTGGCCCAGTTAAGGTTTTGCTAGCATATGAGATTGCATGATGTTTCTTATCTTTGGTTTGTCCTAAGACAGCACCTACAGCATAATCACAAGCATTACACATTATCTCAAAAGGAAGCCTCCAATCAGGGGGTTGTATGATTGGCACCGAGACAAGTGCTTTCTTAAGATAATAAAAGGAGTCTAAGCACTCATCATCAAAGTTAAAGGGTGCATCTTTAGCAAACAGGTTTGTTAAAGGTCTAGCAATTTAGGAAAAATCTTTTATAAGCCTTCTATAAAATCATGCATGACCAAGAAAGCTGCGAACACCCTTAACATTCGTGGGTGGTGGAAGCTGCTCTATGACCTTTATTTTAGCTCTATCCGCCTCTATCCCACATTTGGACACTCTATGTCTTAGCACTATTCCTTCTCGAACCATGAAGTGGCATTTCTCCCAGTTAAAGACTAATTGTTTTTCCTCACATCTTTGTAAGACACGGTCCAGATTCTCTAGGCAGTGATCGAAGGTTTTGCCATAGACCGAGAAATCGTCCATGAACACCTCCATGATTTCTTCGATCATATTAGAGAAGATGGACATCATGCACCTTTGGAAAGAGGCAAGGGCATTGCATAAGCCAAAGGACATGTGCCTATATGCATATGTTCCATAGGGGCATGTGAAGGTTGTCTTACTTTGATCACCGGGATGGATTGGGATTTGGTGATAACCCGAATACCCATCAAGAAAACAGAAGAAAGAATGTTTTGCAAGCCATTCCAACATCTCATCGATGAATGGTAACGAAAAGTGATCTTTCTTTGTGGCCTTGTTAAGTTTTCGGTAGTCTATACACATTCTTCAGCCCGTGACGGTTCGTTGAGGGATTAGTTCATTTTTCTCATTTTTAACGACCGTCATCCCTCCTTTCTTAGGCACTACTTGGACGGGGCTGACCCACTTCGCTGTTAGGAACAGGGTAGATTATGCCTGTGTGCAAGAGTTTCAAGACCTCTTTCTTTACTACTTCTCTCATCGCATTATTTAGTCTTCGTTGCGGCTCCCTAGAGGGTGCAATATCTTGCTCAATTGGGATGCGGTGGGTGCAGAGAGTGGGACTAATTCCCTTAAGATCTTGAAGAGAGTAACCTAATACAGAGTGGTGTTTCTCTAGAATGGTGATGAGTTTGGAGGTTTCCTCCTCAGAAAGTTAGTCACTAATGATTACGGGGGCTTAAATTCTATAGAGGATTTAGATGGGGGTTCAGATTTATCCAAATCTAAAGGTTCTTCTAATTCGGCCTCTTCTTGGATGAAATCCTTAGCATCCTCTTCTAGATCAGGATGAGAGGGTTCTAGAAGAGATGCAGCCATTACTTCCTCTATTGGGTCAGACTCGGGTTATAATTCGGCTTTAGAATTGATAGAATTTGCTAGTGGAATTGGAAGGCAAAGGTTCTTCCCGAGATGACATTCAAGGTGCCCCCCATAGAATCCATCAAGGAATCTCATGAGCGGGTGTCCAATCAATAAGTCAAATTCCTCTATATCAAAAATAAAGAAGTGTAAGAGGATATGGACCTTGTTAATTGTGACAGGAATGGTCTGTGCAATCCCGCAGCTCTCGACCAATTTCCCAGTGGGCAATTTAAGAAATTTATTGGCCGGGGCTAGAGGTTTCTCTCCTAGGAGTGCATTTGCTAAGGATTTAGACATAATGCTTACTCCTACAGTGGGGTCCATAAAGAGAGTCTATGGTAGTCCTATTTATGATACAAGAAATGATTGTGAAGCAAGATAGGGTCCTAATAACCTCAGGTGAGGCTTCGGTCTCCTTCAGCCATTCGTCACTCATAATGGACGCGAGCTCTTGAACACTCTCCTTGAGATAGCGGGTCTCAAAGCGATGTGGGATGTGATCATTTGGAGCTCTACGTGTTGTAGACTTCTTTTGCACAGGTTGATTCGAGGCACTTCCAAAATCGGAGAAGAGATCGACCTCGATATCAAGAGGAAATTCCTAGGGGTTTAACTTCCTCTAGGGGATTTGGTGGTTTTGGTTTAGGTTCGACAGCTTGTGATGTAAGTGGTGAGGTTCCAGCTATCGTAGGTTCATCCTTCGGGGTTTGATCTTCCTCGGGGGCTTCATCATAGACATTAGTGTAGAGGGTGTTCTCAAGAATTTTCGCAAGAACTTCCTTACCTTCAGTAATAGAGAGATGCAAGAATGCTCCCTTAGAGGCTAAATCAAGAAATTATGCGGAATTTTGGCTAGGACCGAGGTAGAAATGTTGCAAGAGTGCTGGCTCGGTTATAGCTAAATCAGGGCCAGAAGATACTAAGTCTATGAAACGGGCCCATGCCGCACCTAGAGGCTACTTTTCCTTTGTCTAAAGTTTAGGATCTCTACACGAAGACTGAGCAACTCGGGAAATGGAGAAGAAGGTGATACAAAACTTTGATTGCAGCTTCTCCCATTCTCCATTTACACTACCTACGTGACGAAGTATCTTGTCTCATCCCTTGGATATGTATGCAAGAGCATAATTGTTCGAAATCTCGTAGGTGTGTATAGGGGTTCTCATCTTCATCCCCAGAAAAAGGTTTCTCCTGAACCATCGCGATGAGACTCGGGCGTAGCTCATAACGAACTGGCCAAAATGGCCTGTGATGAACTAGGCGGCTCCATACTAGCGTCCGATGGAGCAGCATACTCGAAGACAGGTGTTTGATCCATGTGTGTGTGAAAAAGGTAGTTTTGATCAAACAAGGATAATTAAGATGACTTGACTCTAGTTAAGACAACTACCGTTTCCCCGGCAACGGCGCTAGAAAGCTTGTTGACACCAAAGGTGGCAAACAGATATACCGCAAGCGTACGGTAGTCAATGTAGCCTTCACCGGGAGTATTCCAAGTATCGTATTTTCCACTGGGAACGTGAAGTGAACTAACTAGGTCCAAGGCCATCAGATAGTGATCAAGGGTTTGGTGATCAAAGGGGGTTAGGATATAGGTATAGAGAGGTTCTATGTAGTAAACGATATCTAGTCTTGGCTTTCTAAGTATAGAGAGGTCTACCACCTCCTCCCTTTACAAGAGGTGATAGGCGAAACAGGAGGAGATATAACTCCTCCCGAGGCGGCTATGCTATTGTATTGATGCCCTGCCGTTTTAATAACTTGTCTTATACACGTGGAGGGATACTAAGACCAGACAAGGCTGTCACCACTTGCTGGCACCAACAAACAATCCGTGCGACAAGCGGCCCACACCGATAAGATATAGCATAAACAGCACGTCTACACCAGTACTTACTACTCTAATCTTAGCTAGAGACTAGAGTACTTCACTAAGTAAAGTATTGTGCAAGTAAAGCAAGTATATACTTAAAATACCAGAACTAGAATATCAAATACTAGAAGGGCTCAGATGAAAACTTACTAGAAGCTTGCATCCACTGAGGTACACCTTGAAGAAGACTCCCGACAAGCCCAGGGCTTTCTCCTGAAGACTTCCCTTCACTCTCTTCCCTCTTATTCTAACACTAAAACTAATAAAGTAGTCTTTCTCTCTACGATACACTTGATACTTTATTCCTTGATGTCTAGAGTGAAGGACTAAGGGGGTATTTATAGGGGATGAAAGGGGAGTGCCATATCATCAATCCATGTGCCTTTCCACCTTGGCCCTTGGATCCACCGACCTTGAAACGCCATGAATTGGACGCCCTGGATTTACCACGTTGCCTATCTTCATGCCAAGAGTCAGGTGGGCAAAAATAAGACACCTAGGAGGGTCGGCCGACCCCCCTATGATAGGTGGGTCCTACCATCTTGTGCCCCACAGGTCATAGAGTCTTGCCCGAAGTGTTGATTATTCCATTCTCACGTCGGTTTCTCCGTTGTGGGCCCATGAATCCGTGTGCTTTGCTCCTTAACCATTGATTGAAAGCACACTTGTGATCTAAGGGTGGAAATGGTCTCTAGGAGGTGTGCCACGGATTGTGCCACATCAGCAGAGACAGCTGGGCTCCATGATTGGGTTGGCCGACCCATGTCATGGCTCCATGTGGCCTCAGCTCTCTCTCCTGGATCACTCCATTGCTTGATCCTTGAAGGTGGAGTGCTGATGCCACTATTCATGGGTCGGCCAACCCATGAATAGTGTCCACCAAGTGTTCACTTGATCCTGAAGTGAAATCATTGATGATTGTGACATCACTTTGGCACTTTGTCATATTTTGATTTGCGGATTGTCTTCATCTTGGGCTTCTATACTCTAAAAACTCCTGATTTGAGTTCCTGCAAGCAAATACTGACATGTACATGTGGAACCAAGTTATTTGTACCTATGTCACTACGTGTTTGCTTGTTTCTTTCCTGAAAAGAGTGTCTTATTGACGGTTATGATGGTAGAAAATAGGGTATAAATACTGTCAACAGTGGCCTCCAGCTGAGCGGTCAGGTGCATCGTCATCTCCTTTGTCGAGTCTAGCTCGGCCTTTGTCGAGTCCAGCTCAGCCTGCAGTGTTTCAATCACATGTGTAAAGCAGTATTGCAAATCTGATCAATGTGTGTAAGTTCAATGTACGACGAGTGAAACCGAAATTACCTGAAGTTCATCAACCCGCGACAGTGTTAGAGTAGGCCATGCACGTATGGGAAGGCATGTGGATGTGCTCCGTGCCCTCACGTCGAAGAGAGGGGGTGCAGAGGTCGAGGAGTCGGCGCCGTCTACAATCCATAGCCGCCCGTGCTTCCTGCCTTGCCCCAGCCTCACGATCACCTCTGTCTCAAGGGGCTCAGTGCTTAGATTGTAATCTGAGCCACGGAGCGACCTAACCGCCTCCACGTAGTCTCTGATTTTACCGTGGACGGCCGGGTCAGAGTAAGCCTGGGCACGGGCATCCGGGTTGAAGACAACACCGGATTTCACCGAGCCCATGTGGGACACGGCCCATGCTGAGAACTCCGACACCGGCACTTCCGGGTGTGCCGCCTCCTGCGAGAAAGCCAACAAGATGATAAGAAATCAAGCAAAATTGAGGATTAGAATAGATAAGTGACATCACGCACAAGTGATCGCTTGAATTCTGTGAGGTTGCGGCTGCCTTTGTGGTGAGATGGACTGGTCTTCAGTGCCCGCTTGCGCTTGCCTTGCTCGTTCTTTTCGAGGTACACTGGGTCAAGGTACCTGTCCATGATCATCACCCATGCCGATCTATACGACATGCTCCACGAGGGCGGCACCTACACATCAAGTGAATCACCGTGTGAATCATGTTGCCGGCACCTAAATCTCAAAACGAATCAATATTATTCGCCTACCTGAAGGTACTGCTCCTTGGTCAACTCCACCTTTCTTGAGCCGGCCTTGTCGAGGGGCTATTTCTCGATGGACCTGTAGTAGTCGACGTGGGCCTGGAGTCGCGCCTCATGAATCATGTCACCAATGTACTTCTGACAGGCTCTGTGTGCCGTCTGATCCGCCATGGCCTCTCGACCTTCTTCGGCCTTGAAAAAACTCTGCATACAAACACGATGTATCAGTTCATTATTTCAATAAAAGACTTAACCAATGGAGAAGATGTACGGAGCTAAGTTGTGATACACTTACCCAAAAGTCCACCAGGACCCGCTCCTTCTTGTTCTCCTGCTCGTCATCCGTGGCTTTCGCGTACCTCTTCCACGTCCAGGCCGGCTCCAGCTTGCCGTCTCCTAAGTCCACAAGGTCGGGAAAGTGTTTCCTGCACCGACATCCCAGGATGGTAGCGGGGGTGCGTGGGGGGTCAAGAGCACCCGACAGAACTAGCCAGCCCCTGCATAAGTCATTAAGAAAAATTATCAGTTTCACTTTTGATTTTCAACGTACCATATGAAGTACTAGCGATAACATCTATAGTTACTTACCTTCTTCCCACCGGACGAACCACTGGGCGTCGGTCAAGAAGCGAAACTGAAGGGAGGCTTGTGGGACCTCGTAGGTAGGGAGTCACCAGAGAAGAGCTATCCTCCGTCTGCTGAGTCCCCTCGTCTGTCTGCTGAGTCCCCTCGTCCCTCGATGGAGTGTCTGTGGACGTGCCCGTGGCCACCACGAGGTCCTGCCGGGTAGGAGATGAGTCCTCCACCACGTGGTCCTGCGGGGTAAGAGGTGGGTCCCTCCTACGGGGTACGGAGTGTCTGTAGTAGGATGTTGTGAAGTTTGCAACCTTCTCCCGAATGCTTGCCTCTGCAATGGAAGCCTCAATTCTGGCATTATTTGTACATTTCTTGCGAATAGTCTTTAGACATCGCTCGATTGTATAGCACCAACGGAACTTCACAGGCCCCCCAACCGTGCCTCAGTCGAGAGGTGCACAATCAGATGCTGCATCGGCAAGAAGAAGCCAGGTGGAAAGATCTTCTCAAGCTCACAGATCAACTCAGGTGCCATAGTTTCCAATTCTGTAATGACGGTCGAAGATAGCTCTTTGGCACAAAGCTAGCGAAAAAAGTAGCTCAACTTTGCCAGCACTAGCCAGACATGCTCAGGGACATGGCCGTGAACCATCGACGGAAGTAACTGCTCAATCCATATGTGGAAGTCATGACTCTTCATCCCGTTGACTCGCAGAGTGTCTAAGTTCACTCCCCTGCTCAGATTCGCTGCATACCCATCAGGGTACATTAAGTTCTTGATCCATCGAAGTACTTCGCTCCTTTGATTGATTTTCAAGAGATAGGGGGCCTTAGGCCTTCTCCACTGCTTTCCTGTTACAGGAGGCCGCATCTCTAGGTTTGGTCGATCGCACAACGTCACCAGGTCCACTCTAGCCTTAGGGTTGTCCTTAGACTTGTCAGTGTCCATGAGCGTTGCCCAAAGTGCCTTGGCGATATTCTTTTCAGTGTGCATGACATCAATGTTATGGGGCAGTAGGAGGTCATCGAAATAGGGAAGCCTCGTCAAGCCGGACTTATGAGTCCACATATGTTGCTCACCATATCCCACAAAACCACGATCTTGGTTGGGTACGAGAGCATCTATCTGAGCATGAACCTTGGCCCTAGTCCTCAAGTGCAGTCTTGGGTCCATCACTCTGACACCTTTCGTAAAGTTTTTGACGTCATCCCTAAATGGATGGTCAGGAGGGAGGAATTGGCGATGTTTGTCGAACGACGAATACTTGCCACCCTTTCTTCAACCATATGAACCTCATAGCTTCCTCGCATATTGGGCATAGGAACTTCCTGTGAACACACCAGGTGCTGAATAACCCATTGAAACAACCTCGATTTCCACGAAGGAAAATCCACAGGCACGCATTGTAATTAAATAGATTGTATCGAACAATCCATAAAATTACCCGAATCTCAGTTGATACCAGGATCCATACAACGGTTCATAACAGAGTCTTACATAAATTATTACATCGCCATATTGGCGGGATGCAACAATTCAGAGAAGCTGATAAGATGCGGAAGCGATTCATCCTTCATGGCCAACTTGAGTGTAGCACGTGACCCTATTCTTCCCAATCGTCTCCATCGAAGTCGTACTCTTTCTCGTCACCTGACAGCAAATTTATCAGTACGATTTGTACTGGCCATGGAGCCCACCTATGATAGCAGTTGCTTTATGGAAACTGGATGCAAAGCTGATCAAACAGACCTATAGGCTGGGGTTTCCTATGCAAGTGTAATCAATATTTTAATAGTCAAGTTTATATCCTATTTCACCCAACCCATTCCAATACCATCCCATACACCACCTCTCGCACACCTCGCTCTCATTCGGCAGGCCCAACTCCCTCTCGGGCATGTCTCAGCGGCACACTGCCGCATCGGGCACACTGCCGGAAAAATATCTTCCAGGGGGAGAAGAGAACACTCACTACACTAGTAGAAGTTTCACAGGAAAGGTCCATGGCCGACGAGTCGGCATATGTATCAATCGATCAACCATACACTCTACAGAGGTTTCACTACTCACAAGATTAGCCATCATAGGTGTTGCGCAAACACCTAAGCAGAATTTCGGGTGCTTACTTGCCTAGGTCGATGCCACCCTACCACTCAGCCCTGGGGTATTCCGGATCCAACACCGTTATGCTGAGACTGGGAGACGCAGTACCGGGCCCATCCAGTGGTACTGCGCATCTAGAGCGGAACAGGAACCCATCGACCGTCTCCGCCCACCCTTATCACCTCTCAACCTAGCAATAGTGGCACCGTCCAACCAAGTAGTCCAGGCGTTCCCCGCCCGTCGAAGACGAGTGAGCCGTAAAGGATTCCCATGACCCTAAAACTAGTCCGTCCTAGGTTTGACCAAGCAGGCATCTCCTCCTAGGGGATACTCTCCCCGTGCCATCACAGCACCTCCGTTCACGGGGTTTGAACCACACAGGCCGTCCAACCCGGAACCACCTCGTAATCCATTACCCGCCACAGGTATCTCTCGTGGGGATGCCCAGGTTGCACCCCCGGCATGACTTGCCCTTCTGGCTCGTCTCATAGCCCACTTGGTCGACTTGACCCTCACCACGCACCCAAGACTCACACAGCATGCTCCCCCGTATAATTATGTTTAGTTCACATATGCCAAATCGTTCCCGATTCCCCACATATGTGTAATAATCATTAAGTAGTAGAAGAGCAAATAAGCATATAACAGTGAGCATCTATCCTATCAGCAGATAGCAGGGTGATAGTTTAAGCAAGGCAGGATATTCAATCATTCTAACATGCAACCTAAATAGTTCATATCATATGATCATAAAGCAATGGCATGAACGATATTTAGCAATGCGTAATAGGTGCTAAGGATTTGGTGGGAAGTGGCACCTTCATAGTCATCTCCTAGCTCCTGAAGGTACTCGTGGTCGTCTTCCTCGGTAAGATTCTCCTCCGGCTCTGAACACGGAATCGAAATAGTCGCGTTAGCGACTCCTATAGATCATTTAGAAAAATCTAATAAAAATAAAGATCCAAATGCACTCAAACATAGGCTCAGGTTGTAGAGCTCATTTTTCTGAGAATTTTGATATATGGTGCGCAATTTTTGGACATCGTATGAATAAGTTATGAATTTCCGAAGTTTATCTTATTTTCTGAAAATGAAAAAAGGCTAATTACTCAGGGGTGACACGTGGCGGGCTATGATTGGCCAGGGTACTGTTCACATTGACCAGGTCAACGGTCCAGGTGGCGTCAGGTCTGCTGACGTCAGCATGACATCACTGCTGACGTCAGCGTTGACCAGGTCAATGGTCAACCGTCGATGGGGTCGGTGACGTCATCATGACGTCATTGTGACGTCATCAATCGGACATGTGGCAACACCTGCTTGCGCCATGTGGCGGCTCACTGTCCATTCGGCCGTAGGGCTCACGAGCTGTGGTTCACGGTGGACTCGTCACGGCTCACGGTGATCCCCAGGGTGGTCTGCGATGGACCGCGTTCATCCGCCCTCCTCTTCTCAATGGTCCATGGTGGTCCAGGTGCACGCGAGAGCTGCTGGAGGGTGGCCTGCACTCGACGCTGACGTCCGCGCCCACGTCAGCGTCCGCCAGGTGCTCGACACGGGTTTTCAAAGGTTCGCCGGCGACGGCGAGGCTCGGCAAGGGCCTGATGAGCTCGGCGGTCATCGGAGATGGCTTGTGCTGCTCCTCGCTGGTCCAGCGAGGTGTCCAAGGGTCTAAAAGAATGGCTTGCTCTATTGGTGACAGTTTTGTGGTGTCAAGGTCGCCGGCGACGAGGTTGCCCCCGAGTAGAGGCTCCGGTGAGTTGCGATTGATCCAAGAAAGGGCGGTCTTGGCCTTCTGATTACTGATAAAGAGGGATCCCGCCTCTAGTTCGTGGTTCCCAGAGTTCCAGGGTGTCCGCTCACGTCGGCGGCGTGTTACCGGCGGCGGCGGGTATCAACGAGGTGGTCGTGGTTTCGTTTTGGCCCGATTGCGGGTGGCTTCCTCAAATTGAGGCGACCAGCAAGGCATACAAGCCCAAAAGGGCGGGTTTGCGTCTCGGCAAGGTCTCTTTCATCGCTACGGCGCGCGGTGGCACTCCGGCGAGGCTGCGGCGCACACGAACAGGGCGGACGGGGCTCTCACCGGCGCTAGTAGCTCTGTAGATCAAACGAGAGAGCTGTGGCGTTGCTCCACGACGACTAACCTACTCGGTTGGCATTGGTGGCACTTGGAACGGTCGTGGTCATGGCGGAACGCGTTCATGGCGAGCGCGCTCTACCGAGAACGCGTCGTGCTGCGTTCCAGGCTTAACAGGGCTCGCAATCCAGTGGCTTGGCTTGGTCGTGTTCGTGCGTCGTGCAAGTGATTCACCCGAGCCGGTGGAGGCTCCTGCCTGCGCGTCCCAGAGGCGGAACGCCATGGCGGTTTTAGCAGGGCAGGGTTGGACATGGGGCGCGGACAGCTCACCGTGGTGTCGAGCGGTGATAGGATAGCGTTGCCATGACGAGTTGACGCCGTGCAGGTGTTCGTAGCGCAGTGCAGAACCGCAACGGTGGCGCCGGCTTCTCCTTCCTCCCCAGCTCCGGCGTGCTCCGCGGCTACGGCGCTCCGGTGGTTCCTCCTCCACTGCTCCACCCTTCTTCTTCACCCTCTCTCTATTGTGTGGTGTGGCGTAGTGGTTGTGTCGTAGTGCGGTGGCGGCGAGTGGGACGAGGTCCAGGGCTTCGGGGCGACTCCTTTTATAGGCGGCCAGGGCATGGCATGGTGGCGGATGGTGATTAGCGGCGAAGGGGGCACGTGGAGACCATCGGTGCTCCCGAGCTAGGGTTCCGCGGTGTCTTGGCGGCAAGGGCGAGGGAACAAGTGGGGGACAAAGCTGCCACGGGCGTGGCGTTGCCGGCTGTGTGACCGGGGTCACGCAAATCACGTGTTCACCCCTCCTGACTCCATGAGGAAGAAGAACAGTGAGGGGCGAGAGCGGCTGACAGGCGGGGCCCGCGTGTCGGTGTTCGCGTGTGCGCGTGGGAACAGGTCGAGGCCACGCGCGTTCGGGGATTGGGTCCCGGCTGGGCCGGTCGGGTGTGACGTGCGCGCGGGTGTGAGAAAAAGGAGACGGGGCCGGCTGGCTAGGCTGGCGCGGCGCGTGCACCCGCGCGTGTGAAGGGGTGACTGGGTTGGGCCAATAGGCCGGCTGGTTGGGCTGACTAGCAGGCCTAGCGGGCAGGCTAGCTTCCTCTCCTCTTTTCCTTTTTCTTTTTCATTCTTTTCTATTTTCCTTTGATTTAAGTGTGTATATATATTAGCTTCTATTCATTATACAATCACAAGTATAAATTGCAATAAATCTCCAAATAAGAAGCATGAGTTACCAATTTATTACAAAAAGAATTGAAGTGTAAACTATGCTCCCATATTTGCTAGTTTCATAATTAACCTACATGCATGCACAAGGTAAATGGGTTTTGCATAATGAATAAGTGAAAAATTTAAATTGGTTGGGATTTTTGGTGTGGGATTTTTAGGGTTGTTACAGTCCTCCCCCCTCATTAGGATCTCGACCTCGAGATTCAGAGATAACGTACCCTTCGAAGAGGTAGGGAAACATGATCCGTAGGTCCGATTCTTTCTCCCACGTAGCTTCTCTTTCCGTGTGATTACTCCACTGTACCTTGCACATCGGAATGGTCCTGCTTCGAGTCTCCTTTGTATCCCGTGCCAAGATCTTGATCGGATGTTCTTTGTATTCGGGTGCGTCCTGTAAATCCAGTGCATCCGTAGGAACCTGTTCCTCGGGCAACCTCAAGCACTTCCGCAGTTGCGAGACGTGGAACACGGGGTGTACCCCTGACAACTCTTCCGGTAATTCTAGCTTGTAGGCAAGCTTTCCAATCCTTTTGCAAATCTTGTACGGCCCAACATATCTCGGAGCTAACTTTCCTTTCACATGGAACCTGACCGTACCGCGGAGCAGGGATACCTTGAGGTAGACATAATCTCCAATTTTGAACTCAAGTTCCCTTCGTCTTTTGTCCGCATAGCTTTTCTGTCTGCTCTGGGCGATTCGCAAATTTTCCCAAACTTGTGCAACACCTTCTTTTGCTTCTACTATCTTGGCGGGACAAAAGAATGACCTTTCACCTGGTTCCGACCACATTAGCGGGGTTCTGTAAGGTCTTCCATACAACGCTTCAAATGGAGACATCTTAATGCCTGTCTGATAGCTGTTGTTGTATGAGAACTCGGCGTGGGGTAGACAGCTCTCCCAACCTTCCTTGTACCTCAATACGCAAGCACGTAACATGTCCTCGAGAATCTGGTTCACTCTTTCCGTTTGTCCATCCGTCTGCGGGTGGTATGCCGTGCTGTAGTCGAGCTTGGTCCCAATGGACTTGTGCAAGGATTTCCAGAACTAGGATATGAACTGTGAGCCTCGGTCAGATATAATACTCAGAGGCACCCCATGTAACTTCAAAATGTTTGCTATGTACAGATCTGCCAGCTTTTCCGCTCTATACTTTCCTTTGAGCGGTACAAAATGTGCAACTTTGGTCAGACGGTCCACTATTACCCATATAGAGTCATACCCATGCTCGGATCGGATCGGGGCAGTCCTATTACGAAGTCCATAGATATGCACTCCCACTTCCATTCTGGTATCTCAACTGGTTGTAGCAACCCTGCTGGTCTCTGATGCTCGGCCTTGATTCTATTGCATGTATCACATCGAGCTACATGCCCTGCAATGTCTGTCTTCATATTCTTCAACCAGAAGTGCTTCCTTAGATCATGGTACATCTTGGCTGACCCTGGGTGAATGCAATACTTGGAGTCATGCCCTTCCGACAGGATCTCTTCTCGTAACGCCGAATCCGTCGGCACACAGATTCTATCTTTGTACCATACAGTTCCCTGCTCATCTTCTCGGTATTCGGGGCCTCTCCCCAGCTTCATCAAACATCGAATATAGTCTATCTCAGGACAGTTCTTTTGCGCTTCACAGATTCGTGAGGGGAGGTTGTACTCGACACGTAGCTCATTCAGCATACTGTGAGATACTATCTCGAGTTGGAATGCATCGAATTCCTTCTTAAGTTCTGGAGGCATGGACTCGGCAATGAGAGTATAGCAGTGGCTCTTGCGGCTAAGAGCATCAGCGACAACGTTAGCCTTCCCTGGGTGGTAATGGATCTCAAGATCATAGTCCTTGATGAGTTCTAGCCATCTGCGCTGCCTCATATTCAGATCTTCTTGTGTGAAGAAGTACTTCAAGCTCTTGTGATCAGTGAAGATATCGCACTTGTTGCTAATCAGATAGTGTCTCCAGATCTTGAGTGCATGCACCATAGCTGCAAGTTCTAGATCATGAGTTGGATATCTCTGTTCATGCTCCTTCAGCTGTCTCGAAGCATAAGTTATCACCCTCCCTTCTTGCATCAAAACGCAGCCCAGCCCTTGTCGTGAAGCATCACAATATACGGCAAAGTCTTTGTGAATGTCTGGCAAGGCTAGCATGGGAGTGGTGGTGAGCTTCTCTTTCAAAGTTTGAAAACTATTCTCACATTCAGGAGTCCATATGAACTTGTTCTCCTTCTTCAGCAGATTGGTCATGGGTCTTGCGATCTTGGAAAAATTCTCGATGAATCTATGATAATAGTGAAACGACCTTGATTTCCACGAAGGGAAATCCACAGGCTCGAATTGTAATTCAACAGATTGCTTGGGACAATCCATGAAATTACCCATATCTCAGTTGACACCAGGATCCATACAACGATAATTAAGTCTTACATAAACATTTATTACATCGCCACACTGGCGGAATCAACATTCAGAGAAGCTTTAGAAGATGCGGAAGCGATTCATCCTTCACGGCCAACTTGAGTGTAGCACATGACCCTATTCCTCGTCATCATCTCCCTCGAAGTCGTACTCATTCTCGTCACCTGACAGCAAATTTATCAGTACGATTTGTACTGGCCACGGAGCCCACCTATGCAGCATTTGCTTTGTGGAAAGTGGATGCAAGGCTATACAAGCAGACCTATAGGCTGAGGTTTTCCTATGCAGCTGTAATCAATGTTTAATTAGTCAAGTTTTATCACCAGTTAACACCATCATCCCTTTTCCCATCACCACACCTCACTTACCCACACCTCACTCTCATTCGACAGGCCCAACTCCCTCTCGGGCCTATCTCAGCGGCACACTACCACAACGGGTACACTGCCGGAAAAATGTCATCCAGGGGGAGAAGAGAACTCTCACTACACTAGTAGAAGCTTCACAGGAAAGGTCCATAGCCAACAGGTTGGCATATGTATCGATCGATCAACCATACACTCTGCAGAGGTTTCACTACTCACAAGATTAGCCATCATAGGTGTTGCGCAAACACCTAGGCAGAATTCCGGGTGCTTGCTTGCCTAGGTCGATGCCACCCTACCATTCAGTCCTGGGATATTCCGGATCTTACACCGTTATGCTGAGACTGGGAGACACAGTACCGGGCCCATCCAGTGGTACTGTGCATCTAGAACGGAACGGGAACCCATCGACCGTCTCCGCCCACCCTTATCACCTTTCAACCTAGCAGTAGTGGCACCGTCCTACCAAGTAGTCCAGCCGTCTCCCGCCCATCAGAAGCGAGTGAGTAGAAAAGGATTCCCATGAACCTGAAACTAGTCCATCCTAGGTTTGACCAAGCAGGCATCTCCACTTAGGGGATACTCTCCCCGTGCTATCACAGCACCTCCGTCCACGGGCTTCAAACCACCAAGGCTATCCCACCCGGAACCTCCTCAACAACTTTACCCGCCACAGGTATCTCGCTTGGGGATGCCCAGGTTGCACCCCCGGCACGACTTGCCCCATGGGCTTGTCTCACATCCCACTTGGTCGACATCAACCCTTACCACGCACCCAAGACGCACGCAACACTCTCTCCCAGTAGTTATAATCAGTTATACACCGTCCCAATTCCACCACATAGCATATAGCAAGTAGTAAGTAATGGAAGAGTAACAGTAAAATAAGCAGCAGCTAACCTAGTAGCGGACAGCAGGGTAAAGTCTTATCAAGGCAGGGAATTCAAATATACTACCATGCAACCAATCCATACATAATCATAAAGCAATAGCAACAATGTCATTTGCAATGCGTAATAGGATCTAAGGATTTGGTGGGACGTGGCACCTTCGTAGTCGTCTCCTAGCTCCTGAAAGTACTCGTGGTCGTCTTCCTTAGTCAGATCCTCCTCCGGCTCTGAAATCGAACACGAAATAGTCGCGTCAGCGACTCCTATAGAGTATTTCAGAAAAATCCAATAAAATAAAGAGCCAAATGCACACAAACACAGTCTTAGATTGTAGATCTCATTTTTCTGAGAATTTTGATATATGGTGCGCAATTTTTGGACATCGTATGAATAAGTTATGAATTTCCGAAGATTATCCTATTTTCTGAAAATGGGAAAACTGGTCGGTTAATCAGGGGCAGCTTGGGATTGGTCTACGTGGCGCACGGGTCCAGTAGTGCGGTAAGTGGCGCCTCATCAGAACACAAACCCGATGGTCGCCCACCAGGTGTTCGATGCTGGTTCCCAGAGAGTTGCCGGAGTTGGCGTAGCTCGGCGTGGCTCGGCAGTGGTCGGGGGTAGCTCGGCTGTGGTTGGGGGTAGCTCGGCGGTGGTCGGGGGTAGCTCGGCGGAGCTCGGCGTAGCTCGGTTTAGCTCGACGGGGCTCGGGCGAATCGGAGATTCGGGGCGCCGAGGGTGCCGTTCTCCCGAGCTCTTTCGGGGAGGCTCGGGCGAATCGGAGATTTGGTGCGCCCGAGGGTGCCGTTCTCCCGAGCTCTCCCGCGGAGGCTCGGGCGAATCGGAAATTTGGGCGCCCGAGGGTGCCGCTCTCCCGAGCTCTCCTGGGGAGGCTCGGGCGAATCGGAGATTTGGTGCGCCGAGGGTGCTGCTCTCCCGAGCTCTCCTGGGGAGGCTCGGGCGAATCGGAGATTTGGTGCGCCGAGGGTGCTGCTCTCCCGAGCTCTCCTGGGGAGGCTCGGGCGAATCGGAGATTTGGTGTGCCGAGGGTGCTGCTCTCCCGAGCTCTCCTGGGGAGGCTCGGGCGAATCGGAGATTTGGTGCTAGCAGGGTTCCAGGGCGTCTGTTCAAGGCGACGGTGTCTCTCCGGTGCGGCGGACGATGACAGGGCGGCGATGACCATATTTCGGCAAGGCAGGGCTCGGCTTTCTAGCGGCGGTGCCGAGGCAGACTTGGCGAACCTCGGCGGCCTTTCTCCGCAGCGCGAGGCGACCGGGGGTACTCGGAACGGATTTAGGCGAGGCGGAACGTGTCGGCGGTGATGTCGTCACGACTGTGAGGTTCCGGCGGGGCTAAGGAGGTCTTCTAGGAGGTGTATACGCGTCCAGGGTCTATGGCGATGGTATACCAACTACCAATTTTGGCTACCGAGCTTTCCAATGTGCTCGGTTGTGGCGGCGGCGTGTCGCCGACGACGGCGGAAGGCGGCATCGCGGCTACGACCAAGTATTGGTTCAATCGAATGCGGTCTTGTCAAATTGGTGAGGCCAGAGAAGCATACAACACTCTGGTGGCGAACTTTAGCCATGGCATGACCTTCTTTTGTCAATGGCTCGCGGCGGCGCTCCGGTAAGGTCGCGGCGCACGCGGCCAAGGCGATTCAGGCTTCCTCTAGTGCTTAGATCCGCGTAGCTAGCTCGAGGGGGTCGTGGCGGTGCTCCACGACGCTCTAACCTATACGGTTGCTAGACGGATTGCTCAGAACGGGTGATTCGGCGTCGGAACGCGTCGGTGGTGAACGCGCTCCGCCGAGAACGCGTCGTGCTGCGTTCTCGGTCTAGCAAGCTTGTAGTCCGGGGGTTTCGGCCAGTCGAATGAGTGCATGGTGCAGGTGATCTTCCCGAGCCGGTAAAGGCTCGTGCCTGCGCGTCCCGAGGGTGGAACGCCATGGCAAAAGCAGGGCAAGGTTCGGACATGGCGTGCGGTGGCTCACCGTGGTGTCGGTGAAGCTAGGATGGCGGTGCCGTGGCGAGTCGGAGCCGTGCAGAGCGATCGCAGTGCCGTGCCGCTCCTCGTCCGCAGCTCGGGCTTCTCCTCCGTGTCCGGCTCCGGCGTGCTCCGCGGCGGCGGCGCTCCAGCAGCTTCTCCTCCTCTGCTCCGCCCTTCTCCTACGCTCTCTCTCTCGGTTTGGTGCGGTGTGCCGGTCTGTGCTGCGGTGGCGGCGAGGGGAAATGAGGGTAGGGCTTCGGGGTGCTCCAATTTATAGGCGAGCTTGGTAGGTTCCCATGGCGGACGGCCGCGATTGATCTCGGTAGATCAGAGGGCTTCGGCCGCTCGACGCTAGGGCTTCAGGGTGCACGCGAGCTCGCTTGGCGGCCAAGGAAGGAGGGGACAGGAGGGGGACAGCGGGGTCAGGGCTCTGCCATGCTGTCGGCTGTGGGACCGGGGTCACGCCATTCGCGTGACACCCCCGGCAGGCGCGTCGCCTTCGTGAGGAAGAAGAACAGTGGGGGGCGAGAGCGGCTGACAGGCGGGGCCGGGTTGGCAGCGAGCGCGAGCGCGAGCGCGTGTGTGTCGGTCGTGCGCGTGCGCTGCCGAGCCGCGACATGGGCCGCGCGCGGTGAGGTGAGGAGAGGAAGGTCGGGCGGGCTTGGGCTGACTTAGCGACCCGGCTGGCCGAAACGAATGGCTGGCCTAACTCTCTTTCTCCTTTTCTATTTTCAATTTAGTGTATATATACATATATTGCCCATTTTAAATATTGAGTAAATACAAACATAAATTGCAATAAATCCCAAATGTAATGCATAAGTTATTATTCTATGCGAATGGAATTAAAATGCAAACTACACTCCTTTATTTACCAATTTCATAATGAAACCTATATGCTTGCACAAGAAAAATGGGTTTTCACAATAAATAAATGAAAAATTTTAATTGGTTGGGATTTTTAGATTGTGTGGATTTTTAGGGTTGTTACAGTCCTCCCCCTCATTAGGATCTCGACCTCGAGATTCAGGGATAACGTACCCTTCGAAGAGGTAAGGAAACATAATCCGCAAGTCCGATTCTTTCTCCCACTTAGCTTCCCTTTCAGTGTGATTGCTCCACTGTACCTTGCACATCGGAATGGTTTTGTTTCGAGTCTCCTTTGTATCCTGTGCCAAGATCTTGATTGGATGTTCCTTGTATTCAAGTGTGTCTTGCAGGTCTAATGCATCCGTAGGAACTTGCTCCTCGGGAAGCTTCAAACACTTCCTTAATTGCGAGACATGGAACACGGGGTGTACTCCAGATAATTCCTCCGGTAGTTCCAGCTTGTAAGCAAGCTTTCCAACCCTTTTACAGATCTTGTATGGCCCAACATATCTTGGTGCCAATTTCCCTTTTACGTGGAATCTGACAGTGCCACGAAGTGGAGATACCTTGAGGTAGACATAATCCCCAACCTCGAACTCAAGCTCTCTACGTCTTCTATCTGCATAGCTCTTTTGCCTACTTTGTGCAATCCTCAAATTCTCTCTTACTTGGGCAACACCTTCTTCTGCTTCCACAATCTTAGCAGGATCGAGGAATGTCCTCTCACCTGGTTCTGACCACATTAGCGGGGTTCTGCACGGTCTTCCATACAACGCTTCAAATGGAGACATCTTAATGCTTGTCTGATAACTGTTGTTGTATGAGAACTCGGCGTGGGGTAGACAGCTCTCCCATCCTTCCTTGTACCTCAATACGCAAGCTCGTAACATGTCCTCGAGAATCTGGTTCACTCTTTCTGTTTGCCCATCCGTTTGCGGGTGGTATGCGGTGCTATAGTCGAGCTTGGTTCCGATGGACTTGTGCAAGGATTTCTAGAACTGTGATACGAACTGTGAGCCTCGGTCAGATATAATACTCAGAGGCGCCCCATGTAACTTCAAAATGTTTGATACGTACAGATCTGCTAGCTTTTCAACTCTATACTTCCTTTTGACCGGTATAAAATGTGCAACTTTGGTTAGACGGTCCACTATTACCCATATAGAATCATATCCATGCTCGGATCGGGGCAGTCCTATTACGAAGTCCATGGATATGCACTCCCACTTCCATTCTGGTATCTCAACTGGTTGTAGCAACCCTGCTGGTCTCTGATGTTCGGCCTTGATTCTATTGCATGTATCACATCGGGCTACATGCCCTGCAATGTCTGTCTTCATATTCTCCCACCAGAAGTGCTTCCTTAGATCATGGTACATCTTGGCTAACCCTGGGTGAATGCAATATTTGGAGTCATGCCCTTCTGACAGAATCTCTTCTCGTATCGCTGAATCCGTCGGTACACAGATTCTATCTTTGTACCATATAGTTCCCTGCTCATCTTCTCGGTATTCAGGGCCTCTTCCCAGCTTCATCAAACCTCGGATATAGTCTATCTCAGGACAGTTCTTTTGTGCTTCACGGATTCGTGAGGTGAGATTGTACTCGACGCGAAGCTCATTTAGCATGCCATAGGAGACTACCTCGAGCTGGAATGCGTCGAACTCTCTCCTGAGCTCAGGTGGCATAGAGTTGGTGATGAGGGTATGGTAGTAGCTTTTGCGGCTAAGTGCATCAGCGACAACATTAGCCTTTCCTGGGTGATAATGGATCTCAAGATCATAGTCCTTGATGAGTTCCAGCCATCTGCGTTGCCTCATATTCAGATCTTCCTGTGTGAAGAAGTACTTCAGGCTCTTGTGGTCAGTGTAGATGTCGCACTTGTTGCTTATCAGATAGTGTCTCCAAATCTTGAGTGCATGTACCACGGCTGCAAGTTCTAGGTCATGAGTCGGGTATCGCTGCTCATGTTCCTTCAACTGTCTTGAGGCATAAGCTATCACTCTTCCTTCTTGCATTAGTACACAGCCCAAACCTTGCCGAGAGGCATCACAATATTCAACAAAATCCTTGTGAATATCGGGCAGGGCTAGTACAGGTGTAGTAGTGAGCTTCTCCTTCGAGGTCTGAAAACTCTTCTCGCATTCAGGAGTCCATATAAACTTGTTCTCTTTCTTCAGCAAGTTGGTCATGGGTCTTGCAATCTTGGAGAAATTCTCAATAAATCTGCGATAGTATCCTGCAAGTCCCAAAAAGCTTCTGATTTCTGACACATTACAGGGTTGTTCCCACTCTTGCACAGCTTCAATCTTGGCTGGGTCTACCGCGACTCCTTCTCCTGACAGTACGTGTCCAAGGAAAGCAACTTCCTCAAGCCAGAATTCACACTTGGAGAATTTGGCGTATAGCTGGTTGCGAGACAACCTATCCAATACGGTCCTCAGATGATGTTCATGTTCCTCTTTTGTGGCTGAATAAACCAATATATCATCAATGAATACCACCACAAACTTGTCTAGCTCATTCATGAAGATCTTGTTCATCATGTTCATGAAGTATGCTGGAGCATTAGTGAGTCCAAATGAGACTACTGTGCACTCATACTGTCCATATCTAGTGACAAATGCAGTCTTCGGGATATCTTCTTCCCTGATCTTCATCTGATGATACCCTGATCGGAGGTCGATCTTTGAGAAGTACTTGGCCTTACTCAATTGATCTAACAGATCATCGATGCGGGGCAATGGGTACTTATTCTTGACTGTAACCGCATTCAGATTCCGGTAGTCAATGCACATCCTCATCGTGCCATCTTTCTTCTTGACAAACAAAACGGGAGATCCCCAGGACGAAGCACTAGGCCTAATGAAGCCCTTCTCCAGTAATTCTCCCAGCTGCTTCTTGAGTTCCTTCAACTCATCAGCCGACATTCTGTAGGGTCTTTTGGCAATCGGTGCAGTCCCTGGCATCAGCTCTATAACAAACTCCACATCTCTATCTGGTGGCATTCCTGGCAACTCCTCTGGAAATACGTCATTGAACTCACAGACTACTGGCACATCTCTGAATGTCAGCTCTGTCTTATCTGCTTTAGTCTCCAGGGCACATAGGAGGGCTTGGACTCTCTCGGTTTGGGGTACACATCGGACAGCTGTTCCCCAAGGGTGGGTTACCTGAACATATCTAGGTCCCGGTGTTTGGTTAGCCAGTCCATGCCTAAGATGATATCTAAGCTATTGGAGGGTAGTAGGGTTAGGTCAGCTCGAAAGTCAAGTCCCTCGATAGTGATTATCACTCCTCTACATATGTGAACGCTTCTGAAGGTTCCTAAGGGCGAGCTAGTTAGGATGGGGTTTGCTCTCGGGGTTACAGGTATGTTATGCTTTCGTGCATATGCAGATGAAATGTATGAACATGTAGCTCCCGAATCAAACAGAACTGTAGCCATGTTACCCTGAACTAGGAACGTACCGTACACAGCATCAGGTGTGTAACAGAACCGACCAATTTATACGAGCACAAGTACAGCGACAGCTGTTTTCCCAGCTATCGAGCCACACTTGAGCCAATATAAACCCGGTAGTCCGTGAAATCTCGAAGGATTTCAAACTTTTACACAGTACATACCCCAAGGATCGCAGAAACTCAGCAGTACACATACACATGATACATAGATTCGCACATATTTCAAATACATCAGAGTACAAGATAAACTTTTACATAAAAGTTCAATAGCGGAAACGAAATCAATTTACATAAGCTTAATTTCATAATACAGTGCCAAGTGTCGACCAGTCACAGCAACAAAGGTAAGATAGATAACATGACCTTGCCCAAGGTCTAGTCTTCCTCTCCCGAAGGATAGAAGTAACTCTTTAGTCAACCAAGCATTCCTCCTGCAACATTGGGAATAAAACCCTGAGTACTCAATTGTACTCAGCTAGACTTACCCGACAGGAAGTAAATAAAAAGACTCTCAAGGATATGCAGGGCTTATTTGGTGGAGCTCAGAGGATAGCAATATTTTTGCACAAAAAGCATTACTACAATAGTTCCTCAACTTATCAATTTTAGATATTGTTCAGCTTCGATTTCAGTTAAGCTATTAAGCTAAGGTTTGCTGCTATACTAAACAATCACTTGATATTATAGCAATCAATAAAACCATATGATTTCCGATATCCACAGATATCAACCTCATCTCACCATAATCATTATGTTCAAGTTGTTAACCTCTACCTCACCAGAAGATCAGTTCAGTTTCTCACTAACCAGGAGAGATGGCGATTCGAATCGATTGTACCAGCTGGCAAATATGCCAATCACAAACCCTGTCAGCCGAGCCACTGGCTTCTTGGGCCACCGTTAAATCCTTCTGAGACACAATATGTCGCGGGCTTGGCGGGGACCATATTCTCAGAGACCAACCCACTTCCAGGATGCAT
Organism: Eremochloa ophiuroides; assembly: GCA_038502445.1. Lineage (NCBI taxonomy): Eukaryota > Viridiplantae > Streptophyta > Magnoliopsida > Poales > Poaceae > Eremochloa > Eremochloa ophiuroides. The sequence continues at coordinate 44,221,339 of JAHLJS010000009.1, read as the reverse complement.
CAGGTCCCTGACCTGCCCTTGGTAAGATGGTGTCTCCGCACATCCTTCCTACCTCCAGAATATGTCTGCCTAGTCGCACCAATTCCCGGCTCAGAAAGAAATACTCGGCTTCGCGGTCAGAACGACTTATCTGGCCAGCTATGTGACGACGTCCTTCAATCTCAACTGATGTCTGGTGGCCTCAGTCCTAGTCGGCCGCAAGCAGCACCGAAGTCAACATGACCCATGTCATGCAGCTCCCCGCTACCTAGCCTTGATTCTCTCATTATTTCATTGTGGCATGGTGACACATATAGCCAACCATGTGGATCTCGTCAGTCAGCACCTACACTCGCGGATGACAGGAAATCACCCGACTTTCTCGCGGATGACAGGAAATCACCCGACTTCTACCGGTCTAAGCAGGGCTAAGCATAAGATCGGTCACCTGTCTAGTAATAATATCAGGTTCACATATATAGTAGACAAGGTAGATATGCAGCAACGGTTTCAAACCAACTCCTATACTTAAATGCACAAACATACGATTTAATAAAGACCGGTGCATTTATAAAAAGAGATAGGTGGAGGCTTAGGGATGCTCCGGGGCTTGCCTGGGGTTCAACACTAAGTCAGTGTTTGTTAGATGACACTCGCTCGATGAGCATCTCTCATCCAAGCACTTGATTAGTCCACCACACCGTCTTGTGGTTAGTTCCATCATCATGTCCTTCACTCCACGTGTTCATCATCTAGCGTACCTAAATGAGATGCACAATGCACATGTATGAATTAAAGGAAGTAATATAAGGCATGTTAATCTACACTTACTGAACCATGAGATAACAAACACACCAAGCAAAGCAACATGGAAGCAATCATAATCTCACATAGACATTTTAAGGACAGCAGGACAGCAAGCACAAGATTTAACCATAACTGAAGCTATATACATCCAACCAGGGTGATCTAAGCCTTTCTGAAAGGCTATTGAAATTGTCTACAACTTTGGTATTATCCTCTTCAGATGATTTAATTCATATAAAGGTCAAACAACACAAAGAAGACAGCTCTGTCCAGACTTGGACAGATTCTGCCCTCACACTTCAAACAACCAAAACTAGAGATCTAGACCACCAAAAGGGATGATCCTAGACAATTTAGAAAGCCAAAGAAATATACTATAACTTATTTATTATCACCAAGAGGTGATTCAAAGCATAACTCAGTCTAATAATACAATCAATCAGATCTAGACAGAAAATTGGCAAAACCTGACAGCAGACTTCCAAAAGCCATAACTCCTAAAATATTAGGCCTATGACCAAGAAATTTTAGGACAAGCTAGATATAGAAGTTGGCTAAAACTTTTGTATAGAAAATATTTACATGCAACATCATCTTGATGGGGAAAACATCCCAACAACAGAGACTACACCTGCAGCCATTTCAACACCTAAGCAAAACTTACTTTTCCCTTATTTATCACCTAAGCACACATAGGAATGAGCTATTTAGATAGCTCCAAACATGGTTACATGGTCATACAAGACTCATCTCAGACCAAAGCATATTAAGGAATCACAATAAACATATATGCATTCATTTGTCTTTCATTATTCACCCATTATTACATAAAAACCCATTATTTTATTATTTAAGTTATATGGTAAACATCTCAAATAAGTCCCAAACTTTTATGAGAGCTAGGTGATTACAATTCATGACCAAGGTTCAAATCTTACATGCTCAGGTTCCATAATTTAATTATTACAAAATAAACAAATTTATAATGCAACAATTCATTGGAGAGTAAGATAAATGTGAAACTCAACATTTTATTCAAACACATGACCATATTATTGTTTCTCAGGCTAACACAATATCATAAAAAGGTAGTGGAACACCACTTTCCATCTTTACCACAATATATTATTTATAAAGCATTTAAATCTACTTAATGGGAATCAAACAAGATAAATCAAAAACTCAGTCATACTTGCACCATAAATCATGAAATTTTAACCATACATCACACATCATACATAGAGTCTACAATTAAATTTTCATGCCATTTGGAGCAAGACAACTCCAGTTACAAAAATAACAAGTAATTCAACCCTTTATTTCCTAATTAAAAAGATAAATGTGAAACACCAATAAAATAGTAAACAACCTATATGTTTTATATTTTTATGAGCTAGTGCATGCCATTAGAAGACTAACAAAATTGGAACCACTATTTTTGCACTTCTAAAACTCGAGATATTGACCAAAGCAAGTTACTCCATTATATAAACCACTTCTCGAAAACTATTTTCTACAGCACAATAATGTAAATAACATAGCACATTTTATAGATCTAGCATGCATAGAATTTCACTACGAATCTAATAAAACAAACCACACCATTTTTGGAGCTACCAAACTCTAGATATGAATTTCTAAAGAGATAGCAAGATCTGAAATTTTGTATGCCATTTGACTCTGGTGGGGCCCGCTCGTCATAGGCACAAGAAAAATCAAACAGCAGTCTTCTGTTCTTCTTCTTCGCTGAACAACAGAGCAGAACGGAGGCGGCCCGTCGGGCTGGAAACGGCCGGCCCGGCCAGAGCTCGCCGGAGAGCGGCCGGCGGCGGCGAAGTGGGGCCAGGGCTAGCCCAGCAGCTAGCGCACCTGCTGGTGGTCCCCACTCGCGCTGCGACGACCCGAGGCCACCTGGCCACGAGCGCCGGCGGGTGGGTGCAGCAGGGCACGGCGGCGAGGTACACCGGTGGCCTCCCGGTTAGAAGAAAACGGCGCCGGAGAGGTGGAGTAGAGTGCCGAGGACCTCGAGGCAAGCTCGGCCCGCGACGAGAAGGCAGTGGTGAAGGCGACGCGGAGCTCGACGCGGCCAACAATGGCGGCGGCGCTCTGCGCTTTCGTGCGGCGCCTCAGAGAGAGGAAGCGAGGAAGAAGGAGAGCGGGAGTGAGAGAGGATTGAGTGAGGCACTCTGGTGCTCGCCTTTTGGAGCTGGAGTGCGGAAGGGGGAGAGGTGGTGGTGGCCGGCAATGGAGCAGCGAGCTCCAGAGCTCAGTTGCCGCGTGTCCTTCATTGGGGCAAATCGACGAGCAGGTGGCGGGTTTATTTCTGCCGCGCTTCGGATACGATTTTGGGCATCTTCCCGGTATATTCTGATCCGATGCCTTAAAGAAAAGTTGTTCACCTCAGCACGCTCTACAAAAGTGGTGAAGGGTGCTCAGCCATTTGACAACTAGATTAATAGATAATTAGCTGTCAACTTGAAGCTGTCAAAGGGTTAATTACGATCAAAGATCGAGTGGCAACTCTTGTCAAACGAAGTCGGATTGACCTCAAATTTGAATATGTTGTGCCTCTAAGAGTTTGTAACAACTTCTATTTTTGGTCCAACTCAAGTTACTTAACAAAATTTGGAGAACACGGGAAAGCCATGAAATCAACACCATTTTTAGATTTTGAATTTAATCAAGTCCTGTAATCATATTTTTCTTCTGTCTTGTGTCCACTTTTTGAGGCAATTAGAGATGGAATCATGACTTGGTCCAAAAATAACATTTGTTCTACTCCAAAATATCTGTAACTTTTATTTTGGGTCAAACTTCATATCTTGCTCCAAAATAATATTTCCACTTTGGTCAAAGTAACATCATTAGAGAGCTCAATTTGGATATTTAGGCCAATTGAGGTATCTTCTTGACATTTTCTTAACATGAAACCTTCATGACTTTTGTTGTAGAGTTCAAGTAGAGTTGTTTGGGCAAGGTTGCAAGGTTTGGTTGACTTTGCATGCTCATGTTCACGTAGTCCTGCAATCCAATCAAGCAGAGGGCTTGTCATCTCATGTGACTTTCCAATTTAAATCTTCATGCAACTTCTCCAATGATCAAGGTAGATGGAGATGAATATGAAATAGTGATTAGGATCATTGATTGAAATAACTTGATTAGGTCCACACTCGCTGGTTAGCTCGTAACTAACACCTAGGGTGTTACAGCCTTCCCCCCTTAAAAGAATCTCGTCCCGAGATTCGGAACGTAAGAGCTTTCAAGGGTTGAGAAGCATGTAATCCATTTCCAAGGTGGTGCTAGTACAAGCCAAGGCTACGTAAAAATTCCATAACACTGGTAGGCAGGAGTGATCACCTCATGGCCCACAATAAAGTGCGGACGATAAAGGTTGGTTCAGTTGTTAGTCCGAGAGATCATGTACTCCCATTTACTTGGATGCAAATGCAAGAAAGATCATTATGGATAGGTCAACTTTCCAATCATTCAAGAATTCTTAGAAGTTAACTCTTGGTTGAAGAATTTTCTTCATTGACTTCTATGAAGCATTGTTACTTTGGGATGAATCCAAGATAACACAGCTAATTTGGGAGGAACCCAGGACAAAATATCCCAATTAGCACTCTTAGTATGAGGGTGTGAATTAGAGTGTCCAAAAGTAGCTTCAGAACATCTGTTTCTCTAGTGGATATAGCATATACCACCATTTTCATATGGGGTGAGATCATAAAAAAAAAAAAGGCAGACATTTGCTGAGGCTGAGAAAATTGATTGACAACATGCAAGGTTTCTGTTGGTTGTAGACACAATTTACTGAGATGCAGACTGATGGAAAGCTACATAATGTTCCATGTGTACAGTTCTCTTTCTGATGGCAACACTGTATTATTTGAGTTTGTTGAGTGAACGATGAATGCGATAGCTGACTCTGTCGGCTCAGTGTTTTTGATGTCCATCAATAAGGGAACCCTCGTGTCTATGTAGCAACAGTCATTTGGGTAGAGCCTGAGGTAACCTCTTTATAACTGTTGTTGTAAGAAAAACAATGATAGCAGTCGCGATTTCTAACAAGATCCTTGAAAACAAAACACATATGCTCTCAATATGTATTTCAAGATTTGATCAATTCTTCCTGATTGGCCTGAGGTATGCTATGCTGAAGATAGGACGAACTCTGGATTAGTTTCATTATGTACACAAAGTTTTTTTTTTTTTTTTTTTTTTGTCACTCCGTGATAAAAGGCACAGAGGACATCAAGTGACAAGTGTAGGCATACAGATGCATATGGTTACACTCCATTCTCTTCCAAGGCACAAGATTCTGGCAGGCATTTACTCGAGTAAGGTGATTCTTGTAAATGCTTCCAAAATGAGCTGAAAACTAGTTCATGATCCGAGACAATGGTTTGGGGTACACCGTGCAGTAGCAAAAGTTTGTGCAATATGCAACTTGGCATACACATTTGCACGATGGGTAGTCTAGACAGACATGAATTGTGCAGGTTGATGAGACAGATCACAATTTCCTACATGGAATCAAAAACTTTTTTTTTTTTACACGAGGAAAACCGATGAGCAATCCCAAACTTATGTATTCTCATTTGCAGCCGAGAATAAACAAGATTGAAGCGGATTGGCAGGTTTAATGAGGTTGGTTGTGTAGAGTGTTTACTCACAAAGTTTTGAGAAGCAGTCCTCTACCAACAACTTGAGTATAACTTTTCTTTGTGATCTGGTTGTAGGTCAACAAAACCAACTTGTTGAACTACTTCTGACAATGGGTAAGCCTTCTTATTTTGCATCAGCAATCCAAGATCTTAGGGTTTCCAAATAGAGATCTGAAATATGTTGTTTGACATAATTCAACTTGTCTTCACTTCACACTTCCATGAGTTGAGTGGGTAGAACTCCTTGACCGATCAAGAATAAGGAACTGATTTTTTTTTTTATGTCGTTTTTGTTGTCCATACCATAGAGTATCAAACAGGGCACCTGATTGCACCAAGATGTACTATGGTATTGACTTCATCTGTTGGGGTGTCTTTTGTAGCTCTTCACTAGCCTGAAACCATGGTTTGCACTATCTGAGTGATTGACAAAGATGGAATTGGCTTCATTATAGCAAGGCCTCGGAAGTAAGGGTGCCACAAACAGTACCAATTAGCTTATAGGTTTTCTGGTATAGCATTGTTCTATGAGATATGGCCTTCAAAAACGGGGTTAATTACTTCTCTATACCCACGGGACATACTTGTTAGCATGGAACAACACTTCTTGATAGAGATCTATTCAACTATTTTATGTATCCATTTATTCATGTCAGACAGACTGATCCAATTGGAAACTACAATGCTCACATGAGAGAGCGAGTGAACAAATTTCTGCATTTCATCAGCAGAGGAAACTATTTCATTGAGCAGAAAAGTGATAAAGGAATGGTCTTGCTGTTGCTTCTCACTAGAACCGAGTATACTTCATTGCTTAGCTGCAGACTATTCTTCACACTGGGGTAACTAGTTAGTTATCCCTAAAAAGGCTCTACATCTTCAGCTTCTGTAGCAAATGGTTGCAGATGATATACATGCACAAGGTCACCATCACGGTCAGCAGACATGAAGCAACACATGAGAAGATTTATTTTGACTGTATGATCTTCATGCAAATAGGTATTGAACTTGGATAGAAGCTAGTGGACTTGCAAATAACCTATTAGAAAACATATCACATCCTGCTAACTATTGCCTGACTGATACTTTGCAGATAACTTTAAAGTTCGTGTGCTCTTTTGATCCCACAATAATGGCAGGTGCTTGTTGATATGCCCTAGTAGATCATGTCAGATTCTTTGTTTACCACATCTTGTAGTATGTCAATGTTGATGTCAGTGACTTGCCCTTCAAAGATCATTCTCTTTGTGACTTCTGAAGGAAGCTATATACTTGACAAACATCTGTACCTTCTGATAGAACATTGAAGGATCGAGTCGGTAAAGACTTTGCAAGATAGATCAAGAAACATAGGGATAGATCAATTTGAATTAGAGACACCTTCAAAGATATATTTGGGAAAGTCCATGAAAGACAACACATTGGTATTGCTTCATAATGGATTACGATTAGAGGCCGGGATACCAACGTGTGCCGAGAAGCACTACTTTATTGGGCGTCCCCACAAAGAGGTTCTCGGTTTCGTCACGGCACCATCAGTCAATAATCATAACACCACTATCAACATGACCAACGAGAAATCTTAAGAAACATAGATAGATTGGGAGATACGAGATATTACGCATCGGTGTAGTTCTGCAATGTATCATGACCAGAGACCTTGATATTCGCACGTGCCGAGCAACACAGCCTAGTGGTTGCGATCCACAGGATGTCCTCGGTTTCGTCGCAGCATCATTGATCACGGATCATAACAACATAAATGAACATACAACCAATGAGAAAATCGTGCGTGGCAAGGATAGATTTGTGCAAGGATGACATTTCACAAAGGGAAGGTAAGCTACTACAATCAATCATAGGGTTAATAGACAACAAGAGCATGATTTGGCAATGAAAACATGAGTTAGAAGACAGATTAGTTGCCAAAATAGCAGTACATGAGGCTTTGCTTCAGTCCCATGTGGTTTCCATGTGTCTAGTATGGAGATTACCCGACCCATGATTTACGAGAGATTAGATAGAAGGAGGGAAAAATCATGAGACAAAGATTGACAAGCATCTTGAGAAGAAGATAACCATAGACAACCAGATGTCTCATGAACCAACTATATACAACAATCATAGGTTGAGTTGACAATCATCATGATTCATACAGAAAGAATACAAGGAAAATGGGGAAGAAGAGATTTAACTCACACAAGATGGTTTCCTTCAAGTGAGTAACAAGGAGAGGGTCTAGATAGAAACATGGCATAAGAGAATTATAGGTTAGCTACCAAGAATAACTAACATGATATTCTATAATTCCACATGCATCTCGCATCTATCAAGAAACCTTCAGACCATCCAATGGCGCGAGCTTGTGTACCATTAATTAGTACTAGGAGACTCTTAATGATCAACATCGCTAGGCCTTTAGAGAGATTGGGAAAACAACTTGATCATGGGACAGATTCAATGCATGATTTATGAGATTGGATTTACCAAAATCATAACATGATCCATAATGAAAAGATTACAAGGAAACTTCTGGGTAAGCTGAGAAGAGGTTCAAATCAAGGATTTGTGCAAAGACTCCAATGAACATGACGTAGGCAAGCTTTGTTGACTGAAATCTGAACATTCTCTAGATGTGGAGATGTCTGCTGGAAACAAGGAACAGATTGGATAAAATCATCTGTAGATGTGATTGGTTGGGCATAACCTGATTTCCAAAGAAAAGATAACAAAATCTAATTTAAGGATGATCAAGCAATTATCATGGTATCTAGAAAGAGTAGAGGAGACACTCCAGATAGGATTTGGATAAGGCTTTAGATGAAAGAAAATGCAGGCATGGTTTCATAGATCTTGAACAAGAACATATGACAACCATAGGCTAGCATTAAGAGAAAACTCAGGTGGGTCTATTGTGCCAAATGAAAAGCCTACAGGCAGAATTGGTTTAGCTTCTGACAAGATTTATGGTTGAGAAATACTTATAGAGGCTACTTAAAGGTTTAGCAACTCTTATGATTTCAAAACAAGCAAGGAAGAGAGGCAACACAAGTTGTAAACTTAATAAGGCTATTCAGATAACGTAGAACAAGGGTGAGAAGAAGTATACTTATGCAACAAGCAACAATCACATGATGCAACAATCATGATGCATGCTCGTCCTATTCGTTCTCACTTAGTTGCCTATATAACATGGCAAATACGTTCTAAGTCGGTGGCATAACCTACGTACTCTCTCGGTATATAGCTAGTCGTTAACTACCATATACGCATTCGAGGTTAGTGTACCTGCAGAAGATTCATTTCAGCCCAACCCCACATGTATGCATGGCAATAAGAAGCACTTTTTGCCGGAAATGCTCCCATGAGCACTTGCGACCCCAAGAAAGTAATTACTCCATCATACTTCCATAAGTACACATATGAATCACATGTACTCACTTCAGTAACCATAAACACTCACCATAGATCGACGGTTGTTCGATCGTACACTCACATCTCACCTTACCTCATCTGAAGTGGCCGGTATAAATTGTCAACCCAAGAAGCAATAAGAAGCCGCAATGTCACATATATCCGCGCAATAAAACCAAATGAACCGCAAATGGAAACATGATGCAATTCCCCAGTTAGTACTTACATAAGCCACCTAATAATCCTAATATGGGCTATAAGACTTGGTCCTTGGCACACTTAGTTTGTTCAAACCATTTGTTTAAAACACCTATATATAGCTATAAGTTGGTAATTAGTTTTGCAAACTCAAAACTTTTTATTTTTAAATACTCATGTGACGGTACATGCTGAATTTTTGCTCTGGTACCAACTGTAACAGAACCGACCAATTTATACGAGCACAAGTACAGCGACAGCTGTTTTCCCAGCTATCGAGCCACACTTGAGCCAATATAAACCCGGTAGTCCGTGAAATCTCGAAGGATTTCAAACTTTTACACAGTACACACCCCAAGGATCGCAGAAACTCAGCAGTACACATACACATGATACATAGATTCGCACATATTTCAAATACATCAGAGTACAAGATAAACTTTTACATAAAAGTTCAATAGCGGAAACGAAATCAATTTACATAAGCTTAATTTCATAATACAGTGCCAAGTGTCGACCAGTCACAGCAACAAAGGTAAGATAGATAACATGACCTTGCCCAAGGTCTAGTCTTCCTCTCCCGAAGGATAGAAGTAACTCTTTAGTCAACCAAGCATTCCTCCTGCAACATTGGGAATAAAACCCTGAGTACTCAATTGTACTCAGCTAGACTTACCCGACAGGAAGTAAATAAAAAGACTCTCAAGGATATGCAGGGCTTATTTGGTGGAGCTCAGAGGATAGCAATATTTTTGCACAAAAAGCATTACTACAATAGTTCCTCAACTTATCAATTTTAGATATTGTTCAGCTTCGATTTCAGTTAAGCTATTAAGCTAAGGTTTGCTGCTATACTAAACAATCACTTGATATTATAGCAATCAATAAAACCATATGATTTCCGATATCCACAGATATCAACCTCATCTCACCATAATCATTATGTTCAAGTTGTTAACCTCTACCTCACCAGAAGATCAGTTCAGTTTCTCACTAACCAGGAGAGATGGCGATTCGAATCGATTGTACCAGCTGGCAAATATGCCAATCACAAACCCTGTCAGCCGAGCCACTGGCTTCTTGGGCCACCGTTAAATCCTTCTGAGACACAATATGTCGCGGGCTTGGCGGGGACCATATTCTCAGAGACCAACCCACTTCCAGGATGCATCAGGTCCCTGACCTGCCCTTGGTAAGATGGTGTCTCCGCACATCCTTCCTACCTCCAGAATATGTCTGCCTAGTCGCACCAATTCCCGGCTCAGAAAGAAATACTCGGCTTCGCGGTCAGAACGACTTATCTGGCCAGCTATGTGACGACGTCCTTCAATCTCAACTGATGTCTGGTGGCCTCAGTCCTAGTCGGCCGCAAGCAGCACCGAAGTCAACATGACCCATGTCATGCAGCTCCCCGCTACCTAGCCTTGATTCTCTCATTATTTCATTGTGGCATGGTGACACATATAGCCAACCATGTGGATCTCGTCAGTCAGCACCTACACTCGCGGATGACAGGAAATCACCCGACTTTCTCGCGGATGACAGGAAATCACCCGACTTCTACCGGTCTAAGCAGGGCTAAGCATAAGATCGGTCACCTGTCTAGTAATAATATCAGGTTCACATATATAGTAGACAAGGTAGATATGCAGCAACGGTTTCAAACCAACTCCTATACTTAAATGCACAAACATACGATTTAATAAAGACCGGTGCATTTATAAAAAGAGATAGGTGGAGGCTTAGGGATGCTCCGGGGCTTGCCTGGGGTTCAACACTAAGTCAGTGTTTGTTAGATGACACTCGCTCGATGAGCATCTCTCATCCAAGCACTTGATTAGTCCACCACACCGTCTTGTGGTTAGTTCCATCATCATGTCCTTCACTCCACGTGTTCATCATCTAGCGTACCTAAATGAGATGCACAATGCACATGTATGAATTAAAGGAAGTAATATAAGGCATGTTAATCTACACTTACTGAACCATGAGATAACAAACACACCAAGCAAAGCAACATGGAAGCAATCATAATCTCACATAGACATTTTAAGGACAGCAGGACAGCAAGCACAAGATTTAACCATAACTGAAGCTATATACATCCAACCAGGGTGATCTAAGCCTTTCTGAAAGGCTATTGAAATTGTCTACAACTTTGGTATTATCCTCTTCAGATGATTTAATTCATATAAAGGTCAAACAACACAAAGAAGACAGCTCTGTCCAGACTTGGACAGATTCTGCCCTCACACTTCAAACAACCAAAACTAGAGATCTAGACCACCAAAAGGGATGATCCTAGACAATTTAGAAAGCCAAAGAAATATACTATAACTTATTTATTATCACCAAGAGGTGATTCAAAGCATAACTCAGTCTAATAATACAATCAATCAGATCTAGACAGAAAATTGGCAAAACCTGACAGCAGACTTCCAAAAGCCATAACTCCTAAAATATTAGGCCTATGACCAAGAAATTTTAGGACAAGCTAGATATAGAAGTTGGCTAAAACTTTTGTATAGAAAATATTTACATGCAACATCATCTTGATGGGGAAAACATCCCAACAACAGAGACTACACCTGCAGCCATTTCAACACCTAAGCAAAACTTACTTTTCCCTTATTTATCACCTAAGCACACATAGGAATGAGCTATTTAGATAGCTCCAAACATGGTTACATGGTCATACAAGACTCATCTCAGACCAAAGCATATTAAGGAATCACAATAAACATATATGCATTCATTTGTCTTTCATTATTCACCCATTATTACATAAAAACCCATTATTTTATTATTTAAGTTATATGGTAAACATCTCAAATAAGTCCCAAACTTTTATGAGAGCTAGGTGATTACAATTCATGACCAAGGTTCAAATCTTACATGCTCAGGTTCCATAATTTAATTATTACAAAATAAACAAATTTATAATGCAACAATTCATTGGAGAGTAAGATAAATGTGAAACTCAACATTTTATTCAAACACATGACCATATTATTGTTTCTCAGGCTAACACAATATCATAAAAAGGTAGTGGAACACCACTTTCCATCTTTACCACAATATATTATTTATAAAGCATTTAAATCTACTTAATGGGAATCAAACAAGATAAATCAAAAACTCAGTCATACTTGCACCATAAATCATGAAATTTTAACCATACATCACACATCATACATAGAGTCTACAATTAAATTTTCATGCCATTTGGAGCAAGACAACTCCAGTTACAAAAATAACAAGTAATTCAACCCTTTATTTCCTAATTAAAAAGATAAATGTGAAACACCAATAAAATAGTAAACAACCTATATGTTTTATATTTTTATGAGCTAGTGCATGCCATTAGAAGACTAACAAAATTGGAACCACTATTTTTGCACTTCTAAAACTCGAGATATTGACCAAAGCAAGTTACTCCATTATATAAACCACTTCTCGAAAACTATTTTCTACAGCACAATAATGTAAATAACATAGCACATTTTATAGATCTAGCATGCATAGAATTTCACTACGAATCTAATAAAACAAACCACACCATTTTTGGAGCTACCAAACTCTAGATATGAATTTCTAAAGAGATAGCAAGATCTGAAATTTTGTATGCCATTTGACTCTGGTGGGGCCCGCTCGTCATAGGCACAAGAAAAATCAAACAGCAGTCTTCTGTTCTTCTTCTTCGCTGAACAACAGAGCAGAACGGAGGCGGCCCGTCGGGCTGGAAACGGCCGGCCCGGCCAGAGCTCGCCGGAGAGCGGCCGGCGGCGGCGAAGTGGGGCCAGGGCTAGCCCAGCAGCTAGCGCACCTGCTGGTGGTCCCCACTCGCGCTGCGACGACCCGAGGCCACCTGGCCACGAGCGCCGGCGGGTGGGTGCAGCAGGGCACGGCGGCGAGGTACACCGGTGGCCTCCCGGTTAGAAGAAAACGGCGCCGGAGAGGTGGAGTAGAGTGCCGAGGACCTCGAGGCAAGCTCGGCCCGCGACGAGAAGGCAGTGGTGAAGGCGACGCGGAGCTCGACGCGGCCAACAATGGCGGCGGCGCTCTGCGCTTTCGTGCGGCGCCTCAGAGAGAGGAAGCGAGGAAGAAGGAGAGCGGGAGTGAGAGAGGATTGAGTGAGGCACTCTGGTGCTCGCCTTTTGGAGCTGGAGTGCGGAAGGGGGAGAGGTGGTGGTGGCCGGCAATGGAGCAGCGAGCTCCAGAGCTCAGTTGCCGCGTGTCCTTCATTGGGGCAAATCGACGAGCAGGTGGCGGGTTTATTTCTGCCGCGCTTCGGATACGATTTTGGGCATCTTCCCGGTATATTCTGATCCGATGCCTTAAAGAAAAGTTGTTCACCTCAGCACGCTCTACAAAAGTGGTGAAGGGTGCTCAGCCATTTGACAACTAGATTAATAGATAATTAGCTGTCAACTTGAAGCTGTCAAAGGGTTAATTACGATCAAAGATCGAGTGGCAACTCTTGTCAAACGAAGTCGGATTGACCTCAAATTTGAATATGTTGTGCCTCTAAGAGTTTGTAACAACTTCTATTTTTGGTCCAACTCAAGTTACTTAACAAAATTTGGAGAACACGGGAAAGCCATGAAATCAACACCATTTTTAGATTTTGAATTTAATCAAGTCCTGTAATCATATTTTTCTTCTGTCTTGTGTCCACTTTTTGAGGCAATTAGAGATGGAATCATGACTTGGTCCAAAAATAACATTTGTTCTACTCCAAAATATCTGTAACTTTTATTTTGGGTCAAACTTCATATCTTGCTCCAAAATAATATTTCCACTTTGGTCAAAGTAACATCATTAGAGAGCTCAATTTGGATATTTAGGCCAATTGAGGTATCTTCTTGACATTTTCTTAACATGAAACCTTCATGACTTTTGTTGTAGAGTTCAAGTAGAGTTGTTTGGGCAAGGTTGCAAGGTTTGGTTGACTTTGCATGCTCATGTTCACGTAGTCCTGCAATCCAATCAAGCAGAGGGCTTGTCATCTCATGTGACTTTCCAATTTAAATCTTCATGCAACTTCTCCAATGATCAAGGTAGATGGAGATGAATATGAAATAGTGATTAGGATCATTGATTGAAATAACTTGATTAGGTCCACACTCGCTGGTTAGCTCGTAACTAACACCTAGGGTGTTACAAGGTGCAGCTTCAGCTTCCTCAGCGGTCATGTGGTTCAGTCTTCCTCGGGTAGCAGATCCCCGGTTCGGTGTGCCCTGTGCAGCTGCTAGTGCGCGGTTGAGGTCGGGGCACACAGCCACACGGTGTCCAGGCTTTCCGCATCCGAAGCAAGTGAAGGGCGCACTGCCTGCTGTAGCTGTCGCAGGAGCCTTCCAATTGCTTGTCCTTGGCGTGTTGGTAGCGGGGGCAGGTGTGTTCTGCACAGCTCGAGTCGGCGCAGGGTAGGTCTGAGCGGGGCGGTGATAGTTGCTGCTGTTGGTACCACCACGGCTCGTTCCCGAAGAAGGTCCCTGGCGAGTCCGGAAAGGCGGAGGTGCACCCGTTCGCTGTCTCTGGGGTGGAGCAGTGCGAGCGGGTCCCTCAGAGCGGCGCTTCTTTCCCTTGTTCTGGGCCTCGAATTCCAGTCGTGCTTCCATGCGATCCTTCTCAATCTCAATACAGCGGTCAATCAGCTCACGCAGAGTGTAGCTCTTGTTCCCTGACAGAGCCAACCTGATCTTGGTCTGAAGTCCCTTCCTGTAGTAGTACATCTTTTCCTTCTCGGAACTCACGCAAGACGCAGGTGCGTAGCGGAGCAAGCAGTTGAAGCGGGTGGTGTACTCGTGGATCCGGTCAGCTCCCTGGGAGATGTTGCGAAACTCGTTCTCCTTGGCCTCCATGACTCCCTGAGGAATGTGGTGGTCACGGAAAGCCTCGGTGAACTCATCCCAGTCAATGCGGGCTGGGTCCTCGTGAGCGCTGGTGTAGTTGTCCCACCATGCTCGTGCAGCACCGGTCAGCTGGTGGCTAGCAATCCCAACACACTCCTCGTTGGAGCAAGTGGTCAGGTCCAGCTTCTTCTCCATCTCCTTAAGCCAATCATCGGCAGCGAGGGGATCGCTGTCGGTTCCGTCGAAGGTAGGTGGCCTCAACTTCAGGAAACCCTCCAGTTTCCTTTGGAAGTCATTCTGGGGTGGCCCGTGGTGCCTGTTCATCCCAGTAGCTATGGCATGCAGCAGCTGGGTCTGCTGAGCCATCACTTCCGCCAACGTTGGTGGCGGCGGCGGCGGTGGTGGCGGAGGCACATTCTCGCCTTGTGGTGGCGGATTGATCACCGGCGGTGCATCCTCTGCCCGGCGCAGCTCTTCTTCCAGGTTAACTCCAGCTCGCCTGCCAGCTGGGCGTCCACGGTTGCGACCACGCCCGCGTCCTGGCACAGGTGCGGGGGAGGGCTGGCGGTTCTCCAGGCGCGCGGATCGTCTCATCGACATCTGAAGTTATTAGGTACGTGCTCAGTGCAGTAATAATCTTGTAATGGTTTAAGTAGGAGTTAGATGTTTTCAACGATTTAAATAAATTAAAACATTTTTCATGCTATCCTACACTCAACCAAAGAAGCATAAAGAACCATAAGAAGCATAAGATCCAAATGTCACTCATCACATGGTTATTATTACATAAAGGATGTTCCTAGCTGCTAAGAAGATCGTGCTATGCGCAGATAGCCAATGACAGGATAACTCATGGTATCACTAGTCTAAGGGCCACGCAGGGTCCCATAGGCTACTGGTGCATAAGGTCGAGTACGGCGTCGGGTATGTGGCTGTCCTCTGCCTCGACAAGCTTTCCTCGGCTGAAGTACTGGATCTGGTCAGACGGTGCTCCCAGCTCCTCCAGCACCTGGCGTAGTACCATGGCAAATCCACCGTGGTTCCTTCCATTGATCGGGATCTCAATAGTGCCATCATGCAGTGGACGAAGTGGTGGTCCAAGGCTGGTCATCTGCAAATTTTTCAAGAAACGGATTAGCAGGTCCTTGTATTAGACAAGCCATTGCATAAAAAGTGAATGCAAGGTCGGTAATATAACCGAAAGAGAGTCTGGCTTCCTATTCTAGCGTCCATTTTCTATGGGTCTCGTCCTACAGTCAAGTATGGCTCTGATACCAACTGAAACGACCTTGATTTCCACGAAGGGAAATCCACAGGCTCGAATTGTAATTCAACAGATTGCTTGGGACAATCCATGAAATTACCCATATCTCAGTTGACACCAGGATCCATACAACGATAATTAAGTCTTACATAAACATTTATTACATCGCCACACTGGCGGAATCAACATTCAGAGAAGCTTTAGAAGATGCGGAAGCGATTCATCCTTCACGGCCAACTTGAGTGTAGCACGTGACCCTATTCCTCGTCATCATCTCCCTCGAAGTCGTACTCATTCTCGTCACCTGACAGCAAATTTATCAGTACGATTTGTACTGGCCACGGAGCCCACCTATGCAGCATTTGCTTTGTGGAAAGTGGATGCAAGGCTATACAAGCAGACCTATAGGCTGAGGTTTTCCTATGCAGCTGTAATCAATGTTTAATTAGTCAAGTTTTATCACCAGTTAACACCATCATCCCTTTTCCCATCACCACACCTCACTTACCCACACCTCACTCTCATTCGACAGGCCCAACTCCCTCTCGGGCCTATCTCAGCGGCACACTACCACAACGGGTACACTGCCGGAAAAATGTCATCTAGGGGGAGAAGAGAACTCTCACTACACTAGTAGAAGCTTCACAGGAAAGGTCCATAGCCAACAGGTTGGCATATGTATCGATCGATCAACCATACACTCTGTAGAGGTTTCACTACTCACAAGATTAGCCATCATAGGTGTTGCGCAAACACCTAGGCAGAATTCCGGGTGCTTGCTTGCCTAGGTCGATGCCACCCTACCACTCAGCCCTGGGATATTCCGGATCCTACACCGTTATGCTGAGACTGGGAGACACAGTACCGGGCCCATCCAGTGGTACTGTGCATCTAGAACGGAACGGGAACCCATCGACCGTCTCCGCCCACCCTTATCACCTTTCAACCTAGCAGTAGTGGCACCGTCCTACCAAGTAGTCCAGCCGTCTCCCGCCCATCAGAAGCGAGTGAGTAGAAAAGGATTCCCATGAACCTGAAACTAGTCCATCCTAGGTTTGACCAAGCAGGCATCTCCACTTAGGGGATACTCTCCCCGTGCTATCACAGCACCTCCGTCCACGGGCTTCAAACCACCAAGGCTATCCCACCCGGAACCTCCTCAACAACTTTACCCGCCACAGGTATCTCGCTTGGGGATGCCCAGGTTGCACCCCCGGCACGACTTGCCCCATGGGCTTGTCTCACATCCCACTTGGTCGACATCAACCCTTACCACGCACCCAAGACGCACGCAGCACTCTCTCCCAGTAGTTATAATCAGTTATACACCGTCCCAATTCCACCACATAGCATATAGCAAGTAGTAAGTAATGGAAGAGTAACAGTAAAATAAGCAGCAGCTAACCTAGCAGCGGACAGCAGGGTAAAGTCTTATCAAGGCAGGGAATTCAAATATACTACCATGCAACCAATCCATACATAATCATAAAGCAATAGCAACAATGTCATTTGCAATGCGTAATAGGATCTAAGGATTTGGTGGGACGTGGCACCTTCGTAGTCATCTCCTAGCTCCTCAAAGTACTCGTGGTCGTCTTCCTTAGTCAGATCCTCCTCCGGCTCTGAAATCGAACACGAAATAGTCGCGTCAGCGACTCCTATAGAGTATTTCAGAAAAATCCAATAAAATAAAGAGCCAAATGCACACAAACACAGTCTTAGATTGTAGATCTCATTTTTCTGAGAATTTTGATATATGGTGCGCAATTTTTGGACATCGTATGAATAAGTTATGAATTTCCGAAGATTATCCTATTTTCTGAAAATGGGAAAACTGGTCGGTTAATCAGGGGCAGCTTGGGATTGGTCTACGTGGCGCGCGGGTCCAGTAGTGCGGTAAGTGGCGCCTCATCAGAACACAAACCCGATGGTCGCCCACCAGGTGTTCGATGCTGGTTCCCAGAGAGTTGCCGGAGTTGGCGTAGCTCGGCGTGGCTCGGCAGTGGTCGGGGGTAGCTCGGCTGTGGTTGGGGGTAGCTCGGCGGAGCTCGGCGGTGGTCGGGGGTAGCTCGGCGGAGCTCGGCGTAGCTCGGTTTAGCTCGACGGGGCTCGGGCGAATCGGAGATTCGGGGCGCCGAGGGTGCCGTTCTCCCGAGCTCTTTCGGGGAGGCTCGGGCGAATCGGAGATTTGGTGCGCCCGAGGGTGCCGTTCTCCCGAGCTCTCCCGGGGAGGCTCGGGCGAATCGGAGATTTGGTGCGCCCGAGGGTGCCGTTCTCCCGAGCTCTCCCGCGGAGGCTCGGGCGAATCGGAAATTTGGGCGCCCGAGGTTGCCGCTCTCCCGAGCTCTCCTGGGGAGGCTCGGGCGACTCGGAGATTTGGTGCGCCGAGGGTGCTGCTCTCCCGAGCTCTCCTGGGGAGGCTCGGGCGAATCGGAGATTTGGTGCGCCGAGGGTGCTGCTCTCCCGAGCTCTCCTGGGGAGGCTCGGGCGAATCGGAGATTTGGTGTGCCGAGGGTGCTGCTCTCCCGAGCTCTCCTGGGGAGGCTCGGGCGAATCGGAGATTTGGTGCTAGCAGGGTTCCAGGGCGTCTGTTCAAGGCGGCGGTGTCTCTCCGGTGCGGCGGACGATGACAGGGCGGCGATGACCATATTTCGGCAAGGCAGGGCTCGGCTTTCTAGCGGCGGTGCCGAGGCAGACTTGGCGAACCTCGGCGGCCTTTCTCCGCAGCGCGAGGCGACCGGGGGTACTCGGAACGGATTTAGGCGAGGCGGAACGTGTCGGCGGCGATGTCGTCGCGACTGTGAGGTTCCGGCGGGGCTAAGGAGGTCTTCTAGGAGGTGTATACGCGTCCAGGGTCTATGGCGATGGTATACCAACTACCAATTTTGGCTACCGAGCTTTCCAAGGTGCTCGGTTGTGGCGGCGGCGTGTCGCCGACGACGGCGGAAGGCGGCATCGCGGCTACGACCAAGTATTGGTTCAATCGAATGCGGTCTTGTCAAATTGGTGAGGCCAGAGAAGCATACAACACTCTGGTGGCGAACTTTAGCCATGGCATGACCTTCTTTTGTCAATGGCTCGCGGTGGCGCTCCGGTAAGGTCGCAGCGCACGCGGCCAAGGCGATTCAGGCTTCCTCTAGTGCTTAGATCCGCGTAGCTAGCTCGAGGGGGTCGTGGCGGTGCTCCACGACGCTCTAACCTATACGGTTGCTAGACGGATTGCTCGGAACGGGTGATTCGGCGTCGGAACGCGTCGGTGGTGAACGCGCTCCGCCGAGAACGCGTCGTGCTGCGTTCTCGGTCTAGCAAGCTTGTAGTCCGGGGGTTTCGGCCGGTCGAATGAGTGCATGGTGCAGGTGATCTTCCCGAGCCGGTAAAGGCTCGTGCCTGCGCGTCTCGAGGGTGGAACGCCATGGCAAAAGCAGGGCAAGGTTCGGACATGGCGTGCGGTGGCTCACCGTGGTGTCGGTGAAGCTAGGATGGCGGTGCAGTGGCGAGTCGGAGCCGTGCAGAGCGATCGCAGTGCCGTGCCGCTCCTCGTCCGCAGCTCGGGCTTCTCCTCCGTGTCCGGCTCCGGCGTGCTCCACGGCGGCGGCGCTCCGGCAGCTTCTCCTCCTCTGCTCCGCCCTTCTCCTACGCTCTCTCTCTCGGTTTGGTGCGGTGTGCCGGTCTGTGCTGCGGTGGCGGCGAGGGGAAAAGAGGGTAGGGCTTCGGGGTGCTCCAATTTATAGGCGAGCTTGGTAGGTTCCCATGGCGGACGGCCGCGATTGATCTCGGTAGATCAGAGGGCTTCGGCCGCTCGACGCTAGGGCTTCAGGGTGCACGCGGGCTCGCTTGGCGGCCAAGGAAGGAGGGGACAGGAGGGGGACAGCGGGGTCAGGGCTCTGCCATGCTGTCGGCTGTGGGACCGGGGTCACGCCATTCGCGTGACACCCCCGGCAGGCGCGTCGCCTTCGTGAGGAAGAAGAACAGTGGGGGGTGAGAGCGGCTGACAGGCGGGGCCGGGTTGGCAGCGAGCGCGAGCGCGTGTGTGTCGGTCGTGCGCGTGCGCTGCCGAGCCGCGACATGGGCCGCGCGCGGTGAGGTGAGGAGAGGAAGGTCGGGCGGGCTTGGGCTGACTTAGCGACCCGGCTGGCCGAAACGAATGGCTGGCCTAACTCTCTTTCTCCTTTTCTATTTTCAATTTAGTGTATATATACATATATTGCCCATTTTAAATATTGAGTAAATACAAACATAAATTGCAATAAATCCCAAATGTAATGCATAAGTTATTATTCTATGTGAATGGAATTAAAATGCAAACTACACTCCTTTATTTACCAATTTCATAATGAAACCTATATGCTTGCACAAGAAAAATGGGTTTTCACAATAAATAAATGAAAAATTTTAATTGGTTGGGATTTTTAGATTGTGTGGATTTTTAGGGTTGTTACAAATAGCCAGCAAGTCCCAGAAAACTTCTAATCTCTGTCACATTGCGGGGTTGTTCCTATTCTTTTACAGCTTCAATCTTGGCTGGGTCTACTGCAACTCCCTTGGCGGACAGCACATGGCCTAGGAAAGCAACTTCCTCCAACCAGAACTCGCATTTGCTGAACCTGGCGTACAGCAGATGGTGAGATAACCTCTCCAACACAGTCCTAAGATGCAGCTCATGCTCCTCTTTAGTAGCTGAGTAAATCAATATATCATCAATAAATACTACCACAAACTTGTCTAGCTCGTTCATAAAAACCTTGTTCATCATGTTCATGAAATAGGCTGGGGCGTTAGTAAGTCCGAATGAGACTACTGTGCATTCGTACTGCCCATACCTAGTGACAAACGCAGTCTTCGGGATATCCTCTCCCCTAATCTTCATCTTGTGGTAACCTGATCGGAGATCAATTTTTGAAAAGTATTTGGCATTGCGTAACTGATCCAACAGGTCATCAATACGGGGCAGCGGGTACTTGTTCTTGATCGTGACTGCATTCAGGTTCCGATAATCAATGCACATCCACATCGAGCCATCCTTTTTCTTAACAAACAAGACAGGAGATCCCCAGGGTGAGGCACTTGGCCTGATATAGCCCTTCTCCAATAGTTCCCCCAGTTACTTCTTAAGTTCCCTCAACTCATCTGCTTGACATCCGATACGGTCTCTTGGCAATCGGGGCAGTTCCTGGCGATAACAAACTCTACATCCCTGTCTGGTGGCATGCCTGGCAATTCTTCTGGAAATACATCAGCGTAATCTCTGACCACTGGTACATCATCCACTGTCAAGGCCTTCTTGTCTCCTTTGGTCTCTAGGGCACATAGGAGGGCTTGAATTTTCTCGGTTTGGGGTATACATCGGACAGCTTGTCCGAAGGGATGGGTTACTTGGACATATTTGGGTGAGCAGGATATCACTCCGTGGTGTTTGGTTAGCCAATCCATACCTAGAATGACATCTAAGCTGTTAGAGGGTAGCAGGGTGAGGTCGGCTCAGAAGTTTAATCCCTCGATTGTGATTCTCACTCCCTTACATATGTGAATGCTCCTAAAGGTTCCTAGGGGTGAGCTGGTTAGGATAGGATTTGCTCTCGGGGTTACAGGTACATTATGCTTATGTGCATATGCAGATGAGATGTATGAACATGTAGCCCCAGAATCAAACAGAACGGTAGCCTTGTTACCATGTACCAAAAACATACCGTATACTGCGTCTGGAGTAGCCTCTGCTTCCTCGGCGGTCATGTGGTTCAGACGTCCACGGGCAGCGGATCCCCGGTTCGGTGTGCCCTGTGCAGTAGCTGGTGCGCGGTTGAGGTCGGGGCACACAGCCACTCTGTGTCCGGGCTTCCCGCACCCGAAACAAGTGAAGGGCGCACTGCCTGCTGAGGTTGTCGCAGGAGCCTTCCAGTTGCTTGTCCTCGGCATGTTGGTAGCTGGGGCGGGTGTGTTTTGCACGGTCCGAGCCGGCGCAGGGTAGGTTTGAGCGGGGCGATGATAGTTGTTGTTGTTGTCGATACCACCACCACGGCTCGTACCCGAAGGAGGTCCCTGACGAGTCTGGTAAGGCGGAGGTGCACCCGTACGCTGCTTCTGAGATGGAGCAGTGCGAGCGGGTCCCTCAGAGCGACGCTTCTTCCCCTTGCCCTGTGCTTCGAACTCTAGCCGTGCTTCCATACGATCCTTCTCGATCTCGATGCAGCGGTCAATCAGCTCACGAAGGGTGTAGCTCTTGTTGCCTGAGAGAGCCAACCTGATCTTAGTCTGAAGTCCTTTCCTATAGTAGTACATCTTTTCCTTCTCGGAACTCATGCAAGACGCAGGTGCGTAGCGGAGCAAGCAGTTGAAGCGGGTGGTGTACTCGTGGATCCGGTCGGCTCCCTGGGAGATGTTGCGGAACTCGTTCTCCTTGGCCTCCATAACACCCTCTAGGATATGGTGATCGTGGAAAGCCTCAGTGAATTCCCCCCAGTCAATGCGGGCCGGGTCCTCGTGAGCGTTGGTGTAGTTGTCCCACCATGTCCGTACAGCGCCTATCAGCTGGTGGCTTGCAATCCCAACACACTCCTCATCAGTGCAAGTGATCAGGTCCAGCTTCTTCTCCATCTCCTTGAGCCAGTCGTCGGCAGCGAGGGGATCGCTGTCGGTCCCGTCGAAGGTGGGTGGCCTCAGCTTCAGAAATCCCTCCAATTTCCTTTGGAAGTCATTCTGGGGTGGTCCATGGTGCCTGTTCATCCCTGTAGCAATGGCATTCAACAGCTGGGTCTGCTGAGCCATCACTTCCGCCAACGTCGGTGGTGGCGGTGGCGGAGGTGGCGGAGGCACATTCTCCCCCTGTGGTGGCGGGTCGTTCACCGGCGGTGCATCCTCTGCCCGGCATAGCTCTTCCTCCAGGTTGACTCCAGCACGCCTGCCAGCTGGGCATTCACGGTTGTGACCATGCCCGCGTCCAAGTGCAGGCGCAGGTGAGGGTTGGCGATTCTCCAGACGAGCGGAACGTCTCATCGACATCTATAAACATTCAGTCATGTACTTAGTGCTGTGATAATTAAGTGGTGGTTTAGGATTTAGATGTTGTCAACGATTTAATTGAATCAAAGTATTTTTCATTCTATCCTACACTCAACCAAAGAAGCATAGAGAACCATAAGAAGCATAAGATCCAAATGTCACTCATCACATGGGTTATTATTATATAAAGGATGTTCCTAATTGCTATGAAGATCGTGCTATGCGCAGATAGCCAATGACAGGATAACTCGTGGTAACACTAATCTAAGGGCCACGCAGGATCCCATAAGCTACTGCTGCATAAGGTGGAGTACGGCGTCGGGGATGCGGCTGTCCTCTGCCTCGATCTCGTCGTCGGTCATGGTCAGGCGCTTGACGTAGTCGAGTGCTACAGCTAGCTCTAGAGTGGCCTCAATCTCCTGCATCCTCAGAGACGGACATGCTCCCATGTTGAGCGTAGTAGGTGGCACGCGGAAGTCTCCCTCCCGGGGCTTCACCTTCTCCAGTGGGGGTAGCGGACTCTGCACCTTCCGGACCTCAATAGCCCTCTTGGCATCGAACTGCTTCCAAGCTGTCTCTGTCCTCTGCAGCTTGTCCTTCAGGAACTCCACCATCTTCACGCGGTCGATCAGAATCCCTTGGTTGCGGGTGGACTTCTCCTCGGCTTTCTCCAGCTACTTCTCCAGCTCCTTGATCCTGGAGCGCAAGGTGAGCATCTCGACTCCCCTATCTCTGTTCTTCCGCTCCCTCTCAGCAAGTGCTCTCTCCTTGTCGTCCAGCCTCCTCTGTAGTCCCAACACTTTGCTGTCCAGGTAGTGGTTGCGAATCCCGAAATCCCCGATCTTGTCCCGCAAGTCGGCGATCTCAGCTCGGTGCAACTCGTCACGGCGCTGCATCTCCAGTTGCAAGTCAGTGACTGCTCTGCTCAAACTCTCCAGGGTCTGAATCCCTTTCTGTAAACTGTCCTCGGCCTCTGCCATGCGTGCTCGGTCACGCTGCCTCCTCTGCTCCAATGGGCTGATGAACTCGTCCTGCTCCTGGAGGTGGTGTGCCACTGTGCGTAAACAGGGGTCAATCTCGGCCTGAACGATCTGGCTGGTGTACAGAATCCTCTGGATAGGGTCAGGGTGCAGCTCTAAGGCCTGAGGTAGCAGATGGAAGTGGGTCCCCCTAAGGTACTCGCAGGCTGTGTACACAACTACGCGTAGTACCTTGCGGGAGATGGACTGTACTCCGTCTTCCACAGTCTCTCCAGAAGTGTAGTCCGTAAAAACTGGCATCCCTATGTCACAGAACCGACCAATTTATACGAGCACAAGTACAACGATCGCATTTTAGCCGCAATTCAGTCGCACTTGAGCCAATATAAACCCGGTAGTCCGGAAATCTCGAAGGATTTCAAACATTTCATACCCCAAGGATCATTCATTCAGCAATACCCGATCACATGACACATAAGTTCGCAACCGAATTTAAACATCAGAGTACAACATAGTCTTTTACACAAATAGGGTAGTAGCGGAAGTCAACATAGTTTTACACCACAGAGTTCAAATACGAGTACCATCACATGACCCTGTCACAGCATTCTTACAACAACTAAAGGTAGATAATGACCCTGCCCTCGGGTCTAGTCTTCTTCGCCCGCAGGGGTGAAGCAATTCCTGCAATACGCGTAATAGACTACACCATCTGCAACAATGGGAATAAAACCCTGAGTACTCAATTGTACTCAGCTAGACTTACCCGACAGGGAGTAAATAAAAAGACTCTCAAGGATATGCAAGGCTTATTTGGTGGAGCTCAGAGGGTAGCATCATTTTTGCATCAAAAGCATTACTACAGTAGAACCTCAACTTATTCATTTTAATTGTGATAAGCTTCGATTTCAGTTAAACTATTTACTAGGATTAGCCACTATACTAAGCATTCACTGAATATTGTAGCAATCAATAAAACCATATGATTTCCGATATCCACAGATATCAACCTCATCTCACCATAATCATTATGTTCAAGTTATTAGCCTCTACCTCACCAGAAGATCAGTTCAGTTTCTCACTAACCAGGAGAGATGGCGATTCGAATCGATTGTACCAGCTGGCAAATATGCCAATCACAAACCCTATCAGCCGAGCCACTGGCTTCTTGGGCCACCGTTAAATCTTTCTGAGACATAATATGTATCGCGGGCTTGGAGGGGTCCATATTCTCAGAGACAAACCCACTTCCAGGATGCATCAGGTCCCTGACCTGCCCTTGGTAAGATGGTGTCTCCGCACATCCTTCCTACCTCCAGAATATGTCTGCCTTATCACGCCCAATTCCTGGCTCAGAAAGAAATACTCGGCTTCGCGGTCAGAACGACTTATCTGGCCAGCTATGTGACGACGTCTTTCAATCTCAACTGATGTCTGGTGGCCTCAGTCCTAGTCGGCCGCAAGCAGCACCGAAGACGGCATGACCTCAACTATGTCATGCGGCTCCCCGCTACCTAGCCTTGATTCTCTCATTAGACACTGTGGCATGGTGGCACATATAGTCCATCATGTGGAATCCAACCCCATCATCATTAGTAACCACCTATGCTCGCGAAGGACAGGAAATCCCTCGACTTCTACCGGTCTAAGCATGGCTAAGCATAAGATCGAACCCATCCCCTTGTCTAGTAATAACTTCAGGATCAAATATAAGTGGACAAGGAATAAATGCAGCAACGGTATCATATCAACTCCTATACTTAAGTGCACAATCATACGATTTAATAAAGACCAGTGTATTTGTAAAAAGAGTAGGTGGAGACTTAGGAATGCTCCGGGGCTTGCCTTTCACAAAGTTAGTGGGTTGGTGATCCGGGCACTCCGGAAGTTCAGCTTCTTCTTCTCGACCTTCGGGGACCTCTGGCACTTCAATCTCCGGCGGAACTCCCTCCTCCGGTGGATCGAACTGCAACAGCGTCACGCCTCCCGGCGATCCTGTATGCATGATATGCATATATGAGAACTGAGAATGCACATGAAATGCAAGATAGAGATGCACGAATTAACCCATGATATGCAATCAGTTTAACAATCCACACTCTTTTATTTCTTTCCTAGACAACCAACTCATACTCACCCTTCTTAAGCAAAGCATAGAACAATTTCTCGTCCCGGGTGAGAGGTCTACAACCTGCACTTAATAATTAACATGCATCAACTAACCTACCACAACCAAAAGATATTTGCTTAGAAACAATTAAATAAACCCTAGCCTATAACTGGACCTACTGTTTACTGTGACCAGAAAAATCTATAGAAATTACAGTAGCTATTACACATCCAGATTAGCCTACTGACAAAATTTCAAGTCATTTGGACAAGTATAACAGTCTACACAAAAATAACAAGCAACCAGCCTTTTAAGCAATGGAAAATACTTAACACCGTGAAAAGTATCAACCAACAGATTTCCTAATTTTCTTAGCTTCTTTCCAACATAACATAGCCCAGAAAAAATATTCATGTCCATAACCTTAACACATTAAGCATGGTGATTTTTGCAAGATTAAAGCATAAAAGGCACATTATACTAGACATCATATAAATAATAGTGAAACACCAGCAAACAGATTTTTCATAGATTCCACTTCCCTAAACAAGATGAATGCAAGTGGAATCACATTTTTAGCACATTCCTACAATTACTTATGCATTTATCAAGTTTACAAGCAATTAACAATTTAATTATAACTGCACACAAAAAGTATTCAAAAAGTACATTTTATATTTTTCCTTGATAGAGCTCAGAAATACAAACACAACAAAATTTGGTTCACCCCAATTGGACATTCCTAGCTCCAGATATGAATTTTGGAAGGTTTTACACATTTTCTGGAAATTCATTTTATAAATCAAAAACGTAAACCCGACAGAACTGCTACGTGCACCCGGCTCAGTGAACCAGAGGCGCACCCGAACGACTGACTCGCGGGCCCCGGGGTCGACCCGACCCCACGCGTCAGAGAGCGGAACAGAGCCGCCGGCGCTGACCGGCGAGAGCTCGCCGACGGCGAGGTCTCCGGCGACGCCGAGGCTACCTACCGACTCGTGGCAACGAGACGAATCCGATGGACCAACTGCCGAGGGTCGTACTCCACCGGAGTGAGCTCGACGGCGGCAATGGCGGACGGCGGTCGTCCGGCGAACTTGCGCCGGCCGATTCCGGCCGTTGCTCGCGCGGCTCGGCCTCGTTCCGTGTTCCTGCAACCCTAGCGGACCTGTGCGCGCGACTAATCGAACTATTGCGCACGGAAACTCACTGACCGCGCTCGCATGGCGGCACGGTGGCGAGCGGTTTCACGGCGAACT
The DNA here is from genome assembly GCA_038502445.1 of Eremochloa ophiuroides. Lineage (NCBI taxonomy): Eukaryota > Viridiplantae > Streptophyta > Magnoliopsida > Poales > Poaceae > Eremochloa > Eremochloa ophiuroides. The sequence goes on along the minus strand of JAHLJS010000009.1, from coordinate 44,193,810 downwards.
CGGGTTCCGGCGAAACTACGGCGAGATAGACCTAACCGACGGTGTGGAATGGATCTACGGCTAACGGGGACTCTTAGACGAGCAAAAGAGAGGGAAGCCGACCCCGGCATCGCCCTCGTCGCGGCGACCCGAGAGCTCGGCGGCGCTCCGGCAATGGCGGACGGCGGGAAGCTTGCTGGAGCTGTACCTTAGGTCGGCTGAGGTCGGCAACGGGTCGGAAACGAAGAGCAGAGCAAGCCGCAGCTGCGCCGAGGGTGGAGCGGTCGGAGACGGCTCGGTGGCGGCGGATTTCACCGCGGCGGTGGCGCGGCGGAAATGGCGACGGCGGAAATGGCGACGGCGGAGGGGAAAGAGGAGAGCAGCGAGCGAGCAGAGGGCGAGAGAGCGGGGAGAGTGAGGTCGAGCGTGCGGGAGACAGGATTGCGTGTTCCCCTTTGTAAGCTGACCGCGCGGCAGCAACGACGGCGTACGGCGCCATCTGGCGGCCGAGGCCTGACGCGGTCGCGCGATTCGCCCGAGGGTCGAACTGAATCGGCTCCGATTCAGTTTCCGCGGACCCGACTGAAACTCGATTTTTCATCGATCTATAACTCGCAATCCAGAGCGTTTCAGCGAAAACTGCACTAATATGGGTTGAAGAGCTATACGAGTAGATCATTTCATATTAAGGCACTTTACTCTAGTTCGGCCTGGATTGAGAGATACAAGTCGATGAACAGGGGTACACCGAAACTGAAAACCGGTTTAGACTTAGGAAAATTTGAAAACTTCCAAAACAGCTCCAAATCTGCACTAATTCAACTTTTTGACCTTCTTCCACTCATTTTCATGAGTTGACCCAAAAATAAAGTTTGTTGCTTATAAAATTCTACACAACTTTGATTAAGGGTGCACTGACATGCAGAATCTCTAAAATGCCCTTCTTGTTTGGTCAAACAGAATAGCTTTTAAAGGGCTCTCTAGTCAACTATGAGCTAGAGGGGTATTTTGGGGATTTCACCAACATGAACATTGTTCCAAATGTTATCCTAAACATGTATAAAGCATTTAGAACCGTAAACAAGCATCACATTTGCATGTCAACACATTTTTGCATAATATGGACATATAAACAAACATATAGCAATAAAAGGGAATCAAATAAAATGCAATGATAATAATGCATGAAATGGCATGATCTATGCTTGATGACATGCAAATGCAAGTGTGAAAATAGTAACTAACACTAGGGTGTTACACCCTAGGAGGGTCAAGCTGATGGGTGTCTCAACTCTGGTAGTGACGGGTCCCTCAAACCTCTCAGCCTCGACAAGCTTCCCTCTACAGAAGTACTGGATCTGGTCAGACGGTGCTCCCAGCTCCTCCATCACCTGGCGTAGTACCAAGGCAAATCCGCCGTGGTTCCTCCCATTGATCGGGATCTCAGTAGTGCCATCGTGCAGTGGACGAAGTGGTGGTCCAAGGCTAGTCATCTGCAAATTTTTCAAGAAACGGATTAGCAGGTCCATGTATTAGATAAGCCACTGCAAAAAATGTGAATGCAAGGTCGGTAATATAACTGAAAGAGATTCTGGCTTCCTATTCTAATGTCCATTTTCTAGGGGTCTCGTCCTATAGTCAAGTATGGCTCTGATACCAACTGAAACGACCTCGATTTCCATGAAGGAAAATCCACAGGCACGCATTGTAATTAAACAAATTGTATCGAACAATCCATAAAATTACCCGAATCTCAGTTGATACCAGGATCCATACAACGGTTTATAACAGAGTCTTACATAAATTATTACATCGCCATACTGGCGGGATTCAACAATTCAGAGAAGCTGATAAGATGCGGAAGCGATTCATCCTTCATGGCCAACTTGAGTGTAGCACGCGACCCTATTCTTCCCAATCGTCTCCATCGAAGTCGTACTCTTTCTCGTCACCTGACAGCAAATTTATCAGTACGATTTGTATTGGCCACGGAGCCCACCTATGATAGCAGTTGCTTTGTGGAAAGTGGATGCAAGGCTGATCAAAAAGACCTATAGGCTGGGGTTTCCTATGCAAGTGTAATCAATATTTTAATAGTCAAGTTTATATCCTATTTCACCCAACCCATTCCAATCCCATCCCATACACCACCTCTCGCACACCTCGCTCTCATTCGGCAGGCCCAACTCCCTCTCGGGCCTGTCTCAGCGGCACACTGTTGCATCGGGCTCACTGCCGGAAAAATGTCTTCCAGGGGGAGAAGAGAACACTCACCACACTAGTAGAAGTTTCACAGGAAAGGTCCATAGCCGACGAGTCGGCATATGTATCGATCGATCAACCACACACTCTGCAGAGGTTTCTCTACTCACAAGATTAGCCATCATAGGTGTTGCGCAAACACCTAGGCAGAATTCCGGGTGCTTGCTTGCCTAGGTCGATGCCACCCTACTACTCAGCCCTGGGGTATTCCGGATCCAACACCGTTATGCTGAGACTGGGAGACGCAATACCGGGCTCATCCAGTGGTACTGCACATCTAGAGCTGAACGGGAACCCATCGACCATCTCCGCCCACCCTTATCACCTCTCAACCTAGCAGTAGTGGCACCGTCCTACCAAGTAGTCCAGCCGTTCCCCGCCCATCGAAGACGAGTGAGCAGTAAAGGATTCCCATGAACCTGAAACTAGTCCGTCCTAGGTTTGACCAAGCAGGCATCTCCTCCATGGGGATACTCTCCCCATGCCATCACAGTACCTCCGTTCACGGGCTTCAAACCACACAGGCCGTCCAACCCGGAACCACCTCGTAATCCATTACCCGCCACAGGTATCTCTCGTGGGGATGCCCAGGTTGCACCCCCGGCACGACTTTCCCTTCTGGCTCGTCTTATAACCCACTTGGTTGACTTGACCCTCACCACGCACCCAAGACTCACACAGCACACTCCCCCGTATAATTATGTTTAGTTCACATATGTCAAACCGTTCCCGATTCCCCACATATGTATAATAATCATTAAGTAGTAGAAGAGCAAATAAGCATATAACAGCGAGCATCTATCCTATCAGCGGATAGCAGGGTGATAGTTTAAGCAAGGCAGGATATTCAATCATTCTAAGATGTAACCTAAACAGTTCATATCATATGATCATAAAGCAATGGCATGAACGATATTTAGCAATGCGTAATAGGTGCTAAGGATTTGGTGGGACGTGGCACCTTCGTAGTCATCTCCTAGCTCCTGAAGGTACTCGTGGTCGTCTTCCTCGGTCAGATTCTCCTCCGGCTCTGAAAACGGAATCGAAATAGTCGCGTTAGCGACTCCTATAGATCATTCAGAAAAATCCAATAAAAATAAAGATCCAAATGCACTCAAACATAGGCTCAGGTTATAGAGCTCATTTTTCTGAGAATTTTGATATATGGTGCGCAATTTTTGGACATCGTATGAATAAATTATGAATTTCTGAAGTTTATCTTATTTTCTGAAAATGGAAAAAGGCTAATTACTCAGGGGGTGACACGTGGCGGGCTATGATTGGCCAGGGTACTGTTCACATTGACCAGGTCAACGGTCCAGGTGGCGTTGGCTCTGCTGACGTCAGCATGACATCACTGCTGATGTCAGCGTTGACCAGGTCAACGGTCAACTGTCGATGGGGTAGGTGACGTCATTGTGACGTCATCAATCGAACATGTGGCAGCACCTGCTTGCGCCATGTGGTGGCTCGCTGTCCATTCGGCCGTAGGGCTCACGAGCTGTGGTTCACGGTGGACTCGTCGCGGCTCACGGTGATCCCCAGGGTTGGAAGAAGAGGTGGTAGACTTGAATGCCACGGTCTTCTTGCTCTTGTCATCCTCTTTCTTCACTTCTTCACTATCACTCTTCTCATTGTATTGATCCTCGGTCATTACATCACCAAGAATCTTATTTGGAGTGACACCCTTCAAGCCACCCCGAAAGATGATAGTCCTCAAGGTCTTGAACCTCTTGGGCAAGCACATGAGAAATTTGTGAGAAAAGTCCTCATCACTTGTTTTCTCACCCAAGGCCTTCAAATCATTGATGATCACTTGGAGCCTATAGAACATCTCCGGAATGCTCTCTCCATCATCCATCTTGAAGTTTGAGAGCTTGTCCTTGAGCATGTACAACTTGGCACTCTTTACCGTTGAAGTGCCCTCATAGGTTTGCTCTAATCTTGTCCATACTTCACTTGCTCTATCCAAATCCTTGATTTGCTCAAACACCTTTGAGTCAATGCCATTGTAAATGGTGTTGAGAGCCATTGTGTTACATTGATTGTTCTCTTGATCTCTAGGTGTGGGGCTTGCGGGATCAAGCACAATGTATTCCTTCTCGGTGACTTCCCACACCTTCTCATGAATTGAGCCAAGATACATCCTCATCTTTCTCTTCCAATAGTCAAATGAGCTTGTGCCATCAAAGTGAGGTGGTTTGCCCCCAACATGATTGAACATGATATGAGCCATTTCAATGCACCGAAGGATGTTAAGCCTTGACTAAACGGTGACACACGGCTCCGATACCACATTGAAAGGTCCTAGTATGGCTAGAGGGGGGTGAATAGCCTAAATAAAAATTCTACTAACCACTAAACAAGTAATTAGAACCACAAGAGGCTATAAATGCAATGCTAAGGTAACCACTAACCTAGGCAAGCCACCTACACAATTCTAGTTAAACCTTAGTTCTAATCCACACAAAAGAGCTAGCAAAAGCTAAACAACTACACAACTACTCAAGACAAATGAACAAGCTACTTTGCACAAGAATAAGAAAGAGATGATCGTCGAATAAACCTTTGCCTTGTGAAGAAGCCAATCACCGGGACAATCAATAAGTCACTCACTCGAAGGTGAGGAAATCAATAGAGACACCAAGATTTATCCCCGAGGTTCACGTGCTTGCCGGCACGCTACGTCCTCGTTGTGTCGACTTCAACCGGTGGTTCGGTGGCTAATCGGTATCACACACCGAGCCTACACTAGGTGCCACAAAAACCTACCACGGAGGAAGTAACTCAAAGACACGAGCAATCCACTAGAGTTACCTTTGAGCACTCCGCTCGGGGAAGGCACAAGAACCCCTCGCAATCACCGGGTGTGAGCAAGCACAATCACCAAGCTCCTTCACACCTTCTTCTCCTCCAAGCCGTCTGGGGACACGGCAATGTCCCAAGAGAATAAGAACTAATCCGAGGCTTGCTCTCAAGTGCTCTAGAATGCAAAACACAAGCAATGATGCACTTGAGATTCACTCAATCTCACAAGGATGGTCAAGATGATGAACTAGTGAGAAAGTGGGAGGCTAGAATGCAACAAGGTGTATGACAATGATCCAAGTGTGCTAGCTAGTCACCAAGTGACCAGGGAGGGAGTATAAATACTCCCAAGCCAACTCCTAGCTGTTACACTCTCTGAAACAACCGTTAACCCCGTTTTTATACCGTCGGACCGACGGCGTCGGACCAAACGGCAGCGTCCGACGCTCGGATGAACGCCACGTGTCAACAGATTTAAACGCCGTTCGTCCGATCTCAACGGTAACTGAATTCGCGCCTTTGACTACCGTCGGACTGGGGGCGTCGGACTAAACCGCAGAGTCCGACGCCCTCTCTCAGCTCACTGTGCGCGTATCGTCGGACGATCGCGCGAGCACCGTCGGACTAAAGAAACTCAGCGTCCGACGCTTCCAGAGAGGTTTGAAAACGCTAAATCATCGTTGGACTTTTCTCAAGCGTCCGACGCTCCTCAGCGTGCCACGCGTCACACCTCACTGCTCGGCACCGTCGGACTGAAGACCACAATGGTCCGACGCTCGGTAAACGAGCGTCCGACGCTCACTGACAGCTCAGGCGTCGGACCGAATCAATGGTCTGACGCTACGCTCACTATCAGTCCGACGCTCTGGAAACAACCCTTTTCAAGTCTATTTCTCACCCCTTGCTTCTATGTGCTAACACTCAAGGTCTTCTACACTTGTGCACAGTGTGTTAGCATTTTGCAAACATTTTTCAAGGGTTTTCAAAGGGATTCTCTAGGTTGGTTAGATCAATGCATATGAGATGCAACCTAGAGCACTTGAAAGTAATCCAATAGCTTAGTTCTCCCCTTGATAGCCGGCTATCTATCCTAAATGTGATCACTCCCACTTGGAGTCTTGATCACTAAAAGAAGAGCCCTATTTGAATATACCTTAGCCTCTAGCTTTCCTTCTTTAAGTCCTTTTCTTTCTCCTTGATCATTTCATCTTGATCTTCACTTGAGCTCATGTCATCTTTCTCCATATCACTAATCTACTCTTGGCTAAACACACTTAGCAGTTAGATTAGTAACTTGGCTTCATCAATTACCAAAACCAAACTAGGGTCTTTCATCCACCCTTCTTCTTCACCCTCTCTCTCTATTGTGCGGTGTAGTGTAGTGGTTGTGCCGCAGCGCGGCGGCGGCGAGTGGGACGAGGTCTAGGGCTTCGGGGTGACTCCTTTTATAGGCGGCCAGGGCATGGCACGGCGGTGGACGGTGATTAGCGGCGAAGGGGGCACGTGGAGACCATCGGTGCTCCCGAACTAGGGTTCCGCGGTGTCTTGGCGGCAAGGGCGAGGGAACAAGCGGGGGACAAAGCTGACAGGGGCGTGGCGTTGCCGGCTATGTGACCGGGGTCACGCAAATCGCGTGTTCACCCCTCCTGACTCCATGAGGAAGAAGAACAGTGGGGGGCGAGAGCGGCTGATAGGCGGGGCTGGCTGGCTGGGCTGGCGCGGCGCGTGCACCCGCGCGTGTGAAGGGGTGACTGGGTTGGGCCAACAGGCCGACTGATTGGGCTGACTAGCAGGCCGAGCGGGCAGGCTAGCTTCCTCTCCTCTTCTCCTTTTTCTTTTTCATTTTTTCTATTTTCCTTTGATTTAAGTGTGTGTATATATATTAGCTTCTATTCATTATACAATCACAAGTATAAATTGCAATAAATCTCCAAATAAGAAGCATGAGTTACCAATTTATTACAAAAAGAATTGAAGTGTAAACTATACTCCCATATTGTAACACCCGATTTTCCGAAGAATACCAAGCATTAACTATATGTGTGCCCAGGATGTCCACACAACACATATAGCGACAAATATGGTAAATATCATAAGCAATGCTTTATTACATAGCGAAACATATTTACATTAAGACTTACAAATATTTCATAGCACAGCGGAAACTATTCTTCGTCTTCTATCTTCGGGTCACCATACTCCACAGGGACGGTTGACTGGGGGAGCACTCGCCTAGTACTCTTGGAATAGCTCATGAAAGCACCTTACTTGAACCACCATCTGGTACCCATCCGGGATTTTTATTGGTGACAACCACAAGCGTCAGCTCACCATGCTCAGCAAGTATAATTATGGGGGATGCAGGGCTCAAAAGGTTGACACAGGCTTATAGCAGTTGCTTTTAGTTGGTCAAGTTTTATTTAAAGTCTACTTTACTATTTTAATGAATAACCCATCTCCCAAGTAAAACAAGTTTATCTCTGAGCATCTTCTTTTAACAAAACCCATCAACACTTCCATAGGTATCAACTGATACAAAAAGGATTCCAGGCTGCTCGTGACCGTGAGCACGGCTGATATATCAGATTGGAAGAATTCTGCAGAATTTGTACAGCTTTAACCCCGAGTCGTGTATACCCATATGCTCGGGGCCCGTCGACCCCATAACACTGCCGAGGTGAGTAAGCAGGGTAACACTGCAAAGCTTTTCACTAATCACCCTAACAAGTTAGTAGCCGCGAGGTTTCAAGCAGCAAGGCGAATGGAGGCCCCCTTCAAGAATGGCACACCATGTGACCGCAGCCCAGCACACATCTTGACAGGCTCGGAACCCATTCTAAAACCCAGGCTCCCCCTCTTGCGCCTTTCGGTAACCACTAACAAGATAGAGAAAATCTAGTTACTTGGCTAAGATCAGAGCCCATTGATTCTCGTGGATGTACGGGTTTCCTGGGAGGTCAACTTTCAATGGAAGTCCTGACAGAGGGCAACAAGAGTAAAAAAAAACCCATACTCCAGTGCCCTTCGAGCTTTGTTGATAAAAACATATTTTATCCAACATTTTATAATTCTTAAGTCAAGATTCCATAATAGCATTGTTGAGCATAGCAGCTAGTAACTCTAATATGCATAAAACCCCCCATAGGTAACAAGGTGATTGATCAATAAACCTACTCGGGTATATATATATAGCTAGGGTTTACAAGATTAGACACATGCATATGAATGTATTGTTTAATAGTTGCTAGGTAACAAGGAAAACCATAGGTTATACTTGCCTCCAAATGCTTGCTATCCAAACCTTCCGACTTCTCTTCTGTATCTTCCTCGTATAGCTTCCTTTCTATCGATCGCAACAACCAACACAAGCTTCACATTCAAACCTATAAATAATACATCAAGCATTATAAAAATAAATTACAAAGGTTTTGAAAACATATGGCTTGTTCTATAATCGTGTGAGCGCGAAAACTAAACAAAACAAGAACCAAAATTAAAAGATAGCGAGAGTTGAAGTATTTGTGGCAAGGTTTGGATTAGATGAGCAAGATGGATTTGGACTAGAATATGTTTAACATAACAAAAAGGATTGGATATGTATTAGGTTCTAAACACAAGGTTTGGCTTTGAAGATCATGATATATATTATGGTGTGTGGTAGAGAAACTGGAATAGACAGCATTAGAGAATAAGATTGAATTGATATACATCATGTGGCATTCTCCTAGGAATATATGATAATTATGATACGATGTTTCCATCAATAAGCTGGAGTGACATATCAAGGTTGATAGTAAGGATAGACGTTTATTTGTGGTGAGGATGTAGTTTATGAGACTTGATAAAACACGATTTGAAAAGGAGAAATATGTTTAGTGGTCACAAGATCATGATGGAGTGATGTGGTTTGATAGGATTAACTAAAATATAGCTCATGGTTCTGCCTGTATGATTTAAATGATGACCAAAATATAGAGAATATGCATGCAACGCGTAAGGGCATGTCACATGAAGAGGGCATGTCAATCAGAGATGCACCTAGGACGAAACAAATTTGCTAGTTGGTAGTAGGCTAATAGGCACCATTGGGGGACATAGATTGAATAATGGATAACATGATATGACACTGATAACAAGATTTATCTTTGGTTATAGAAGATCACATGACAAATATAGTGGTGGTTGGGATAGCTAGGATGGGAAGAGGGGTTACACAAATGGCTTGTGTTCCAAATATTCCTTAGTGATATGTGGAAAATTATTTTGGATAAGTGAATAGATTACTTTGGAACATATCATGACCAACAAATGCACTGAGGTGGATGCTAGATCAAAGGAAAACAAGACTATGGCGATTTGTGCATAGGTTGAGCGTAACCGGTGGTGGACAGCGGTAAATATGATAGATTGCATGGTTATATAGCAAATACAAGTAGTGATCAACTACTTGGGGTTGTAAGGAACAGCATGGAACATATTGTGTCAAAAGTATATGATGTTTCAACCATTGGTTTGATAGAGAACGAAATTTCGAGGTGGCACTGCGTGGCTGTTGGCATAGCAGGACAGCAGCAACATGGTGATGCTTATAACTCAAGTGTCATTATTCATATGATCAAGCCAACTTGCAGGGATGCGTGTAGGTATATCATACACACAACGGTCAAAGGTGCTGATCACCGGAGTGGTCAATCAACGGGAACGCTCGCGCCAACCCGCTGTGGTGCGGCTGCGGGACAGCAGGACAGCAGGACAGTGACCACAAGATAGGAGCATATATCTTTCATACTTTATCATATAGCCATGAAAATTTTCAGAGGTGTGTGCAACTACATAAAGGATAACTTGTCCAAAGGGTTCATCAAGGGGTTCTATGGATCAATAGGGAACGCCACTGACAATAACAGGTTGATTGCTGTTTGGGCAGCTGGAGTGCATGGCATGTTGGTGTCGATATCTCGTCCGTGATGGATTTCGTAGACAAACAAACTTGTGGGATCATGTGCAGGAATGTCATGAACATGTAGGTCAAAGGGATTTATGATTTGGTCAGCGGATTAGCGGGGAACGCCGAAAGCACTCAGAGATGCCAATCTGTCCAGACAGCAGGGACAGCGGCACGGTGATGACCATATCTCTAAATTCTCAACTCCTATGAAGAAACCATTTTGCAGGGACGTGTTCAAGGATATGAACTACAATTTCACCAAAGGGTTTGATGATTTAATCAAAGGAACAGCGAGGAACGCCGCTGCTCAAAAACAGCAGCGCTGCTGGCCCCCAGGACAGCAAGACATACAACATGTATATTTCATCGGGCATCAACCAAACATCAACAAGGGTACTTGATATTCAGAGAACACTATTAAAACATGATGGGGGACATGATTTAGGGTTCTCACCATGGGGATTGGTGTGGTGGAGCGGGGAAACACATCGACGACTACCGGTGACTGACAACGCGGTTCAACGGCGTATCCTTCTCGCGATGCGGTTGATCGGGGTGACATCCAGTGGTGGTAGAAGCCACCACCACGACTTGAACAGCAGGGAGGGTGATGATGATGTCCTCCAAATCCTTTTTGGTTGCTTGGAAAGGGAATCAAGGTGGCAAGATGGGTTGCAATCACCGATTTGCTTCGTTTCCATGGTGCGGAAGGGGAAGAAGGTTGGGGAATGGTTGGGGCAGCCATGGGGGAGAATGAGGAAGAGCAGGGGCATCTCCCCTCTGTTCTTGACGTGGGAACTGAAGGGGGAGGCGTGAGGGGGCTGTGGGGGAGTTATACTTGAAGGGGAAAGGTTGGGAGGCCAAAGGGTTGGAAGGCAAAGGGTCTTGTCTTGATATTTTCTTGACTTGGTTGATATTTTTGTGCAAGATGGAGAGGACATCAGGTGGATGACGTGGGAGAGGTGAGAGGAAGAGGTAGAGGGCTGGTTGGACTCTATGTTGACCCACAAATGAAAGGAGAATGGTTGGGTTTTGATCCGCGGCGAGAGATAATTCAAAGTTTGAACTGGATTCGGTTCGAAGCGATGTCGGAGGATGAAATGAGTTGGGTTGACCCATTAGAAATAGAAATAAAGATGGGGAATATGGTTTACTAATGGGATAGATTTAGGTGCTTGTATGAAAACAAGAATATAATATGGAATGATAGTGTTGAGCTCAGCCCGCAAAATTCCCAGGGACACGATAAGGCTTTTCGGAAAATTTAGCGTTCCAAAACGGTGAGACCAAGACCATATGGTTTTCAAGAATGGTTCAAAAATATGTTTGGCTTTGATCAAGAGGAGAATGAGTGGAGGAGAAAGAGTCCATGTGTATGTTGCCCAAAGGTCGGGGAAGGAGAAGAAAGTTGAAATTGAGATTAACATGGGTACACAACATGTGATTATTTTGACTTGAACAAAGTGATGGTAGAGTTGCATGAGAGGAATGGGATACAATGATTGATCATTAAGCATATGTTTTGAGATTTGGATAAGACTCAGTCAAAGAGGATTGGAAGCTCAAATATAAGGAAGAAAGGATAAAAGAGAGAACAAGTTAGGATATGAAAAGTTAGGGATTTTGAAAACATGAGCTTGGGTGTTTAGCAAGATGAATGTTTGGAGATCCATCAAGGATTTTTAGAACAAGGATCAAGGTATATTGTTCCAAGTATTTAATTATAGATGGAAACTTGATCAAAGATCTTAGGATATTTGATTCCAATAAAACCCTATGCGCATTTGAAAATATTTAAAAATCATTTTTCATACAAAACACTATGCAAAGGCATGAATGAAACAAACCATTAAATTCAGTTCCAAAAATTTTGGAAACTCACATTTTTAATATCTAAATTGTAAATAACTTAAGCTAAGTTGGTATTTTTAGAAAAGGGTAAAAATCTTTTGTTTTGTTTTTAATGTTTTCTAGTCACATCCCAAAATAGAAATTTTGGGGTGTGACACATATTTGCTAGTTTCATAATTAACCTACATGCATGCACAAGGTAAATGGGTTTTGCATAATGAATAAGTGAAAAAATTAAATTAGTTGGGATTTTTGGTGTGGGATTTTTAGGGTTGTTACACCCGTACACTAGGAAGTCGTGCAGGGAGTAGAGGTACCAGACGTACATTTTGAAGCTTTTCTTCGTAGCTCAGTCGTACACCCCTTCGTCCCAAGCTTGGATTAACTCATCTATCACAGGCTCCATGAAGACACCCATATTACTCCCCGGGTGTCTGGGAATTATCAACGACAGGAACACAGTATGTCGTTGAAAGGAGACGCCGGGAGGGGGAAGATTGAGGGGGATGACAAACACGGGCCAACATGTGTATGGTGCAGCCATCATACCATATGGATTGAACCTATCTGTTGCCAGCGTGACACGTACATTACGAGCCTCCTGTGCTTTGAGAGGATGCCGCGAATTGAAGTACTTCCATGCATCGGCATCGGATGGATGTACCATCATCCCAGGATTGTACCGTTTGCCTGTTTTTGTGCCATGTCATCTGTTTCGCGGATTCCTCAGTCATGAATAGCCGTTGGAGCCTCGGCAGGAAGGGAAGGTGTCGTAGGACACTCATGGGGATTGTAAGCTGCCTCTTCTGGCCATCGCCTGAGTCTACCTCCACGTACCTGGAGGATTTACACTTCGGGCAATACTTTGCATCCTTGCGTTCTTTCCTAAATAGAACGCACCCCTTTGGACAGACACGTATCTTGTCATATGGCATCTTAAGTGCACGAAGGAGCTTCTCTGACTCGTACAAGTTCTTCAGCATAATGTGTGTCTTCGGTAGCATGTCGCCCCACACGGCCAAGATCTTGTCAAAGCCTTCTCAACTTTGGTTTAACTCAGCCTTCAACCCCATTACACGACCAATGGCATCCAGCTGAGAAACATTAGTATGCTCGTGAAGGGGTCTCTGTGCCGAGTCCAACATTTTGTAGAAGGCATCTGTGGCAGCCTCCATCTCCGCCATTATCACGCCCTTCAGCGAACTGAGCTTGGTGAGTGTCATCCAACATGTCTGCTACCCCGACATCATCATCAAAAGCCTCGAGCCGTGGTCTCACCACCTCTTCCCCGATACGATCGGCTTCACCATGGTGGATCCACCGGTAATAGCCCGGAGTAAATCCAAACTTCACAATATGTTTACCCATGGTTGTCCTATCTTTCCTTCTTTTGTTATCACAACCGCTGCAGGGACAAACCACTAGAGAATGCCCTCCAGCACTCTCATCAAATGCATGCTTCAAGAATTCTTCGACCTTGACTATAAACAGCAAGTCATAATCCTTCTCGTTTCTCCAGGAGCGTGTACATCCACTCACGGTCGTCCTCCATCCTTTAACAGACGTATCAACACATATCTGTGACCATCAATTGCATCTATGTGGTGTCCCTACTCTCTAATAGGTGAGGATAGGTCCTAATCCCACCCGCGGATCCATAGACGAGGTTAGTTTTCATGCTCCGCTCCTATCCGAGATGGAATTTCGACAGCACCTCCCCGCTGTTCTCCCGATACACAGTCCTGCAAGGGAGAGTGTGTATCCAGAGAACAACAGGGGGTGATGCCGAAACCCCGTCTCGGACCAGAGCGGACCATGGAAACTAACCCATCTACGCATCCGTGGGCTGTCCAAAAAACATGGACGATCCGAAACAGATACGGTCGCAGATATGCAAAGATCTGCATACCTCCAACCATATCTCTTTCGGACGGGGGACGCCTAACTGGGTTTCGCACGGGCTACAACATACATATGGGAAGAGAGGTGATTTATACCTAGGGTGTCGGTGGAGTAAGGCTAGCGGGGCAGTGGCGAGTTGACGTAGTGGCGAGGCGACGCAGTGAAGGCAGACCTGTCACACCGATGAAGACGATCGGGGTCCCCCGGGTCACCTCCGACAGGCACTTCTCCTGCACAAAAAGGCAAAAATTTAGTGCTTGTTAAAAATTTTGGCAGCACCTCCCCTGCACGGGGAGCTTTCGATAACCTACAAGAAACGAAGGCACGATGGCCAACGATCACAACGGCACGAAGGCTTGCAACCACAATGGCACGAAGGCCAACTATCCCAATGGCATATTCCTTGGCGAGACGTGCCGAGAACAGGACGGGACGTGCCGACGCTCCGCACCTCCTCCCCATCTCCTCCTTAGGCTCCTACTCCTCACCTTCCTCGCCTCGCCGGCATCCACCTTCTCCGCCCCTTCCTCCTTCTTCCTCCTCCACTTCCCCTTCCTCTTTCTTCTTCCTCCTTCCTCCTTCCTTCTTCTTCTTCTTCTTCCTCCTCCTCCTCCTCCTTCTTCCACCTACCTCCTCCTCCACTTAGCTCCTGACCGGCGGCCGGGGAAGCCCACCGATCTCACCGCGGGCGGGGGCGGGGCGGGCGGCAGAGGAGCGCTGCAGGGGAGTGAGACGGAGCGCGCTGCAGGGAAGGGACCGGGGAGGGAACAGGGAGGGAGCAAGGGAGGGAGCCGGGCTGGGGCCTGGCCGAGGCCGGCGGCCTGGCGGGGGCGGGGGCTGGCCGGCAGCGGGGGTTGGAGGGGCCGGAACCGGCGGCGCGGCGGCGGCGGATGCGGCGCGGCCGCAGCTGGGAAGGCGGGCGCGGGCGGGTGGGATGCTGGGGGGGGCGCGCGCGGGAGGGAGCAGGGACGGGAGGCCGGCCCGCGGCGAGGGCGCCGGCGCCGGCGGGTGGGCACGCGCGCGGGTGGGGCGGCCGCGCGAGCTGGCTGGTAGGGTTTGGGGCGTGCGCGGGGGTGGGCCGGCCGTGGCCTGCGGTCCTTATTTCGTTTTTTTTTTGAAATTTTGCCGAGTGCCTCCTGGCACAGGCACTCAGCAAAGAAAATTTTGCCGAGTGCCCCGGCATGGCACTCGGTAATTTTTTTTTATTTTCAGCTTGAATTTTTTTGGAGGCTAGTGACATTATGGAAAACTCTATTTTAAAATTTGGGTCAATTTTTACTTTTTTATATTTAAGTAATTTATTTCATTTCGACGAAGATTTCGAAATATTTCAAATTTGAACTACAGATACATGGAATAATGAAATTGGGTCTTCCAAAAATTGATACTCATGATATTTAGCGTATGTTGATGCCGTATCGAGGAGCTCACAAGAAATCTCAAGCATCTCGTTGACGTAACATGTCGAGGTAATTGCAAAAAAAGTGATTTTAAATTATATAAAATCCAAACGAAGTCCGAAAATCACGAAACTTGTTGAGACATCGTGTTATCGCATGTGGAGGCTATGGTAAAAAATTGAGAAGGTTTCGACCAAGTAGTGACATCGGATGCCAAAAATCCAAACCCAAGTTAGTAATTTACACTTGTGTGAAGAGCTAACTTGGTTAATGTGTTTAATTTCCATATCTTTGTAGAGTTGTCTTCAATTACCAAAAAGGGAGAGATTGAAAGGTCCTTGTTTGGTTTTGATAATTGATTGACAACTTAGGTGGACTAATATGTGTTTAAGTGTTGATTACACAGGAGATTAGTCCATAGGTACATGTGTGTGAGCATCTATGCCATGGAGGTGAAAATGGCTAGGGATGATTGCTTAGCTCACACATGTGATGATGAAGGAGCTAAATACACATGAGACATGACATGGAGTCATGTGGTTAGGTAGAGAAGATCAAGACAAGGCTTCGTGTTGACGGACCGATTGCAAGTGTGAAGGGCAAGTCAGGGTGATGGCTTGGCACCGAAAGACCAACGCAACGGTGAAGAGCAAGCAAGTCGAGGATCGATGAACCAAAACCCACGTGATGATATGAAGTGGATCATATCATTGTTGAGGTGTTGGTGCAAGTGTTGCACCGGCATTGATGGTGTCGGAGACGGAGATGAAGACGGTGATCGGAATGGAAAGCGCAATGCAAAGGTATAACCTAGGGAATTTTTATTTCACCGGTCTAAGGTTGAGTAGAGAAGTGCTTGACCGGATTTAGGATAGATGGTCGTACTATCAAGAGGGGCAAACTTGTTTGCATATCGGTCATCTAGTGCCACTCGGAGTGATTTAACTTTGCATTGCTAGGATCGAGTGACGTGGCAAGAAAGAGTGGAAAACCCTTTGAAAAATGTTTGTGAAAATGGTAACTCACATGCACAAGGTTGTAGAACACTTTGGAGTTAGCACATTTGCAAAAGGGTGAAAGTTTCGAACTCGCTGGAAGCTTGGTTGCATCTTGGATGGATAAACTAATTTTATCCTTTGAGTTTTGGATCAATCAATCATGTGAGTTGTGTAGCCCTCTGAATAAGCTTTCCAAAATGTCCAAGATCATCGAATTCGAAGATTGGAGCTAAGTGATATTGCTGTTTTAGTGAACAGTGGTTCGCACAGGACGCTGCACCGGACGCGCATTAAAGTGCACCGGGCGCGCAGTGCGTTTTGGGCTGTTCGGGTTGCGAAAGAGCATCGGACGCTCCCGGCGTCCGGTAGGGGTGCACCGGACGCGTCCGGTGCGACTCTGGAACTCTCGGGTGCTTGACAACGGCTAGTTTTCTTGGTGTTTTGAGCATCGGACGTCCGGTGCAACATAGAGAGCGTCCGGTGCGTACTGCAGAGTGCCTAATGAAGGGGGTAACGACTCTATTTGTTTAAGAGATATAAATAGAAGTGAGAGCTGGCCATGGGAAAGGGTCTTGCACCTTGCGAATGTGTTTCCCTTACTAGTGCATGGCTTAGTGCTCTCCAACTCACTTGTGCTCATAGAATTCGCATTCGAGAAGTGAGTGATCGATCGCTAGTGCGTTGCATTGTGAGATTGCTTCGAGTGGCACTAGGTGATCGAGTTGTAAGCCGGTGGTTCTTGTTACTCTTGGAGGTCGCCACCTCCTAGACAGCTTGGTGACGAGAGGCTCCGTGAAAGTAAGCAAGGAGATTGTGCTTGGCTCCGGAGCAAGATTGTGAGGGGTTGGAGCTCACCCCGCGGGAGATCGCGAAAAGCATCGCTAATAGAGCGAGACGTGAAGAGCGACAAGTAGTCCGGCCGAGTCAAGTGCTAGAGCTTGTGGTAAACACTCCACGTGGGAGAGTGTGACTTGCGGGTCACCACAAGCAAGAGGACCGGCGGCAACCTTGGAGCTTGTTTCCACGGAGGATGTGGCTTGTGGCGACAAGTGAACCTCCGGAAAATAAATCACCGCGTCAACAGCGTCCCATCCTTCGTGGTCGTTTGCTCCCTTCTACACAAGCTTTTTACTTTGTGCATTACATTACTTGTGTAGTTGTAGTTGCTCTTGTGAGACCGGTTAGCTTGTGTAGCTTGCCACTCATCTTCTTAGCTTGTGTAGCTTAGAAGTAGTGTTCTTGATTGGCTTGTGTAGCTAATCAAGTTGCGCTCCCAGATTAGGATTGTGTATTCTTGTCATTGAGTACGTAGTAAGTTTAGATGCTTAGTGCACTTTTGCTTGCTCGTCGGTAGGAGTTTTTCCGGTACTTCAAGTAGTAGTGCTTAGGTTTGTGTGACCTTACGTTAGAACGGTTTAGAGAAGCTTAAACTAGGCATGCATATTTGTTTCTTGTTAGGATCTTTGACAACATGCTTAGAGTTATAGTTAGAGGGGTAAATCGCTGTTAGAATCGAATAGGTTTTATTCCGCTACGATTAATTGTTAAAAAGGACTATTCATCTCCTCTAGTCCGCCATCTCAACCCTACACCAATTCCATTATTTCATGTACCTACAGTTCTGTCGGGTACCAAAGTTAGGGGTACCTAACTTCGATGCAAAAACGCTCATTCCCAACATGGCCTGGCCCAAGTAAGGCCAGTGGAAGCCCACGAAGGCCGCGCCCGAAGCCCACGAAGGCCGCGTCTACAGAGGCCCACGACGTCATTGCACCAATGACAGCCAACCCTCGGGAGAGCGGCACCCTCGGCGCCAATTCTCCGATTCGCCTCGAGCCTCCCCAGGAGAGCTCGGGAGAGCGGCACCCTCGGCGCCCAAATCTCCGATTCACCCGAGCCTCCCCAGGGGAGCTCAGGAGAGCGGCACCCTCGGCGCCCAAATCTCCGATTCGCCCGAGCCTCCCCGGGAGAGCTCGGGAGAGCGGCACCCTCGGCGCCCAAATCTCCGACTCGCCCGAGCCTCCCCAGGAGAGCTCGGGAGAGCGGCGCCCTCGGCGCCCATTCTCCGATTCGCCCGAGCTTCCCCATCCCCCTCGAGCGCAATCTCACAAAGGCAACCAAGGCACCAGTGATGTCAGCAGAGTAATCTTGGACCACAAGAGACCTCCCTGACCACTTTACAGGCACTATCCCGTCAGGCGAGATTCTCGACAGCAACTGTGCTTCGCACGCCCCTGATGGCCATACCATCTGTCAGGATTTCCCTGGCAGAGGATTTGATAGGCCCACTACGGCCGTCCTCTCCACGGTATCGTCTACGGTGCGCCGCCCCGTTTTCCGTCAGGGTCTATCAACTCCAACTGCGATAGTCCGAGCGCCTGACGACGGGCTACGCAAGAACGGGAAAGGCGCCTACTGCACTGTCCACTCGAAAGGACGAGCACGCCTTCCATCCGGGCCCATCTAACCTTCGGGAAGTACTGTTCAAAGACCGGAAATATGACCAGGGGAGATATCCCCTGCTCCATCCCATCACGCCTTCAGGAGTCCCGAGCCTCGAGAGACAACACCCCGAGGCGACTCGCCCTCTTGTCACATCGTGCGGAAGGATAGCCGACATATATGACCCTACGGCACGCCGTAATCCGACGACTGTTGCCGCCTTGGAACTCACCAATATCGTGCGAACCACTAGGGCCATATCCTGGAGACGCGAAGAAAAGACCATAGCTGATGACATGACGTAATCCGACGACTGTTCCCGCCTTGGAACTCACCAAGATCGTGCGAACCACGACGGCCACACCCCGGAGATGTGGAGAAAAGACTGTAGCTGACCATAGTCAAACGGGGAATAGCAACTCGTCGCTGTAACAGGCGTAGCATTGTAAGTGCTGCCCTTGCCTCTCCCTTGCGACTATAAAAGGGAGAGCAGAGGCCAGCTTTAGGGGGACGGAGAAGTTCTAAGTTCTCACCCACACATACACACCCACAGCAAACGACTTGTAAACACTTAGACACTAACAAGAGACCAAGGAGCACTTCCCTCTCTCGCCTAGTCTGTAACCCCCTACTACAAGCACCCCGGTGCAAGGCAACACGACCCTCCTCTCCACTGGACGTAGGGCTTGCTTGGCCTGAACCAGTATAATCCCTGTGTTCCCCCTTGCACACCATCCGTAGCCTCAACCGCAAAACACATATTTACTAGTCGGTGTTAGCCCCGCTAAAACTAGCACCGACAATTGGCGCCAGATAGGGGCCTTTTGCGCAGTTGACGTAGGTTTCGGATGGCAGCCAGGCTCCACCATGCTTCCCGCTGGCGCGGTACTCCGGTTCGGGACTCTCGAGTTCGTGGCCACTGGCTAAGGGCTCGAGATGAACCTGCGCCCGATCGGGCCCCACGTCGTTGTCGTCCCAACTCTGGCCCCGCAAGCGGCCGGAGAAAGGACCCCCGTAACGCTTCCACCCGCCTCGAAGGACGGGGGAAACGTTGCACGCCGCTCTCGGCGGATCAGGAGGAGGAGGCGCAGTGGTGCCAACCAGCCTCCCGCCGCGGGAGATGCGGCCCACCAGGCACCCCCAACGGGGGTAGCCAATACTGCACCGGCCGCGGTCCCGGGATCTCCGGCACCAGCGGTCACGTATCCGCTTACTGCCCGAAGGACGGGCGAGGGACGGAAACGCGACGCCAGCCGATTTTTCTCTCCGCCCTCACCGGCGGAGGGGAATGGCGCCATCGTCCCTCTTTGGGCTCCAGACCGCCATGGATGCCCACGTTCGTGCAGTTCATGCATTATTGCATGAACGGTCGGACACTCCAGTCCAACGCCTCGAGCGCCAGGACAGCCTCGTGGGAGACCACGTGGCATCCTCACCGCCATCCCCTGGGGAAAGTGCCAGGACACATGGCGGTGGGGAAACAGACGCCACCGTCAACCTCACCCCTCAACAACACTCGGAGGGGGGGAATCGTTATGACCAGAACTCATCTCGTCGCAGCTACAGCGACGATGATGACGAATTCTGGGCAAATGTGGACTACGCCACCCACACCGACGACTCGGGGGAGAACGCACCGAGCGTCATCTCCAGCTCAGACCAGTCCTACATCGACCCCTCTCGGGAGTGCTACAACTTGATGCACCCTGATGAGGGGCGGGTGGAGGATGTCCACTTGGGGCGCAACGACGACATACCCCCTCCGTCGCAACCCCAGCATGAACAAGTCACGCCTCCTCCAGCGACCCCGCAGCCCGCACGGTCAGCCCCGCCGCTGGATCAGGGGGCAGGAACCTCTCGCCCCGCACCTCAAACCCCGGAGCTAGAGCAGCTCCAGGAGCTTGAGGCACGGATGGACGAGGACCGCTTGCGCCTCACCCAGCATGTGAGCTACGCTGGAGCTCGGCGAGCGGCAAACCGATGCAGGAGCGGCTCGGCGTCGAGCCCGAGATGTCCAGGCCCGAATCGTTGCTGACGACGGGGACAAGACACCGGGGGCCGCCTCCCGGGCAAGCCGAAAGCTCAGCGGAAGCAGCCATGCTACTCCGGAGCATACCTGAGCCCTCTTCCGAGGAGGCACGACAGCTCAGGAATCAGCTCAAAGACCTCCTGGAGGATGCAGCCGTCCTCCAGGTGGAAAGTTCAGCATCACGACACCGTGGCGCTGAAAGTCACCCGCGTGGTGTCATAGCACGTCACGAGCGCGAAGCCTCGGTTTCGACCCGAGGCTCCAAGGGCTCCGCCAGTCCACCAACGGCATGGCAAGGACGTCGACGTCCGAGCCATTCTACAAGCCCGCGGTCGGCGAAAGACTGATGGAGCCGCGCGCGGCTACAGCGTCCATCGGGGCGGGCGCTACGACTCGGATGAGGATCGTGAACCCTCACCCGAGCCCTCAGGACCACGCGTCTTCAGCGAGGCCATCCAAAGGGCCAAGTTCCCAGTCCCGATTCCGACAACCAGCCAACATAGCCATGTACTCGGTGGAAACTAACCCCGAACTCTGGTTGGTGGACTACCGTCTTGCTGTGCCAGCTTGGCGGCGCACAGGATGACCTCATCATCATCCGCAACCTCCCCCTGTTCCTCGCCGACTCTACAAGAGCTTGGCTGGAACACCTTCCCCCGCGGAAGATCTTCGTAGGAAACTTCCAGGGCACGTACGTGCGCCCTGGTAACTCCTGGGACCTCCGCGGCTGCAAGCAGAAACCGGGCGAGTCCCTCCGGGACTACATCCGGCGCTTCTCCAAGCAGTACAACAAGCTGCCCCAGGTCACCGACTCCGACATCGTCGGAGCGTTTGCCGTGGGAACCTCCTGCAAAGAGCTTGTTCATGAGCTCGGACGCCGGACACCCACCAGTGTCTCCGAGCTCATGAAGATCGCTACCAGCTTCGCCTCGGGGGATGAGGCGGTAGGAGCCCTCTTCTCCGACCCCAAGGGCAAACGGAAGGAGGAGGCCCCCGAGGGCACCTCTTCCCGAGGCCCGAACAACAAGAAGAAGAAGGGGAAGGGAAAGGCCCCACTCCGCGACAACTCCCTCGTGGCGGCCACCGAACCCAAGAGGGAACGACCCCCTCGAGGCCGCTTCGATGACATGCTCAGCAAGCCGTGCCCTTATCAGCGGGGTCCAGTACATCACACGCTCAGACAGTGTGTGATGCTCAAGAAGCACTACAGCCGGTAGCCAGTTGAAGGATGACGCTGGCAAGAAGCCCGTCAGGGATCAGGAGGACAAGGGCGGGAAGGACGATGAGTTCCCGCCCATCGACAAATGCCTCATGATCTTCGGCGGGCCCGGGACCGCCCCTACGCCATGGCAGCGAAAGCGCGAGCGCAAGAAGGTCTACTCCGTCGGACCAGCGACACCATGCTTCCTTGACTGGTCCCACGACGCTATCACCTTCAGCCGGGACGACCACTCGGACTACGTCCCATCACCGGGACGCTACCCACTTGTTGTCGACCCCGTCGTCGGCAACACGAGGCTCTCCAAAGTCCTCATGGACGAAGGCAGCGGCCTCAACATTCTCTACGCTGAGAGCCTCGACTTGATGGGGATTAGTCGCTTCGCTCCTCCGGGCCACGACATCCCCGTTCCACGGGATAGTGCCCGGAAAGAGCGTGCAACCCCTCGGGCAGATCGATCTGCCCGTCTACTTCGGGACTCCTGACAACTTCAGGAAGGAGTCGGGCCATGTTACGCCAAGTTCATGGCAGTTCCGAACTACGCCTATCTCAAGCTCAAGATGCCCGGGCCAAAAGGGGTGATTACCATCAGCGCCTCCTACCAGCACGCGTACCAGTGTGACGTCGAGTGCTGCGAGTACGCCGACGCGTTGGTGGAGTCAGAGGCCCTCATGACCGACCTCGACAGGTTGAAAAAAGAGGTCCCCGACCCCAAGAAGGCCACGGGCACCTTTAAGTCCGCTGAGGGGGTAAAGGAGGTCCTCCTCGACCCGAGCTCCCCCAACGGCAGGGCACTGAAGATCAGCGCCACCCTCGACCCGAAATAGGAGGCAGTGCTCGTCGACTTCCTCCGCAAACACGCTGACATGTTTGCGTGGAGTCCCTCGGATATGCCAGGCATCCCGAGGGAGGTCGCCGAGCACTCCTTAGACATCCGGGCTGGGTCCAAGCCGGTGAAGCAACGGCTGCGCCGATTCGACAAGGAGAAGCGCCGGGCCATCGGGGAGGAGGTGCAGAAGCTTTTGGCGGCCGGATTCATCAAGGAGGTCTTTCATCCAGAATGGTTAGCAAATCCTATTTTGGTTAGAAAGAAAAATGGAAAATGGAGAATGTGTGTCGATTACACAAGTTTAAATAAAGCTTGTCCTAAGTATCCATTTCCATTACCTCGCATTGACCAAATAGTAGATTCTACTGCTGGCTGTGAGCGGCTTTGCTTTCTTGATGCTTATTCCGGTTACCATCAGATCCACATGAAAGTGTCCGACGAATTAGCGACCTCTTTCATCACTCCTTTCGGCACATATTGTTACGTAACCATGCCATTTGGCCTCAAAAACACGGGCGCAACTTACCAGCGTTGCATGCTCAAAGTTTTTGGGGACCTCATCGGGCGAACCGTTGAGGCTTACGTAGATGATATAGTGATAAAATCCAGGAAGACGAGTGACTTAGTAGCCGACCTAGAAAAGGCATTCGACTGCCTTAAAAATAAAAACATAAAACTAAACCCCGAGAAGTGCGTCTTCGGGGTCCCACAGGGCATGCTCCTCGGGTTCATCGTTTCCGAGCATGGCATCGAAGCTAACCCGGAAAAGATATCGGCCATCACACAGATGGGTCCGATCCGAAACCTCAAGGGCGTGCAGAGGCTCATGGGGTGTCTCGCGGCCTTGAGTCGATTCATCTCAAGGCTCGGCGAAAAGGGTCTTCCCTTGTATCGGTTGCTTAAGAAAAACGAGCACTTTACCTAGACCACCGAGGCCCAGGAAGCCCTCGAAAGGCTTAAGACTTTATTTTCAAAAGCACTGGTTCTTGTGCCTCCTACCAAGGAGGAGAATTTCTTGCTATATGTCGCGGCTACCAACCAGGATTGTGAGTGCAGCGATCGTCGTAGAGCGGCAAGAAGAAGGACACGCCTTACCGGTACAGCGACCGGTCTATTTCATCGGTGAAGTCTTGTCCGAGACCAAGACACGCTGCCCTCAGATCCAGAAGCTAGTATACGCGATCGTTCTTGCTCGACGCAAGTTGCGGCACTACTTCGAATCCCATCCCGAGACCGTGGTGTCGTCCTTCCCTCTCGGGGAGGTGATCCAAAATCGGGAAACGACGGGGAGGATCGCCAAGTGGGCCATCGAGCTCATGAGTGACGGCATCACCCTACGCGCCACGCAAAGCCATCAAGTCCCAGGTGCTTGCGGACTTCGTGGCAGAGTGGACCGAGACACAACTACCGCCACTTCCGACCCAAGAGGAATATTGGGTCATGAACTTCGACGGGTCCATGATGAAGACTGGTGCTGGCGCAGGCATCGTCTTCATCTCACCCCTCGGGGTCCGGCTCAAGTACCTACTGCTGGCTACACTTCACGGCATCCAACAACGTGGCCGAATACGAGGCTCTGGTCAACGGTCTCCACATCGCCATCGAGCTTGGGATCCGACGCCTCGAGGTCCGAGGCGACTCCCAGCTCGTAGTGGATCAGGTCATGAAGGAGTCGACGTGCCAGAACCCCAGAATGGCCGCCTACTGCAAGCTGGTACGGTTGCTCGAGGAAAAATTCGACGGCCTCGAGCTCAACCACATCGCGCGTCGGTACAACGAGGAGGCCGATGAGTTGGCAAAAATTACATCCGAAAGGGCCACGGTCCCGACGGGCGTATTTGCCAATGACCTCCACAAGCCCTCGGTCAATGCCAGGTCCCTCGGGGGCTGACGGGAACAAGATGACCCCCGAACCCCCGGGAGAACCCGGACCGCCCCCAAGCCACGCAAGCCCCTCGGGGGCTGCCGACCTTTCCGGCAAAGGGGAGTCACCCGAGATCATGGATGAGGACAGGCGACGAAGCCGAGGCAATGGAGATTGAAGCCGAGATGGACGACGACGAACCAGACTGGCGCGAGCCACTGGTCAGCTGGCTAGTCCGAGGCATTTTGCCCCCGGACAAGACCAGAGCACGACGACTGGCTCGCAAAGCCAAGTCTTTCGCTATGATCGACGGTAGCCTCTACCGGCGGAGTCCCTCTGGCGTACTTCAGCGCTGTATTCCTTTCAGTCAGGGCAAACGCCTGCTCCAAGAGATACACGCCGGAGCCTGCGGTCACCACGTAGCGCCGAGAACCTTGGTCGGTAACGCCTTTCGACAAGGCTTCTATTGGCAAACCGCCGTGGCTGATGCTACTGAGGTGGTACGCTCCTGCGAAGGGTGCCAGTACTATGCTCGGCAGACTCACTTGCTGGCTCAAGCCCTCCAGATGATCCCGCTCACTTGGTCGTTCGCTGTTTGGGGACTAGACCTTGTCGGGCCCCTACAGAAGGCACCCGGGGGCTTCACCCACTTGCTTGTCACCATCGACAAGTTCTCCAAGTGGATCGAGGCTCGGCCGATTGCCCGAAATCAGCTCGGCTCAAGCAGTGTTGTTCTTCACCGACATCGTCCACCGGTTTGGCATCCCGAACTCCATTATCACGGACAACGGCACGCAGTTCACCGGAAAGAAATTTCTGGCTTTCTGCGACGAGTACCACATACGAGTGGACTGGGCTGCCGTCGCCCACCCGAGAACGAACGGCCAGGTAGAACGCGCCAATGGCATGATTCTCCAAGGCCTTAAGCCAAGGATATTCAACCGATTGAACAAATTCGGCAAGAGGTGGCTGACGGAGCTCCCGGCAGTGATATGGAGTCTAAGGACTACGCCAAGTCGAGCCACGGGCTTCACTGCCCTTCTTCATGGTGTACGGTGTGGAGGCCGTCCTCCCTACGGACCTGGAGTACGGTGCCCCGAGGGTCCGAGCCTATGATGAACAAGGCAATCAAACGTCTCGGGAAGACGCGCTAGGACCAAGCCGACGAAGCTCGGGACGTGGCCCTGCTGCACTAGGCCAAATACCAGCAATCCCTACGCAAGTACCATGCTCGGCGCGTCCGAGGTCGAGCCTTCAGCGTAGGCGATCTGGTGCTACGGCTCAGGCAGGACAACAAAGGGCGCCACAAGCTCACTCCGCCGTGGGAAGGACCGTTCATCATCGCCGAGGTGCTACGCCCCGGCACATACAAGCTCGCGAACGAGAAGAACGAGGTCTACAGCAACGCTTGGAACATCGAACAGCTACGTCGCTTCTATCCTTAAGATTCCAAGCATTGTACTATTTTGAAAATCTTGAAATCGATGAAAAGACCCGACTTCTACATGATTTTAGATTTTCAATCCGAGCCTACACTCGGGAATGAAATGACCCTTCATTTCACCGCACAATCAAAGCAAGGCTTGGCCTAACCTACGGAAATTCTGACCACCCCTCGGGGGCTAGGACGGGGTGAATCCCCGGACTCTCCCGAGGTTCAACAATTTTGGGAACGCAAAAAATTTTAAAATTCGTCGAATTCGTTTCTCCCTGAAACACGCTTCCTTCCGGAAATTAAGCATGAACTTATAGAATTCGAAGAATGAGGGAAGCCCCAGAGGACAGAGTCGGTCGAGTCAGAGACCGCTTACGCTCCAGGGCCACAGCATCTCCCCTCGCCACTCCGCGTTCGAAGGCTAACCCGCACTCGGAAGAAAACCTATAAGATCTACGCCCGACCAAGGGAGGAGGCTCGGGAGGAAACGCCTAAGCCTTTTTTCTAAGGATTCTTTCTGCCAAAGTTCCTAGGACATCAGCTGCGTCCATGTCGCAAAGCTACGACACCCGAAAAGCCCCCCCCCCCCCCCCCCCCCCGAGGCTCGATGGCCCGAGCACAAAACAAAGCGAAACAAACATTCAGCAAATATTTACATAAATATTGAGGCCACGAAGGGCCATATTGTTTGTTTCCTTTCAAACCACTCACGAAAGGTTACTTTTTACAATGGCACTATGGCCCGCTTCTTCTTCACGGCAGGTTCAGAGGAGGAAGCTCGACCTCGGCTTGGAAGAGGCCCGCCAGCGCTTCTCCCGGCTCCTTCATCGAATCCTCCAGCGCCAGGAGCTCGGCGTCGTCGGCTTCAAGGAAGCCCTCGCTGACAGGGCCGGCGTCAAAATTCCCGTAGTGGGACTTCACGACCACCAGTGTCTTTTGGACACCCGTCAGAAGGGCCTCCTTGACGCGGGCGCTCATGCTGCCGTGGAGTGCCTCCAGTCGGCTCCGGAGTGACATCCCGGAAGGCTCTCCACCGGTGCCGACGGAGTCACACAGCGCCCATGCAACCTTCTGCAGGTCCATGTGTTCGGCCACCTCACCATCGTAAGACCCCTGCAGAACTGAGGGAACAAAGCACGAAGATGAATAAAAATACAGCGAGCAATCGAGACGAGCAGAATGGAAAAAATACAACGCCGCACTTACGGTTAGCCTCTTCCCGAGCCTTCCGTGCCTCCTTCCCGGCCAAGTCCGCCGCGGCGAGCGCCAGGCGCAACGCGTCCCGAGTCTCATCCAGGTCGAGAGCCAAGGCCTCGACGGCCGAAATCTTCTCGGCGGTGAGCTCTCGGGCGGCGTCATGCTCCCTCGTCATCGCGGCCAGGTCGCTCTCTAACTCCTGCACTCGCGTCGCCGAGGCAGCAGCTCAGCCCTGCGCCTCCGCGACCTCCCCCTTTAGGATAGTGTTGTCGACACTAACTTCGGCAAGCTTGGAGGTCGCGGTGGCGAGCTCGCCCTGGGCACGGGCAAGGGCTTTCCCCTTGAGGTCGAGCTGCTTCCAGAGCCCGAGCCCACCACGAAGGAAGCGGGACTTGTCCCGGGAGGTGTGCATGAGGTCCTGGAAAAAACGAAGAAGCCAAAACGGTAAGAACGATGCTCACATGCGGAAAAATTTTACAAGACGTAGGGATTTACCTGGAGCTGAGCCGGGAGGTCCTTCTCGAGGACGTCGGCGATCGCGCGGAGCCCCGCCGCCGAGCTAAACCCGAGCTCCTGAACAGCGTCCCACTTGGGGGCCTCGAGGTTGTCCCGGAGCGAGAAGACGGGCAGCGCCTGAGGGTCCGCGCGGTCCGCCCACTCAATCCGGGAGGCGGTCAGCTCCCGAGGCTGAGGTCCCCTCAAGGCCAGTGCCCAGGGGCCCTCCTCATGGGTGGGGGGAGCTCCCGCGCTGACGACGACGGCCGATGACCCCATGGCAGCAGGCTCCGTGGGGGCGGCATCAGCTGGCGCTCCCGAGGCGTCTCTGGAACCGACGGTCGAGGCTTCGGAAGCCCGCGCTGGCTCCGCCTCCAGGTCGACCACGGGCACGACGGCGGCGGCGGCCGCCGAGATAGCCTCCCCCGAGGGAGGAGCCTCAGGACGCCACGGGCGGACCCGCGGGGGGCGGACTTCCTCGCCCGCCGACCGGGCACTCCCCCCGGCCCTGTCATGGCCCCGCACCTTCAGGACCTTCAGGTGCGACACCTAGAGGTCCGCCCCCGAATGTTTCCTGAAGCTGGAGAAGGAAGAAAGGAGCGCTCATGAAAGGACCCCCACTAGAAGGAATTACAGGTAAAGATACCTACCTCGTTTTTGGAATCACCCTCCTTTTCTTCGCAGCGCCCATGCTCGGCGAGACGACGGATGGTGTGGGCTGCGCCGGCGGCGACGGAGTGGGCGCCAGCCTGGCGTCCGGGCTAGCGCCGCCCAGTGAACGAGGGCTCCGCCTGGGCGCCG
Source organism: Eremochloa ophiuroides (assembly GCA_038502445.1). NCBI lineage: Eukaryota > Viridiplantae > Streptophyta > Magnoliopsida > Poales > Poaceae > Eremochloa > Eremochloa ophiuroides. The sequence continues at coordinate 44,165,351 of JAHLJS010000009.1, read as the reverse complement.
GGGGTCGTCCCGACGTCACCGCCCCTCGGCGGGGAAGCTTGAGCCTGGGAGGGCCCCGGCTCTGGCGGCGTCTTCCCGGCACTCCCCCCGCCTTCGGTCGCCGCGCCGACCAACGACGCGTCGGCAGAGAGGGTCCGCCGAAACAGGGGACTCTCGGTCCCCCTGCTGGAACCTCGGGGCATCTCGGGCGTCGGGCCTGAGCCCATCCCCGGCCCCTCCGGCCGAACCACGCTGCTGGCGGTGGGCGGAGCCCCGCCTCCTGATGTCGCCCTGCCAGGAGCCGCGTCCATGGACGCGGTCTCCGACAGGTTTGCCCGAGGGTTCGGATCATGAACCCTGGAACTTCCGCCGGCGGACGCTAACAGCAGAGCCTTTCCAGGCTCGTCAGCGCCCACAGCGGGCTGTGTGGCCGCAAGCGGCCAGTCAGACTCCATTAGATCAAAAACAGAAAAATCATCTTCTTCTTCTTCTTCGTCGTCGTCGGAATCATCATCGGTGGGGGTATCCACCTCAGGTTCCCCGGCCTCCCTCAGGCGACGGCGGTGCTGGGAGGACTCTTACACCTTACGCGCCCACTTCTGCTTCTGGGCGGTCACCTTGTCCTTCCTCGCCTTCTCCTCCGTGGCCCGGAGGCGGTTCTGGGTTCGCCGCTCTTTATCCTCCGGGACGGGCAGAAGGGAAGCCTTCCCGGTCCTCGAGAGGCCCTACGAAGAACAAAGAAAGGTCAGAAGAAAGACGGGGAAGCCAGGCGGCGCTCCATCAGAGGTAACACCGTCCGCATGTGGAAGTTCCCCGCCACGCCGGCCCCGGTAAGGCCCCTCCTGTTCAACTCCTCGAGCGCGCCGAAGTACGCATCCAGGTGCTTCGACTCCTTCGCCAGGCACCCCCACTCCCATTGGGGAAGGGGGGCTATGAGCGCCCTTCCCGTGAACTTGGGGAAGAGACCCCCTGTCGTTGCGGAGGTAGAACCAGCCGTTGTGCCATCCCTTGTTGGAGGAGGGGGCCTTACAGGGGATGTACAACGAAGAGCGGATCACGAGGCCGCATCCCCCCGCGCGCTGGATCTCCCGCGGCTTCCTTGCGCCGACCCACTTGGTGTACCAGTCGACGCGGGAAATGCGGCGCCACAGGTTCCAGTGCGGGGGCACCCCGAAGTATCCTTCACACAGGGCGGCGAAAATCGATGCCTGCGTGATGGAATTCGGGGTGAGGTTGTGGAGCTCCAGCCCGTTCTCGAAGAGGATGGCCCGGCAGAAGCGGCTCGGCGGCGAGCCGAGCCCGCGCTCGTGGTAAGCAACGAAGCTCACCACGTACCCTTCGCCGGGGTTCGGCTCCTCGTGGTCGCGCGGTGGCACGACCCACTCCGGGTGCTGCGCATCGGTACGAGGACGCAGCAGCCCCAGGTAGACGAGGCGCTCCAGCTGCGCCTCCGTCACAGTGCTCCTCGGCCACGGCTCCAGCCTGAGGACGCCGGCGGCGGCCGCGGCAGCATCGGTGGCGATGGCGTCGGTCGCGGCGGCGGCCGCGACAGCAACGGTGGCGACGGCGTCGGTCGCGGCGGCTTCGGTGGCAGCGACATCAGCGGCGGCGTCGACAGTAGCGAAGGAGGAATCCATGGCAAGAGAAGGGGGAAAGGGTTGCGGGAAGAACGACGGCCGCGGCAACGATCTTTCTCGAAACAGGCGACGAAGGTAAGAAAGCAAACGGTCGAGCGAGCGAATGGCTAGGGTAGAAGGAAAAAACCGTAAGTTTTTCTTATAAACTCCACCGGCGGATCGTGGGTGGATGCGGAGGATCCGCCGAATTAACTGCGCGGGGCCCGCAACAATCCCCACGCCACCGCCATCACCGCGCACGCAAACCGCCTCGACTGAGCCGAACCGTCACGTCCGTCAGGCTTCGCGCCTCAAAAGGTGAGCCGAATCATTACGACCGCGCACCTCGATTCCACCTACATTCTCTCCTTCCCAACGAAGGAACACCGGGCTCGGACGCCCGTTACGTTCCCAGGGGATCGAAGACTGGCCCTCCATGGCTCGAACAGTCGCCTCAGGGAAACCGAGTTAGGGACAGCTAGTAGATGGCTCACGAAAACGGCCAGTATCCCAACGCCCGGAACGTCACAAGGGACATCCCACGCTGTGTCCAAGTCCCAGTAGCGAGTCGGTTACATGGAATCCCTCTGTGGGAGGCATCATGCCCTCGGGACCCATCGAAGGGACTCGACATCCACTAACTGACCCTTGGGAAATAATTGGAGTGTGCTCAGGCCACTAGCCGACCATTAACGACAGGGGCATGGACCTCCACTTGGACCAACCCGTTTGCAGCTCACCGGAAGTGCCGACTCGTGCCCCAGCGGGGAAGTCGAGCAGGACCAAACCTTCCTCTTCCCGAAAAAAGAGCGTGAAGGCCGAATTAAAAAAGACAGGGAAGAACCCGACCGATCTCCGATACGAAAACGGAGGCTCGGGAACTTGCCCTGCACCTTGGAAAGACCACCGAACGACCTCCCAACATGATGGGAGGCTCGGGGGCTCCACTTCCAAGGAAACAACCCACCTAAATAAATCAAAAAACACCCGAGGACTAACGAACACGATTCTAAGCCTTTGAAAGGATATATCATCCCTCCAAAGCCTCGGGGCTACACCCGGCGGGTGCGCTCGCGCACACCCACCGGAAAAAACAACCCACACGTTATCTTTTTTATTGACAGGAAGAACCAGCGTGAACCTGTGGAGGAGTGCCTTCACTCCGCCACAGGCTCGGGGGCTACTGTCGGGTACAAAAGTTAGGGGTACCCAACTTCGATGCAAAAACACTCATTCCCAACATGGTCTGGCCCAAGTAAGGCCAGTGGAAACCCACGAAGGCCGCGCCCGAAGCCCACGAAGGCCGGCGTCTACAGAGGCCCACGACATCATTGCACCAATGACAGCCAACCCTCGGGAGCCTCGGCGCCTAAATCTCCGATTCGCCCGAGCCTCCCCAGGAGAGCTCGGGAGAGCGGCACCCTCGGCGCCCAGTTCTCCGATTCGCCTCGAGCTTCCCCATCCCCCTCGAGCGCAATCTCACAAAGGCATCCAAGGCACCAGTGATGTCAGCAGAGCAATCTTGGACCACAAGAGACCTCCCTGACCACTTTACAGGCACTATCCCGTCAGGCGAGATTCTCGACGCAACTGTACTTCGCACGCCCCTGATGGCCATACCATCTGTCAGAATTTCCCTGGCAGAGGATTTGATAGGCCCACTATGGCCGTTCTCTCCACTGTATGGTCTACGGTGTGCCGTCCCGTTTTCCGCCGGGGTCTATCAACTCCGACTGCGACAGTCCGAGCGCCTGACGACGGGCTACGCAAGCACGGGAAAGGACGCCTACTGCACTGTCCACTCGAAAGGACGAGCACGCCTTCCATCCAGGGCCCACCTAACCTTCAGGAAGTACTGTTCAAAGGCCGAAAATATGACCAGGGGAGATATCCCCTGCTCCATCCCATCACGCCTTCAGGAGTCCCGAGCCTCGGGAGACAACGCCCCGAGGCGACACGCCCTCTTGTCACATCGTGCGGAAGGATAGCCGACAGATATGACCCTACGGCACGCCGTAATCCGACGACTGTTGCCGCCTTGGAACTCACCAAGATCGTGCGAACCACTAGGGCCATATCCTGGAGACGCGAAGAAAAGACCGTAGCTGACGACATGACGTAATCCGACGACTGTTCCCGCCTTGGAACTCACCAAGATCGTGCGAACCACGACGGCCACACCCCGGAGATGCGGAGAAAAGACTGTAGCTGACCATAGTCAAACGGGGAACAGCAACTCGTCGCTGTAACAGGCGTAGCATTGTAAGCGCTGCCCTTGCCTCTCCCTTGCGACTATAAAAGGGAGAGCAGAGGCCAGCTTTAGGGGGACGGAGAAGTTCTAAGTTCTCACCCACACATACACACCCACAGCAAACGACTTGTAAACACTTAGACACTCACAAGAGACCTAGGAGCACTTCCCTCTCTCGCCTAGTTTGTAACCCCCTACTACAAGCACCCCGGTGCAAGGCAACACGACTCTCCTCTCCACTGGACGTAGGGCTTGCTTGGCCTGAACCAGTATAATCTCTGTGTTCCCCCTTGCACACCATCCGTAGTCTCAATCCGCAAAACACATATTTACTAGCCGGTGTTAAGCCCCGCTAAAACTAGCACCGACAAGTTCAAATTTGAAATATTCGAAAAAATTTGATGAAACAAAATAAATTTATAAAATATATGAAAAAAGTCAAAATTGTCCCAAATTTTAAAATAGAGTTTGACGTACTGTCATAAGGCTACACAAAAAAATTGAGGCCAAAACCCCCTAAAAAAATAAAATTTGCCGAGTGCCAAAGTAGGGACACTCGGCAAAATTTTCTTTGCCAAGTGCCAGTCCTAGGGGACACTCGGCAAAATTTTAAAAAAAATTCCGAGTGCTTGAAAGGTGGCACTCGGCAAAGCTAACTTTTAAATATACCGTTTAAGAAAACTTTGCCGAGCGCCTACACAATTGCCCTTGGCAAAATATGCTTTTAAAAAATAAAAATAAACTTTGCCGAGCGTCGAGCGTACTACACTCGGCAAAATGCCGTTTAAAAAAATAAAAAAACCCTTTACCGAGTGCCTAACTTGATGGCACTCGGCAAAATTTGTTTTTAAAAAATAAAAAGAAACTTTGTCGAGCGCCTAGGATATTGCACTCGGCAAAATATAGTTTAAAAAATAAAAAAAAAACTTTGCCGAGTGCCTGACGGCTGGCACTCGGCAAAATTTAACGGTAGGTGGACGCCGTCCCGCGCCGGCCACATTATGCCGAGTGGCGGCTTTGCCGATTGCCTTTCTTTGCCGAGTGCCCGGCACTCGGCAAAGCTATTTTTGCCGAGCGCAATATTTTGCTAAGCGCAACACTCGGCAAAATATGGCTTTGCCGAGTGCCCCGAAATTTTGTACTCGGCAAAGTACAGTTTTTCAGTAGTGAATACAAGATGCTTTTTTCGCTGTTGGCACATGACAGACTTAGCACGAGAAATATCTTGAGAAGGAAGAATATGCATTTGCAATCTTATAATTGTGTCATGTGCAACAATTCAGTAGATGAGACAATAGATCATTTGTTTCTACACTGTTACTTTGCGAAGGACTCCTGGAATGTGGTAGGTCTGCTAGCTCCTCAATCACATGGGCCTTTTCTAGATATTGGAAACCTTCAAAGCCCACCTCACTGTCTATTTCTTCATGAAAATAATTATCATTATGTGTTTGAGCATCTGGACAGTGAGAAACAAATTAATTTCAAGAGTGAAGAGGCAAATACACGAGGTGGTTTTCCTTCGATTGAAAGAAAAAAGTATCTACCTCAAATCAATTCATGGTTATAGCAAATTCTGTAATTAGGCTCATTTTGTTTGTTTCTTTCTTTTTTCCTGAACTGGTTGGTTAAGCTCTAGACTATGGGCTTGGCTCTGTTCGCTTGAACTTACCAGCCATCATCAGCCAACCATTCAGCAGTGTTTTTCTTTCAGAACAATTGGCCAGCCAGCCGTACAATCTAGCCAGGTGTACAATCACCTAGGGCTATTATTAAAGTTGGCAACCAAAAGTTTATGGATCGACATCTTCCTACAACATCCATTGTAGAGTCTGTTTGGATACACCTCCAATTAAAATTTAATTAACTACTCTCTCCGTCCCAAAATAGATGTCATTCTCACTTTTTGAGAAGACAACGATCGTTAGCTTTTGACCAAATATATCTATAAAAAAAATATTAATATCTATAATATATAATTAGTATCATTAGGTATATCATCGAATATACATTCATAGTAAATTTATTTAGAGGTATAATTATTACACGTATTTTCTACAAACTCAGTCAAAGTTGAGAAAGTTTAATCCGCATGCATCCCATAGTGACATGTATTTTAAGATGGAGGGAGTAACTGATAGAGCTAAAATTTAGCTAACTAAACTTTAATTAGGAGTGTTTGGATCCTTAGCTAATTAAAAACTTTAAACATGCTACTCTGTTTGTTTGGGCTGAATTTTAGTTAGGAGTATTTAGATCCTCTAGCTAAATTTTAGGCAAGGTAGCTTGATCGTTGATACCTTTCTGTTGATTTTAGCTATGTTGAAATAGCTAAAAGGATTACGTATATTTTGACATATACTCTCTCTGTTCTATTAAAACCGTCGTTTTTTTTACTTTTGAACTTCTCGTTTGATCACTTATTTTATTTGAAATTTTTATACAAATAATAAAATAATTAAATTACTATTAAAATATCTCTAATGATTAAATAGGCCATGATAAAATAAATAATAATTGTAAAAAAAATTTAATAAGACGAATTATCAAATAAAATGACATGGAGTTCAAAGTGTCAATCTCAATGGTGAACGGACGGAGTATTTAAAGTTTAACTGTGGACTAAGTGAGGCAAGATGGACCGGGGATGCATCTCACGTGGCCGATGCGTGTGCACCACGGCCGGCTCCGCGCACCGGTAGCTAGGATCGCAGCAATCTCGGGGGTCGGCAGTACGGCCGCACAGGCCACGAGCAGAAAAGCCCCGCCAACTCGTGCCGCGGGAAGATAAAACAACGCTTTGCTTTCCCACCTCAGAAACAACGCTTAACTTTACTGTACCTCTTATTTACGGCTCCCGGGGGTGGTGCTCAGCACTCAGCTGTTTGCACGCCTACACACTAGTCTACTCTGTACGTATCTGGTTGGCTTTTGCTTCTCCCTGCGTGTGCGCGGCGCCAGCTTGCTGCTAGCTGCAACGGACGAAGAATCGGGACGGATAAGATGGCCAACGGTGAAGCGGCTGCGTCGCGCGGCGGCCCTCCCGACGGCTCGCCGCCGGCCGCGCTGCAGCAGCCCCTCCTCCAGGCCTACGCGCCGCGCAAGGACGACCCGGCGTGCGACGACGACCGAGAGGCGCACGGCTTTGTTGGCCCGGAGCGCGCCGCCGGCGGCGGCGGCGCAAGCTTCGTGCGGACCTGTTTCAATGGCCTCAACGGCCTCTCCGGTGAGTCTCGCGTTTGCATCCTGCGCTGTCTGTCGGTTAGTTCGTTTCGTCTGGAGGAGTTATACAGTACAGGGTGTTGCCATGCCATGCCAACAACGTTTGGTTTCGTTCAGGCGTGGGGCTGCTGTCCATCCCGTACGCGCTGTCGGAAGGAGGGTGGCTGAGCCTGCCGCTGCTGCTCGTCGTCGCGGCGGTGTGCTGCTACACGGGCCTGCTCCTGCAGCGGTGCATGGGCGCGTCCCCGGCCGTGCGGGGCTACCCGGACATCGGCTTCCTCGCGTTCGGCCGCGGCGGCCGCCTCGCCGCGTCCGCGTCGCTCTACGCCGAGCTCTACCTCGTCGCCGTCGGCTTCCTCATCCTCGAGGGGGACAACCTGGACAAGCTCTTCCCGGGCACCACCCTCAGCCTCGGCGCTGGCCTCGTCGTGCTCTCCGGGAAGCAGCTCTTCGTCGTCCTCGTCGCCCTCGTCATCCTGCCCACCACGTGGCTCCGGAGCCTCGGCGTGCTCGCCTACGTGTCCGCCAGCGGCGTGCTCGCGTCGGCCGTCCTCGTCTTCTGCGTGCTGTGGACCGCCGTCGCCGACGGCGTCGGGTTCCGCGGCGAGGGCAGGATGTTCAACGTCAGTGGCCTCCCCACTGCTCTGGGCCTCTACACCTTCTGCTACTGCGGCCATGCCATTTTCCCCACGCTCTGCAACTCCATGAAGGAGAAGGAAAAGTTCTCCAGGGTGAGTTTCTGTTGCTGCGCATTATTCTCATGTCACCGAAGAGCAACACATAATTGAAAATTAACAGAATGTTTGCTTCCTTTTAGTTCATTCCACCACTGCATTTTTTTTTTTATGTTGAAACTGAAAGTAGGAGGTAAACAACATGCGGCATTAGTTTGTCCTGACAAAAGTTTCTATACATTATTACATACTTAAAGAGGGAGCTGAATATAGCAACGGCATCGTTGCGCCAAGTACTTGATGCTCAATGCCTCAACCCTCAATCAGTCTCAAACTTCCCCTGGCCCTGACTGACTGGCTTTGAAGCAACGATCAGTATAGGTTTTCTTAGAAAAACAAATAGCCTTCAGTAGCAGCTGTCCTGGCCGAGTATAATACTGCATCTGGTGCCTCGGAGTCCGCTGCGGCTGCCACCTCCACTGTGTGGTTCCAAACTGATGCGTCAAATATTTTGATCTTCTAACTACTGCAATGCAATGTTTACTATTAAACAAAAGTGATTCGTATCCAGCATTCAAAGCTAATCCTGTCACTGCCACTGACTAAACTACGTCTGTCTTCTTCTTGCCATATATAGGTGCTTGTCATATGCTTCGTCACATGCACCTTGAACTACGGGTCAATGGCGATCTTCGGCTACCTCATGTACGGCGACGACGTCAAGTCCCAGGTGACCCTGAACCTGCCGGAGGGCAAGATCGTCTCCAAGCTAGCGATCTACACCACGCTGATCAACCCCTTCTCCAAGTACGCCCTGATGGTGACGCCGCTCGCGACGGCGGCGGAGGAGAGGCTGAACGGCGGCCGCAGCGGCAAGAGGTCCGTCGACGTGCTGGTCAGGACGCTGCTGGTCGTCAGCACCGTCGTCGTCGCGCTCGCCGTGCCCTTCTTCGGCCACCTGATGGCGCTCGTCGGCTCGCTCCTCAGCGTCATGGTCTCCATGCTTCTCCCCTCCGTCTTCTACCTCAAGATCTTCGGCGCGGCGCGCTGCGGCAGGGCGGAGGTCGCGCTCATCGCCACGATCATTGCTCTGGGTTCCGTGGTTGCCGTGACTGGGACGTACGCCTCTGTGAAGAAGATTGTTCAAGACTACTGAAGAAGATATGTGAACGTCAGAGTTGGAGTTCTTTTGCGGCGATCAATCAACAGTTCCATGTCTAACAAAGTCAGTTAGAAGAAGATGTTTGTAGAAAGAAGGCAAGGAGATGGAAGGAGCAGTGCTGTACTTTGTGCCACTATTTCATCTTGAGGCATGTATGACTGAGCATTAGCCATTGACATCTTCTGTAATGTTTTGTTTAAAAAATCAACCCATTTTAGATGAGGTGGTGCATCATGTCTAGCTCTCAAAATTAGTGAAATGATTTTATTATTCATACTAGTACTTATTAGTGTACCGAACTACTACTAATAATAGCTTGCAAAGAATGAGGTTGTGATGAATCAGCCCATTCGATCCCACAAAGCCAAATAAAATCCGAAGAATTAGATGATGATAGACTATCTCGTTCCGTAAACCAAACAACACTGGAGAAGGATGTAGTCATTTTGCCTAGAAAACTCAAATAGTCCAATCTAATCTGCTGCGAAAGGTAAGTAGGTAAACTGTGAAACTTTGTTTCATTGTAGCTGTGACTGTTAGAAGGACTGCAGCCATTTCGGTCCATGTAGTTGAGGCTAAAAGCTAGTGGGAAACAGCATCAATTTTTTTGCGTGAAGAAGTGGCCCATTAAGGGGGACTGGATTTTTCATAGACCCACTTGCTCTCTTTCTCCAAGGCCGTCAGGACCATATAAATAAATAAAACATTTACTTTAGACAGCAAATAAACCCTGATTTTTTTTCTCAAAAAGAGCAAATAAACCCTGAACTATAAAATCTTCAATCCTCACAATATAAATTTTAAAAAACCTTCAATTTACAGACATGAAACAGAACCAAAACTCTGGATCTTATTTCTTATATAACAAGATATAAGACTCCTGCTGGTATGTAAAATCTGTTTGCTTGATGAACATCTGAAACGGGCTTTTCGCCAGCACATACTTTTTGCCTTCAAACGATTATACAAGTTCAGATTGACCATCTGAATGTCTCAACAGCAACTTGAAAACAGCACCCCGACCTTCCGAGCCCATCATAAGCTGGCTCCGTGGCCCCTCATCAGTCATCAGTCACCAGCGCGTAGCCGTTGACTTTTCTGCTTTAATTCCCCATCCCTCGCTCCCAAATCCTTCGTCTCGTCGTCTCCACACGCAACAGCATCCGAGCAGAAAGAAAGCCAGAGAGCAATTGGCAGCGGCGAGGACAGGAGGAGGCAAGAAGCGGCGGCGGCGGCGATCGGCATGGACCGGAACCTGAGCGGGTTCCTGATCGGGTGCGTGGGCACCGCCGTGACGCTGCTGGCGTACCAGCAGACGGCGGTGACCAGCACGCAGTGCGTCGCCGCGGGCTTCGTCGTCCTCCTCTTCGCCCTCTTCGTCAAGGAAGGATTCATATCCATCTGAAAGTCTGAATCTCTGTTGCGCCTCCGCCATGCGTGAGGCGTCGTCGCCCCTTCGTCTCCGCAGCTTGTATTTCTTTCTGCTTGCTAGTTCAGTCCCGCAGCTGCCGCTGTGCTCCTCAGGTTCTTGGAAAAACACTGTAATCGTAACTTTTATGTAGTGCTTGGTTGAGTCATGTGACACACGGATGATTGTTGCTGGCTAAAGGGTCTACTCTGTCGGAATCGATGTATCTTACTAGTATATACTACTTGAAGAACAGCAGAGTTCATTCCTTCTTTAGCTAATTATTGGTACACCAATCCTGATTGTGTTGAGCCTTGTTGCCGTTGTTCCTTTCCGACTAAAACTTTGGTTCGCCAATTCATCTATATGTTTACTTTACAATATAGGAGTACAAGTATTAATAACTGCTTGTAAAAAAGTGAGTTTGTTCTCCCATGTTGAACTAATAAAATTGGCACGAATTCACCCAAAAAGATTGATGCTGTTTCCCACTAGCTTTTAGCCTCAACTACATGAACCGAAGTGGCTGCAGTTCTTCTCAGTCACAGCTACAATGAAACAAAGTTTCACCGTTTACCTACTTTCGCAGTGGCAGCAGATTAGATTGGAGTATTGGAGTTTCCTAGGCAAAATGACTACATCATTTTCTTTCTCTTAGAGGGTATTTGGTTTAAAGAACAAGAGTCTATCGTCAACTAATTCTTTGGTTTTTATTTGGTTTGTGGGATGGAATTGGTTGATTCATCATAACCTCATTCCTCATTAGCTATAATTAGTAATAGTATGATACGCTAATAATTAGTACTAGTATGCATAATAAAGTTATTTCACTAATTTTGAGAGAGAGACGATTCACCACCTCATCTAAAATGGTCTGAAAAAAGAAGTCAATGGCTAATACTCAGTAATACATTACCTTGTTCGGTTGATTTCAGTTTATTTTCAATCATAGAATAGTAAAAAAAATTCTCGCAACAATATAACCGTAAAATTTAGCCGCAGCTAAAATCAGCCCTCAATACAACATTGTCCCTTCCATCTCCTCGCCTTGTCTACAAACATCTTCTAACTCTAACTGGTTCAAACTAATCTGCTCACGTTGAGACATGGAACTGTTGATGGCCGCAAAAGAACGCTGACTCTGACACTGGCACCGAAATTTTTCAGACGTGGATCTCTTCTTCAGTAATCAGTAGTCTAGAACAATCTTCTTCACAGAAGCGTACGTCCCAGTCGCAGCGACCACTGAACCCAGAACAATGATCGTGGCTATGAGCGTGACCTCCGCCCTGCCGCAGCGCGCCGCGCCGAAGATCTTGAGGTAGAAGATGCAGGGGAGCAGCATGGAGGCCATGACGCTGAGGAGCGAGCCGACAAGCGCCATCAGGTGGCCGAAGAAGGGCACGGCGAGCGCGACGACGACCGTGCTGACGACCAGCAGGGTCCTGATCAGCACGTTGGCGGACCTCTTGCTGGTGCGGCCGCCGGAGCCGGAGCCGGAGCCGGCGGCTAGCTGCAGCCTCTCCTCCACCGCCTGTGCGAGCGGCGTCACCATCAGGGCGTACTTGGAGAAGGGGCTGATCAGCGTGGTGTAGATCGCTATCTTCGAGACGATCTTGCCCTCCGGCAGGTTCAGTGTCACCTGGGACTGGACTTCGTCGCCGTACATGAGGTAGCCGAGGATCGCCATGGACCCGTAGTTGAGAGTGCATGCGACGAAGCATATGACAAGCACCTGTATGGCAAGCAGAAGACAGACACGAAGCAAACTTCAGTTTTTGCAGGGCAGTGACAGGATTGACTTCCAATGTTGTAATGTACTTCCTCCGTCAAAAAGATGTAAGTTTGAAGTACCGTTTGGCCAAAGAAAAGTCAAAACTTGATAATTTTGACCAATCATATTAATATTAATGATCATAAGATCAATCGTAAAATACTTTTTCATAATAAACCTAATTAAAGTTTAAAATATAAATAATATTTTTAATAAATTTAGTTAAACTTAAATTGTGTTAATTTCTCGTAAAACAAGATCTATATTTTTTTATAGTACTAGCACAGTATCTCATATTTTACATATGCTTTGAGATAAACATGCAACTACGGGTTGTATGACAGATAAAGTAGTTCACGTTTGATTAAGTTTTCAGTAAATAGTATTCATATTTATAGCTCTAAATTAACATATTATGAAAATATATTTTATAATTAATCTAATAATGTTTATTTAATATTATAAATATTTATAGTTTTTATTTATAAGTGATTAAAGTTGATATACTGAAACATGCTACTATGGAGAATTGCATGTTTTTCTGGACGGGGAGTAGAAGACAAAACATTAGACGGCTTGACGCATCAGTTTTGGAAGCACATAATGGAGGTGGCGGCGCAGCTGACTCCGAGTCCAAGGCACCAGTTGCAGTATCATACTCGGCCAGAACAGCTACTCAGCTAGTACTACTGAAGGCTAAACCTACTGATCGTTGCTTCACAGCCAGTCGGTCATGGTCAGGGCTAGCTTGAGATTGATTGAGGCATTGAGCATCAAATGCTTAAGATCAAGCGCACTTATTATTCTCTAAATTCGTTCTCTAAAATAAATATTTTATTCTACTCATCGAGATTCTCTCCTCTATACCATATACTTCCGCATCTATCAATCCTCTATATCTATTCTATTTATTTTTTTTCTTTTTTTATTCCCTCACCTTCCCCACTCTCTCTCCCCCTCCCTTCCCGTTCTCTCTCTCTCTCCCCCTCATCGCGACACCCTCTCTCCTCTTCTCCCTTGCGAGCGCCACCGCCCCCGGCCGGCGTGGGCTCCGCCGCCGCCCCCGGCCCCGGTGGCCTCGCGGCCTCCTCCCCGTGCGGCTCAGCGGGCGGAGCTCCGGAGCACGGTGCTCCCGCGGGGGGAGCTCACACTCCGGCGAGCGGCCGGCGGCCTGCGGCGGTCCTCCTCCAAGCGACGGGTGCGGCTGCGGCCTGCGGTCCTCCTCCCGACGGCCTGCGGTGGTCCTCCTCCCGGCAGGCGAGCGGCTGGAGCAGAGGGCGCGACGGCGGCCCTCCTCTCTCTCTCTCTCTCTCTCCCTCCCCGGTCTCCTTCCACATACGCGGCAGCGTCGGTGGGTGGGCCCCATGCCCGTAGCGGAGGTCCTGGCTGCCGCGATACTTCTCGGACGGACTGGCTGAGGTGGCCGGATAGAGGGCGCCGCTGCAGGGAGTCGGTCCGCTATCCGCGCGTTGCGGATGAGGATAGCGGCACCAGTGCGGGTGGTCTAACCCCCTCTTTGGTATGTACTATAGAATTCTGTCAGGAGAAATGTCGCATGTTGTCTACCTCCTACTTTCACTTTCAACAACACAAAAACTGCAGTGGTAGAATGAACTGAAAAAAGAAAAAAAGAATCCTTGTGTTTTCACTTTCAGCAACTTACCCTGGAGAACTTTTCCTTCTCCTTCATGGAGTTGCAGAGCGTGGGGAAAATGGCATGGCCGCAGTAGCAGAAGGTGTAGAGGCCCAGAGCAGTGGGGAGGCCACTGACGTTGAACATCCTGCCCTCGCCGCGGAACCCGACGCCGTCGGCGACGGCGGTCCACAGCACGCAGAAGACGAGGACGGCCGACGCGAGCACGCCGCTGGCGGACACGTAGGCGAGCACGCCGAGGCTGCGGAGCCACGTGGTGGGCAGGATGACGAGGGCGACGAGGACGACGAAGAGCTGCTTCCCGGAGAGCACGACGAGGCCGGCGCCGAGGCTGAGGGTGGTGCCCGGGAAGAGCTTGTCCAGGTTGTCCCCCTCCAGGATGAGGAAGCCGACGGCGACGAGGTAGAGCTCGGCGTAGAGCGACGCGGACGCGGCGAGGCGGCCGCCGCGGCCGAACGCGAGGAAGCCGATGTCCGGGTAGCCCCGCACGGCCGGGGACGCGTCCATGCACCGCTGCAGGAGCAGGCCCGTGTAGCAGCACACCGCCGCGACGACGAGCAGCAGCGGCAGGCTCAGCCACCCTCCTTCCGACAGCGCGTACGGGATGGACAGCAGCCCCACGCCTGATTGAGAGAGAAACCAGGAGCAATCAGCCGAGGTTGGCATGGCAACACCCTGTGCCGTATAACTCCAAAGGAAACGAACCGATAGACGAGCGCGGGATGCAAACGCGACACTCACCGGAGAGGCCGTTGAGGCCATTGAAGCAGGTCCGCACGAAGCTGGCGCCGCCGCCGCCGTCGGGCTCCGCCGGGGCGCCGCCGAAGCCGTGCGCCTCTCGGTCGTCGTCGCACGCCGCCGGGTCGTCCTTGCGCGCCGGCGCCGCGTAGGCGTGGAGGAGGGGCGCGGCCGGCGAGCCGTCGGCAGGGCCGCCGCGCGACGCCGCCGTCCAGCCACCGCTGGCCATCTTAATTATCCGCCGTCAGCTTCTTGCGTTGCAGCTAGCAGCAAGCTGGCGCTGCGCGCGCGCCCGAACCCCCCGGTGGAGAAGAAGCGAACCGGGCACAGAATAGCACGAGGCGTGCAGACTGCAGAGCACCGGCCGCGGGAGCCGTAAATAACAACGTTGTTTCTGGGGATCGAGGGAAAGCTAACGGCTTGTTTTCTTCCTTCCTTCGCGTCATCCCGTGGCCGCGGGTGGGCAGGGTGACGAGACGAGGGCGGCCACGAGTTGGCGGGGCTTTTTCTGCACGGTCCGTGAGGCACTCACCGAGATTGCGATCCGAGCTACCGCTGCTGCAGCAGGCGTGCGTGGCTGCGCTCGCATCGGCCACGTGAGAATTGATTTGAGACGCACAAGGGCTTCCTCTGCCTTTCATTCACTTTTTGCCATCCTCCAACTAGATCGTCCATTTGTCGACCTTTGGGAGAAGTAGCTACATGGGTATGTATCGCCTTTGATGATGATGATGATGATGATGATGATGATGCTAACGTGGTATACCGAACGATGTGATAGATCCGTGATGAAACTGTTGGTCGATCGGATGGTAACAAGTTGGGGGTGTCTTCTATGGTGGATACAACTCCAGGATTGATTATTCGACAACCTTCTTATCTGACACTTTTGGCACTATTTATTTGCTACGCCTCTGTCCCATTTTCGAAATGGTTTTAGGTAAACGGTTGTGGTTACCTTTTTAACAGCAATAGCAGCGATTGTAATGCTGATAATAGATGATAGTGTTTGTTGCAATGTTACAGGCTCTTAGCTGAAAACATAGCGGTAAGAATGTGGTTAGGGATGAAAGCAAGCGGAAATAAACGGGAAAACCCCTCTTCTGTTTCCGTTTCTATATTTTTTATATTTTTTAGCGGAAACCGATCAGGTTCTGGAAAAACCCGAAATTGAAAGCAAATTATGATCCTGTTTCTTAAAATGGGTCGAAACATGTTTTTTCGTCTGTTTTTGACCTTAAATGTGATTATGTTTCTAATTTTACATAGGCCGGAAACAGTTGAAAGATATTATGGTTATGACCGTAAGGGACACCAAGTACGATACAACGATCATGGTGGAGACTCAGAGTGGGCGTGCTTGCCGTTCAGTTGCGACCATGTGCTAGCAGCTCGGCAGAGGCAGAGACCCAGAGAGTCAATCCAGATCCCCTGGTCGGATTGGCTGTTTCACGAATCATACAGTTTCGTCGCGATCGCCCCACATAACGCAGATGTTTTGTCTCTGAACGACGTGATATATGCAGCGGTAGCAAATTGTTTATTCACGACGCACGGTGCTCGATGGAGACTTGGGAAAAGCCCAAGTGTAGTACGTGATGAAGAAGACACGTAAGTGTGTTAGGGCGGTGACCTCAAGTGGTGCCACTGCCACCTCAGCAGTCCTCATCCACTCCATGCATGTCTACGGTCGCATGTGGTAGACAGAGAGCGATCGAGGAAGAAGAGACGTAAACTGCTTCGCGTACAATACAAACCATCTGTGTAACTACAAAATTGCAGCAGCGTGTTCTAAAATGCACGTCAGGTCTTTAAACATGATGTGATGTTCGGGTAATCGTGTCCTTGCCTCGCCGTCTGTCAATCAGGTTTTAATGTTCTCTCCAGCTCTTAATGAGACGCATGTTCGCGAAAAATCAGAGGTGTGAATGCTCATTTTGGAGTAGCCTCAACATTTTAATGAACTCCGCTGGTGCCTGGTGGAACTCACATGTCTAATTCGTTATCACTCTCTCCAATCCTGTCCACCTCTTACTTCCACCTTTCTTCTTCCATCTCTCCATCCGATCGATCTTCAACTCTTCTAAGTCTTAAGTTTCAAAACCTTCATTTGCTCCACAGAGCTCCGAGCACAGGGGGACTCACGTTCCACTTTTCTTAAACTCAAAAGAGATGCACAAAATAGCCACCTTGAGCCAATCTCCACTTAATTTCTCATAAAGATTGGTCTTTTGTTTGACCTAGCATTTCTTATGGGCCTTAGACTGTGTTCAATTTAACTGAAATGTGGTTAACCACGCCTTACTAAATCTAACAAAGATAGCTAGCTCATTATAATTAGCTCGGACAGATCCAAATAACCATGCAATGAATTATGCATGGCACGTTTGCTAATGAGATACGGACAGAAGGTTTGTACGTCGCTACTTCCACACTGAATCGCTGAGAAATCGGAGTGCAGGGACGCCTTTCACCTCCATATCAAGGAGCTGAGCCTGGATCAGCTTCAGGTCACCAAGTTCACGGTCCTCCAGTATCGCACGGATGGCACGTGCTTCTTCCTGAAATAGTAAGGTTTGCACTCAGACAGCTGCATCCTGATCAAAATTCAGAATGCAAGGCAACAACAAGGGATGTGGCGATGTGCCATCCGGGAATAAACCTTCCATAATAAATAATTACATTACATCTATGCCGCACTAATATCCATTCAAAGGCAGTAGACGGTAGACTTGTGCATAGAGCCGTCCTGTCCAAACCAAGTACTACAAGTCATGGGCAACGTTGGCCAGAACAGCAGAAGTTTGCTTACCCTCCGTTTTGCAGCACAGAATCTGCAGTCGGATGCAGATGGTGGCAACACCTGATTTACCATGAGCCTTCTTGCGTGCACACCATCCTTCTTTAATGATGCGTGAAATCTTGATGACTCACTAACTGCCATCATCTGAGGAAACAAGTACCCAGAAGATTAAACTGACTCCTAATCTGCACCAAACCTTATATGACTTTCATGACCTGTTGACGGATTTTTTTTTTTTCTCTTCCTCCTGAATCAGATTGTTAATATACCAAGTAGCATAATTTCTATTGCCCACGGAAGTCTATGAATACAATAATAAACACGCCTCCAGATAATAACAGGGTAAAACTACAGTTAAAACAAGTAAATGTTACTGCCATTGAAAAATGGTGGTAGCTATTACCGTTGGAATTGTCACAATGATGAATTCTGTTGATTGTGGATCGAACAAGATCTCACGCACTCTGGCAATCTGCTTCCTTAGTTCCTCTAGCCTGGCACACTCGATGAAACAAGGAAGACGATAAGCTCACAGTTTTCTTTTCAGCCCACAATAAATCAAATCTACTGGAAACTGTTGCACACTTACAAGTACTTGCACTTTCTCAAGAGGCACATTAAAGGATGGCATGGATGAAGCGACATTTATGCCCTGAAATAACAATGTGCAGCATCATGCATCACACATTTGCATAACCAAAAGACAGATTCCAAGGTTGTAGAAAAACTCAAAGGGAAGAATGCAGCGAGACAAATTTCCAAGCTTGCATAAGTTTTGTTCTTGTAACCTGTAGCCTATTGATAGGCACCTGGGCCCTGCCCTTGACCGATCGTAGGTTGTAGGAGTGCGAAATCGCTGGGCGAGGTTTGAAGCGAGAGGAAGAGCGGCGAGGTGCCGTGGTCGCGCTGGCGCAGGAAGGCAGCGGCGGCGCGCGAGTAGAGAGGAGGCGCTAGGGCAATCCCGGCTCCCTGAGGAAGCCGGAAACAATCTTGTTGTTTCTGCTTATTCATCCAAACCAGGTTACAAGATATATATAGTCCCCTCTCTAACAATAACTTCCTAATAGGACTCTCTAATAATAATAGGAATAGGACTCTATAATAGGAATAGGACTCTCTTATAGTAATAATAGTAATAGGACTCTCTAAATACTAACAGAAATAGCACTCCTACGCAGCCCTTAGCCACTAACAGGTTGTCGCCATGTATACGGAATGCCGGTCATAACATCTCTCCCCGCCTTCGCAAACAGCTCGTCCTCGAGCTGGAAGTCGGGGTAGAAGCGACGGAACTCGTCGACAGCCTCCCAAGTTGCGTCATCTTCGGGGAAGCCGTGCCACTGGATGAGCACGTGCCAGACGCCCCGGCGCTGCTGTGCCTGAAGCGCCCGGGCAGGAGCCGGGAGAAGGCGACCCTCAAGGGTCGGCGCAAGGTCGCCCGGCGTCACTGGAGGGTCCCCGCGGTGTCGTTTGAGGAGCCCGACGTGGAAGACATCATGTAGCCGGGCGCCTGCTGGAAGCTGAAGACGATAGGCCACGCTGCCGATGCGTTCGAGGACACGGAACGGCCCGGCGTAGCGAGGACCGAGCTTCCCTCTGGCGTTGGGCACGAGGGACTGGGCTGGGCGGTGAAGCAGGCGCAGCCACACCCAGTCGCCCTGCTTGAACTCGACGTCGCGGTGACCTGCATCATAATATTTCTTGGAGAGCTGTTGGGCCTGCAGGAGGCGTTGTCGAACTTCGGCCAGCATGTCGTCGCGGGAGCGGAGGAGAGCATCTGCAGCTTCGGTACTGGCCGTCCCCAGTTTGTATGGCAACATCGGGGGAGGGGGGCGGCCATAGACCACCTCGAACGGAGTGGCGCGCAGGGCGGTGTGGAAGGATGTGTTGTAGCAGTATTCCGCCCATGCGAGCCAGTCCACCCACGCCCGGGGCCGGTCGCCGGTCACACAGCGCAAGTACATGGCGATGATCTTATTGACCACCTCTGACTGGCCATCCGTCTGGGGGTGGAATGCCGTGCTCATGCGTAGTTGGACGCCCGCCATCTTGAATAAATCGCGCCAAACATGGCCGGTGAACACGGGGTCTCGGTCGCTGACGATGGAGAGTGGGAACCCGTGGAGGCGCACGATGCCGTCGAAGAAGGCCCGGGCGACGGTCGTGGCAGTGTAGGGGTGACCGAGCGCGATGAAGTGGGCGTATTTGGAGAAGCGATCGACGACGGTCAGAATGACCGATTTGCCGGCCACCTTGGGCAGCCCTTCAATGAAGTCCATCGAGATATCGGCCCACACCTGAGTGGGGATCGGAAGGGGCTGCAGCAGCCCAGCCGGCTGAGCGGCCTCTGTCTTGTTGCGCTGACACGTAACGCAAGACCGCACCCAGTCCTGGACCAGGATGCGATCCCGCGGGATGTAGAAGTCTGCGCGAAGCCGGTGAAGAGTCTTCTGCACCCCCTCGTGGCCGGCCGAGTGGGCGAGGAGGAGGACCTGGTGGCGCAGGTCGTCGGCGTCTGGTACAAAGATGCGGGAGCCATGGAGCAGCAGCCCCTCAGAAACGCGCCACGGCGCCCCCAGGTCGCCGGCGTGCAGCTGGTCCAGCAAGCGGCAGCTGTCAGGGGCAGTCGCCGTTGCCCGCCTGATGTCATCCAGTAGCGCGAAGGAGGGCCCGGACACGGCCAGCGAGGCCGCTGCTGTCGGCGCTGGTGTAGGCGTGCCCCCTCCGTCCATGTCGCGTCGGGACAAGGCGTCCGCCACCGTGTTCAGGCGCCCCGGGCAGTACTCGACGGAGAAGTCGAACCCGAACAATTTGCTGATCCATTGGTGCTGCGGGACCGTCGACAAGCGCTGGTCAAGCAAGAATTTAAGACTGTAATGGTCAGTACGCACCATGAAGTGGCGCCCCCACAAGTACGGGCGCCAATGCCGCACTGCTTGCACGAGGCCGATCAGCTCCCGCTCGTAGGCCGCAAGCTTCAGATGGCGGGCAGCGAACGGCCGGCTGAAGTAGGCGAGGGGTCCGGCGCCTTGGTGGAGCACGGCGCCGAACCCCGCGCCCGACGCGTCGCAGTCCACTATGAAGGGGGCGGTGAAGTCTGGCATCTGGAGAACCGGTCCGGTCGTCAGGGCGCGCTTGAGCTGCTCAAACGCGGCTGTCGCGTCGTCGCCCCACACAAACGCGTCTCGCCGCAAGAGACGTGTAAGCGGGGCGGCGATGATGCCGAAGTCCTTGATGAATTTCCGGTAGTAGCCCGCAAGGCCGAGGAAGCCGCGAAGACCACGGGCGGAGCGGGGAAGAGGCCAGGCCGACACGGCGGCAACCTTGTCGGCGTCCATGGCGACACCCCCCTCGGAGATGATATGGCCGAGGTAGGCTACTGACGACGCTCCGAAGGAGCATTTGGAGCGCTTCAGGTGAAGATGGTGTTCCCGCAGCGCGTGGAGGACGATGTTGATGTGCTGCAGGTGTTCGGCCCACGACGAGCTATAAATCAGGATGTCATCAAAGAATACCAGGACGAACTTCCGGAGGTAGTGGCGAAGGACGTCGTTCATCAAGGCTTGAAACGTCGCCGGGGCATTGGAGAGGCCGAAAGGCATCACCAAGAACTCGAAGTGGCCGTGATGAGTGCGGAAGGTTGTCTTGTCGATGTCATCGGGGTGCATCCGCACTTGGTGGTACCCGGAGCGCAGATCAAGCTTGGTGAAGAACCGGGCTCCATGAAGTTCATCCAGCAACTCGTCGACCACCGGGATCGGGAATTTGTCTTTGGAGGTCCTGGCATTGAGGGCGCGATAGTCGATGCAGAAGCGCCAGGACTTATCCGCCTTCCGTACGAGCAGGACCGGGGCGGAGAAGGGGGAGGTGCTCGGCCGGATGATGCCCTGGTTGAGCATAGCGGCGCACTGGCGCTCGAGCTCGTCCTTCTGCAGCTGGGGGTAGCGGTAGGGGCGAACCGCGACTGGAGCGGTACCCGGCAGCAGGTAGAAGCGATGGTCGTAGGGGCGTGCCGGCGGAAGACCGTGCGGCTCGTCGAAGGTGGCGCCGTGCTGAAGGAGGAGGCTGTCCAGCAGTGGCAGCTGGGCGTCGGTAGCAGTCACCGCGCGCAGCTGCTGGTCCCTAGGCGCGGAGGGGATGCCCACGCCCTGCCATGTGACGCGGCGGCCGTTCCTGCAGAACGACAAGGAGAGGGCCGCACAGTCCCACAGGATCGGTCCCAGCGTCCGGATGAAGTCGAAGCCCAGGATGAGCTCGAACCCGCCCAGGTTCAAGCCGACGCAGGTGATGGCGAAGTCCTCGGTGCCGATGCGGATGGGGACGTCGTGTGCGACGCCTTCGCACGTCAAGTGGTCGCCGTTAGCGACGGTGACCCGGAGGTGGGCGCCGTCCGTCGGCGAGAAGCCCAGACGACGCATTGCTGCGCCTTGGATGAAATTGTGCGTCGAACAGCTGTCGAGGAGGGCGATGACACGCTCGCCCTTGATGGTGACGGGCAGCAGCATAGCGTCAGTGGGGCGAACACCGGCGACAGCATGCAGGGAGATCCGGAAGGCATTGGCGGCAGCGTCCTGCTCGTGCACCACCGGTCCCACCGGAGGGTCGCCCTCATTGTCGTTGAGTGGGGCAGCGCCAGCCGGGTCCGCGTCAACGAAGTCTGCCGATTCGAGGTAGAAGAGCCGAGGGCAGACGTGACCGCGAACGTACGGTTCATCGCAGTTGAAGCACAACCCCTGGCGGCGGCGTTCCAGCTGTTCTGCTGGGGTGAGACGGCGAAATTGGCGCCCCGGGGGTGCCCCGTTGCCCGATGTAGGACCGCCTGGAGGAGCAGGGGCCCCGGCTGGAGGGAGGGCTGCCCCCGGCGCGGCTGGAGCGCGGGGAGGCAGGCCAGGGCGCTGTGGAGGCCTCGCGCCGCGGTGGGGCAGTGGTGGTGGGATGGCCACCGCCCTGCGCTCGAAGGCACGCGCCAGGTACATGGCGGTTTGCAGGTCTTGAGGTTCCCGCAGCTCCACGTCCACCCGGAGGTGCTCCGGAAGCCCACCGACGAAGAGTTCCGCCTTCTGCGTGGTGGAGATGCCGCGTGCGTCGCTCAAGACGGCCTGGAAGCGATCGGCGAACTCCTGGACAGTGGTCAGGAAGGGAAGGCGTCCCAACTCAGCCAAGCGGGTACCCCGGACAGGAGGGCCGTAGCGGAGACGACACAGCTCCTTGAAGCGATCCCACGACGGCATCCCCTCGTCCTGCTCAAGGGCGTAGTACCATGTCCGCGCCGGGCCCTTGAGATGGTAGGAGGCCAGCCAGGTGCGGTCGGAGGGCGGTGTGCGCTGACCCCGAAAGAACTGCTCGCAGTGTGCGAGCCAATTCAGGGGGTCCTCCGTCCCGTCGTACGTCGAGAACTCCAATTTGTAGAACTTCGGGGGTAGGAGGCCGGCTTCGGCTCCTGGCGCGTCGATCTGCTCACGGGCCGCGTTGGTCACCGGGGCGCGGTCCGCAATCAGCGACACCGCGGTGGAGGGCTGCGTGCCCATGGCGGAGGGGGGCTGAAGAGCGCCCTCGGGGAACAGCGTGCCGTCCACCCTGCCGTAGAGAGTGCCCGACGCAACGGGCCCCCCATGAGCAACCCCGGCGGCTGTGGACATGGCCGGCGGAATGGAAGTCCGTGGCGGCAGGGAGGAGTAGATGGGTGCTGCAGTCGTAGTCGCCCACGCAGGGAGAGGCGATGGCGATGGGGGAAATCGAATTTGGTGGATGGGCAGCGGCGCCGACGAGGGCAGCGCCACATCCGGCATCCCGTAGGTGTAGGGGAGCGCCGGGTAGGAAGCTGCTGGCAGGGACGGCGAGGGTTGTGGTGGGGGTGGTGGAGGATTCGGCGGCTGGAGGGCGAGCTGCCCCTGCAGAAGGGCGCGCAGCGTCTCCTGGACCTCCCACATGCAGTGGCTGAGGTCGACGATGGCGGCGGTGGTCTGCTCGGGGGAGAAGACGCGGCGCGGCAGCGCGGCCCCCTCCGGGATCACGAGGGCGCCCGACACGGCGACTGTCGCCGCAGGGGGCGGGGCACCGGTGGAGGGCACCGGCGCGACGGTCTCGGAGGAGGACGCCGGGGTGGATGCGGCGGAGGTGTCCATGATCGGCGAGGTCTCCGATACCAGATTGATAGGCACCTGGGCCCTGCCCTTGACCGATCGTAGGTTGTAGGAGTGCGAAATCGCTGGGCGAGGTTTGAAGCGAGAGGAAGAGCGGCGAGGTGCCGTGGTCGCGCTGGCGCAGGAAGGCAGCGGCGGCGCGCGAGTAGAGAGGAGGCGCTAGGGCAATCCCGGCTCCCTGAGGAAGCCGGAAACAATCTTGTTGTTTCTGCTTATTCATCCAAACCAGGTTACAAGATATATATAGTCCCCTCTCTAACAATAACTTCCTAATAGGACTCTCTAATAATAATAGGAATAGGACTCTATAATAGGAATAGGACTCTCTTATAGTAATAATAGTAATAGGACTCTCTAAATACTAACAGAAATAGCACTCCTACGCAGCCCTTAGCCACTAACAGGTTGTCGCCATGTATACGGAATGCCGGTCATAACACCTATAATGCCTAGTAACCTGTTTTTTTCCTCTTTAGCAATTAAACACCCAGCAAAAGTATACTGCAAAATGTTATGTTGAAGCGTATTGTGATTTTTGACTCTATGAGCACATGCTGCATGGAATTTACTGCCCTCTAGCATGTGGATAAAGGATTCAGTGAAGGGCAGTTAAACACATTAACTCCATAACACAAGAGTCAAAAGGACTCAAAACAGGGGGAACCTAGACAAACAGTTTGGTGATACCGTTTACAGTCTCAAAGAGATGCACTGTCCAAAACTCCAAATTGAAACCATGCGACAATTTTCACACTGACAGTATCTCAAGCACAAGATTGTAGAAATTCCCTAATCATGTTAGTGATACCACTTGTCCTTGCCACTATATCATGATAATCTATAATCCCTAGTCTACATCACCTAATATCATAAGGAAAAATAAGTATCATGCTCATATACTCATGCAAATGAAATTCATGAAGGTAGCAGAGTTAAAACACTGGTAAGCTCACTAGATATATTAAAGCTCTCACCTTAATGCTTAAAACGAGAAACTTTTCAGGCCAAACATAATCTGACAGAAGCCTATGTGTATGTCCCTATACAAGATGAGTGTAGTCAAATAACAGTCAGTGGATGAAATGAAGAACATAGTCAGATTGGAAATATTGTGGTGAGAAGGGGGACAAACAGTGGATGGAGCATCGAGCACTATACGCCTAAGTTTATCCGGCCCTTGCACTTCAATGGATTTTATCAGCTGCAAAGGATTCAAATCAAGTGATGAGTAATTTTGAAAAATGCATAAGCAAACAATAAAGCACGTAAATTTCGATTGGTACCTCTGATAGTGCAAGTGCTTCTCCAAATCCGGGGGGTATTGAACCAAGCATCTCATTCAGCGTAGACTTTGCAACCATGGAAGGAAAAATGCATACACAGGTAATGAGATCTAAAAGGAATTTAAAAGAAAAAAAACTTCTCTTCTTGAGCAACAGCAAATAAATACTTTATTTGGTACAATCTCCTTGGCATTAGACAGCATCAAACCAAAAGTGTAAGAGTACCATGCTCGATCAACTGACCACTAAACTACAATGCTGGAGAACAGTAAGGTGATACATGCTAAAGAACAAAAACAAGGATATGAAATTAATAGCCCTGAGGAAAGTCCAAGCATCTCCATTTATCTCAGGTCATAATACCAATAAAGAGTAGATCAGCAACAATCAATATACACTTAGCCAACAAACAAATATAGCTCGAACTTTGTAGTTGCTGCATTCACCTAGTGTGGAGATTCATAATTTATTGGAGGGCCATTCAAAAGAAAATGAAGGAAAATGCAAATTTCTAGGTGGTTTATACCATAATATCAGAATGTGTTCCAAGCCCCATCTTTTGAAGTAAATTGATGATAACATCTTGAGGTTTTCCTAACTTCATCTGCACAAGAATGTGTTGTAGACAATATAACAGATAGTTAAAGCCAAGGCAGCAGGACAAAAAAGAGATCTACATAAGAAAACACAATGCATCGTCGCCCTTGGGAGCTGTCCAGTCAGGAGTGAAATGATTTGGATGATCTTTGACCAATTTTTACAAAACCAAGCGTTTGTTTTATCATGTTACCTACCACCAAAGACAATCCAAGGCTTTCATTTCCCAACCGGGCAGCACCTGCTTAATCATGATAGCACATAGAATAAAATTTGAAGTAGAATGGTAAAAGCTCTAGCATAGCATATCCTACCTCAACTGTAAAAAGAGAGTCAAATCCATCGACGCGTACAGTTTTGCCATCACTCATGTCCTATAAAAAGCACAAGCAAGACATTCAACAGAGATACTAAAGAGAGTTTTTTTTTCGAGAAGGTGACAGAGGCCTTTCAGATACTTGTTCAAATAAATCACCCAGTGACCGAGATAGTTCCATCGAAGCAATAAGTGTTGGTTCACCATGGTTGGCAAACTTCACAGCAAGCGACGCTGCCGTGCTTGTTTTCCCCACACCACCTTTGCCTCCAAAGACATAGTACCTCCGTGTAGAGGCAAGCATCTCGCCGAATCCTCCACTCGCATCCACCAAACTGGAATTGTGTCTTTCTGTACAATATTTCGGCAACAGCATAATCAGCGTTTCCCTTTCTACTTCAGGGAGCATCTCAGGTTCTGAATAATCAAATGTGAACAGGAGTATCGGGGGCAGCGAGATTGTTGGGATCCCTCAAAATCTAAGATTTAGAACATTCCGGTACAATAAAACATGAACAGACCAAGAATTAGCAACGATCAGCGACTCTTTGATCTCTAAGTCGCCTAACGAAGGTTTCTAAAGCACCCAAAAACTCGCACGCAATAGCTTGCAGCTAAATGAGAAATGGATTGACAAGAGGACAAACCCTGGAAGGTCCGGTGATACACGAGGGGCAGCAGGGGCTTCTCTACCACCGGTGTAGAGATCCGGCGGCAGGTCACGACGGCGAGTCGCCGGTACATAGGGTTTAGGAGCGCCGCCATTTCGGTGAGTCCGGCGCAGGGTTCTGGCCTGGCGTTGGGCTGGCGCTGAAGTGGTGCAGAAGTGCTGAAATCTTGTGAGAGAAAAATACTGCTGAAGTGCTGAAAAATAAGCGCTTATACCCTCAACCGAACGCAGCTGGCGTCTTAATTGGAAAAACCGCACAGGTCTTGTCTTAGAAGAAAGTATATAATCTATATATTTCCAAACATAGACGAAAGTCAAGATGGCCGAGTTGGTCTAAGGCGCCAGTTTGAGGTACTGGTCCGAAAGGGCATGGGTTCGAATCCCATTCTTGACACAATAATTTTAAAATTTTCATGTATTTTTTCATTTTTATTTGAAGCATTTCTATATCATTCCTGACAATATATTTTTTTTCTTTCTAAGTGTCTCCATTTTGAAGCATTTCTTTGCGTCGGAACTATTGGTGTTGTATGTTGATCCTCGACCAAACAATGCCTTAGATGTAATATGCTCTGAGATGATTGAAATAATGAAATATCACATCTTGAGGGTAATCAACAAGAGGATGATGAAAACTGTGGCGAGGGTTGCCAAATAATCAGATATAAGTGTTCATTTGGATGGTTGTCCAATATAGACTGCAAGCTCTTTTCTATGCTCGATCCGATGCGCACCGGCCCGGCAAGGCTTGCCTCGCCTCACCCCGCAAAGTTAGGCTTGTCAGCGCCGGAGAGCGTTTTGGCTAGCTCGGGATTGTGAGGAGAAATCTAGACAACACAGAAAACGAGACAGCATTCGAATCAACCAAGCAACGCGTTGCTTGTCTAGCCGAGCAAAGCAAGCCTGCGCAAGACATCCAAACGTGCCATGAGTTGCGGTTGCGCCAAAACTCGTGTCAAATCAAATTGTTCATACCATACCATGGCAAGCTGAGTTGCGACCGGCAGGGCCAAATAAAACTCGTGTCTGAGGAACTTATTAGTAGTACACATTGTGCTAAGTGAGCAGCTCTGAGTTACACACAAGTTTTACATACAGACGTAGGAGTACGTGGATCTTGACTCGCGAGGGAGCTGCGGCAGCTAGCATGTCCATTCGACATTCGCCTTTCATTGGCATGCATGCATGCATCTCTGTACAAGTATTTCTGCAGCACAAAATCATCTGCTCACCGCCAGAACGGGTATAGGTAGCAGAACGTGCAGCTCAAACCTCAAGAGAGAGGAAAAAGGAAGAGAGAGAGAGAGAGAGGAGAGGATTAAAAATCAAGGGGGGGAAAAAAGGAGAGAAGACACTTGACGACTGCTTTGCTTTGGAACGCCACGGATGTACTATACTCTGCAGGACAGCAGGAGTACCAGTTCAGCGAGATCAGCAGCTAGCTAGCACTTGTTGTGTATGGGGTCGGAGCCTCTCCGGACGCGGCGCTTGCTCATCCTGTCGGGGTCGAACACCGTCGACGGAGGGGAGGACGAGGAGCCGCCGCCCGCCGCCGCGGCCTTCTTCCAGCTGGACGCGTCGAGCCTGGCGCTGCTGCCGCTTGCGACGGCGGCGGCGTTATCGCTCGCCGCCGGCTTCCTTGGTTGCACTTGCACGTCGGCCGGTGACGAAAAGGCGCCCCGCCGGCTGTTGCTCGTCTGGTCGGCGAGAGGTGCCGGGACTCTGATGGCAGAAACCTCCGGGCTGGAGCTCAGCAGAGCAGCGAAGACAAGAGCCGCCGCCGCCACCACCACCAGCGAGCTGCCGAGGACTCTCATTCTCTCTTCCCTCTTGAAATGAGAGCCGCGCGCGCGCCTGGCCGAGGGCGTGGTCGGCTCGGCTGGATGCTGCCGCAAGCTAAGCGCCTAGCTAGTATGCCACTACCAAGCTTAGCTTTGTGGCAGGAGCAGCAGCAGAAGCTTCGACGACGACGGCCATGTCTGTTTCTCTAGCTGGTTTTGCAATGCCCGGCTTGTGCGCCTTTGTTCGTTCCGGTAGATATAGGGGGGCCCTGATATCGTCTAGACCGCATCTGTAACAGAGACGGGTGAGATCGAGAGTGAGAGCGATCTCGCGGTGGTCCAAAAGCAAAAGGAGACAAAGAGAGGGACGCTCACAACAAGGCAACACGTCACTTTTTTTTTTTTTTTGTTTGCATAGATTGCCATATACGATGTATGCATGTAATGTAATCCCCGGGCGGTGGCCTCTGCCTAGCTTGCTAGGAGTACGAACGAACGTACAACGTAGTACCAGTATACAAGTGAATGATGAAAATTAAAAGAAACAAAGCGTTCGTGTATCTCACACACCGCGCACTGGGTGATTATGGGAGGGTTGTATTTCATTGACGAACTTACGACAACATGAAGGTGTTCGCACTCAAATTTGGCACAGTCTGCGAAATAGGCTGGGCCGGGTTTGGCCCCTATGCCGCGCCCCAGCAGCTTGCCACCCGTCTCTTCTGCAGCCCCCGTGAAACCCGGCTTGGCCGGGTTTGGACCCGGCTTGGCCGGATTTGGTCGAGTCCGATCCGATTAATAGATCTAATTGGTTTTTGGTAATATTTTGACGTGGAAAACTTGGAGATTAAGTCTTGGAGCGGTTTCCTACTGGGATAAGACCACCCCCCTCTATATATATGGAGGATCTGGCCGATTGAGATCTTAACCATCCAATCGTCAAAACACATCTACCAAGTAGATTCTCGCGGTGGTTCATCTCTATCCTGTTGTTCGGCTCGACTCTCCGCGAGTTTAGTCGGCGTTCTAGGTGATCTCCGCGATCCCTAGGGCAACCTCTACGTGCATCTCTCCGACGGATCTTTCCGAGAGGTGTTCGGGAGTTTCCGGCGAAGGACGGGCGCTACATCGACCACCAAACGTTCTCTGCTGTTGAAGACGGTCGTCCCGATGACCAGAAGACCGGAACCCTAGCTTTCTCGGCGAACCCGAGGAAACCGGCTCAGCTGACTATCAAAGTCGGCCAGGCCGGGTAGGCGGCTCGGCCGGGTTCTGAAACCGGCCAGGCCGGGTTTCGCGGGCGTGCTGCTCCGTGCTGTTTCGTTTCGTGCGCGACCGTGCGATCTAGCACCTTGCTGTGTGTTGTCCCGTTTCGGCGTCAACACACTTTTTGGCGACTCCGCTGGGGAAGAAAGCTCAATCCCAGATCCAATCTACTAGCGGCATGGCAGCCGACGACGGAAAGAAGACCGACAAGAACGTCAATGAAGACAACGTCGTCCGCCCCAAGACTATCGACGAGCTTCCTGAGGAGCTCCGGAAAAAGCTAGAGGCCAAGCTTGCTGCCGATACCCAAACCTTCCTGGATAGCTGTACTAAGGACCGGCGCAACAAGGTCACCCAAGTCTCCGAGCCTAACTTCGGCGACTCGTCTTCTTCATCCGGCAGAGGAGGCGGGAAGACCAAAGCGGAGAGGGCTACTAAGGAGGAGGAAAAGCTCACGGCTAAGGTAAATAATGATGAGAACCCCTCCACTAATACACATGATGGTCTTGCATATTTAGTTGAAAATATGGGTAAGCAAATTAAAATTTCTATTGATGCATTCGAAGCTAAAATCGGCAAGCGCATATCTAAAATTGAGGAAAAGTTAGTTGGTTTTTCAGATCCTGATAATCAACCTGAATTTGGTATGCCTTTCGATTTTTATGAAAATCAACCTGATTTTGCTATAGCTAGCCAATTTCAATCGGGTCCTTCGGCGCATGAAACCGATAGAATCGATCGCAGTATGGCTAGCTCTTCAGCTAGGCAGGTGAATCCGACTAGGCCATCGGTGAGTCGTAACACTGTTTTACCTAATCCTCCGCCGTCACCTAGTCAGATTCCAGTGGCTAATAATGCGGTCACCGATTCCTCTAAAATCGATGTAGACGCTATCGTAAATCGGTTTAAAGCTAAGATGACTAAATCCATTGAGAGGAATCAGGGGATAACCATTAAGCCTATTCAGAGCTCATACCAAAAACCATATCCTTCCACCTATGATGTTTTGCGGGCACCGATTGGGTGGAAGATGCCTGATTTCCAGAAATTTAATGGTGATGATAGTAAAACCACTATGGAGCATATTGGCATGTATCTGGCTCAGTTAGAAGAAGCTAGTGCTCATGATTATATGAAAATTAGATGTTTTCCTTTATCTTTGTCTGGTACAGTATTTGCATGGTTTTCTTCATTGCCACCATATTCAATTAGTAGCTGGAATGATTTGGAGGAAAAATTTCATAACTATTTCTTTACTGGTGTTCAAGAAACTAAACTGTCACATCTCACATCGGTTCGTCAAGGGCGTGATTCCGTACTTGATTATGCTAAACGTTTTAGGGACGTTAAGAACCGATGCTTTAATTTGAATATTTCTGATAGAGATTTGGCAGATTTATTTCTTAACGGTATGAACTCTAATATTAGAGAGAAATTGGAGCACTATGAATTCTATAGCATTAATCAATTATTACAAAAGGTTATTGCTGTAGAATCTCGTTTAGCAAGCGAATCCAAGAAATCTTATCGGACCCATGTGTTGGAATGCTCTGACAACGAGGACGATGAGAATTTGGAGTGTAACTCTGCTGAATTTGTTTGGTCTCTAAATAAAAAAGAAATTTCTTGCCCATCTCTGAAACCGATTTCTAAAAATCGGCAGGATGAAATTAAATTTACTTTTGATGTTTCTAAATGTGATCGGATTTTTGATGAATTGCTTAGAACCGGTAACATTAGAATTATTCATACCTTGCCGTCTAGTGAAGAATTGAAAAAACGGGCTTATTGCAAATTTCATAATTCTTCTAGTCATGCTACTAATGATTGCAACTATTTTCGTCGACGGATACAATCGGCCCTCAACGAAGGACGATTGAACTTAGCTGAGATGATGGTTGACAAAGTGCCTTTTCCGATGAATGTCATCGAGAAAGGGAAGCCCGCTATTTTGATTCGTCCAGAGCAAGCCGACACCATACAAGGCAAGAACGTGATTATCGGCGAACCACGGGAGGCACCGAAACAAGTTTCGGGGCGTAAGTGGTGCTTGAGAAGGACGAAGACGGCAAGACGAAGCTGACAATCTCTGCAGGGTCGTCGCAGTACTTATCTCGGCAGCGGCGCTGGGAGGCCACGGCGGCACAGCAGAGGCCGGCCAGGCCGGTACCGGCCCAGCCGACTACAGAAGCCGGCCGGGCCGGTTCTGGCACCAACCCGGTCAGGCCGGGTACAGTAGCCGGCTCGGCCAGTTTTGTCGGGGGTGGCGGCTCTTCTTCCTCTGCTGCTCCCAGGGCCGCCAGCGCTGGTGGTGCCCAGGTGATCAGGATGTTCGTCCCAAAGCGTCCAAAAATTGGCACTTGGAAGACGAACGCAAGTTCAAACAAGGGGAAGGTCGTTCCAAAGAAGCTTTGCACGTTTGACCGGCTCATGGAAAAGTACCGGCAAGAAAAGGCTGATTCCCAGAATCGGCCCATAAAAAAAAGGCTACACCGCCAAAGCGAGGATGAGCAACCAAAGAAGATGACGGTAGCTCCGGCAGCGTCTCCGGCGCAGGAGGTTGCTCGCCCTCGCGTCTCTCGTTGGGGTCCCCCACCTCCACCTCAGCCGCATTGTGGCCCCAACGGGGTGTTCGTGCCATATCCCTTCCTCATGCAGCAGCAGCCGATGAACGGAGCGTCTTCATCATCGGTGTTTAGCCGATTGGGCTACGGTCAATCGGGCTACGGCGGCCAAGGGGTGTCGCTCCCGCCGCCACCAGCGAGGTTGGTGATTGGTGATGGAAGAGAGAAGGCTCCACCGCGACAAGTCTATTTGCCTAAAAGGGTCGTGGAGTCTCCCATTGTTCCTATTGCTCCTACTGCACCGCCGCCGAAGGAGGCACCTTCGGCAACAATTCTTATCGGCTCTCAAGAGGTGCCTATCGTTGACAACGACGAGCCGATGAGGATTGAGGAGCCATCATCCACCGCTCCGGAGGTCGCCGCTAAGGTTGCGGAGAAGAAGCCGATTGATCTAAAATATTTGCAACCGAAGTGGTGCCCGCCGGGATTGACCAAGACGCAGCGGCGGAAGTTACAGTGAGCGCGCCAAACTCAGCAAAAGAGGGAGAAGTTGGAAAAAATGAGAGAGGAGATCTTCAATACTGCACACCCAATTTTTCCGCAAACTCAGAAAAGAAGTGATCTGGCGTGCTTCACAAAATCTGCAGAGAAGGTTGCTGGGCAGAAAGATCTGCCAGAAGCGAAGTCTGCACAGGTCGCAGAAACCGGCCAGGCCGGGTCAGAGCCGGCCCAGCCGGGTTTCCCAGGAAACCGGCCAGGCCGGGTCTGCCTGAAGCCGGCCAGGCCAGGTCAAACCCGGCTAGGCCAGGTTTTGCGGCTTCGTCTCCCGCCGCCGCCGCCGACGCCGGTTCACTGGAATCGGCTGTCGCTGCTGTTTCTTCTGTTGTTGCAGGTTCTGGTGACGCAGAAGATGAGGAGATGGTCGATTATGAGCCGACGCCGCCGCACGCCGAACTTAATGTCGTTTACTTGTCTTCCGATTACTATGTAATCGATGAAAATGAAGGTTCGCCGACGGCTCAGTTTTGGTTCGCCACCGAGGATGCCGTCTTCAAGAAGCCGGAGGATTCCGTCAACCACCTTCGGCCGCTCCATATCAAGGGGCATATCAACGGCACGCCGGTTCATCATATGTTGGTGGATAGCGGCGCGATTGTCAATCTAATGCCGCATTCGCTCTACAAGAAGCTCGGCGGCACGGAGGGGGAGCTAGTGAAGACCAACATGACGATCACCGGAGTTGGAGGCGGCGAGCCAATTCCAGCTTTGGGCGTAGCGACGATGGAGTTGACCGTCGGCAGCAAAACGTTGGCAACCGCGTTCTTCGTCGCCGAGGTACAAGGTAGCTATAATCTCATCCTTGGTCGCGATTGGATTCATGCCAATCGTTACGTTCCATCCAGTTTGCACCAGACTTTAATTCAATGGGTGGGGGAATCAAGTTGAGGTTATTCATGCTGATTCATCGGCCTCCATTGCTACGGCCGATCCTCCTTCGCTCGAGTGGCACGATGGTATTGCTTGCTTATCTGGTCATGACTTGTCTGGCGTTGAGTTTATTAGCGTCACTAAGGAAGGATTTGTGCCTGTATCATTGAAGCCGATTGATAATCGGCTCAATATCATCGTGTAATTAATTTTTTATAATGGATGCTAATGTTGAATGGTTGAAACATCGTGTGGATCAATATCGGGCTTCTATGACCGATGTCTGTGAAACAATTGATGATTTTGATGAGCTCAATAAGTTGGACCAAGGTTCACGTCGGCCGACCCATTGGAAGAAGTTGACATTGGGGATGGTTCTACACCAAGGCCGACGTTCATTAATAAAAATTTGAAAGCCGATTATAAAGCTGAATTAATCGCGCTTTTAAAAGAATATGCTGATTGTTTTGCATGGAGCTATAATGAGATGCCCGGATTGAGCCGAGAGCTTGTTGAGCATCGGCTTCCCATTAAGCCTGGATTCTGGCCTCATAAGCAACGTCCTCGCTTCTTTCATGCTAAAATTTACGACCGCATTAAAGAACAAATTAATCGGTTGTTGGAAGCGGGATTTATTCGTCCATGCAGGTATGCGGAGTGGATCTCTAATATTGTACCCGTTGAAAAGAAAGGATCGGGCAAGATTAGAGTTTGCATTGATTTTAGAGATTTGAATAGAGCCACTCCAAAAGATGAATATCCTATGCCTATTGCCGATATGCTTATTAATGATATTTTAGGACATAAAATTCTTAGCTTTCTTGATGGTAACACTGGTTACAATCAAATATTTATGGCCGAAGAGGACACGTCTAAAACGTCCTTTGTTTGTCCTGGGTTTGTTGGATTATTTGAGTGAATTGTCATGACATTTGGATTGAAAAATGCCGGTGCTACCTATCAACGTGCTATGAACTTAATCTTTCATGATTTAACTTGGCGTGATAATGGAAGTATACATTGATGATATTGTGTCGGCTGCCAATAATTCTCACTTGGCCGATTTGCGTCTTGCTTTTGAGAGGATGCGCCGATATGGTTTAAAGATAAATCCGCTTAAATGTGCTTTTGGTGTATCGGCGGGCAAGTTCTTGGAATTTATTATTCATGAAAAGGGCATAGAAGTTGATCCCAAGAGAATAGAGAGTATCAAGCAAGTTCAGGCGCCTGCATGTAAAAAAGACTTACAAAAGTTTCTGGGAAAGGTGAACTACTTGAGAAGATTTATTGCTAACTTGTCCGGGAAAGTTATTCCTTTCACCCCCATATTGAGATTGAAAGATGAGAGTGAGTTTGCTTGGGGGGCAAAGCAACAAGAGGCATTTGAGAAGATCAAGGAATACTTATCGAAGCCACCGGTTCTTCGTGCTCCAAGGAGAGGAGTTCCTTTAAAATTATATATTGCTGCCGAAGAAAGAATAATTGGTGCGGTTTTGACTCAAGAGGATGATGGCAAGGAGTATGTTATTGCTTATATTGGTCGTCGTCTTCTTGATCCCGAGACAAGGTATGCCCATATTGAAAAATTATGCTTATCATTATACTTTGCTTGTACTAAGATGAGACATTACTTGTTAGCTAGTACATGCATTGTTGCTTGCCAGGCCGATGTAATTAAACATATGCTATATCGGCCAATTCTTAGTGGAAGGATCGGTAAATGGGCATATGCATTGGTTGAATATGACTTGACTTTTGAGCCTTTGAGAGCCATGAAAGTCAAGTTCTTGCTGATTTTATTGTTGAGCATGCAATTGATTTAGGAGATGAGATCAATTACATAACTTTTACTCCTTGGAAACTTTATTTTGATGGATCGGTTTGCAAACAAGGCCAAGGTATTGGTATTGTTATTATTTCACCACATGGTGCTGAGATGGATGTGTCAAACCGATTAGAAAATTATTGCACTAATAATCAAGCCGAATATTTAGCTCTTTATTGCGGCTTGGAGATGTTGAATTCCATGGGAGTAAAACATGTTGAGGCTTATGGTGATTCTTTATTAGTGGTGCAACAAGTTTCTGGTGAATGCCAATGTTTAGGGGAATCACTTCATGCTCATCTTGATACTTGTCTTGATTTAATTGCATCTTTTGCCGAATTTAAAATTCGGCACATACCGAGACATGAAAATTTAAGAGCCAACATGTTAGCTCAGCGAGCATTAGGCTTTGACGTCGGTGGGCGTAAAGATTTAAAGCCGGTGCAAAGCATCTTTTCTGGTTTCTGTGCAGGTACGTAGAAATCGGCCCAGCCGGGTCTAGGAGTCGGCCAGGCCGGCTCTGGACCAAACCCGGCCAGGCCGGGTACAGAAGGCGGCCAGGCCAGTTCTGGCCAGGAACCGGCCAGGCCGGGTGTTGAAGCCGGCTCGGCCGGATATTGCGGCTTTGATCCAAATCGGCCAGAATTGTGCCAAGTTGATGGGCAGGCCGATTTGGAGGATTGGAGGACTCCCTTATTAAATTTTCTGCGAGATCCCAGCACTAAAGCCGATAAAAGTATTCGGCGGATTGCGTTTAAATTCACTTTGCATAATGATGAGCTTTATCGGAGGACCGCCGATGATTTGTTGCTCAAGTGCTTGGGACCTGATGAAGCTAAAGTGGCTATGGGGGAAGTCCATAAAGGTGTTTGTGGTACGCATCAATCGGCTCCTAAGATGAAATGGCTTTTGAGAAGGGCTGGTTTTTATTGGCCTACTATGATAGCCGATTGTTTTCGCTACTACAAAGGATGTGAGGAGTGCCAACGGTTTGGTAATATTCAGTTAGTGCCTGCTGCAATGCTTCATCCTATAATCAAACCGTGGCCTTTTCGTGGTTGGGGACTAGACTTCATTGGCCAAATTCATCCCCCTTCTTCAAAGGGTCATTGCTTCGTGTTGGTGGCCACAGATTATTTTACTAAGTGGACCGAAGCGGTGCCTTTTTGAAGAATATGATACATAAGGAGGTGATTGAGTTTGTGACTGAGCATATTATTCATAGATTTGGCATTCTTCAGACTTTGTCTACGGACCAGGGGAAGTCTTTCATATCAAAAGAGGTGCGAGAATTTGCCGAATCATATAAGATTAAGTTGCTCAATTCATCTTCATACTATGCTCAATCCAATGGCCAGGCTGAGTCTAGTAACAAGACCTTGATTAAGCTTATCAAGAAAAAGATAGAGGACAATCCTAAGAAGGTGGCACGAGGTATTATCAGAGGCTCTGTGGGCTCATCGTATATCTCGTCATGGTGCTACAAAGGTGACTCCTTTTGAGCTAGTATATGGACAAGAGACCGTGTTACCCGTCGAGGTGAATTTAAATGCATATCGGCTCGCTAAGCAAGATGACTTGTCAGCCGTTATGTATCATGATTTAATGATGGACAATATTGATGAGGTGACAGATAAAATGTTAATGGCTCTAAAGGAGATAGAGAAGGATAAAGCACGAGTTGCCAAAGCTTATAATAAGAAAGTGAAGATCAAGTCGTTCCAAGTTGGAGAACTAGTATGGAAAACAATATTACCAATTGGGATCAAGAGCAATAAGTTCGGCAAGTGATCGCCTAGTTGGGAAGGTCCTTACAAAGTGGTCAAGGTGATATTCGGTAATTCTTATATGCTAGACACTTGCAAGGTGATCGTCCCCCAAGGGCAATTAACGGGAGGTATTTGAAAAAAATACTTTCCAAGTGTTTGGCAAGAAACCTAGGTGCTCTCCAAGCAATGGCCGGTACATATATCGCCCGTAGAACAAAAAATGGCCGATGTATACATCGCCCTTAGATGCTAAACAACCATTGGGTTAGGTATCGTCGCTATTTGGTTTTGCTTGTGTTTTCAGGTTCATATGCAGCAATTCACCTGAAAACAGGGGGGCATATATTCGTACTCAAATTTGGCACAGTCTGCGAAATAGGCTGGGCCGGGTTTGCAACCTGGCTAGGCCGGGTTTGGCCCCTGTGCCGGGCCCCAGCAGCTTGCCACCCGTCGCTTCTGCAGCCCACGTGAAACCCGGCTTGGCCGGGTTTGGACCCGGCTTGGCCGGATTTGGTCGAGTCCGATCCGATTAATAGATCTAATCGGTTTTTGGTAATATTTTGACGTGGAAAACTTGGAGATTAAGTCTTGGAGCGGTTTCCTACTGGGATAAGACCACTCCCTCTATATATATGGAGGATCATGGCCGATTGAGATCTTAACCATAAAACACATCTACCAAGTAGATTCTCGCGGTGGTTCATCTCTATCCTGCTATTCGGCTCGACTCTCCGCGAGTTTAGTCGACGTTCTAGGTGATCTCCGCGATCCCTAGGGCAACCTCTACGTGCATCTCTCCGACGGATCTTTCCGAGGGGTGTTCGGGAGTTTCCGGCGAAGGATGGGCGCTACATCGACCACCAAACGTCCTCTGCTGCTGAAGACGGTCGTCCCGACGACCAGAAGACCGGAACTCTAGCTTCCTTGGCGAACCCGAAGAAACCGGCTCAGCCGACTACCAAAGTCGGCCAGGCCGGGTAGGCGGCTCGGCCGGGTTCTGAAACCGGCCAGGCCGGGTTTCGCGGGCGTGCTGCTCCGTGCTATTTCGTTTCGTGCGCGACCATGCGATCTAGCACCTTGCTATGTGTTGTCCCGTTTCGGCGTAAAAAAAAAAAGAAAGACAGGTGAGCGTGCCTGCCTGCCGCGAAGAAAAGGACAAGAATAGAGTGCAAGCGGTTGTATTGTAGTACTCGTAATTACTGTGACCATGTCCGATGTGTGGGGTTACTACTGTTGAACGCTGTTTTGGAAGATTCTGCCAGGTGGAAAACAAAGCAGCAGTAGCTAGTGCTAGCCTCGGCTACGCTTTTGGTCTTTCTAGGTTCGAATGCATCGATCGCACATCATCCAATCCAAACTGTTGCTTTCGCACCTGCGTACTTTGGAACCTTCTCTCTGAAGCCCCGGCCATGGCATGCCGAGAGCTAGCGCGCGCGGTGGGGGCTAGAGGGACACGCCCTCCTGTGCGCGCCGTGCCCGTGCTGGACAAAGAGAACGAGGCGAGCTGATGCTGTTGCTCGCTTTCCTGTTCCCGGCTCGTTCCCTGTCGACGTCGCGTGCCGCCGGCGGTTCTTGTGCATGTGTCCGGCTCCGGCCGGTGCCTTGGACTGGGGTCGTGGGACCGCTTGTGCCAAAGCTCGCCTACCGTTCAAAGATGCAAAGCGGAAGCCGAGTCCCGCCCGCCCGCCACCCACCCACTGCCACTGCCACTGCCACGCCGCGCAGCGAGAGAAAAGCCGCAGCAGGGACGGGGAGGCTCTGCTCTGCTGCCACTGTTGCCGGCTTGCCGCGCGCAGGAACATTCCCCTGCCTTAACCTGCCTTTCGCTTTCTCCCCCTGCTGCGGTTTTAACTTAAAGCGCGCGCGGCGAAGATAAAAAAAAAAAGCACTAGTGAATCCACCACCACGACGGCACGCCCATTCGCCTGCCTAATCACCACCGCGGGCGCGCCACGTCCGGGCCACAGGCGACGTGATAACGCGAGGCGTCACCTCGGCTGCGGCCTGCGGGCTTCGGCCACGGGATCTGGTCCCCTCCGTTGCAGCTGACGCAGACGAGGCGCTTATAGTCTTAGGCACCACAAGATTGACTTGACCGCGTGCACAGCACCGCATGATCTTGTTGTCAGCCAAGAAAAATGAGAACGATTCCAACTAACAGGTCAGATGAACTGAAGGAAACCAGATAATAACAGCTTCAACCAACAGGGTCAGACTTCCAGCGAGTTCTGGCTCAACAATGATCTAATCTTAAGATAACAAGCACGGGAAAGTGTGAAGCTCATGCTCATACATACATGTGCAGGGAAATGTCCACATATTCCTAGTGAAATTGTTTCCAATGGGGCCGTGGATGCAATAAACTTACACTGCGACGTGCTTTTTCAGAAATTGATCAGATGTCTGCCTCTTCCAAAGGCAAGGTTGCCTCGAGGGTTTCGGAGCCTCGCCGGATTGTCAAGGTCACCTGATCTCCGACGCCATAGTCATCCAGAACCCTCAGCAGGTCAGATTTGCCCTTAACCTGTTCCCGAAATGATGGCATAAGAAACATAGGCAAGGTTTTTTTTTTTTTTTCATAACACTGTCCGGATCTTAAATGCCTGCACAAAGACTACACTGATAAAATGGAACTCACAGGTTTGCCGTCCACCGCAACGATGATATCACCGAGAACAATGTTGCCAGCGAAACCCCTGGTGGTCTGAGCAAGACCTGCTTTGGCTGCAGCACTGCCCCCAGGTACCTACGCATCGGAGAAACATCCGATAGGAAAAAGGGGATGCTAGTGCAAGCGAACGTCTACAGCGTCCTATTTGGGCAACAAAACAGAAGGGTACCACTGGTTCAGTTTACCTTAAGTATAAGAGCCCCGTTGCGAACATTAAGCTGATATGCAATTGGATCAGGAGCGAAGTCCACATTCAAGCCAGCACGGCGAACCTTAAGAAAGAAATGTTAACATAATTTCGACTAAAATAAATACAGAATGTAGACGGATGTGTCAGGCTTGAATAAAAACAAGCATTTAATGAGAAAAGCAATCTTATTCATGCTATAATTTTTTGTGAAGACTCCTTCAAGAGACAGCAAAATATACAATGGATGTGATCTCGAGGGTAGGATAGTTGGTTTTAGGTAGGCAAAACCGAGACCAATATAACTTCCATGTTCACTGCAAAAGTTAATATACCATCCAAAGAATCAGTTGAATCTTCACCTCCTATCCTACTACAAATAACTTGCCATATCCACCCCCCCCCCCCACCCCCCCGACACGCACAAAAGGAAGAACACCTTGTTATAGAAATAATTGCATGCTTATCCAGAGCATCAGATCTACTGTTAGTCTGTTATGGTAAACGTCCGTCTAGGGACATTTGGAATTAAAAAAAGACTGAATAAAAGCATCTTAAACAGTAACAGTTTATTGATAAATATCTCTCAAGGCCTTGTTTAGAACTGAAAGTCAACCATGCAACATACTTTTCCGAACTGAATTAACTGAGGAGCGATTTTAAGTACGGTTGATGATGGGATAGCGAAGCCAACACCAGCAGAAGTTCCTGAAACAGCGAAGAAACAGTCGAAACTACATAAACTTAAGCCATATATTAGATATGAGGCAATCTGATTTACGCACTACTAGGACAACACAAACAGAATAAAATAAACTTATGGTCTGTACAGAAGCTAGGATGTGAAGAGTATACAACTATTACCAATCCATTTTAAAGAGAAATAATGACACAGAAACTCTTGGCCTCTGGGAGACTAGGATGCAAGCCAATGCCAAAACTTACGAAATTATTTTAAATGCAGTAACACCAACTCAGCACTCCATCCTATATAGCAAGTCACTAAATTTCATCACAATAATACAATGAACAAAGAAATCTAGAAAATGAATCAGAAATATATGTAGTTATTAAACTTTGCGATAAGCTAGTTAAGATCATGATAACAACACTTGTGGAATATTGTTACAGGTGTACTTTTCACTGGTAATGGCCAGATAGCATAGATGTTGAGGTATTTGTAGCTGTTTATGCATAAAAAACAGAAAAATCTGCAGCAACATCTCAGCATAAGGACTACTTTATGGATGGAGGTATCGAATCATATGTTTTCCTAGAACAGTTTTGAGAAATGAGATTAATCTCACCTGTCTGTGTAAAAATTGCTGTATTAATACCAATCATATGCCCCTTTGAGTCAAGCAAAGGACCACCACTGCATTAAGGTTCATCAAAATACATGGTTAGCAAAGTGCTTTTTAGTTGAGGGAATCATTGTGCATGATATTTAATGAAAAAGATATGACACAGTAGAAATGCTTAACAAAGCAAGACCTAATGTATGTAAATCACTAGTTGCAATGTACTTAAGTAACTGGGTATGGATAGGATAAGGTCGTTCTTGTATAATGTTGTGGCCTCCTTCATTGGGAGCAGCATAATAGGAAGAAGAAGCAGCTAGTTAAGTTTAGAGCATGCAGGAATAATAGGAGTGGCTAGAATTAGTACCTCAGCCGCTCATGTGGGTGTTATAACCACTTGTGCGGCTGGGCATTAGGCAAGCAGAAGTAAAGTTAGCAGATCAAAGCCTCCCAGGGAGGGCGATCCTCTCTACTGCTGCTATTCTAACAATTCAGCCATTGTAATCACCATCCAGTCATTAATAGAGTACCCGGATTCCTAGCCATATGATATAGTGAATATAGTAGGCTAAACATCTGGGTGGAGAGAAATAGTTAACTCAAAACAGGTTATCAATTAACTTTTTCAGGCTCTCAACTTGATCCCAAGTTCGAGAGTAACATGCAAACCACTGATATAATCATTACGCAAACTGTTAGAGCAGAAATTTGTCTCCAAATTCGTGCATCATAATTGTTCAATGCTAGTCACTTAAATAAAGTAGTACCAATTAATAGTCTGTATACTGATCACTGATGTAAATCTGATTCACTATTTTGCACTTTTACAATCGGCAAAGATCCTCACTATTCTGTAATGTTTAAAGTGGTATCGAGTATAAAGTATAAACCATATATGGTACTCCATCCGTCCAAGAATGACAATAGTATATGGTACTCCAGATTTGGATCGCAATTTTTTTTTTCAAAATTTACAAATTTTGGTCCACAATTAGCCTATGAGATGATATTGATTCTCTCAACAATTGACAACATATTGTAAGAGAAATTGAGGGTTAAAATCTACTTTATATGACATTTCCTTAGCCAAAATATGCTTCTCGTACAGTCGTACTTGAACGGAGGAGTATATTGATAAGTT
Source organism: Eremochloa ophiuroides (assembly GCA_038502445.1). Lineage (NCBI taxonomy): Eukaryota > Viridiplantae > Streptophyta > Magnoliopsida > Poales > Poaceae > Eremochloa > Eremochloa ophiuroides. The sequence goes on along the minus strand of JAHLJS010000009.1, from coordinate 44,123,128 downwards.
AGGTGGAAAACTTGAAAATGCTTAGGATTGTCTAAGTGCTAAGCTTAGTACAACAGAAGCATAAAACTAGCAATTCTCAACAAAAAAAAAAAAAAAAAAAAGGAAGGCATAAAACTAGCACTGAGGCATTAATGCTAGGTGATCTTAAGCAAAAAAAAAGCATTCAATGCTAAGGCAGATCCAAAATAGAGAACAAGTGATGTCACTAGTGTTGAAAAGAATGATTATTGGTCTTGTTTTCTCTTAGATCAACAACAATTTAGCCTTGGATTTTTAAAGCTCATTGTTGTCAACTGGCAACATCAAAATAGCCTGCCTCCACCCTGCTACTAGGTGCTAACAGTATCTTCGAAATTAAGCTCTGAAACCTAAGCTGCAAAAATTCGTCCAGATAAGATAATCAATGTTGAAAAACATTTTGAGTCATATCTACAAACCTGTTACCAGGGTTAATAGCTGCATCTGTTTGAATTCCACCTCCAATTGTCACCCCAGCCTGACTGAAAATATCTCGATTTAAACCACTGATAACACCCACAGTTAGAGTATGGTCAAAACCAAAAGGATTTCCAATTGCTAAGCATTGCTGACCAACTCTTAGGGCCGAGGACTGTCCCACATTAATTGGCTTCAAGAGATCTGTAGGAGCATCAACCTATTACATGCCAATGTATTAGGTACTAAAAGAAACTGATTGACACGAACTTTTCAAATGCAAAGGATAGTGAAAGTTAATAAACACAATACTGAACTCAGGTGAATACCGAAAACAAACTTTGATTAAATTAGTTGGCATGAAATGAAATTTTCTGGTAACAATAAAGGCTATCAAGCATTCCACCCTCTTTTCACTTTATATTTTTTTCTAAGATTGACATTCCTTGGTCCATGCCATATGCCATGTGATTAATCTAAGTAACTAGACAGGTAATTCAATGGTTAGTGATAAATATAATACATTGAGATGCATGTAGAGGACTGAGATGATAAGCAAAACTCAATAACAATCATGATGACATATATTGGAACGAGACAAAGGTGAATCAAGTGCTGATAACTGACTCAGAATCAGTCAAAATGTGTCTTACCTTAAGAACAGCAAGATCTTTAGCACGATCTGCACCAACCAATTTGCCTTCAAAATTTTTCTGTATCCTTTCAAGTAGATACAGTAGGCTATTAGTTGCCTTCCATATACAAGAATGCTAGTATCTTCGTCATACTTAATTCATCAAAATGTATTACCCTTCAGCAGCAAGAATGTTGACTCGTGCAACAACATCACCAGGCTTCGGATTTTTTGAAAGAGCACTGCCAACAACTATAAAGCACAGAAAAGATGTAAGCACGTAATGCTCATATACAGTAGAGATGTGATCATCTCAGATTAACATACCATGATAATTTGTAACAATATGTCCAGAATCATCCCACACTACACCAGAACCATTTCCTTCAGGGATCTAAAATGAATGAAAAATTTCATTCAAACAAGTGCCTCTCACAGCACCTTTATATTATTAAAAATCTGTCATTAAACGCTATCTGCAAAAGATACTGATGAGAACAGAATACTCTTGAGCCTGAACTTAGAGCATGTAATTCTTTACCTCCACAACACCAGTAACATTAAGCTGTGGCCGTAGTGTTGCATCAAAAATGTTGACGACTGAGTAAGTATTTGTTTCAAATAACTCTGCAATCCGTTTCTGCCATTCAGGAGCATAACCCAAAGAAGTGTGAATATATCTTGAGAACAAGCTTGTAGGATAAACCAAGCAAGTATGTCGAACTGAACACTGACCTCAGATGGAAACAATGGCCCAGATGGAAAAATCTTAGGAGTCACATCCTCGATTTTGACAGACGTATCACCCAAAGCAAGTGCTGCAGTGAGAAAATGGCGAATTAAAAGAGCCCATATACCATGGACAATTAAAAAGCAAGCTATTGCAAAGAGGAAATTGTCTGGTCATTATGAAAGGTACGGAGAGTATTTCAACCTAAATTACGATGTCACTTGGTCCGAACCTGGAAAGTACCTTGAAGAATGTAAGCTAAGACAAAAGGCTGACAAAGCAATAAGCTTCCTCTTTGACACAAGCAATAAGGCTTTGCTTGACATTGCACCAAGATCACAGGTTGCCCTCATTGACCTAGAAGATTCAGAAACAAAAATAAAGAGAAGAATCCAGCTAACAAGTAAAATCAAATGATAAGAAAACTAAAATATATGCAAACCGTTTGCAAATGGCAACACCTAATGCAACTGCATAGAGTGAGAAGTAGTAAGAATGGTATGCAGGGTACTATATAATATGACAAGACATGAGAGAATATGTAGACCACCCGCACACTTGCTCCACTGAGGTGCTAGCTGCAAACTAACACGCGACGTTTTCTTTAATAAACAGGCTCTTATCTTAGCATCCACAACCACTTATCATATGCCAAACGGAAGTACGGAACTAGTATAGCGAAGGTGCCATAGCACACACTTACACCGAGACGAACAAAAAGAATGGGAACTGGAAATTGGAATGGAAACACCAAGCACAAGCAGGAGCAAAGCATGTAGCAACCCAGAACTGCTTGATTCTGCTGATGAAAATCATGTCACACAAAAGAAAGAAAAAAAAATCCTGGTGGGCGGAAACAAGCTGTCAGACCTTGGAGGCGCTTCCTCGCTGTCGTGGGTTGCCGAGGCCAAGGGGACGCACTCGACGACAACCCTCCGGCGGCCGACGCTCCTGGCCGCGGCATGCGCTGCGGGAGCGTTGGTGGACGGTCCGCAGGGTAGGCACTGCATCCGAGGTAGTCCTGGTTTCCCAGAGGGAGGAGGATTCGTGTCCGCGTGTGTGGCGCACGAGCTGCAATCTTTGGGAGCTTGGGGATAGAAGCTGGAGGGCGGCATTTGGGGCATCTCCTCTCTGTTCTCTCAACGGGCCCCTCAGCTTGAGCCTGTGGGCCGCTCCCTGGGCCGCAATGGGCTTGCAGGCCGAGACCCCGTGCTGTGGGATTATTTGCCACCGTCGGATCCTAAAGGATGGCATCGGACGTTCCTGCTCGCGTTCCCCTCGCGTTCTTCCTCCTCGCCCCCACCCATGCCGCCGGCCTAAACGAACCAACCCCATGGTCCGCCGCCACCGCCATTGCCGCGGCGCTTCTCCGCCGCTCCACCTCCACCACGCACCACCGGCTCATACTCCCTCTCCTCTCTCACCTCCACCGCCCCTTGCCGCAACCCCCGTCCCCATGGCTCCTGCCCCAGCACCGCTTCTTCTCCACCGGCGATCCCACCCAGAAACCGACGCCGTCTCTCGACCCGAAGCAGCTGTGGCGCGAGATATCCGCCTCGGACCCCGCCGCCGGCTCCTCCCGCCTGCCGAAGGCCACGTGGGACGCCGTGGCGGGCCTCGTCCGCGGCTTCGCCAAGAGCCCGGCCATGTCCGACCAGGCGCTCGCGCTCTACGTCCCCTCCTCCGCCTTCCCCTCCTACGCCCGCCGCTTCCGCGCGTTCCTCCTCCCGCGCCTCTCCCGGGAGTCCGCGGCGCACCTCCTCTCGCTCCCTGCCGAGGACGCGCACGAGCTCCTCCTCCCGGCCTTCGCGGAGTTCTGCGTCTCCAACTTCGCGGACGAGCTGAGGCAGCACAGGTCGGTCATGGCCGCGGCCGACCTCACGGCGCCGCACGCCTGGTACCCCTTCGCGCGCGCCATGCGCCGCCGTATCGTGTACCACTGCGGGCCCACCAACAGCGGCAAGACGCACAACGCGCTCACCCGCTTCGCCGCAGCCAAGTCTGGGGTCTACTGCAGCCCGCTCCGTCTCCTCGCCATGGAGATCTTCGACAAGGTTAATGCCCTCGGTGTCTACTGCAGCCTGCGCACTGGACAGGAGGTTAAGGAAGTGCCTTTCGCCAACCATGTCGCCTGTACCATTGAAATGGTGTCCACTGAGGAGCTCTACGAAGTTGCCGTGGTTGATGAGATACAGATGATGGCTGACCCTGTCAGGGGCTTTGCATGGACGCGTGCTGTGCTTGGGCTCAAGGCGGATGAGATACACCTCTGCGGTGACCCTAGCGTGCTCAAAATTGTCCGGAAGGTTTGTTCAGATACTGGGGATGATTTGGTGGTGCATCAATATGAGCGATTCAAGCCTCTCGTTGTTGAGGCAAAGACGCTTCTTGGGGACCTCAAGAATATCCGTTCTGGTGACTGTGTTGTTGCTTTCTCACGCAAGGAGATATTCGAGGTGAAGCTGGCAATCGAGAAGTTTACAAAGCACAAGTGTTGTGTTATTTATGGAGCTCTGCCACCAGAGACACGACGACAACAAGCAAAGCTCTTCAATGAGCAGGATAACGAGTATGATGTGCTTGTAGCAAGTGATGCAGTGGGTATGGGGCTGAACCTTAACATTAGAAGGGTTGTGTTCTATAGCTTGGCGAAATACAATGGGGATAGGATGGTACCAGTCCCCGCTTCACAGGTAAAGCAGATTGCTGGTCGTGCTGGTCGGAGGGGTAGTGTTTACCCAGATGGACTCACAACAACTTTCTTGGAGGATGATTTAGATTATTTGATTCAGTGCCTGCAGCAGCCATTTGAGGAGGCACAGAAAGTTGGTCTTTTTCCTTGCTTTGAGCAAGTAGAAAAGTTTGCCAGCCAATTCCCTGACCTTACTTTCAGTGATCTGTTGGATAAATTCCGTGATACTTGTCGCATTGATAAGGCATACTTCATGTGCCAGCAGGACAGTATCAAGAAGGTTGCTAATATGCTCGAGAGGGTGCAGGGGCTATCCCTCAAGGATCGCTACAATTTTTGCTTTGCTCCAGTAAATATAAGGGACCCAAAAGCCATGTACCATCTTCTAAGATTTGCCACTAACTATTCCCAAAGCCGCCGTGTTAGCATAGCAATGGGAGTGCCAAGGGGTTCTGCAAGAAATGACGCTGAGCTTCTGGACCTTGAGACAAAACATCAGGTCCTATCAATGTATCTGTGGTTGTCGCATCATTTTGAGGAAGATAACTTCCCTCATGTGCAGCAAGCTGAGAACATGGCAATAAATGTTGCTGATTTACTTGGAAAGTCACTTGCGAAAGCATGCTGGAAGCCTGAATCAAGACAGCAAGCTAGGGGACGAAGGGAAGACAAGAATGAGCACAAAGAGGAACAGGCATCAAATGACAGTGCAAAAGATGTTTCTACAGAAGGTTATGAACGGCCAAGGGCACTTGCTAAAACAATTGTAAGGTATCCAACCCATCCTCCCCCCTAAATCCTGCCTTAGCAAGTGACTTGCCAAGTAATTCAATGTGGAAGAATATACTTGTAAGTTCTCTTTCAGATATTATGGATTTTGTTCTTCGCCTCTCCTTTGATCAACTTACCAAGTATGTGAAAATGTAGGTAGTAGCGCAACCCCCCCCCCCCCCCCCCCTCCCCTCCCCCACAAAAAAAAACAAACAAACAAACTGATATCCCTTTAATGGTTTTCGAGCCGTTGCAGCGTCCTGTGGCACTGGGGGTACGCCTAGGTGATATGGTGTAGCTAAAACCCTGTGGCCTGGGGTATGCCTCAAAAATCATGATCCCTTTTAGCTGGAAATTGTCCTTCGTCTTTCAGCATGTTGAGAGCTTGTACCTTTTATGATACCTTGCTTGTGAATTTGCTTAGTGCTCCTAGAAAAATAAACACCTGTAACAAATGTGAGTCCATCTTTAGGTGAATGAGTTAACTTGAATCCCACTTATGTTTCTTGCCAATGCTCATGAGTTCTATTGTGGTATATAATGCATATCTCTTAGCAAGCATTGAGATATTTTATTCTTTTCACACCTGCAAAAGAATCACACCATGAACCACCATGAGTTCTATTGATTTCGTGAACCTGTACTTGTGTCTTCAGATTTGTTCTGATGCATCATGAACTCATGATAACTGTGTATTATTATGTGACATTAATGAGCATGTCAATTCTGAAAACAGCTTCAGTGGACAAGTTCGAACGGACAAATCTTGTGCTCATCTACTGTTGTCGAACTCCAAGTTGCTAGTGTGCTAGATTTTCTTAGTGGTACTTGTCTGTAGAATGGAGCTGATTTTGGCTGATGCTGATTTGTTATAAGAGAGACACTTTTTATGTCTGAAAAAAAGCCAAAATCTGGACAAGTGAAAAAAAAAAGCCAAAATTAGTTGCAATATGTCAAATTCCCTGTCCTATACACTTTACACTTTTCAAGTGTGCATCATGCAGTGTGAACAGTTAATAAATGGGCTTATGTTTTTTATTATTGTTTTAAAGCTGCTTGCGGTGATTAAGCTTACTTAAGTTTTCTGATCGTATTTCCCCAAAAGGAGCATTCGTTACCATTTTTTGTGAGAATTCTTTTGAGAAATATAGTTCCCTGACTAGAATAAGGTGCCTCAATATTTGTTGTGTCAACTGTGGATGTCTTATTGTTCCATGAGTTTTCATTATATATCTCTGTTTTCTATGTTTTGTTCCATTTTTTAGGAAATGTCAAGATAAGGTCAACCAGAATTCTCCTCCTTCCTTGAACTTCGCGGCTTGAAATTCTCATGAGGTGATTAAACCCAAATGAATGCTACAAATACACCCTCTTGAGCCCAATTTGGACAGCTAGATCAACTGCAAACGCCTGGAAAGTTTAATGCTATGGCATGCCGTGGCCATTTTCTCAGATTTGACTTAAAGTGAATTTTTGTCTGTTTGGAACTTGGGTTTGGCATCCTGGAAGACACTGAAGCCTGCAAGGCATTTGCATCAATGGACCCTATGTCAGTGGCACCACGGGAGATTTATGTTAACTTGCTGTTTGCAAGAGTAGCTTGCACGGCAATCAACAAGCTGACGCTGGCCAATAAGTTAACCACAGTTAAATTAGTTATTGTCTGTACTAGTACATTAGATTTGTGGCATGTGACAGTTTTCAATGATGCTACTTAAGTTCTTATCCAGGATGTTTGTGGTTATATGTAGTGACCCTCGATGCTTCTTAAGTTCTTATCCTGTAACATTTGGAGAACACAATAATCTTATATGCCATGCAGCATTTTCACTTGGTGTGTGTTTTTTGGATTTTATTGACAGGGTTTTTATAACAGGGTAAATGGCATGTGTTAGGATATAAATTAGTGTGCATATGATAATGTAAACCCTAGTCCACTTGAGACTACAAGTGATCTGACTGAGTTTAAATTGTTCTGTTGATCGGAGTTCAGTGCTTCATGGCAAGCCAATTTCTGCTTTGTTTGTGGAAAACTGGAAATTAAATCCCTGGTTACTAATAATAATATGTTATATTATCTATCTTAAGGGTTGTTTTTCTTCCCAACCGCCATCCGCCGGGCAAGTCTGAGAGGTTGTTTGGCTGGCTGATTTTCGACAGCTGCTGATGTACCGCTTATTTTAGCTGATAAGCTCAAACTAATGGGCTGACTCTGCTCGCGCGAGGCAAGGCATGTGTGCAGGGGATGATCGACATCCTGAGGCTCGCGCGCGGCAATGCGCCAATGCCTTGCCTTCCCGCTAATATTCTCTAGTCTCTACTAGGTTTGCCTGTATGCTAATCTCTGAGATCCGCTCGTCCAATCTCCAATGGGGTGCACGCGCTGCAGATATCGGAGGCCGCGGTGCAGGAGACGAACCGCCAGCTCGTTCGTTTGCCCATCAGCGCTTATTTTCAGTCACGAAACAGTATTTTTCTCTCACAACAAATCAACACGAACTGAAATCAGCGTTTATTTTTTAGCCAAAAGAACAGGCTGCGCGCTGCTATGGTCTCGCGCGCGACGCGGAGATCAGCTGCGCCAGTGCTTAAACCCCGTGAGCCGGGGGAGCACGCCCACGGCAGACCCACGTCGTGCGCCAAGAGCACATTTGGCCAGGCCAGATGTGGAATTGTTCCACCTCAAACCCTGTCAAACCGTGTGGAACATGATTATCTTCATTGCTGGCCGGGAAAAGAATCTTGCGGCCTCTTCGTTTGCTCGCTCGGCTCACGCAAAAGGGAGAGCCCCGCGAGGAACCGGTAGCCCCCGTTAGATCAAGGCTAATAATAAAACCAAGTTACTCGTTATAAATCAAGTTGCAAAAGTAAGCTATATTTTTTTTAGAAAAAAGAGAGGTTGTGAGTTCGAATCTCGGTCTCAGCACTTAATCAAAATAAATCCTAAAAGTAAGCTATATAATAGATGTATCCTATTTATTTTTTCTATTCCTCCTCACAACACTTGTTGTTTGGGTCTACTTATGCATATGCTTTCGTGCCAACACTAGTTATATACTAGGAGGAAAGCTCTATTATCTTCCTCATATTTGCTACAAAGTTAAACCACATGATTGTACTAATATGAAGTTAAACCACATTTAAAGCCATTATTGTACTGCTGCTGCTCAAAATATCGAAAAAATACCACTACCAATGGGAGTCCAGCCCAATTCTACTCAAACAGGCGGCAAGCGAATCTCCGTGATGGCCCCTGTACAAAAGAAACCCACAGCTGACGATGCCCAGACCACCACCACCTGTCCACCCGACCCACCTCTGCCACCGCCCAGCCACCGCAGCGTAGCTGCACACGGCAAGTGACATCAACTTCCCCTTTCCCTAGACAAGGAGGCAACGCTAAAACCCTAGAGGGGTTTCCCACTTTGCTCGCCATGCGGACCGCCGAAGAGAAGGGCAAGAGGGCGAGGACCGACGACACCGAGGAGGACGGGGGACAGCCCATCGACGGCACCCTCCTCCTCTCCATCGAGAAGCTCTAGGAGATCCATGGCCAGATCGAGAAGGTGAATTCCAATTCTTGTGAGCTTTCTTCCCTAGTGAGTGATCAAGAGTGATAAATGTGCATCCATCCATCTCTTTGGCCTATGTCCTTGGTCAAGTGAGAGTTCAAGCTTGTTACTCTTAGTGGTCGGCATCACCTAGACGGCTCGGTGGCGATCGGAGGCTTGGTGATCACCCTGGAGAGCTTGTGGGTGGCCCAAGTCGATGTTGTGAGCGGTTGTGGGTGAATCACCGACGGAGCGTCAAAGATTCAACCCGTAGAGAGCACTTGATACTTGCGCGGATCAAGGGGGAGCAACACCCTTGCGAGGGTGCTCCAATGAAGGACTAGTGGGAAGTGCCGACTCTCCGATACCTCAGGAAAAACGTCCTTGTCCGCTCGTCTCTTTACTTTAGAGCATTTACATTCCATCTTTATTTTCCGCTCTTTAAATCCCTAGAGTAGAATTGCATGTTTAGAACTTGGCTCTAGGTTGCACAACTTAGGATAGAATTACACTTGTGCACTTGCGGGGTGACTATTGGGCTTTATGCAATAGGTTTCATTTGAGTCTGCGAAAATTTAGTAAAAGCCCAATTCACCCTCCCCCTCTTGGGCATCCTCGATCCTTTCAGTAACATATCTCATGCACAACACTAATTGCAAAGGTCAGTACACATAGGTTTTATCAATTATCCCAAAATCAAATTAGAGCTTTCAGTGGGCCCGTGAAACACAAGACAGTTGTATCCATTTCGTCGCCCGCACCACCTCTATTGTTTGATAGGGCAAGAGCAGGCCCATGTCGGCTTTTATAGTTTTATCCATCATGCCCTCGTGAGGTATAATCTTGTATAGCTCCTTTATAACACTTGAGTTTCAATATATTTAGCTTTGCTAATTACTCGAATATCTTTAATGGTCATCTAGTCATGCCTTAGTTGTTGACCTAAGTATGGTTGGTGCAGTCGGTTTATACCTTGGCATGGGATCTCCGTCCGACCGAATGCTCTAGTTATAAATTGTGTCTAAAGTAGTAATCGATAGTGTAGACACGTTGTGCCTAGACTGGCTACAGTAGTAATCGATAGTATAGATGTTGAGTTTAGACTACTTGAATACCTAAGGTTGCATACAACCCTACGGATAGTTATGGTAACATCGGGGGTGACAGCTCCCTGACCAAGCCTTTGTAGTCCACCATGTTCAAATTCTGTTTTTCGTGGAGCTTTTGGCGTTCTCTCGAAGTCTCGATCACCTTCTCTCTGTCTTTTCGAGAATCGGAAAGGAACTGCTACTATGAAATGCCATGGTGTGATCAGTTATGCTTTACCCTCTGCTTAGTACCACAGTAATGGAGAAGTAAATAAGAACCTTAACTCTCCCGTCGTCCTCTCAACTTAGCTTGTCTACTCTTTTTATCTTACCATGGAGTTATCCTATGTGTCATGATAATTTTGAAAGAAATCAAGTTTAGGAATTAGTTAAGAGACCCAAGGTACTATAATGTCATTGGAACCAAATGGGTGTCTAGAAATAAGTAAGATCAAGATGACATTATTGTGAGGAACAATGTAAGATTAGTGGCAAAACGGGACACTCTAGTGGAAAGATTAGACTTCGAAAAGACTTATAGGTTCGATTGTAAGATTGGAGGGAATTAGAATTCTATTAGCATATGGTTGTGCCCCGAACATAAGCTCTATTAAATAGACGTGAAAAGTGTATTTCTCAGTAGATAAATAAACGAGTTGGTCTATGTTGAATAACTCCTAGTTTTAATGATATCAATAAGCCTAACCATGTTTTCGAGTTCAAGAGAAGGCATTTATAGTTTGAAGCCGGTGCCCTGGGGCGAGCTGGGCGTCGATGACGGAAGGAGAATTCGTAGGCTTGTACACCTGTAGGAGTATGGGACCGTTACATAGGATCCGTTGGCAGCCTGCCTGACACGGTGAGAATAAAACCGTGCGCGCTAGTGCGACACTGGCACAGAGCAGGCGCTTTGCCGCATCTCTCCCCGAGAAAACTAGCGGTCAGTGTGAGCTGCAGCGCCAAAAAAGGCTCACCACCCGGACACGGAGTGCTGGACGACCACAGCCCAGAAATCCTGCCATCCTGTTCACGAACACGGCCGCCTCACAAAATTGGGAGGGTGCGGGGAGGAGCACCTGACCAACCAAGTAAAGTACTCAACCACGAGCGCTCTCCACTACCAAGACGACGTCGTTTCGCGTGGTGCAAGTGCAACCGAGCACCAGCGCGACCTCTACTCTACAGGAGCCCCGGGCATCCATCAACATGATCGACATTGCTTTCACAGCTCCGTTTCAGCACCTGAGGTCCGGAAGCTCCGGCCCCGGCTGCCGCTACCGGCACCAATGCACCACACCGCAACAACAATGTCGGTCTCGGTAGCTCAAGGATGGAATACAGCCGGTGGAACGAGTGGGTAGGGCGAAGAAAACTGAAGCAGGCACAAGTCACACAACTCGACAACTCGTAACAGGGGAGGGGCAGGGCGGGCACGGAAAATGAGCCACACATGACGTTGATCGCGCCGCGCAGGAGGGAGAGGGAGAGGGCGAGCCATCGACAGCCATTCGTCGGGCGCGCTATCCGAAATCTCATCCCTCCCCGAACCCCGACCTCACGATCTCAGTTGGCGTCCCCGCGCACCACAAACGCGCGCGCCCCCCAATCCGCCAGCCAACTCGTATCGTATATACGCGCCCGCTTGTTGGCTAGCATCGTCACCCTTGTCTTGATCCTCTGCTGCTCCGTGGCCATGGCGGCGTCGTCCATGCTCTCCGCCACCACCGTGCCACTCCAGGTATGCATGACTCGTACCTAGGATGCATGGTTTGCTTGCACTCTAGATGGAGAAGCGAGTGATGGTTTTGTCGATCATGACCAGGGGACCGGCGGCCTGTCCGAGTTCTCCGGGCTCAGGAGCTCCGCGTCACTGCCGATGCGCCGGAATGCCACCTCCGACGACTTCATGTCCGCCGTCTCCTTCAGGACCCACGCGGTACGTGCCTCCTGCCCCGATCGATCATAATGCAATCAATCGTGCTGCATCGTAGGAATGCGTATATGCACTGCTGCTGCTGCTGCTGCCTGGCCTGTGCATCACATCGCATCCATCAATCAGGTCGGCAGCACGAGCGGCGGCGGGCCCCGGCGGGCGCCGACGGAGGCGAAGCTGAAGGTGGCGATCAACGGGTTCGGCCGCATCGGGCGCAACTTCCTGCGGTGCTGGCACGGGCGCGGCGACGCCTCGCCGCTCGAGGTCATCGCCATCAACGACACGGGGGGCGTCAAGCAGGCGTCGCACCTGCTCAAGTACGACTCCACGCTCGGCATCTTCGACGCCGACGTCAAGCCCGTCGGCGACAACGCCATCTCCGTCGACGGCAAGGTCATCAAGGTCGTGTCCGACCGCAACCCCAGCAACCTGCCCTGGGGCGAGATGGGCGTCGACCTCGTCATCGAGGGCACCGGCGTCTTCGTCGACCGCGAGGGCGCCGGCAAGCACATCCAGGCCGGCGCCAAGAAGGTGCTCATCACCGCGCCCGGCAAGGGCGACATCCCTACCTACGTCGTCGGCGTCAATGCCGACCAGTACAACCCCGACGAGCCCATCATCAGCAACGCCTCCTGCACCACCAACTGCCTCGCGCCCTTCGTCAAGGTGCTCGACCAAAAGTTCGGTGCGTATCTGTCTATCTTCTGCATGCACTAGCTAGTGAAAATTAACTAGATGATCGATGCTCCTTAATTAGTTACTTACTCCTTAGTATGTTAGTATTATCATTGCAAAGGAATCAAATCAAACCATATGCAAAAACACATCGGTCGCAGGCATCATCAAGGGCACCATGACCACCACCCACTCCTACACCGGCGACCAGAGGCTGCTGGACGCGAGCCACCGGGACCTGCGCCGCGCGCGCGCCGCCGCGCTCAACATCGTGCCCACGTCCACCGGCGCCGCCAAGGCCGTCTCGCTGGTGCTCCCCAACCTCAAGGGCAAGCTCAACGGGATCGCACTCCGGGTGCCCACCCCGAACGTCTCCGTCGTCGACCTCGTCGTGCAGGTCTCCAAGAAGACCCTCGCCGAGGAGGTCAACCAGGCGTTCCGCGACGCCGCCGCCAACGAGCTCAGCGGCATCCTCGAGGTCTGCGACGTGCCGCTCGTCTCCGTCGACTTCAGGTGCTCCGACGTCTCCTCCACCATTGACGCCTCCCTCACCATGGTCATGGGGGACGACATGGTCAAGGTCATCTCCTGGTACGACAACGAGTGGGGCTACTCGCAGAGGGTCGTCGACCTCGCTGACATTTGCGCCATCAAGTGGAAGTGAAGCGTTGCATTGTAATATCTTGTAACTCACCCTCCACAGGGTTTTGGGATCCGCCCCGAAATGACCGAATTCCGGTGAAATTCACGCCCATATCGGTGAGGTCCGAAACAACGTTACACCGGCCAAAAGTTTCCATTAAATTTGAATTTTTAGTCAACTCTAGAGTTGAAACAAACATACATGTTCTTCATTCAATATAGAAATGCATATACCTACCAAGCCATAATTCATTTGTTTCCTCTCCATGCCTCTTGATCAAATTTTGGCCGAAATTTAATTAAATCTGAACATTTTGACTGGTCAAAACAAGTGAATCCCGGTCCAAAATTTCCAGGATCCAGCCACTTTAGATAGTTCCTTTTTTGGTGGATTGGGATCCCATAAGATTTCAAAATTTTCTCCAGGCTCTTCCCTGATGATAATTTGTAACAGAAATCGAGGCCTCGGACTTCAAACAGTTTTCTTTTTTTCTTTTTGTTTCTTTTTTATCCCTTCTCTGATTTTTCCAAGGCTCTTCCCATGACCAGTGGAAGTGAAGCGTTGCATTGTAGTAAATTGTAACTTATCCTCGACCTCAAAATTTTCCCAGGCTAGCTCTTCCCTGATAATGGTGATAATTTGCAATAATGAGAAATCGAGGCCTCAAAGTCCAAAATAGTCCCTCCCTTCTCTGACTATTCATTGTCTGAGGGACGGATTATAATCCGATTTCCGGCAATAGGAAATCGCAACATTGTATAGTATGTACTATTGGTCGCAGGTTCTCATGTACATCACCCCTCTTTATTCAGTGATGCATGACAGAATTATCGAAATTGGATCCGACCTTCTTTTCCAGGGTAATTCATCAGTATACAAACGTTCAACATGTCGACGAGATATATATTATCATAAATCCTGAATTGCAACTCAACCAAAGTGTCATAACTTGAATCCCCAACTTCTTTCAAGGTGCTAAGTGCTGACATTGTTACGGTTGCAGAGTTTAATTGCACGCTGGGATGGTCCACATCCTGAGCCACTCCCAACTTTTGTCACATCATATCTTCCTTAGAGTCCATAGTTCACATGCTCGTCATCCAGGATCCTTGGTGCCAGTAAGCCAGTTGCAGTGAGTGATGAAGAATATATGGTATCATGTAGGGCAATTATTTTCAGGCCATACAATGAAATTTAAGGATGACATCTTTCCCTTACAAAAAAAATTCAGAAAACTGAAAGCATGGTTATTTGGAATTTTGACAGCTTAAATTCTGATTCCTAAATTTAGATGGCTCGTGTTTAATAGAAAAGAACAGACTTGGCTTTACTGATGAAGCCATGTACAGTCCACTACAATCTACCAAGACAAACTCAACTAATGTCCAGAGGTAAGTTCAACAGGAGTCTTTGGAAGACACTACTTAAGCTAGATAGTATAATTTCTGACCTAATGAATTGTAGATCTAGAAAACAGGTATGTTGTTTTGTATGCCAATCAGATGCTCTCAAGCGGGTCTTGGAGATACTATCCACTCTGGTTCAAGGGCCACCATTAAAAAGGTTCCAATCATGCACATTGAAATTCATCACTGCAAGTTTGAAGATCTCAGACATTGGCAAGCATCCTGCTTGTTCAGCAGGTATTGCTGGACCAGCTGCAACTGCCACAGTACTTTCACTCAGGGGGCTGAAACGAATCAGACAGCATATATCAATTATGGCAACTAATAACGCTGGAAAACAACAATCTCTTAATTTACTAAATATATGAAGGCCTTGGTAATTCTAGGATGATGTCTTGAACTTAGATATGTTGGATGTTTTGCACCTCTATCAATCATGTTTCTTGCAATACTTCAAATTATACTTAACAAATTTGGATTTTGGTTCTTCCAGAATCCTAGTACACTAGAATTTGGCATGCCAAAGTACAAAGTTGAAAGAAATTCATGTATTTGAACATAATGGTATTCTGCATTCCATAATGCAAAGCTGATAGTGACTCGCAACAAAATGGCATGTTTAACAAACACAACAATTAGTCATTTACTGTTACTAAATGGTCGCCCTGTTTAACATCATTGACCATCATTTTAATATGTCAAGATGCATCAAACATTAATTGATGCAAGAAACAAAAAAAAATAATAGATTTATCTTTTCATATACAGACCAGTAAATGCCAGTGGATGGGAGTTGTGTGATGAAAAACTGGAAACAATCCCAACCTTGACAAATATTTGTTCAAGAATAAAATACAAACTAATAATGTAAAGTGCTGTGATAGTGATCGAGAGGGCTTACTTTATCAACAGCGGCTCATATGCGGTGATAAGTACATCGGTTGCTGCACTCTTGAGGCGTATGTTTGCCAGGTAAAGCTGTAAACGTTAACAACGAATTCAGTTTGAAGAATGACTAAATTTTCCACATAACGTTACTCATGAAGGGTGGTTATACTCACTCGAACAATGTTCTGCGCTTCTCTGCCCTGCCTCCCTTTTGAGACGGCCTATGTAAACAATGAAAAGGCATGAGATCCTATAATGCATTTTATGGACACCTCTTTCTTATTCATTCTCATACTAGATCATTTCAATGCATATCAATGAACTGAACTAGAAACTGCTAACTTACCATTCATACACAGTTCAAACAATCTCACAGCGTTTCCTAGATGACCACTTCTCCCAATTGAAGAATAAAGTTTGTTTCTTTCTCTTACTTTAGTTACCATATCTGATTTCTGAGGATGCAGGTACCATATATGAATATTTGAGCAAACAAACCGCTCACAATGTCTGACCAATGCTGATCCATAGTTATTGTTCTAAGGGATGTCAAATTGCTACTGAAAACTAGTTTATTGCATGCGTCACAACAAGATAGCATTACATTTCTACGTCAGCAGAAACCTTCCACAATCCTATCCAAAGAAGCACTGAAAAACACCAATCGATGGGAGATAGATTGACGATCATGGTGGCACAACATATTTGTACAGTAAACAAGCTTACCAGCTGACCAACTGCAGTTGCAGCCACCGCAGGGGCTTCTCCGAGACGCAAAGCAGCTAGCTCAAGTGTCCCAGAATGCTCGACCACCTAGCAAACAAACCAGCAAAATTTTACCAACAGGCCTCTTCTGTTCATCAATGTAGCACAATCAGGTAACATGGCCATCCAACAGTACGCATACGCACACACACTAGTTTCTGAACAGATGGCTATTTCACCAAATGAGTTAGTATTGGCTGTATTGCAACTAGAGTAGAAGACAGACTCCAAGCTGATCATTCATCAAACAGCATTGGCAAGTCAAGGGACTATTGACTATTGTTACCAACCAAGTTGTCCCCAGCGTCTTGCTCGCTGGCGATGTCTCGCAGGAACCAGAGCGCGCTGCCGGCATCGCCCACCTCGCCCTTGAGATCAAGTAGCTCGAAGATGAGGCTCTCGTCGCGGGATGGATCAACGAGAACCTCCTGCGCAGCACATCCCATCGAGTCAATTCAAACAGATTCTCTAAACAACACACAAACACAACCGCGTGTACATAAGAACTCGGAAGCGAGGGTCTTACGAACCTGATGGTCGGGGACCTCCCGGATGTTGCTCACGTCCTGCACCAATCACAACACGAAGGGGTCCAAACAAAGCGTAAGCACACACGCACGGGGGGGGGGGGGGGGGGGGGGGGGGGGGGGGTGACCTCGGAGGGCAAGGAGGTTGCGGGGGCAGGCGGACGGCGCCTCGTACCTGGAAGCGGGCGGGGAAGGTGGTGGAGATGGCGCCGCCGAACAGGGGTCGAAGGGACGCAGCTCTCCGCGGCCATCTCTGCACCAGCTTTCTCAACTCTCGAGGAAGGCTTCCAGAGCGTGGTGGAAGGTGCGCGGAGAGGGCAGAGGAGGGGGAGCCGCCGATTTGGGCGCGAGTTATTTATATAGGCGGCGAGAGGATGGGGGTGCGGAAGCGCCGCGCGTCAAACCGACGCAGCGTCGCCGCAACGGTACCGCGTATAAGGTACGCACGCCGAGGTGTTCGGATCCAGAAACGAAGAGGGCCAAAAAAAAAAAAAAAAAAAATCGAGCTGAGCAGGGGGCAGCTCCGCAGACCGCAGCGGCCACCAGGGCCCCTGGCCTGGGCGGCTGGACCACTGCCTGTGGTCGGCTCTCGGCTGGCCGGTGGCCGCGGACCGCCGGTGGAGCTCGGAGGACGGTGCGCGCGGCTAGCACCGTACTTGACGACTGTTTCTCCGAGCAGGGTGGCGACGCTCAGACCAGCGCCGGCTGGGAGTAGATCCAGAAGAGGCGGGCCGTTCGGTAAGAGCCGGTGAAGGGACGGCGGCCGTTTCTCTGGGCAGGCGGCGCTCGGAACAGCTCCGGCTGGGAGCGGATGGATCACTTTCCACGCTTTCCTTCCTGTTGCCCACCCACAGGCCCACGTCAACACCATTCGCAAAAAAAATAAAAAGGCCCACGCCAACACCACGGCCCAAAGAAAACCCCCTCCTCTCCAGTGTCCAGTCCACCATATCCGCATCGTTCGATAGCGCCCGGTCCGCCCACATCGGTGGCCGTCGTCGTCCTCCTTACCCACGAGGGATGGCCGCCGCAGCCGCCATAGCCGCCGCCGCCACCTCGCGGGCCTTCCTGCGCCCGCACCGTTGCCTCCTCCTCCCCCACACCCACCCGCTTCGCCGCCGCCTCTCCACCAACGCCGCCACAGCCTCCGCTCCCGCCTCCACCGCCGCGTCGGCCGGCGTCGTGGACGTGCTCACGAAGCGAGGGCTCGTCGAGGCCACCACCTCGGAGGCGCTCAACGCGGCGCGGCCAGGGGAGCTCAAGGTTTACTGCGGCTTCGACCCCACCGCCGAGAGCCTGCACCTCGGCAACCTCCTCGGCCTGGTCGCGCTCTCCTGGTTCCGCCGGTGCGGCCACACCGCCGTCGCGCTCATCGGTGGCGCCACGGGCCGCGTCGGCGACCCCTCGGGCAAGAGCTCCGAGCGCCCCGAGCTCGACGTCGCTGCCGTCGAAGCCAACTCCGACGCCATTAAGTCCCTCGTCGCCCAGATCCTCGGCCGTGTCCCCGAGCCTGCCCATCATTCCCAGCGCGGTCAAAAAGAGCTGCCTTTGGCTAATTCACCGGATTCGTCACAGAGAATGGGTTCTTTCGTGATCCTGGACAACTACGAGTGGTGGAAGAACATCACGCTGCTGGATTTCCTGAGAGAGGTGGGCCGTTTCGCACGCGTGGGCACAATGATCGCCAAGGAGAGCGTCAAGAAGCGTCTCGCGTCAGAAGACGGCATGAGCTACACCGAGTTCACCTACCAGCTGCTGCAGGGCTACGACTTCCTATATATGTTCAAGAATATGGGTGTCAATGTGCAGATCGGGGGCAGCGATCAGTGGGGGAACATCACAGCGGGAACTGAGTTGATCAGAAAGATCTTGCAGGTCGACGGGGCGTATGGACTCACGTTCCCTCTCCTGCTGAAGAGCGATGGGACCAAGTTTGGGAAGACGGAGGATGGGGCAATCTGGCTCTCTTCGAAGAAGCTTTCTCCTTACAAGTTCTATCAGTACTTCTTTGCGGTGCCGGACATCGATGTCATCAGGTTTATGAAGATACTGACGTTCCTGAGCTTGGAGGAGATTCAGGAGCTAGAAGACTCGATGAAGAAGCCTGGCTATGTGCCAAACACTGTTCAGAAGAGGCTTGCAGAAGAAGTGACACGATTTGTTCATGGCGAGGAGGGATTGGAGGAGGCACTGAAGGCAACCGAGGCCTTGAGACCTGGCGCTCAGACACAATTGGATGCACAAACAATTGAGGGGATAGCAGATGATGTGCCTTCATGCTCTTTAGCTTATGATCAAGTATTCAAGTCTCCACTTGTTGATTTGGCTGTTTCCACAGGTTTGCTCACTAGTAAGTCGGCAGTTAAGCGGCTTATTAAGCAAGGTGGTCTGTACTTGAACAATGTTAGGATTGATAGTGAGGATAAGCTGGTTGAGGAAGGTGATATAGTTGATGGGAAGGTGCTCCTGTTGTCTGCTGGAAAGAAGAACAAGATGGTTGTGAGGATATCTTGACTACTCTTATTTTTTTTTTTTACTTCTTTATATCTAATTTTAGCCATTGAAGAGAAAGTAACAGTGCTGAGGTTTCAAACTCAAATGAGCTGTGTACGAGCATGCAGATTCTTATATTGGAGAGGTTGAACATACATTCTTTTTTGCTCTGCTCATTTTGTCCATGAGAATTTTTTGTGTGCTATCTATGAGCTTTGAGAATGGCATCTGTTTTCTCATATGATGTTATAGTATCAATCGTTTAGGCCCACCCTGGCCGGGGTCAACGCCAAACCCTGTGGATCACCCTGGCCTGAAAAACTAGTTGTTGTGGGGGGGGGGGGGGGGGGGGGGGGGGTATCGTACACAGGATGAATTGTTTGTGTTTGTGTGTGTGTGTGTGTGTTGGGGGGGGGGGGGGGGGGGCAGCTGACCTACTTTTGCTTGCATCCTCATTAGTTGTCTGCAACTTTGAACGTAGATTCCCCTGCAGTATTTAAAAAAAATGAAAAGAAGGTATCTTGGCCATGCACTGAGCAGGCAACAGTTTTTACTCATTTGAAGTTATCCACAATTTGATGCTGGACATGTAGGAATCAAAATTCGCATAGTGAACAGGAAAAGACGAAACGTTAACACAGGTATGCCTTCTCTTCATACCAATAATGAGTATGTGGGAACAAGCTCCTCATACCAACAATTAGTTGCCTACTCTATTTCAACCTGCTGATTGGCAAAACATTGCAAATATACAGATCTAAATGTTTGTTTGGCTAATTGAGCAGTACTCGTTGATTTGTTACCAAAGTGCAGTGCATGGTTTAGGGACACACTAGTTCAAATCCTTGTTACTGCTATGGCTCTATTTGTTGTAAAATGCAGTTTCATTCAAGTATGCTTAGGTGCTGAAACATTCATTTCATGAGGCCTTGCAATGATTAAATGATGGTGCCTTTTGCAATGTGTGATGCCATTTTGTGTGAATGCCATTTTCGAGCCCCTGGACGGCGCTGCTCGAGCGAGCGCTGGACTCCAACGCCCACCTCAGGCACTCCACCTACTTCTAACTTGTACGCTTCGATCGCCTGTTTGCCTTCCTCTGGATTGGGGAAAATGAGGTTTGCTCACAACTGTTGCCGTTTCAGGTCACGGTGGGCGCTGGCAGCAGGCCGGCGAACCACACCATCATGTTCAGGTGTCCTGGAGCGCGTGGTTTTGCACCCTTCCTCTCTCTGTCTCCAGTTTGTTTTATCAGTTATGATTTGACATGGGGCTTCCATTCGTGATTAGGGGTTTTCAGGAACACACGATAAGATTCAGATCAATACGGACGCCTGAAGCAACAAGGTGGATTGCCGTGGTCTGTGTTAATTTGCATTTTTTTTATTCCCCTGCTCGCTGATTCCCTGTTAAACTTCCATGTGTAATTTCGACTCAACGCATTGGTGAGATCAAGAGCTGCCCCTTTGGTGAGGTGTGATATGTAGAACATTAGAACTGTCACGGCTACATCACTCAAGATGGCAAGTTGATTTAGCGCTTCACCTGAACTTGTGTGTGAAACACTGCATCTTGTCTACACACTATAGAGTGCACTGGTCTAATTATACTATGAGCACACTGCCACTTATTCTAGCAGTTTGACTTCATGTAGCTTTACCCTAAGTTCATACCCCAATTTTGTTCATTTTTCAGGTTCAACCATATGTTCTTATCACCTCAACAATCTGTCAAAACTTTTGTATACGCTGCTTAGAATAGCCCTATCGCTTACCTTGTTGTATTTTCATGTAATATATAGTTTTCTATTCGATCCGTGGTAAACAATGGTTGTCATTTCTTTCACAGCACAGGGAGAAAGCATAGTTTGCAATGATTAATGGTGCACAGGAGATTGCTTACTGTTTCGGTGCTTGCTGATCGACATAATTCATAATTTATTTATATACAGGTGATTGTTAATGGTGAAGTTTTTAAGCCATGTCATGTGATGATACTAATTTCCAATTGCAAGGGCAAAGTATGCATATTGCCAAAAGAGGAAATTACATGGCCAGCCTCAACTATTGTTGAGGTTTCATCCTGGTCCCTAAACTCTCAAAACGATTGTTAGGTTCCAAAACTTAGACAATAGTTTAAAGACTGAAATGACTGTTTTGAGAGTTTAGGTACTCATGCCAAAATATTGGTCATGACAAAACGCGAAACGTTTTGCTTTGGTTTTTGACTTGATACTGGTTCATGTTAAATTGTGGTGAAACTTATCTGGTGTTAGTATAATAATATATATAGTCTGTCCTTTTTTATATAAATTGAGAGAGAAATCGATCTCTCCCATAAATTTCATTCCGCTCCATTCTAGTTGGCCCACTTGCTTGCGCACCGCTGAGTCTCCTCGGCCCACACACCTGCTCGCGGTCTCTGCGTACACCAGCGCCGCAAATACGTACGCAGTAGGATCCAAACAACCATAAAGTGTACTGTACTATATCAGGAGAGACAAGCAACCTGCAATTTGTTCGAAGTGCCGTGCTCCCAAGCACGTTGTGGCATCACCCACCAGCATGTGGTCTTGGAGTTTTTAAGCACGGAGGAATCTTTCTGGAACTGAGCCGCTAGCAGCTACTCCTACTCGTACGTATGTAAAATTAAAACAGCGCGCGAATTCGAGCGAGCCTGGCACTCTGGCGCCACATCCGACAGACAGTAGACCATTCCTCGCCCGCCGTGCGTGTGAAGTGTGAACCGGGCAACGCGCGGCGAATTGAACCATTGTTGCGGCGGGCGCGGTCGTCGCTGCACCTGTTGTATCATGCACGCATACTGCGATCTGAGCGGCTAGCGCAAAAGCGCATAGATTCATGCCCGCCAGCTGCAACGCCACATGCCAGCCGAGCGGACGCACGCCATCGCCCATCGCCGCAAGCTTGCTGAGCTGCTTCATCAGTGTGGAGTGTGAACTCCACAGCTCCCCTGGTACGCTATGCGCGGCTGCCGCCCGGAGCGCGCCCCACGTGGCACGCGCACGCATGTGAGGGCCTGCCAGTATGGGGCTTTTGCTGGCAACTGGGCATGTATCGTCGGGCTCCACTCCATCGGACGGCTGCCGGCCGCTGGGCGCTGGTGCTCCTCCGGCCCTACCGTGGACTACATGGTCACGTCACTGACCGGTCGCTGTTAGCTCCGTTGCCATGGCCCCCCCTGTCGCAGCTCATGGCTCGGCCAAGCGTGCGTGCATGCACGGGCCACCTCCCTGGTCCATGAATGAACGCAGCGGCAGACGCTCATCCTCGCGGCTCAGCTCAACTCCGGCCATCTTTCACTACTGGCTCGTCATCAATCCAACTTCCAACCACGAGAAGGCGGAGCAAATACAGGCATAAAAAGACTCTTCTAAATACTAAGGCCATGTTCGCTTGTCTTAGTTGTCTAATCAGCTAAGGTTTAGCATATTTATAGTTATAAAACTGTGTTTTTCTCTCACAATAGCAAAATCAGCGTTTTTTAGACAAAGAGCCTCAGACGATAACTAGAATAATGTCTTCCTAGATTTAGAATTTTTGCTTCCAGAAGTGGAACGCACGCCCTACATTGCCCTACAGCGTACTCCTACGCTGTGGAGGAGTACAGTACGTACTTGAGCTAGTACGCGCGTTGTCATTGACAAGCCATCGATCCCATCGCTTTACGAGAAGGGTCCTAGTGGGAGTGGGCAGTGGCAAGCAACGTAGTGCCTGCATGCGCCGGTGGAAGATACGTGCCACCAGGCTGGGCACATATCCGGAGCAGTGGCACGGAGTTTTATTACTGTAGCCCATTGCCCCTCATGTTTCTCGTTGCCGCCACTAATAAATGTGTACTACCGAGATGCAAATGTCCGGAGCAGCGGAATTATAACTCTGTCCCCATCATCCTGTGTGCACAATGCAACGCGCGTGTTTAGAAACGAGTGTGTTGGGATAAAAGCATCAAAACCACATCGTGCCTCCTCTCGTGGGCAAGGGCGCAAGCGCAAGCGCAAGGCAGCCAGCAGCCAGCAGCCAGAAGCCTAGTATAGCAGGCCACCCATATCAGCGTGGAGCGTAGCAATGGCAGCATGCATGGGCGTATGGCGGTGGCCACACGACGCGGCAGGCTCAAGAACCGAAATGGGGCACCCTTTGGAGCCGAGTGGTAGAAGCAGGAGTTCACATATCCACCAACGTCGAGGCCCTGTTCATTTATCTAGGTTTTAATTATTTTTGACATAAAAATATTTTTTCTCTCAAAACATATTAGTAGTAGACAAAATCAGCGTTTATTTTGAGACAAACGGACAGGACCATAACAGATTGCTACACTTTATTAGGTAGGAAATACTCCCTATGTCTCACAAATAATTGTAAATTTTTTATTTTTACCGTTCTCATTTGACCATCCACAGCAACCCCGTGTTATAGCAGGCTGGCCAGGTGCCAGCGTA
Source organism: Eremochloa ophiuroides (assembly GCA_038502445.1). Classification (NCBI taxonomy): domain Eukaryota; kingdom Viridiplantae; phylum Streptophyta; class Magnoliopsida; order Poales; family Poaceae; genus Eremochloa; species Eremochloa ophiuroides. The sequence goes on along the minus strand of JAHLJS010000009.1, from coordinate 44,099,435 downwards.
TACGTACAGTACACACGGCCAGTGCCAAGGGTGTTGACTATTGTGACTCAGGCCGAGTAGCTTGCCAGTTGCCTAGCCACGCTGTGTGGCCAAGGAGTAGACTGTCCATAGCTTATGGAACAGTGCGCGCGCGCTCGAGCAGTGGAGCTGCTCTAGCAGCAGATTCCAGTCCTGTGTGCACTTCCCATCCCATCAGCCGGGAGGCCGCCGTTGCCGTTGGGCCGTTGGCTACAGACAGACACAGGACGGTAAAAGATGGTGAGCGAAACCGATCAGTAATGACTGAAATCAAATCACGTTGCCTGGTCTCATCGGGATCGAGTCCCAATCACCATACTGTTGGACGCGACGTGTCCTGAGCTCTGCATCTGCACTGACCGCCAGCGGCACTGGGCCAGCTCGCCTCGCGCTCGCTGTTGCCTGTTGGCCGTCGCCTTGTGCTCAATGACTGTGCTTAGATTCTGGGTACAGTTACAATTCGTTCGTTTGTATTTATTAATTTTTATCTAATCATAACTTAAATAAATTTAAAAGATTCGTCTCGTGATGTATTTAAACATACAAATATTTTATCTATATTTAATAATTTACAGTACAGCAGCTGCAGAGGAGAGGAGAGGAGTTTTACCGCGCTCTCCGTAGTTTTTCTTGCTCGCACGGTCGCACTCGCACCCAATAGCCAGTGGGGCTGTGGGAGCGCGGAAATGGAGATTAGAGGTAACCTCGGTGGCTACGGTAATCGCGTCATGCAAAACAGCCATACTACGCCGGCCGTTGTCTGGAGATTCACGCCTGGCGTTCCTCCTGCCGGTTTTGAAGTTTGGGCCCGTGTGCGGGTCCTGCGACTGCGAGGCTTCACCGTTTGTTTGGAAAACCATCATGGCTTCCACAGCTACAAGACTCCACCCTTAGAAACTATTTCTCCCAATACAAATTTATAGCAGTAGTTTCTATTAAAAGGGATATTTAATGAACAATGGTATGCAACACAAATAATCAAGGATCAGCTGTGGTGAACATTATGTAGCCTTTCTTACACTGTATTTGAAAATAAGGCCATGTTTAGTTCTACTGCAAATTACAATTGTAACTAGTTACATCAACGTTGCGACACATGTATGGAACATTAAATATAGACGAAATATTTGTATGTCTATACTTTTTACATGTATATCACGAAACGAATCTTTTAAACCTATTTAGGCCATGATTAGACAAAAGTTATCAAATACAAACGAACATGTTATAGGGCAGAATTACAATTGCAACTGGAATCTAAACACAGCATAAGATAGAATGGTTCCAGTAAAAAGCAGGTAGCAACTGTTTCTTGATTTTTTTTTCTTTTTCATATACTACTGTCATATACGGGAACACTAGCAGTACAAGCAAATTCTTCCATCTACAAGGCACTTTGCACAACATTCGCTAGGAGATGACATTAGGAAACATTCGCTAGGAAATTAACAAAGAAGTTGCAGATGAACAATTTTCAGAAATAGAACCACAGCTCCGACAACTCAGCGATCGCTAGAAGAAGGACCGACAGGACCAGAGGCACCGGCTGGAAGAATCTGAGATGTAGAAGCACCGGTGGCCGGAGTAGAGGCAACAGAGCCACAGATGGACGGAGCAGAGGCCACAGGACCACAGACGGACGGAGCACGGGTTCTAGAAACACGACTGACTCCACACGACCACACGAACTAGGCTTTGCTAATCGATTCATCCTTGAATCGGAGATTTGGGCAGGCAGGGCTGTGCGCGGGAGAGGAAGGAAGATTTGGCGGGAGGATGGGAGGGGACGGGTGCAGAAGAAGCGCGCGCACCTGGAGAAATTTGGCGGCGGCGGCGGCATCTCGCCTAGGGTGCAGCAGCGCGAGAGATGGCGACCAAGGGCGCGCGGGAGACGGCGGACTCGAGCAAGAACGCGCGCGGAGAAGGGTCAGGCAGTGGCGGAGCCAAGATTTAAAAGTTAGGTATTCCCACTTCCACATTAAAAAATAATCTATCCATAGGTTTCAAATATAATTCAGAGTAGTACATTATCGATAATTAAAGTCACAAAAATAATCAAATAACAAATTGTTCAGCTAATCGGCTCTAAGATATATATTGTCTATTATTGCTATTACCGCAATAGACAATAGCACGTATTGCAAATCAGTAAACTCTAAGTCTCTAAACCAATATTTGCAATCAAGATCTAAGAACTGAAGAACTAGAGTATCAAGAATTGAAGAACAGAGACCTGGTGTTGCCGGCCGCCGCCCCTGACCCCTGTGCTCGACCCTACTGCTCCCCTGCTGCAGTGCTGCAACCTCCTGCTGGTGCCTTGCGGCTTGCGCTTGCCGCGCGGCGTGCGCCACCGGACGCAGCCCGCTCCACGCCGGCCGCCGGCTCGCCGCCTCTGACCCCTATGCTCGATTGCTGCCGCTCCCCTGCCGCAGTGCCGCAGCCTGCTGTTGCCTTGCGGCTTGCGTGGGCCGCTCGCGGCGTGCGCCGCTGGCCGCAGCCCGCTCCGCGTCGGCCGCTGCCTAGGGTTTGTCGCACGCTCACGTGGCCGCGCCGCGTTCCCGCGTCCGTGCCGAGTCCCGTCCTCCCATGGACGGCGTGACGGCGAGGCGTGAGGAGAGGCCTAGGGGTGGGGACTCGGAGAAGTGGTGGACAGGTGGAAGCGCTGAGTGGGCCTATTAGGCCATCCTGGGAAGGTGGGATGTTGGAAGCCAGGCCGATAGGCCATTTATTTTGCTGTTTTGGGCTGCAATGTTACGAAAATATCATAGAAAATAGTATTGTACACATATACATACAAGTATATACACATATATATACATAAGAGTGTGAAAAAAGTTGGGTATTCCCAGGAATACAGGGAATACCCTTTAAATCCGCCCATGGGGTCAGGGGCGCGCGGGAACAGTGGCGCCGCGTCGGCGATGTGGAGGATGGCACACGAGATTTCGGAGGCTCCATGGAAACTACCAAATCGTTCCCCAACGCGGACGAGCGTGGTTTCTTCGTCATCGATCGGAGCGTAGACGCCGAGTCTATGTAAGACTCGGTTTCTTGAGTTTTTGCCTCTCTTTCTTCGTGATGTACAGCGCCTCATCAGCAAATGTAATAAATAGAAGAGTAATAAATGATCATAAAAACTATGATAGAGTCTGAATTGAGCGTGCCCTTAGCTCCTTCTAGTGCGCGCGTAAGCCTAGGCAGCGGCAGGCAACGGCGAGCTCGTTCCCCGTTCTCGCTATCCTGTTCCCCCGAAACGCCGCACTGGGCTCATGCGATGCGAAAGCGAGAGACATGGAAAAAAAATCAAGAGCGACTTGAGGCGCCTATATAGTGTTTAGGTACGGACTGGACGGGGGAGCACCTACATTTTGTTCAAGCGACCACTACGTACGGCGCCAAACTTTCTTAATCATATATGGCCTATTTATTATACATAGTCATTTTGTTACCAAATTTTATAGCATATGTGGTATCCATTTTATTAACCACACATGCTTTTTGTTTATGTTGCCACACTTTGTTTAACCTTAAACTCAAAGTTATGCATTAAACAAAGGGCGTTGCCAGCGCCCGAACGTCCGGACGAGGCGATCCGTCCGAATGCCCAACAACGGTGCTACTGAGGACGCGCTCCACCCTGGATCCTGCCTCCGCTCGTCCCACAGTACTGAGGACACGCTCCACCTCGGATGCCGCCTCCGCTCGTCCTGCACGAAAGGAGGAAGCCCTTCCTTCGAACCTGCACTGTCCTCCGCTCGCCTGGCACAGGAAGAGGAAGTAGAAAAAGAAACCGCTCTTCCTCCCAAAACCCGACCCTCTCCTCCACGGCAATCTGCCTGCCCCCAACCTCGCCAACGCCTACCAACTCCGCCCGCCACCAGCTCGCCCCCCATAGCCTACCCACCCTCTGCAACAACGAAAAAAAGAACATCTAATGCAACATCAAAAAAACATCTAATGCAACAAATGAAAAGAAATACTCCAACAAACAAAAAAATAAACTGCAACATAAAAAAAATGTTTACTGCAACTTCGGGAAAAATCTGCTGCAACAACGAAAAAAAACTATCGCAACATCTCAAGCACTACTAGTGTAACATCAGAAAAAATGACTGTTGCAGTAAAAAAATACCATTGCAACACTCAAAAACATTTGTTACAACATTGAAAAAGAACTATTCTAACAACAACAAAAGCTGAACCCTGAAAAGCTCACCGGAACCTAGCTACAACCACATCCCTTAGATAGATCTAGATAGAAGAGGAGGAGGCGGAGGAGGAGGAGAAGGACCAGGTGATAGGTCCAAATAGGCTAGAGGGGGGTGAATAGCTTAATTAAAACTTCTACAAACAACACTTGAACAAGTGGTTAGTAACAAAAATGGCGAAGCGAATTTTGCGCTAGCCTACTTAAAATGCAAGCCTTTCTAACCGTTCTAGCTATTTCTCTAAGTCACACACAAGCTAACCTAGCACAAACAACACTTGAACAAGTGGTTAGTAACAAAAACAGCGAAGCGAATTTTACGCTAGCCTACTTAAATTGCAAGCCTTCCTAACCGTTCTAGCTATGTCTCTAAGTCACACACAAGCTAACCTAGGTTACAACTGCTTTACTCCTAGGTGGACAAGCAAACTATAACAACTACCACTACACAAGTGCACAAAAGTTAAGGAGAGGGTGTTGTTGTGTTATACCGCCGAGTAGAGTAGATATCCAATCACGAGAAATATACCAATACACTCGATGGTGATGGTCCAATGAAATCCCAATTAACACAATGGAGACAATGAATTTATCCCGAGGTTCACGTGCTTGCCGGCACGCTAGTCCCCGTTGTGTCGACCACTACTCGGTGGTTAATTGACAACCAATGTCAAGCTCAACCAATGAGCACCACTAGAACCTACCATGAGTAAGGTAACTCAATAACACGAGCAATTCACTAAGGTTACCTTTGGCACTCCGCCGGAAAAGGCACCAAACCCCTCACAAGATCACCGGGAGTGGCTGGAGACAATCACCAACTCCGTCAAGCTCCTTCGTTGCTCCAAGACCGTCTAGGTGACGGCAATCACCAAGAGAAACAAGAGAAATCCGCAGCAACAACACTCACCAAGTGCCAATGGATGAACTAGGATGAACAATGCACTTGGATCAAACTCTAGCTCACTATGAATGAGAATGAAGTGATCTAAGTGAGTTAGAGTGCTTGGAGGGTGCTCACAAGGTGTATCAATAAGTTAGAGAGTCAAGAGAGTGAGCAAGAACCGGACATGAGCTATTTATAAACATCCACTCAACAACATAGCCGTTACTCTCCTCTGCGCACCGTCGGACGCTGAGCGTCGGACGATAGCGCGGGAGCGTCGGACTAAAAGAACGCGTCCGCTCTCTCACCAGCCAACCAGCGCGTGCCACGTGTGAGTTACCATTTGAATCCTACCGTTGGTGCCACTAGCTCTGGACCGTCGGACCGTCCGATGATCATCGGACGCGAGACGTCGGACTAACAGAAACCACCGCCCGACGTTTCCAAAGAGCTCCTTGAGAGCACAGAACGCGTCGGACTCTGTCCGACGGTGGCCGCCGGACTAACGTAGAGGGTCCGACGCTCTGAACCAGTGAAACTTGCGTACTGTGCAATCCGCCGGACGCTAGAGAAATGGTCCGACGCTCGGAAAACTGCCGTCCGACGCTTTTTCTCGCTGTGCAACTGGGTTGGCCATCGCACGCTGGGAAATGGTCCGACGCCTAGTGTTTCTGAGCGTCCGACGCTTACAAAAACCGCTGAACCCTGCCGAGCCAAACGCAAGCTCGGCAGGAGGAAATTAGGAGACAAACCCATTTTACCTCACAACCTTAACCGCGTTTTCAAATGAGCCAACACCACAAGGTGATCTACCAATAAGTGTAGGGTGTGTTAGCATTTTTCAAAGCAAATTCGTGGGGTTTAAGTTAGTGCACTAGATCTAAATGCATATGCTCAAAGTAATTCATCTAGAGGCACTTGATGACCGAGATTACAAACGAATTTCTCCCCTCTTAATAGTACGGTCATCTATCCTAAATGTGATCACACTCTCTATAGTGTCTTGATCACCAAAATGGAAAGAGCCCTATGAGTTTCTGTAAGTGCAATCAAGCCCTGAAGTGGGTTTTGGTGATAATAACCACGCGATTAGAAGACTAATGAGATTTATCAAGATGATGGACAGGCAAAAGCATTAGGAGGATGTAATCTTATGCAGGTGGACCCCTAACATTTAAAGGATGCGGCATCCGGTTCAAAGGAGGTTTAAATTCGTTTTATTTTGAAATTGAGTATAGGAAAGCCATACTATTAAGGGGGATGCAAAAGACAGGTTTGAAAGTGTGACCAAGTGTAAATCTCTAAACCAAACATCCTCACTTCCACTGCCAAAGCCAGCCACAAAATATCAGATCATTCTGTCCTGGTTTGGCAGCGCGGCACTGCCGGCCCTAGTGAAAGGTCCTAAACGGCTAGAGAGAGGGTGAATAGCCTATAAAAATTCTACAAACAACACTTAAGACAAAGTGGTTAGACAAATAAGCGGCGAAGCGAATTCTTGCGCTAGCCTACTAAAAGATGCAAGCCACCTAACCGTTCTAAAGTATAGTCTCTATTTCACACACAATAGGCTAAGTTGCTACTTCTACTCTACTCCTACGTGAGCCACTAAGCTAACAAGCTACACAAGAGTAAGTGCGAGAATGTAAAGAGTAGAGAGTGATTTTTATACCGCCGGTGAAGAGTAGAGAATACCAAATGAATAATCAATCACAATACAATAGAAATCCTCGGTAGAAAGATGACACAAGATTTTTAGCGAGGTTCACTTGCTTGCCGGCAAGCTAGTACTCGTTGTAGCGATACACCCACTTGGAGGTTCACGCGCTAATTGGCATCACATGCCAAACCCTTCTCAAGGGTGCCACACAACCAACACAAGATGGGGATCCACAAGCTACGAGCAATCCACTAGAATAGCCTTTTGCAATCTCCCGCGGGGATAGGCTCAAGAACCCCTCACAACTTCACCGATCGGAGGCGGAGACAATCACCGACTCCCCTCAACGATCCTCGCAGCTCCAAGCCGTCTAGGAGTCGGCAAACTCCAAGAGTAACAAGAGAAACCACTGCGAAAGACAACTACCAAGTGCCTCTAAATGATCTCTATCAAAGCAATGCACTTGATGCTCTCCAATCTCACCAAATGATGAACACAATCAAGTAGGATGAGTGAGAGTGGAGTGGGAAGGCTCAAAAGTATGTTATGATGTTCAGGAGTGCCAAGAGATCCTTCCCAAACTGGCCAAGTGACTATTTATAAGGCACACACAAAGAACTAGCCGTTTGGACAAAACTGCGTACCGTCGGACTGTCCGACGGCCTGACCGTCGGACTAACAACACCGGTCCGACGCCTCGGATGGACGCCACGTGTCCTCTACCGTTTGAAGTCGAACGTTGGATCACAACGGCTATTTTCTCGTGCCAAAACGACCGTCGGACAGTAAGCCGTCGGACCAAACTTCCGGTCCGACGCTCTGCCGAAAACCACCGTCAGACTGAATCGCAGAGGGTCGTCGGACTAACGATCGCGACAGTCCGACGCTTCCAGAGAGCTCCTCGAGCGCTGAAATCTGTCGGACGATAGTCCGACGCGCACCGTCGGACTAAACCGGATAGTCCGACGCCCTCAGAAGCAGCCACGTGTCAGCTCTCGCTCGTTTAGCAACGTCGGACGCTCGGACAATAGTCCGACGCTCCGAAACACAAAGTCCGACGCTCTGAAACTGTACATCGCTGGGTTAGCCATCGGACTCAACTAATTGGTCCGACGCTCTGGCGAAGTTAGGGTAAGACGCCCAGTTTTCTCAGGATTTTCACTCAAACCTTTCACCCTTTGTTCCCAAGTGCTAACACCAAGTGTTCTACACTTTGTGCACGTGTGTTAGCTTTTCAAAAGAGTTTTCCAAGGGTTTGTTAGTGTCACTAGCATCTATATGCAATGCAATGATCGTGAACACCTAGTGGCACTTGATAACCGCATTTCATCAACGATTTTTCCCCTCTTGATAGTACGGCTATCTATCCTAAATGTGATCACTCCCTCTATGGAGTCTTGATCAGCAAAACCAAAAGAGCTCCTATTGGTTATACCTTTGCCTTGAGCTCCTAACTTTTCAACATCTTCCTTCTCATCTCTTGATGAAGCTTGTGGACACCTTTTGATGATGGACTTATACCATTTGAATGGATGCCGTCATTAGGGCTTTCTCCTCTTGTTGATGGGCTTACGCCATTTGCATGGACGCCGTCAATGCCCTACACTTGTGGTCTCCACCGACTAGATCCTTTGCTCCATCTTGTTTGCTAATTGTTCTCATGAAACACTTAGAGCACACTATTAGCAAACTAGGTTTCATCAATTACCCAAAACCAAACATGGGCTTTCAATCTCCCCCTTTTCGGTAATTGATGACAACCTTCACAAAGATATGAAATGAAAACCAAGTTTGCATTTTGGTAGTATTAGCTCCCCCTTCATATGTGATTCCTTATGTTTGGTTAAATTTTCCACATATGCATGAATTTGAAAGTTTGGGTGAGATACCACTATCAAATGATGCTAAGGTATATAGAATGGACCTTTGAAGCGTGATACCTTCGGAGTTGCGGAATTATACCATCCTTAGCACCATAGTTTACTAGTCATGCATCACAAACTCAAAATACCTTGTGAGATCAACATTTAAGCAAGAGAGGTACTTTATATGACAAGTAAGTACTATGCATGCTAGATTGTTGTGGGGGTATAAGCCCTTATATCCGCATATTCATACTTGGCCCAAGTCTATCGAACAGGCCTGAACTACTGTTTACACCAAAATTTGGTAAATTTGCCCCAGAAAGGAAAGAGCTGGCCGTTGGTATAGAAGCAAAGAAATACACAAAATTTTGGGCTGGGAGCCGATAGCCGATACTAAAGGAAGATAGCCGATACCAGAGGAAGATAGCCGATTTCGGAAGCAGACTCCGTCCAGCGGAAGGAAGGAAATAGCCGATTGCACAGTGAATCGGTTATCGGGCGAAGGTGACAGGAGGCGTGCAGCGTCGGTATTGGTGACGTCATCCAGAGTCCGCGCCGCCAAGATGCGATCATGGTTGGAGTCCGTTATGAAAGGGAAGATGTGACTCCAAGTTACCTTAGATATAGGATAGTTTGTTAATTTCCTTATCTATTAATGAGTTGTAATTCGATTAGGACTCTACCTACGTTCAGGGTATAAATATAAGCCCTCAGCCATTGTAAAAATACAACAACATCAATACAACACAACTTTTGGCTCCGGCCACCAAACCCTAGAGTCAGTCGAGTCCGGCGAGTTACTTCGTCCAGGCTGGGTGTCATCCGGTGGACGCAGTCTGGCTTGTAAGTATCGTCAACCCCCTGTTAAACTATGTCTTTTTAGCGTCATCCGGTGGACGTGGAAGCATGGCGGACCAGGGTCCTTGCTAAGCTTTGTTTCTTTGGCGTCATCCGGTGGACGCGGAAAGTACAGTGAGTCAAGGATGATTCACGCTGGTTTACCCGATCAATCTGTGTTAACCGTCATCCGGTGGACGAGATGCAGATTAGGACTGTTTTCACGCGCGGATTAGTTATCGATTCGTATTTGTTTGCTTGATTAATCTATTAGTTAACGTCATCCGGTGGACAAGCTATAGATTAAGACAGTTTGCATGCATGGATTAGTTATCGGCTCTAGTTAAATTTGGCAGTTTAGCTGGATTCATTAAGTTACCGATGTTGCTTATGTTTATTGTTTATTATTTAAAACAATCATCAATTTGCCCGTCTTGATCCATATGCATCGGCTTGTATCTAATAGATTTATATGTTCAACGAATTACGCTTGTCATTCGTTTTATATTGAATGCTTTGCACTAGCCGATTGTATTTTGGGTCTAGATTGGATACGGGTCGCACTCAAGTAATAAAGTAAACTTTGTCTAGATTCAAAGGTTAACGGATCTAAGTTGCAACTTCATCATGACTGCCTCGATCCGCTCGATCTCCACTGTTGCAAGATTGCGATCTAGATCCATTAGCCGGAGATTTAAAACATTGTTTGCTTTATAGGCTTGTATGTTGCCCGTATACACTAAATCGGCTGAAATAGCCAATTTCATCTTATTTTACATTGAGACATCTTATGATCATGTTAGCTTGCTGTGACTACATCTTTTATAGCATATTTCTGTCTAAAGCAAGTATATATCATTGAATTCATGTCTGAATCGGTTAACTTGAGTTATAATGCATGTTTCGCTACAATCGGTTCATAACATGACGGAATCGGCTTTCTAGTCGATCTCCCATTACATCGGCTCTTCGAGCCATACAGTTGGAACTACCTGGACATACCGGTTAGTTCCGCCCTGTGATTATTGATTACGTCTTGTTTCCTTGTCAATTGCAGGTCAAATTGACTGGCACGCTTGGGTATTACTGACACTCTCAAACCGGGTCCGAAGCTAGCTGGATCTGCGAGAGCTTTACTGCCTCAAGGGTCGTTTTCGGCTTCGCTGGTGTGTTGGGCTTAGGGAACCACTTTTTGCGCCAACACACTTTTGGCACGCTCGGTGGGACAATTCACTGAAGACCATGGCAAAAGGAAAGGCTGCGGCGGACGGCCCCTCCAGGGATGACGGTGTCCTCAGGATCAGGGTCGAAGATCTCAGTGAGGAGGACGTGGCAGTGCTGAACAAGATTGTTGAAGAATTCGCTGATGCCTGCCTGCTTTCATTCAGCAAGCAGCGTGATGGCTCTGTAGTGAAGAAGAATGCATTCCCGAAATGGATCATGGACGGCCATTCTGATAAATCTGAAGAGGAGTGCAAGGCCGACCTCAAGCAGATGCTGGAAGAAGCGACCTGGGTGGCCGCCTATTCAGCAGTCGGCCATCACCATAAATCCTTCCTGTAGACATTCTATAACATCATGAAGACTGTTCTCAAACGGCAGGATTGGGAGTCTCTGGGTCCGGTTTACTTCAACATACCCGCAGAGGATGCAGATCCAAAAGCAGTGGCAGGGACCTCCAATTCCTCACCGCAACAGCCGAGCCAGCCGAAAACACCAGGGCAGGGTGCCACTGCGGCCGGTTCGGCTCAAAAAATAGCAGCTTCTCCCAGATTATACAAAGATCATACTCCGGAGGAGCTCGCCGCTTTCATGCAGGCCACTGGACAGTCAGTGAACTCAATGAACTCATCAGCAGTGAACCCGATAGCTGGAAATACGCTGGCGGCAGACGTGGCCAAACCAACTCCTGGATACCATGAGGGGATCACATATCAAGACCTTCTGGCAGCGCCGCATCCGGGGTACGCCCAGACACCCAACAATCAGCTGCTGGAGTAGATGAGTGCCATGCTCCGTGATACGTTCGGTTTACAGCCGAAGACCGGGACTGGAATCAAGTACAGGCGCCCTTACCCCGAGTGGTACGACCGAGTGACATTGCCGCCCAGGTAATGTTTACCAGACTTCTCCAAGTTTAGTGGGCAGGACGACATCACCACCATGGAGCACATCAGCCGTTACCTGACCCAGCTCGGCGAAGCTTCGTATGAGGTAGCTCACAGGGTCCGGCTCTTTCCGCTATCACTGACAGGGCCGGCATTTAGTTGGTTTGCATCTATGGAGCCTGGCTCGATTCAAGGCTGGAAAGATCTGGAGACTAAATTCCATAATTACTTCTTCTCTGGCACTGGGGAGAAAGACATCACAGACCTCACCAACATGCGCCAAAAGCCGAGTGAACTTGGATCGATTTTCATCAAGCGGTTCAGAGAGACCAGGAACATGTGTTACTCTTTGAACCTGAACAACAAGCAGCTCGCCAAGATATTGGTCAGTGGGTTGCTCCCACACGTCCAAGAGAAGCTTGTGGGCACCAACTTCAATAGCATCAGCGAGGTGATGCAGAGGGTGGCCGCATTAGAACAGCAGGCCCAGAGTTTCAAGAAGGAATCAAAATACAAGCAGGCCTACGTCTGTGATTCCGACTCAGAGGATGGAGAGAATAAAGAAGTGGCTGCTGTTGAGTTCAAATAGGGAACAAAGCCCATGGCCGTACCGAAGGGTTGGAGCGCGGAAGATCAATACGACTTTGACACGCGCAAGCTGGACAAGCTCTTCGACCTATTAGTCAGTGCAGGCCACATCACCTTCCTAGCTGATTACGTCAAGCCATCTCCTGAAGATTTGCAGGGAAAACCGTTCTGCCAGTACCATGGCCTCACCTCACACTCTACAAACAATTGGCGCAATTTCAAAGCAGCAATCCAGAATGCTATTAGGCGCGGTTTGTTGAAATTTGAGGCTCCTCCCAAGGGGAAGATGAAGATCGACAAATTCCCTTTCCGAAAGGGTAGAACATGGTCCAGATCGCGAATCCTCTGACTAAAGTAAAGGTATTAACCTCCGAACGGGCCAACAAGAACTCCTCAGTTGATACCGATGCACAAATCACAGCTGAGGTGCTGGCGTTGATCAAAGGAAGGAGGGAGCAGAATCAGAGGCAGCCGGAGCAAGGAGAATCCAGCGGCACCAAGAGCAGGAGGCCCACGCACCAGCACCTTCTGAATAAGTGGCGGCGACAGAAAGAGAAAGATCATCAGAGGCGGCTGCAGCGCGAAGAAGAGGAGTACTGCAGGTGGCTCCGCGAAGAAGAAGAGGCGCGCTATCACGAAGAAATGGCTCGCCACCGGGGAGGTGAGGAGGATCATTGGCATTCCCCATTCTTCCGACACTCCTGGAATGAAGGCCTGGGATTGCCAACGCTGCGCAACTGCCCAGAATGCAGCGATCAGTACCGAGAGTACAGGCAGTCCCAGGTCAACCGCCGGCCTGTGCATCAGAGGCTGGGGAGCCCCCACAGCCCGCGGGATCGGCGTGAAAAAAGGGAGTCGCGCGATCGGCTTGATGAAGCGGTAGTAGAACGCCGACAGCCGGTTTAGCAAGAGAATCAGTGGTGCCCAGGGGATCTAACTAGGAGCCAAAGGCGCCGGGTGCAGCGGCTCACAAACAGAGAGCTCCAAGCTGAGGGACGTGCCAAACAGGTATGGCGCGAGAAGCCTCCACGAAATAATGGAAAGGCTGTAGCCGATGCACAGATGGTGTTCGTGCTGCCTGCAGAGTTCAGAGCCAAAAAGTATGATACCGAGTCCGACTCAGACGATTCGGGATCAGAAGACGGAGTGGCCAAGTTAGTGCTTGCACAGCAAGCTACTTTTGATAAGCCAGCCACGAATCGACATTTGAAGGCCCTCTATCTCAAAGGTTATGTCGACGGCATGCCCATGACGAAGATGTTGGTGGATGGTGGTGCCACTGTCAATCTCATGCCCTACACTACATTCCGCAAGCTAGACAAGGGTCCCGATGATCTAATAGAAACTGATCTGATGCTCAAGGATTTCGGGGGCAATTCTTCCAACACTCGGGGGGCAATCAACGTCAAGCTAACAGTGGGGAAGAAGACACTGCTTACCACCTTTTTCGTGATCGACAGTAAGGGTGCCTACAGCTTGCTACTCGGACGCGACTGGATTCATGCCAACTGCTGCGTGCCATCGACCATGCATCAGTGCCTCATTCAGTGGCATGGCGATGAGGTCGAAGTGATCCCGGCCGATGACTCGGTCAGCGTGGCGACGACAGATGCCACATACTGGGAAGCTGTGGATCATGACTGTTTCTCTGGCAAGACTTGGGAAGGAGGCTCCATCAAGGTCAGTGATGAGAGTCAACAGCCGATCAGGGCAATCGGCTCTGAGTCTTTTTATTAAATGGAGAATCCGATTGACGGCACAGAGGGTAAGTTGGGGCAAGGATTCACGTCGGCCGACAAGCTCGAAGAAGTGGATGTTGGACCCGGCGACAGACCAAGGCCGACGTTTATTGCCGCCAATTTAGACCCAGAGTTCAGGCAGGAGCTGATTCAACTGTTGAAGGAGTACAAAGATTGTTTCGCCTGGGAATATTATGAGATGCCTGGATTGGACAAATCTATTGTTGAGCACAGGCTACCTATCAAGCCGGGGTTTTGGCCACACAAGCAGCCTCCACGTCGTTTTAGAGAGGATGCTCTACCTGACATTAAGGCCGAAATCACGAGGCTGTTAGAAGCCAAGTTCATTCGAACTTGCCGATATGCCGAGTGGATATCGAACATCGTCCCCGTGTATAAGAAAAATGGTAAATTGTGAGTCTGTATTGACTTCAGGGATTTAAATAGAGCTACACCGTTGGATGGCTACCCTATGCCAGTAGCCGATATATTGGTAGACTCGGCTGCTGGGCACCAAGTTATTAGCTTCATGGATGGCAATGCTGGTTATAATCAAATTTTTATGGCTGATGAAGACATCCCGAAGACCGCCTTCAGGTGCCCTGGTGCGCTTGGTTTGTTTGAATGGGTGGTCATGACGTTTGGATTAAAGAATGCCGGTGCAACCTATCAGAGAGTTATGAATTATATATTTCACAAGTTGATCGGCAAAGTCGTTGAAATTTATATAGATGATGTGGTGGTGAAATCCAAAAGCAATAAAGATCACCTGGCCGATTTGAGGACCACTTTGGAGTGCACAAGGCGACATGGTCTGAAGATGAATCCTAACAAGTGTGCGTTTGGCGTGTCAGCTGGCGAATTTCTGGGATTCACGGTCCACCGCAAAGGGATAGAGATCGGCAGCAAGAGTAGGAAGGCGATCGATGAACTCGTACCTCCAACCAACAAGAAGAAATTACAGTATTTACTTGGTAAGGTTAACTTTATCAGATGGTTCATTGCCAACTTATCAGAGAAGGTGCTGCCGTTCTCACCATTGTTGAAGCTCAAGAATGATCAAGAGTTCGAATGGGGTGACGTGCAACAGAAGGCTTTTGACGAGATTAGAGAATACATGAAAACTCCTCCTGTCTTTGTACCGCCACGGATAGGGAAGCCTTTTAAGTTGTACGTGATGGCCGAAAGTCATACCATTGGGTCGGCCCTTTTTTCAAGAGTTTGAAGGGAAGGAGAGAGCAGTTTTCTACCTGAGCAGGCGGCTCCTTGACCCTGAGACAAGATACACACTGACCGAGAAGTTGTGCTTGTGCCTGTTCTATTCATGCACCAAGTTGAGGCACTACCTGCTTGCCTCAGAGTGTGTGGTGGTGTCCAAGGAGGATGTCATCAAGCACGTGCTTTCGATGCCTATTTTAAATAGTCGGATCGGTAAATGGATCCTTGCGCTTTCAGAGTTTTACTTGAGGTTCGAATCGGTTAAGGCGGTCAAAGGTCAGGCGATAGCCGATTTCATTACACAGCATCACGGAGGATCGGTTGATGTAGCGGATATAGCGCCATGAACTATGTTTTTCGACGGTTCTTCGTGCAAGTAAGGTGGTGGCGCCGGAGTAGTGCTCATCTCACTGCAGGGTGTGCGTTTTGAGTATGCTTTCCAGATAGGGCCAATTGTCACAAACAATCAGGCTGAATATGAAGCCGCGTGGAAAGGTTTTCAGCTTCTGCATGAAGCAAAAGCCGATGCAGTCGAAGTATTTGGCGATTCACAACTAGTCGTCAACCAATTGCTCGGCTTGTATGAATGTAAAGACGAGATACTCAGAGGCTACTATGATCAGTGCCAGGCTCTCATGAAGAAGTTCATGACGGTATCTCTCTGTCACATCCCCAGGGCCCAGAACCAGGAAGCTAATCAGCTGGCGTAGAACGCATCAGGTTATCGGCCGATGCAGGAGATTTGTAACAGCCGATGCGATAAGTGTCGCCTTTAGAGTAAAAAATAAAAACGAAATATACAGCCTTGTAGATTGGATTGTTTTGGGCATAACGAGTTCAGAAGTATCATATACATCAAAATGCCTAATACAGTTTAGTTTGGATTATTGACGCCATCCCAGAGGGAGACGAAGCGCAGCCATCAATGGTCGCACACCGATCGGCTTTTTGGGTCAGGCTGTTTAGCCGATCCTATTGTGAGTACCCACAAGCCGATTCATAGCGAATCTAGCCGAGGGGTTAATTCTAAGGGAAAGCAGAACGAAGCCGATGCTAAGAAGCAGGCCCGAAAGCCGATTCGTATGTAGAACGGATCAGGCTGAGTAATCGATTCTAAGGTAGAATGCAAGCCTGAGAGCCGATTCGCATGCAGCAAAAAGTCATCAACATCTTTATCGGCCTAGAATGAAGGGACGTACATACAGATGCGAAGAAATAATGGCGAATAAGACCTTTGAGAAGGACACACACGGCGTCTCAAGATCCTGCATCAGCTATGCCTTGGGGGCTTGGACTCGCCGCATGCACATGTTGCACGACATCAAGCGATCCATCACGAAGACGGACAAGACGAGTGACTTTCATTGGCTCCTACATCTTCAACGATGGTATGCACAACTCTACTCTCACAGTTTCAAAGTTTATAGTTAGAAATGTTTAAAGGCAAAACTTTGAAATCTTAAGGGTAATTCCACTCTACAAACATGTGATATAAGTGTTTTAGTTTATCCATTGTTGAATTGATTAATAGATGCTCTGTTTCATGTCTCACCCGTGTCTAGTTTATAATTTTAATTTCTTTAAGGTTTGAGTTTCTTGGTCTGATACTTGTCTTGAAGTCTTGAGAACCTGTGGGTTGCGTAAAGTTTGAACTTTGTCTAAAAGTGGCTGTACAATGTGAATGGAAATGGAATTTGCTATAACATTATTCTGAGAGATACTTGAAATCCGGAGAGTTTTATAAAACGATTAATAAAGATTAATTGATTTCATATTGAGCCTTGTCAAATTATTGTGACCACTAGTGAGATTATAGTCATGCTCCTGAGATCAACATTCACGTACACGTTATAAATTAATGAAATTCCTTGATGAGCCGTGGACATTCTCTCTTTGATTAAGATAAGGTATGAGGCTATTCTATAATCTCAGAAATAAAAACGACGGACACGTGTCCGCCAGAAATGAGAAGAGAAAAATAAAAAAAATAACGATCGCGTGATCGCCAAATAAAAATGAAAGATGGCCAAAGGCCCAATAGCCTTATAGTTTAGAATGATCAAAGAGAGTGGCATATGCACAGGGAAAATAAAAATACAAAAAATGTTCACTTGCACTTCTTGATCTAAGTATATGACTTTTATCTCCTTAAGGTTCAGTTTTTTGACTTTGCAATATTATGTGATACAATTTATAAAAAGATAATAATAAAACTCCGGAAGAAAAGTGTTCAAGGGATAACAGATAAGCAGTTCTGTAGCTGTTCTGTTTTGCAGTTGCTTGAGGACTTAGTGAAAAGTAAAAGCCCCATGGTTGAAGAGATAGATGGGTGAGTAAAGTACCATTTTATCCAAATTTAAAAGAAATCTTGGTTATAAATATGATACTCTTGAGATGTAATCAACATTGTAGCATCTTCTGATCAACAATATCTAAGAATGGATAAAACTATAATATTTATACACATATGCATTTACTACTAATCTATTTCCACATGTATTGGAGGATTATTGTTTTACAGGACTTGCATACAGAGGTGTGGAAATATGGTGAGAACATGCTTATATTTCAAGGGTTAAAGGAAGAAGACCTAGACGCACTATGGCTGCTAGTGAGTTTCTCGGCACAAGGAAGACCATCGGATCATAGTTCGAAGCATGAAGAAATCATACTCTGAACTAGGGGGGCCTGTGTTTACACCAAAATTTGGTAAATTTGCCCCAGAAAGGAAAGAGCTGGCCGATGGTATAGAAGCAAAGAAATACACAAAATTTTGGGCTGGGAGCCGATAGCCGATACTAAAGGGAGATAGCCGATACCAGAGGAAGATAGCCGATTTCGGAAGCAGACTCCGTGCAGCGGAAGGAAGGAAATAGCCGATTGCACGGTGAATCGGTTATCGGGCGAAGGTGACAGGAGGCGTGCAGCGTCGGTATTGGTGACGTCATCCAGAGTCCGCGCCGCCAAGATGCGATCACGGTTGGAGTTTGTTATGAAAGGGAAGATGTGACTCCAAGTTACCTTAGATATAGGATAGTTTGTTAGTTTCCTTATCTATTAATGAGTTGTAATTCGATTAGGACTCTACCTACGCTCAGGGTATAAATATAAGCCCTCAGCCATTGTAAAAATACAACAACATCAATACAACACAACTTTCGGCTCCGGCCACCAAACCCTAGAGTCAGTCGAGTCCGGCGAGTTACTTCATCCAGGCTGGGTGTCATCCGGTGGACGCAGACTTGCTTGTAAGTATCGTCAACCCCCTGTTAAACTATGTCTTTTTAGCGTCATCCGGTGGACGTGGAAGCATGGCGGGCCAGGGTCCTTGCTAAGCTTTGTTTCTTTGGCGTCATCCGGTGGACGCGGGAAGTACAGTGAGTCAAGGATGATTCACGCTGGTTTGCCCGATCAATCTGTGTTAACCGTCATCCGGTGGACGAGATGCAGATTAGGACGGTTTTCACGCGCGGATTGGTTATCGATTCGTGTTTGTTTGCTTGATTAATCTATTAGTTAACGTCATCCGGTGGACAGGCTATAGATTAAGACAGTTTGCATGCATGGATTAGTTATCGGCTCTAGTTAAATTTGGCAGTTTAGCTGGATTCATTAAGTTACCGATGTTGCTTATGTTTATTGTTTATTATTTAAAGCAATCATCAATTTGCCCGTCTTGATCCATATGCATCGGCTTGTATCTAATAGATTTATATGTTCAACGAATTATGCTTGTCATTCGTTTTATATTGAATGCTTTGCACTAGCCGATTGTATTTTGGGTCTCGATTAGATACGGGTCGCACTCAAGTAATAAAGTAAACTTTGTCTAGATTCAAAGGTTAACGGATCTAAGTTGCAACTTCATCATGACTGCCTCGATCCGCTCGATCTCCACTGTTGCAAGATTGCGATCTAGATCCATTAGTCGGAGAGTTGAAACATTGTTTGCTTTATAGGCTTGTATGTTGCCCGTATACACTAAATCGGCTGAAATAGCCGATTTCATCTTATTTTACATTGAGACATCTTATGATCATGTTAGCTTGCTGTGACTACATCTTTTATAGCATATTTCTGTCTAAAGCAAGTATATATCATTGAATTCATGTCTGAATCGGTTAACTTGAGTTATAATGCATGTTTCGCTACAATCGGTTCATAACATGACGGAATCGGCTTTCTAGTTGATCTCCCATTACATCGGCTCTTCGAGCCATACAGTTGGAACTACCTGGACATACCGGTTAGTTCCGCCCTATGATTATTGATTACGTCTTGTTTCCTTGTCAATTGCAGGTCAAATTGACTGGCACGCTTGGGTATTACTGACACTCTCAGACCGGGTCCGAAGCTAGCTGGATCTGCGAGAGCTTTACTGCCTCAAGGGTCGTTTCCGGCTTCGCTGGTGTGTTGGGCTTAGGGAACCAATTTTTACGCCAACAACTACTAAGGACGCGTCGCCCATACGATCTCCAGGAGATCGCGTATATCCGCTGAGTCCTTGGCGGGTAAGAAAATAGCTTTCCTAGGATCTATCCGATTGGTTTCCCAGATCGACTAGGATTGTAATCTGTTATGTATGGCAAGATCAACTTGTAACCCTACCCCCCGAACTATATAAGGCGGGCAGGGGGGTCTACTTGATTCATCTCATCTACTAGCAATATAACACAGCAACATACAGGACGTAAGGTATTACGCCTCGTGGCGGCCTGAACCTGTCTAAATCTCTGTTCCGCACGAATTGTGCTCCCTCGTTCGTCTCAGGCGCACCCTCACCGTCTCATCTACTACCGCGGGCATACCCCTCGGTAGACTATCGCCGGTATTCCGTCGACAGTTGGCGCGCCAGGTAGGGGGTGTGCCACCTGATTCCATGGTGAACAAGGTGATTTTTTCAAGCTCCATCGAGCTCCCGACACCGGGCCAGATCTTCACGGTGGGATCCATCACCTGGGTCATCGGCGCGAACGGCGAAGGGGTGATTCTGGACGCAGCTCAGATCCCTTGCGTGTTGCCTCCGACGAAAAGGCTGCCACGCTACGTTCGAAAAAACATCGACAAAGACGACCTGATCGGGTCTATAGATCGGGTCACCAAGAAGCTGTCAGAGGGACTCCAAATCCTGGAGTCCGTGTCATCCACGACGCACCGCCCCTCTTCGCTGTCCCCCGACACAACACTGGTCGTCACCATCACGCCTCTCGAGCGCATCGTCGAGGAGCGACCTCGAGCGAATCGTCCTCCGAACGGCTACTTGCCGCTCGGGCTACAAAACGCAGCTTCCAGCTTCGCTCAAACGCTGCGTCAACACGCCGGCACCAGCTCCTTCATCACCCCCGATAACGTCCGCCCCGACAATGATGATCAAGAGGGTGGCCTTCCCGCCGATCTACCCCCCATCAAGCAATTTTTTGGAGGACCGGTCCTTGCCATCAGCAACAACAGCGACCCGCCGCCCAATGAGTCCGAAGAAGCCCGAGCAGCCCACGAGGCACGGAACGCCGATCGCAGACGACGCCGCGAGCAGCAAGCTGAAGCGAGGAGGACTGCGGTGAAGAATCTGGAGCCCGAATTTTGCATGCTCGGGCAGTACGAGGTCTGCACGACTCCAAGTGCCAATGTCGCCGTCACGATCGTCGAGGCCAAGAGGCTACCCCAGACTCCAGAGCTCGGGCGGCTCACCGCTCTTCTCCAAGCAACTCAGGTCCAGATCAACGAAGGAAGACAAGCGCCATGTCATAGCACGGCATCAGCTACAGAGCTCGTCGGCGAAGATGGTGAGATGTCTCGCGGTGGTCGGAGACCTCATCGGCGAGACGGCGACCAAGAGGTGAACCAATCCGACCTCCGCGCAAAGCTGAAGACCAAAGACCTACGCGGCCGCATCGAGAACAGGAGAGAAGCCAAACACTCAGCAGAGGCCGAGCGACGAAGAGAGTATGATCAGACGCACGGCTTCCCCAACGACAAGGCCGCCCCGGAACTGCCATTCACGCCGGCACTCCGAGCAGTTGTCTGGCCTCCTAACTTCAAAGTTGTCGGCGTCAAGACTTACGGCGGAAGAGCCAATCCCAACAAATGGCTCAACGCCTACGAGATCGCCGTCCAAGCCGCCGGTGGAAACAGGGATGTAGTGGCCAACTACCTCCCAGTCATGCTCAGCGCCTCCGCCAACAACTGGCTTCATAGTTTGATGCCGAACTCCATCGACACTTGGGATCAGTTGAAAGAGCAGTTCGTCAATAACTACCACGCCACCTGCAAGCAACCGGGCACGAAGTATGATCTTGAAAGACTTCAGCAAGGCTCTCGGGACTCCCTGCGAGACTACATCCGGCACTTCTCGGAAATCAGAAACGACATCCCCGACATCACAGATGCAGAAGCCATCTCCGCGTTTATGCGCGGCCTGAGGCCCGACGAGGAACTGCGGAAGAAATTATACCGCACCAGCCCGACCACTGTTGCCGAGATGCTACGCATCGCCAACAAATACGCTGATGGAAACGACGCAGCTCATCACTCCATTCACAGTCGCCTTCGCTTCCCCGTCCAGTCGCGGAACCAAGAAGAGGGCCACCGAACTGATCGGCACCAGGATGATCGAGCTCCTCGGAGAGACTACCGCCGCGATGACCGCGACCATCGACGACGCTCAGAACACCGCCGCTACGACGAACCCGAGGGCTCCAGGGCTGGAGAGAGGCGCCGCCACTACCAAGTTTACAACGCCCGACCAGCCCCAAAGCGCAATTACGAGGAGGCCTACTCCAAGCTCCTCGACGCCCAGTGCCCCGTCCACAAGCACCACAAGCACACCATGAGGGAGTGCGAGGGTTTCTCCAGGAAGTTCCAAGCAGAAGAGAAGAAGAAGGCTCGCGTAGAGTCTGACAGGGACCGGCGCGATGACACCAACAAGCCTCCAGGCTTCACTGACGCACACCGAACCGTTTCCACCATCATCGGTGGACGCGCCGCCATCGAGTCAAAGAGGGAGCAGAAACTCGTCAATAGACATGTCAACTCCGTTGCCAATTCCGACAGCGCGATCGCTGATCCAAGGCTTCCTCCTTGGTCCCACCAAGGCATCACCTTCAGCAGGGCCGACCAATGGACCCAAATTCCATACTTGGGTCGCTTTCCATTGATCGTCGATCCGGTCATACGCACGACGCGTTTCCGGAAGGTCCTCATCGACGGCGGCTGCGGCCTCAATATCCTGTTCTCCGGAGTTATCAAGGAACTCGGGATAAAATAAGAAGACTTGCGACCCACATCAGCTCCCTTCTGGGGTATCGTCCCAGGACATCCGTCATATCCTCGAGGGCAGATAAGCCTCCCGGTTCAGTTCGGGCACCCACAGTGCTTCCGTATCGAGCACATCGACTTCTTGGTGGCTGATTTCGACACCGCTTATCATGCTATCCTCGGCCGACCAGCTTTGGCGAAATTTGGGGCCATCCCCAACTACACCTACCTCGTTATGAAGATGCCAGCGGAGAACGGCGTCCTTTCTATTCGCGCCGATCTCCAAGTTGCATATGCTTGCGAGCGAGAGGCCATTGCCATGGCGGAAGCTGTCGAAGAATCCATACTCATGAACATCTGTGCTGCGGACGCAAAGCAAGTAGCTCCAGAAGACCAAGTCATCCTAGAGAAGACCCCATCAAGATCAGCCACCAAGAACAAGGAAACGAAGGAGGTTGTCCTGATCCCCGGCGAGCCAAACAAGACTACTCGCATCGGGGCCGACCTCGATCCCAAATAGGAAGACGCGCTCGTCAGCTTCCTAAGGGAGCACGTAAGCACTTTCGCATGGAAACCAGTGGATATGCCCGGCGTTCCTAGGAAGTTGATCGAGCACTCCTTGAATGTCTCGAAGACCGCCAAGCCAACCAAGCAGAAACTCTGGCGATTCTCTCCAGACAAGAAGGAGGCCGTTAGGGTAGAGAATAGAGATAGCTCGGCTCTTAGCTGCCGGCTTCATCAGAGAGGTGTATCACCCTGATTGGGTAGCCAATCCGGTGCTTGTAACAAAAAAGAATAATGAATGGAGAATGTGCGTTGATTACACCGATCTCAACAAACACTGCCCTAAAGACCCCTTCGGTCTTCCACGAATCGACGAAGTCGTCGACTCAACAGCAGGTTGCGAGCTACTCAGCTTCCTCGACTGCTACTCTGGATACCATCAGATCGCTTTGAAGGAAGAAGACCAAGAGAAGACGTCTTTCATCACCCCTTTTGGAGCTTATTGCTACAAGACCATGTCTTTCGGATTGAAGAATGCTGGAGCAACCTACCAACGGGCGATTCAAGCTTGTCTGGATGACCTTATCCCCGACGTCGCTGCAGCATACGTTGATGACGTCGTCATCAAGACTTGAACGGCTGAAGACCTCATCTCCAACCTCGAAGCAGTTTTCGAAAAACTGGACAAATTCCAATGGAAGCTTAATCCTGGCAAGTGTATATTCGGCGTCCGATCCGGCAACTTGCTCGGTAACATCGTCAGCAAGCAAGGCATCTTCCCCAACCCGGAAAAAATCAACACGGTTATGAGGATGAAGCCTCCGACCAATGTCAAAGATGTGCAAAAGCTCACCGAGTGCATGACGGCCCTTAGCCATTTCATCTCCAGACTGGGCGAGAAAGGCCTCCCATTTTTCAAGTTACTAAAAGCTGGCGAGAAGTTCACCTGGTCGGAAGAGGCAGATACGGCCTTCAGAGAACTCAAACGCTTCTTGACGAGTCCTCCGCTTCTCACAGCTCCAAAAAATGACGAAACATTGCTGATCTACATCGCTGCGACTAATAACGTCGTCAGCACTGCCATCGTCGTTGAACGAGAAGAAGACGGTCACGCCTATCCGGTCCAACGACCAGTTTACTTCATCAGTGAAGTCCTCAACGAGTCCAGGACCCGTTACCCAACGGTGCAGAAATTGATATACGCTGTTCTCGTCACCTCAAAAAAGCTCCGTCACTATTTTGAAGGATATTCCATAGCAGTAATCTCTGAATACCCCCTGGGTAGCATCCTCCGAAACAAAGACACCAACGGCCAGATCCTAAAATGGGCAGTAGAGCTGGGAACATACTCCATTGATTTCCAAAGCCGAATAACAGTCAAGTCGCAGGTACTCGCCGATTTCATAGCTGAATGGACAGAGATACAAGAGTCTTCGCATCCGGCATAGGAAGAGTATTGGACAATGTTCTTCGATGGGTCCCTCAGCTTCAGTGGCGCTGGAGCCGGAGTACTCCTTATATCGCGCTCTGGTGAGCGCCTCCGTTACGTCTTGCGAATTCACTTCATGGCGTCCAACAACGCGGACGAATACGAGGCCGCCTTGCATGGTCTCCAGATAGCCTCCGAGCTCAGCATCCGTCGCATCATGGTCTACAGGGACTCGGCCCTGGTCATCAACTAGGTTAACAAAGACTGGGACTGCAACAATGAGAAAATGGACTCCTACGTTGCCGCAATCAGAAAAATCGAAGGGAAATTCCTTCAAATAGAATTCCATCATATCATTCGAAGCGAAAATCAGGCGGCCGACGAATTGTCAAAGCTCGGATCATCCCGGTCCGACGTCCCCGCAGGCGTTTTTATCCAGGATCTGTTCAACCCCTCCGTACAGACTGATGGCGATACCAGCAGCTCCGCGATCGACCAGATAGTGGCGTATATCCCAACCCCTGAAGAGGACTGGAGAACCCAGTTTATTGATTACCTACTGGAAGCATGGGTCCCCGAAGATAGAACAGAAGCCGAGCGCTTGGTCCGAAGATCCAAAAGCTATGTCCTGGTCGACAGCAAACTCATGCGCAAGAATACCAGGAGCGAAGTCCTACAAAAATGCGTCCCAAGGGAAGAGGGTCTCAGGATCCTTCATGAGGCTCATAGTGGCATGTGCGGCAATCACGCGGCTTCACGTACTCTGGTCAGCAAGATTTTTCGAGCAGGTTTCTATTGGCCAACAGCAGTCCAGGACGCCGAGAAGATAGTCAGAGAATGCGAGGCATGCCAATTCTTTGCCAAGCAGACACATGTACCAGCCTAAGAGTTGCAGACCATCCCTGCGTCGTGGCCTTTCGCTACATGGGGACTGGACATGGTTGGTCCATTTAAAACGGCAAGAGGGGGATTTCGCTCCATTTATGTCGCCATCGATAAGTTTTCCAAGTGGATTGAGTACAAGCCATTAGTCAAGGCTACGGCAACCAAAGCATCAGAGTTCTTCAAGGACATCTCCTATCGCTTCGGGCTTCCAAACAGCATCATCACCGACCTGGGATCAACATTTACTGGAAGTGATTTTTGGGATTTCTGCGAAGAAAGATGCATATCCGTCAAATATGTGTCCGTGGCTCATCCTAGAGCCAACGGCCAGGTGGAGAGGGCAAATGGTATGCTGCTCGACGCCCTCAAGAAGCGTCTCCACGCAGTCATGGAGAGAAGCCCAGGCAACTGGATTGACGAATTACCGGCGGTGATCTGGGGACTTTGGACTCAACCCAGCCGGAGCACAGGAGTATCGTCATATTTTATGGTGTATGGCTCAGAGGCGGTACTACCTGCAGATGTAATCTATCGATCTCCAAGGGTTGAGGTATACGAAGAAGCCCACTCCAACGAGGCCAGAGCAGACGAAGTCGACAAGTTAGAGGAAGAGCGCCTGATCTCCTGTTTACGAATAGCTAAATATCTAGAAGGGATCAGGCGATATTACAATCGCAATGTCAACGGCAGAGCTTTTGCAGTCGGTGACCTCGTTCTCCGGCGAAAGCAGAGCAAGGAGGGGATGCATAAACTATCATCTCCCTGGGAGGGGCCATACATCGTCAAGGCAGTTACTCAACCAGGTGCATATAGGCTCTCCGACCTAGACGGCGTCGACATCCCCAATTCCTAGAACATCGAGCACCTGCGACGTTTCTACCCCTGATCTAGGGTTCAAAACAGATATGTGTATTTTCATTCTATTATAAATAAGGGAAATATATTGTTATTCTCGATATTTTTGCCTCCATTACATTTTGTACAGCTAAACGTCTTCAACTATGCGTAAGCCCCGCCACTGCTCGGGCAGCACGTCTTCGCCTACGCATAAGTCCCGCCACTGCTCGGGCAGTGCGTCTTCACCTATGCGTAAGTCCCGCCACTGCTCGGGCCGCACATCTTCGCCTATGCGTAAGCCCCGCCACTGCTCGGGCAGCATGATTTCACCAATGTGTAACCCCCGCTCCCGCCGGGCAGTATCTGGTTCGACGCCGCGTAAGCCCTAAAAATGATAGGCCGCCTAACTACGACACTTCATCGACCGCCCTGATATATCGGGTAGCCTTCGCCCACGATAAGTGTAACCCCCGCCTAGCGCGGGCAGCTTCGCCACCACGTAAGCCCCGGGGACGCCTGGGCCGTTAAGTCTTCGCTAACACGTAAGCCCCGAGGACGCTTGGGCAGTTTAGCAGCGTCTCCAAAAGCCCCGGCAAAAGCACGGGCGACACGCAGGGCGTGTAGGATTATTCTTCGACCATACAAGATCTCGACTATGTTCAGGCGTCTCAATTTAAATCCCTTCGGTGGGAAAAAGTTGAACATCAGCGGTCAACATTTTTGTGGCTTCCCTAGCCTCTTCTTCAAGCTGGTCTTCCTGCTCTTCGGTGGTTCCCCGAGCATACCCGGTCGGTACTCGGTCGTTCTTCACTCCCGGGTAGTGCGATCGGACGACTCCAAGCACATGCGCGGCCACATTTTCAGCAGCATCCATGAAGAAGTCTTTAAAGAATCGAAGAGCTTCCTGTCCACGTTGTACGATGTCGAGGGCACCGGGACCTTCAGCAGGCGGTACAGCGGGCGCATACTCAATGATGTCAAGCACAGGCTTAACACCACCAACCAAGGCCTCAAATCTTCCGTTGGCAGCCTCAAGGCGA
Source organism: Eremochloa ophiuroides (assembly GCA_038502445.1). Classification (NCBI taxonomy): domain Eukaryota; kingdom Viridiplantae; phylum Streptophyta; class Magnoliopsida; order Poales; family Poaceae; genus Eremochloa; species Eremochloa ophiuroides. The sequence continues at coordinate 44,072,360 of JAHLJS010000009.1, read as the reverse complement.
CCCGCAAGGTCATCCACCTGCGCACGATGCCTACGTCCCATCTCTGACAAACAAAGCAAGTCAGTCGCGCTACAAAAAAAAGAAGGAGAGGAAGGGGAAAGCCGAACACAAACAGGCAACCTGTCATCGTTTCCAGGTTCTTTCGGGCGGCCTCTCGCATCAACGTCACCTCAGCTTCCAGCTCAGTGGCTGCACGTCACAAAGAATACAATCAGATCATCAAACCAAGACATTTTACAAATGGTGAGATGTCGCACATACTTCGCTTCGTGGAGCCATCCAACAGCTCTTGAAGACCTACATGCCACAAAACTAGCGTTCAGAGAGCAAAAGCGGGATGAATAGCTGTCAAGAAGCACAACATTCCAACATACTTTTGTTTTCTTGCAATAGACGCTTCTCGGATTTCATAAGGTCCGAGCAGTGTAACTCCAAGGTTTCACGCTCCTCGCGCATGCTTGCCACCACCCCCTCTAGGCGACTCACCTCGGTCTGCAGCTGCTTGTTTTTCTCTGCTACATCCCAAAGGCGGTGTAGGGTTTTTCGGCGATCTTCGGCGGTTTCATACACTGTCTGGAAGACCAAAGGAGCAATAGATTATCAAGTCATTATATCGTCTGGATAAAATACGATAGGTGTCACCTACACACGCGACGAAAGGTTTCCCAGACGTCCGAGAAGTTTTCTCAAGTCCGCGCGAGTATCGCGGATGTCATTCTTCAGTCCATCTATCTCGGCGTCAGCAAGATCTTCCTCCGTGGCGACAGCATAGGTGTTCCCCACCATCCGATAGGTGCGAATCAAAGGCACGGGCCCCGTTCGGGCAATTTCTTCGATATCCGCACCCTCTTGGGAAGCGTTTTTGGAGGGCCGAGGACATGGCCCTGTTCGCGCCTCCGAGCTGATCTCCGTTCTACGATCAGCACTCCCAGGAGGAATAGTGGTACCGTATCTCGGCAGCGACGTCCGAGCTTCATCTTCACAGCTCGGGTCCTCGACATTCGGCCCCGGAGGAGAAGCCGGAGGCGGCGGGGTGGGCATGCGTGGCTGTTTGGGAGGAGATGGTGAGCCTTGCGCATCAGCTGTTGAGGGCCTCTCGGGCGACCTCTGGGGTGATTCATGTTCTGAAGTCCAGCCAGCGCGGAAGCCCTCTGCTACACCAGCCTCTGAAGTTGTCATCTTTTCAGCACCAGGATTCTCAGCGTCTTCATTAGAAGGGTCCCTACATTTCCAAGACAAAATCTCAACACTGTTCAGATCAAAAAGGGAGAAATATGAAGAAAATCCTACTTACATTTCTGAGCGACGACGCTTTCGGCCGAATTTCTTTCTTTGACCGGAAGCTCCAGCGGCAGCGGCAGGAACATCACCTTTATAGCGTTTTGTGCTCGGTTCATCCTGATTCGTGCAAGGGGCGTCGGCGGTGGCTTGGGCACGGTCCTCGGAAATCTTTACCGGAGCTTTAGCAGCTCGGACGCCACTAGAAGATCCAGCCTTTTCTGACACCGGCTGTTTCTCCCGAGCAGTTCTTTGGGCCAGTGTCTCCTCATCTTCTTCGTCAAAAGACTCTCTTTCTTCTTCGGATAGTTCAGTAGAGTCATCTTCGGCACGTCTCTGATGATAACTGTGCATCGCGTCAACTCGGCCCGGCCAGTCAGCGGTTGGTACATCGGAGAAGTACACCTTTCGGTCCTGTCCATTTATCTTCAAGAGATCAAACAGAAGTTATGGTATAAGTACAGTAAGAGCGATGGAAGTGCCGGGGCAGTTCGGAACTTACCTCTGGCGGGGGATTCTTCAGATTAAAAGCCGCACTTAGGCCACGGTTGGCTATATGAGAGCCTTTTCCAAAATATTCTTCCAAGACTTCTTTAACTTGGGCTTCGGATAAATCTCCAGATGAGCACCAGGTCGGATCTTTCCGATCGGTAAATTCAAAGGCAGGATGAACTTTATCATTGCAAGGTTGGACGCGACGAAATACAAAATTGGTAGCAACCCCAACTCCATTCAGGGTTAAACCCTTGATGATTTGCAGCAATTCGTTTACTTGTCCTATCTCCTCTACATGCGGTTTCTCTGTCCAGTTATTCTGTTTTTCTGAAATCTGATCCACGGCGCACCGGACACTTGGTTCATGATTAGGGATATAGAACCATCTCTTGTTTCAGTCACGCACACTGGTATTCAGAGGAATCTAGAGGTAATGTGCGGACATTCCGTCACGTATTTTCAGATACACTCCACCAGCAACTCGAGAACCTGTGCCGCTCGATTTCACAAGAACGAAGAGATGGCGGAACAGATTGAAGTGCGGGAGAATGCCAAGGTATGCTTCGCAGAAGTGGATAAAGATGGAAATCAAGAGGATAGAATTGGGATTCAAGTGGCACAGGAAAATTTGGTAATAATCAAGTAACTTGCGAAGAAACGGATGGCATGGCAAACCAAATCCGCGGGTAAAATAATCAGAAAAGACTACTATTTCTCCAGAATCAGGCATTGGATATGGTTCACCTTGTGATATTCTCCAGCCTCCGGTCGCCTGGTCAGGAAGGAATCCCCAGGCCACGAGCGCATCGAGCTGCGATCTTCCCAATACTGACGGTTGCCATTCGTTCGACATGCGGAATTCCCCCGGTTGTGCCTGCTTCGACTTTTTTGATTCGCGGGTGCTCTTCCTGGTGCCTGCCATAGCAGATCTGGGCGGGGGAGAGGTGGATTCGATGGTTTTTCTGTGGCGGCGACGGAAAAAAATGGAACCCTAGACGACGATGGAGGAATAGGCGGAGACGGATGTGTGTTTTGGGATTTGAATGCGCAAGAAGATAAACCAACTGTTCGCTTTTTCTATTTATTCCTCTGTCAAACGGCACAGGGGTATTTTCGGTTTACAAATCGTTTGTTGCAGAGAAAAGCACCGCTCGGATACTTCGTCGTTTTCATCAAGTGTTTCCGAGCAGCAAAGCTGCTCAGGGATTTCGTCGCCTTCGTCAAGCGTTTCCGAGTAGGAAAGCTGCTCGGGGACTTCGTCGCCTTCGTCAAGCGTCTCCGAACAATAAGCACTGCTCGGGGACTCCGTCGTCTTCTTCAAGCGTTTCCGAGCAATAAGCACTGCTCGGGGACTCCGTCGTCTTCTTCAAGCGTTTCCGAGCAATAAGCACTGCTCGGGGACTCCGTCGTCTTCTTCAAGCGTCTCCGAGCAATAAGCACTGCTCGGGGACTCCGTCGTTTTCGTGAAGTGTTTCCAAGCAGCGAAGCTGCTCGGGGACTTCGTCGCCTTCGTCAAGTGTTTCCGAGCAGCAAGGCTGCTCGGGGACTCCGTCGCTTTCGTCAAGTGTTTCCGAGCAGCAAAGCTGTTCGGGGACTTCGTCGCCTTCGTCAAGTGTTTTCGAGCAGTAAGGCTGCTCGGGGATTTCGTCTCCTTCGTCAAGTGTTTTCGAGCAGCAAGGTTGCTCGGGAATTTCGCCGCCTTGTCAAGCGTTTCCGAGCAGCAAAGTTGCTCGGGGATTTCGTCATCTTCATCGAGTGTTTTCGAGCACTAAAACTACTCGGGGACTTCATCGACACTTCACAAGATCAACAAGGATAAAGATTTTGACCCTGACACCACGTGACTGCGTCACCTACTATCAGGCTCGGGGACTAAGTGGATACACTTCATCTGCCGGTGAAGGTATTGGCTCTGTCCTGGTAAAAGTGGATACACTTCGCTAAAGGGAAATTTTTTTCAATTTTTTCTGAGCCCCTTACATCCGTCTGGTCAAGCAACGCTGAAGGTCTGCACCTCTCGACGAATGCAAGGCGCTCGGGGACTAGCTGTGGGGGTATGAGCCCGTATATCCGCATAGTCATACTTGGCCCAAGTCTATCGAACAGGCCTGAACTACCAAGGACGCGTCACCCATACGATCTCCAGGAGATCGCGTATATCCGTCGAGTCCTTGGCGGGCAAGAAAATAGCTTTCCTAGGATCTAGCCGATTGGTTTCCCAGATCGACTAGGATTGTAATCTGTTATGTATGGCAAGATCAACTTGTAACCCTGCCCCCCGAACTATGTAAGGCGGGCAGGGGGGTCTACTCGATTCATCTAATCTACTAGCAATATAACACAGCAACATACAGGACGTAAGGTACCCATTGAGAAATGCACTCTTGACATCCATTTGATATAACTTGATGTTGTGGGCACAAGCATAGGCTAACAAGATTCTAATTGCTTCCAATCTAGCAACCGGTGCATAGGTTTATCCAAAATCAAGACCTTCTACTTGAGTGTAACCTTGTGCAACCAATCTAGTCTTGTTCCTTATTACTATGCCATCTTGATCTTGCTTATTTCTTAAAACCCATTTGGTTCCTATCACATTGTGTTTCTTTGGTCTTTCCACTAGCTCCCAAACTTGATTTTTTGTGAAATTGTTGAGCTCTTCATGCATGGCATTAACCCAATCAACATCTTGCAATGCTTTCTCAATCTTAGTTGGCTCAATAGATGACACAAATGAGAAATGATCACAAATTTGAGCGAGTCTTGCTCTAGTTTGAACTCCACTTTGAATACCACCAATGATTTGATTCAAAGGGTGATCCCTTGCAATAGAGACCGGTTGGAGAGTAGGAACTTGATCATTGGATTGAGATGAACTAGCTTGTTGATCTTGCATTTGAGATTGATCTTGTGAGTCACTTGCGCTTGCTTCATTTTCAACTTACATACTAGTATGAATTGCACCATCATCTTCATCATCATTGACTTGCCTCGGCCTAATATCACCAATATCCATATCTTTCATTGCATTTGCCAAGTCATTGCCTCTCACATCACTAAGATTTTCAACTTCATCTTGAGAGCCTTGGGTTTCATCAAATTCAACATCATGTACCTCCTCAAGAGTACCACTAGCCAAATTCCAAACTCTATATGCCTTGCTTGTGGTTGAATAGCCAAGTAAGAAACCTTCATCACATTTCTTTTTAAACTTGCTCAATCTTGTGCCTTTCTTGAGAATGTAGCATTTGCAACCGAAAACCCGAAAATATGCAATGTTGGGCTTTCTACCATTCAATAACTCATAAGGAGTCTTTGCAAGGATACCATGGCAATATAACCAGCTGATGTAGTAGCAAGCGGTGTTGATAGCTTCGGCCCAAAAGGAATGACTAACATTGTATTCACTTAGCATTGATCTTGCCATATCAATCAAGATTCTATTCTTTCTTTCAACAATGCCATTTGATTGTGGTGTATACTTGGGTGAGAATTGATGTCCAATGCCATACTCATCACACAACTCATCAATCTTGGTTTTCTTGAATTCACTTCCATTGTCACTTCTAACTTTCTTGATGGTTGTTTCAAACTCATTTTGGCTTCTCTTGACAAAAAACTTGAATAGATCATAAACTTCACTCTTTTCAATTAGAAAGAATACCCATGTATATCTAGTGTAGTCATCCACAATCACAGATCCATACTTGTTCCCACCAATGCTAGTATATGTGGTTGGTCCAAACAAGTCCATATGCAACAGCTCAAAAGCTTTACTAGTACTCATCATGCTCTTCTTATGATGTGTATTTCCAACTTGTTTGCCGGCTTGACATGAACTACAAAGCTTGTCTTTCTCAAAAGTGACATCTTTCAAGCCTCTAACTAGATCATACTTCACTAGTTTGTTCAATTGTTTCATTCCAACATGACCAAGCCTTCTATGCCATAACCAACCCAAACTTGACTTAGTGATCAAACAAGTTCACAATTGAGTTTCACTTGCATTGAAATCCACAAGATATAGGTTGTCATATCTAAAGCCTTTGAATATCAAATTTGAGCCATCAACACTAACAATTTCCACATCATCAACCCCAAATATGCACTTGAAACCGAGATCACAAAGTTGTGCAACCGAGAGTAAATTGAAGTTCAAGCTTTCAACTAGCAACACATTGGAGATGGACATGTCATTAGATATTGCAATCTTACCAAGTCCTTTCACTTTCCCTTTCTTGTTATCACCAAATGTAATTGCATCATAGCCACTATTTGCACTTGTGTTGAGAGAGCCAAACATACTAGAATCACCGGTCATATGTTGTGTGCATCCACTATCAAGCACCCAATGCCTTCCTCCAGCTTTGTAATTGACCTACAAAAGGAGATCAATTCTTTTTAGGTACCCAATGTTGCTTGGGTCCTTGGAGGTTAGTGATTAAGCTCTTTGGTACCCAAATGGTCTTCTTCTTTGGACCCAACATGGATGTACCAACAAACTTAGCCTTCACACCATTTCATCCCTTAGTGAGAATGTAGCAAGATTCAAACTTAATTGAGGATATATATGCATTGGATTTATTGCTTTTGCAATCTTGCTCTAAATGACCAACTTGCTTGCATTTTGTGCAACACCGGCCATTTCTCTTCACAAAACAAGTCTTGTGAGGAGCAAAGGCGGTCTTACTTTTCTTTGGGGTATAGCCCAATCCCTCTTTATGGAGAGATGCCCTTTGGCTACCCAAACACATAAGCAAGCGGTCCTCACCACCATAAGCCTTAACTAAGGAGTGATTGAGCTTTTTAACCTCCTCCTCCTTTAGGTTCTTGTTCTCAACTACTAGTGAAGGGTCACTAGTGGGTGAGGTAGTAGTGAAAGTGCTACAAGAAGGGTTAGTGGTGGCAACAATAATAGGTTCACAAGATATATCACATGTTACACCTATGTTGCAAGTTTTAATTTTCTTCTTTTATACTTGACTTTGCAAGTTCTCATTTTGAGTCACTAGAGCGAAATGAACTTCATCAAGCTTAGTGTGAGACTTTTGAGGCTTCTTGTGGTCTTCCTTTAGTCTCTCATAAGATGCTTTAAGCTCCTCAAGTTCTTACTCAAGCAATTGTTTATCCTTGCGCAAGCCCTTGCATTCCTTTCTAAGTGAGTCAAAATGAATACGAGCATCATCAAGCATGTCAATTAGCTCTTCTTTTGTTAGGTCATCATCACTATCATCATCACTAGATTCGCTATCGGATGATATCTTTGAGCCCTTGGCTATGAAGCATGAAAGAGTATCGAAGATGGAAGGCTTGCCATGAATAGCAATGCTTGCATGTGCCTTCTTCTTACTTTTCTTCTCATCATCACTATCTTCATCACTTGAAGATGCATCACTATCCCATATCACCACATGAGAGTAGTTCTTCTTCTTGTATGAAGATTCTTTCTTTTCTTTCTTCTCCTTCTTCTCATGCTTGTTCTTCCTTTTGCCTTTGTGCTCATCATCACTTGAGTGTGGGCAATCGACCACCAAATGATCTTTGCTTCCACAATTAAAGCATCTTCTTGGCCCATCAAACTTTCTTGCATTCTTCTTTCTTCTTGCCCGGTAGCCCTTCTTCTTCATGAACTTGCCAAATCTTCTTACTAGAAGGGCCATCTTCTCATCACTCTCACTTGTGCTTGATGGATCTTCACTTGATTCAACTTTTGCTTTGCCCTTGTCCTTTGATGATGATGTGGCTTTAAATGCCACACTCTTCTTCTTCTCATCTTTGGAGTCTTCATCTTTTTCTTTCTTCTTCTTATTGATCAACTCCTCCTTGTCATCATCATCTCTATAGGCATCATCGGTCATTACCTCTGCAAGCACTTGGTTTGGTGTCAACTCACTCAATGTAGTCTTCACCAAAACCGTGATCAAGGTAGCAAACCTCTTGGGCAAGCTCTTCAAGAATTTCATTGAGAAGTCACTATCCTTCACCTCTTCATCCATGGCCTTGAGATCATTCGCAATGACTTGCAATCTATGGAACATCTCCGGCACTGTTTCATCTTCCTTCATCTTGAAGCTAGCAAACTTGTCCTTCAAGATGTATGCTCTTGCGGTCTTCACACCCTTGGTGCCCTCATATGATTCTTCTAGCTTCTTCCAAGCTTCATGGGCACTCTCAATATTTTTGACTTGCTCAAACACCTTCTCATCTAGAGCCTCATGAATAGCACAAACCGCAATATCATTGAGTTGGAGCAATCTTTCTTCGGCGGTTGTGGGGTTGGCCGCATTGGCAATCTCAATCTTTGTCTCCACAACCTTCCAAACCTCTCTTTTAATTGACTTGATGTGTGAAGTCATCTTGCTCTTCCAATATGCATAATTTGTGCCATCAAATTAGGGTGGCTTCTTGGTGTTGTTGATGTGAATGTTGAGTTGAGCCATTTTTACACCGTAGGTTGTTAAGCCTCAAGTCAACGGTGCCTCGGCTCCGATACCACTTGAAAGGTCCTAAATGGCTAGAGTGGGTGAATAGCCTATAAAAATTCTACAAACAACACTTAAGACAAAGTGGTTAGACAAATAAGCGGCGAAGCGAATTCTTGTGCTAGCCTACTAAAAGATGCAAGCCACCTAACCGTTCTAAACTATAGTCTCTATTTCACACACAATAGGCTAAGTTGCTACTTCTACTCTACTCCTAGGTGAGCCACTAAGCTAACAAGCTACACAAGAGTAAGTGCGAGAATGTAAAGAGTAGAGAGTGATTTTTATACCGCCGGTGAAGAGTAGAGAATACCAAATGAATAATCAATCACAATACAATAGAAATCCTCGGTAGAGAGATGACACAAGATTTTTTAGCGAGGTTCACTTGCTTGCCGGCAAGTTAGTCCTCGTTGTAGCGATACACCCACTTGGAGGTTCATGCGCTAATTGGCATCACATGCCAAACCCTTCTCAAGGGTGCCGCACAACCAACACAAGATGGGGATCCACAAGCTACGAGCAATCCACTAGAGTAGCCTTTTGCAATCTCCCGCGGGGATAGGCTCAAGAACCTCTCACAACTTCACCGATCGGAGGCGGAGACAATCACCAACTCCCCTCAACGATCCTCGCAGCTCCAAGCCGTCTAGGAGTCGGCAAACTCCAAGAGTAACAAGAGAAAACGCTGCGAAAGACAACTACCAAGTGCCTCTAAATGATCTCTATCAAAGCAATGCACTAGATGCTCTCCAATCTCACCAAATGATGAACACAATCAAGTAGGATGAGTGAGAGTGGAGTGGGAAGGCTCACAAGTATGTTATGATGTTCAGGAGTACCAAGAGATCCTTCCCAAACCGGCCAAGTGACTATTTATAAGCCACACACAAAGAACTAGCCGTTTGGACAAAACTGCATACCGTCGGACTGTCCGACGGCCTGACCGTCGGACTAACAACGCCGGTCCGACGCCTCGGATGGACGCCACGTGTCCTCTGCCGTTTGAAGTCGAACGTTGGATCACAACGGCTATTTTCTCGTGCCAAAACGACCGTCGGACGGTAAGCCGTCGGGCCAAACTTCCGGTCCGACGCTCTGCCGAAAACCATCATCGGACTGAATCGCAGAGGGTCGTCGGACTAACGATCGCGACAGTCCGACGCTTTCGGAGAGCTCCCCGAGCGCTGAAATCCGTCGGACTAAACCGGACAGTCTGACGCCCTCAGAAGCAGCCACGTGTCAGCTCTCGCTCGTTTAGCACCGTCGGACGCTCGGACAATAGTCCGACGCTCTGAAACACAGAGTCCGACGCTCTGAAACTGCGCAGCGCTGGGTTAGCCGTCAGACTCAACTAATTGGTCCGACGCTCTGGCGAAGTTAGGGTCCGACGCCCAGTTTTCTCAGGATTTTTATTCAAACCTTTCACCCTTTGTTCCCAAGTGTTAACACTAAGTGTTCTACACTTTGTGCACGTGTGTTAGCTTTTCAAAAGAGTTTTCCGAGGATTTGTTAGTGTCACTAGCATCTATATGCAAATACAATGATTATGAACACCTAGTGGCACTTGATAACCGCATTTCATCAACGATTTTTCCCCTCTTGATAGTACGGCTATCTATCCTAAATGTGATCACTCCCTCTATGGAGTCTTGATCAGCAAAACCAAAAGTGCTCCTATTGGTTATACCTTTGCCTTGAGCTCCTAACTTTTCAACATCTTCCTTCTCATCTCTTGATGAAGCTTGTGGACACCTTTTGATGATGGACTTATACCATTTGAATGGATGCCGTCATTAGGGCTTTCTCCTCTTGTTGATGGGCTTACGCCATTTGCATGGACGCCGTCAATGCCCTACACTTGTGGTCTCCACCGACTAGATCCTTTGCTCCATCTTGTTTGCTAATTGTTCTCATGAAACACTTAGAGCACACTATTAGCAAACTAGATTTCATCAATTACCCAAAACCAAACATGGGCTTTCACCTAGGCCCGGCATTGCCGGCCGAGCGGCACTGCCGCTCCAAGCCCGGCACTGCCGCGACTTATTTTGACCGTTGGACTCGAGGGGGCTTCTTAGCCTCCCTCCTCTCGTCCCCAACGGTCATCTCTGCCATTTGCTCAGTTCTCAGACCAGAGAAATCACTTTCTTGCTCTCTCTCTCTCACTCCCAACAAGCTCTCTACTCTCAAGTTTGAGTCTAGAAGAGTGTGAGCTGAATCTTAGCAAGAACAAGCTTCTCCCCATTGATCTTTAACTTCCTCAAGCACTTGGTTCGCGTTCAAGCCGGTGGTTTGCATTTGTTACTCTTGGAGCTTGCTTCTAGCCGGCTAGAGCGTCGTCCGGTGAGCTTGCCAATCTTGTGGCAGCCCCGGGAGGTTTGTAATCACCCTCACAAGTTAGTGGAATCACCCGCTCTTTTCAAGAGTTAACTCTCTTGACTTGAGAATGAGGATTGGGTTTTGTGAACCTAAGTTTCCTTTGTGGAACCTTAACAACGTGGAGTAGACAAGCCTTTGTGGCGAGTTGAACCACGGGTTAAATCTTGTGTCACTTGTGTTGCTTGTTTTATTCTCTATTTGTTGAGTTTCTTAACTTCTAGGGTTTGGTCCTGATCTACGAATTAGTGGTGTTCTAGCTGCAAGGAAAGGGTGTGGTAGGGTCTACACATACCAGAGAATATCAGTAATTTGTTCGATCTAAATTTCCCCAAGCAGTTTTTGAATTGTGTAGAATTTGCTCAGCGAGGTCTAGCACTGCCGCTCTGGGAGCAGCAGTGCCGGGCAGCCCGGCAGTGCCGCTCTACAGGCCAGCACTGCCGCGCTTGTTACTAACCTCCGTTCGCGAAGATTTTTCACAGGCCTATTCAACCCCCCCTTCTAGGCCAGTCCGTGATCCTATAGTTTCACCTTTGCCTTGAGCTCCATCCATCGCATCAAGTGTTGAAGCATTTGATCTTCATGTTGATGGGCTTACTCAAAAGACTTGGATGCCGTCATAGCTTCCCACTTGATCTTCTAACCAAACTTGTAATCAATAGCTTAAACATAAGATTAGATACTGGGTGTCATCAATTAACCAAAACCAAACATAGAGCTTTCACCAGGGCTCAAATATAGGACCCACCTACCTCGCCGGAAAAAAGCTGCACCGTATCCCTCATCTCCGGCACCATGGAGGTCACGAAGGGAGGGAAGGGAGGGAGGGAGCGCGAACGGATGCAACGGCAACGATTTGGGCGCGAGCAGCGGCAGCAAGCGCAGCAACAGCGAGCGCCATTGAGGTCCTGGAGAGCAGCGGCAAGGCCGACAGGGAGTGCAGCAGCGAGGGCGGCAGGGAGCGCAGCAGCGCGGAGGAGCGTGAGGCGCGGAGAGGAGAAGCGGACGGCGATAGAGAATGGGTGCGGAAGGCCTAGGGACGGACGGAGTCGACTAGATAAGCACGTGCGGGTCGGTTCGGTCGAGTCGGGTCCGTCCGAACGCCCGCTCCTAAGCGTTTCCATTAACAAAATACTAGGCTTTAAGTGGGTTTACATGATTGTTCCGGCATCAGCCTTCTCATGCCTCGTCTCCCCTGCCTTTTTATATCGGAGCTGTGCCGGCATACGGGCATAGCACAGGTGCACAACAAGCATCTTCATCACTAAAAGCTGAAATACAGTCCAGGGCACACATCTTGCCAGCGTCATGCGCCTATAGCTCTCGTAAAATGCCAAATGAAATAGGATCTATATCGTCATTAGTCAGAAATTTCTTTTACCTCCACAGTTTCGCTCGGCATTCGTGGCCGGCGGTGACCCCCCGGATCAGCGGCGGCGGCGGCAGGGCACCATGGTGAAGGACTTGGGCTTCCTGCACAATGCGTTACCTGAACATTGGAATAGGCCGCGCGCATCGGGCGATTTCCTGTTGCATTGATCTGTTCCGGTAACCCCCGTCTTCCCTGCAACTGCAACATGTGCCGCCTTCTTCGGCATCCACACGCGCTCATGGCTCTTCAATTCAATGCGGCTGAGTTCTTTGCCTATTTATGTCGACGTGATACCGCACGCTGACATCTTTGGTGCGGCGCTCGGACAGAGCCAGTAGTCACGGTAAATTGCTCGTAAATTAAATGACAGTATATAATTCGAGCATCATCGGTTCCTGTTCAAGCAGTGCTATCAACAAGACGAGCTCCGCCCGTTCTGAAGCATGTTTCACATTAACCCGTTTCGACAGGCATCAAGGGCGGTGAGAAAGCGAGAACCCCCAATCCAGCCAGCCTTGTTCATTGTCTGTCGTCGCGCCCGCAGGCCGCAGCATGCGTCCGTGCCCGGTGTCTGATTATCCAGCTGAGAAACGGGGCTGGCCGCCATGTTAACGCACGCATTCAGGTTCAGGGATCACACACAACACAGGCACACAGCTTTTGGCGTGTACCGAGTTATGGAACTGCGCAGCACACAGCGCAGCGGGAGGGCCACCAGCACGGCGCCCAGACCACCGCCGCACCGCCGTGCCTGGCCGCGGAGGGAGAGGATCGGAGATCCCGTGACAACTGACACAGCAGTCAGTCACACAACAATAATGACACAACCTTTCTCGGCGCAAAATCGCGGCCGTCAATCTGAGTTCTGACCGATCCGGCGCACGCCCTCGATTCCCTCTCTCCGCCGCAGCTCGCGGCTCCGCTCCGTGCTCCTAGGATTCTTTTGACCGCGGGCGATAATGAGAATTAGCGAGGCACGAAATCCCCCAACCACCGGCCACCAGCGCGGCGCGGCAGCTTTTATTTTTAATTCCGTCCCTAATCTAATCTTGGACCGCATCCACTAATCCCAGCTCCTTTCCACTCTGCATCCCCCGCAATAATACAAAATACACTTGACTTGCGCGATTGGATTAGATCTGACAGCCACCGCGTGATGACGGTTTTGAACTAACGAGTTTACTTGGGATTTTCCTTTTTTTCACTCTCATCACTCACATGGCGCGCAGATGCGCCTTTTACCTTGGTTATTCTATGCAGCTCTGAATCTTAATCTTTGCTAGCGGTACGTGCTAGTAGTTGACTGGTTTTATTTATGTATTTATTTATTTTTGCGTCACCGTAGTAATATTATTAAAGGAAAAGCAAAGATGCACATAATTATGTATTTTTATTTGAATGTAGTATTGTTTATTGAATCAGCTAAAGTGATTAACGCGTGACTGACAACCGCTGAAAGCACGGCATGTCGTATTGTTCTACGTCTCCAACAGTGATCCTCTTCCCTACCATCGCCAAGCCTCCATCGGAAAAAAAAAACGTGAATAAACATTCAGTCAATATGGTACTCTCCATCCTAATTGTAAGTTGTTCCAAAAATCTTAGAGAGTCAAAACTATCTCAAGTTTGACCAAAATTATTGAGAGAAATATAAAGATTTATGACATCAAATAAGTGTAGCTCTAAAAATATTTTTGGTGAATAATCTAGTGATACTTAGTTGATGTTGTAAATATTATTATCTTATTATATAAACTTGGTCAAAGTTGAAATGGTTTGACTCTTCAAGATTCTTAGAATGACTTATAATTTGAGATAGAGAGAGTAGTATATAGTTCATCACGAAAAGACTCTTCAAGGTACTGTCTTGTTCTCCCATAGCTAATTTTCTGGTTTCGCCACTATTGTTGCTGCTTACCACTTGGTCGATCGACCTTGGCAGCTTCACCGCAGCATGAAACGTCCATTGCCACCTTCACCTTGCTTGCCTCCAAGACATTTATAGTCTTTGTAACGATCCGTGCAACATATTAAATCTAACAAGCCTATTGCTTCTCAGACGAAGCTTTTAAAAGATAAATTAGCTTTAACTTAATACAAAGTACAAAGCTTTTCTACATTACGATACACTATACCCCTTCCAATTTACAATAGGTTATTTAGATTTGCGCTTTGTCAAATTTCTCTTTCTCCAATCAAATATGTATAAAAGTACATCTACGTCTATAACTTCAAATTAGTTTTGTTAAATTCTACATAAACTATATCTTCACGTTGCATTTATTTGAACTTGAAACGAGAGTTAAAGTACATCTCACTTACTTCAAACCTTTTTTTTTAAACGGAACCGGCAGATTGTATTAAAAGAAGGGAGCCTAAACAAGCATTGTACAAATAATTTCAGAAATATACAAAGGAGTCAAACGCTCCAAAACCCCATCTCTGAAGGGAATCACATCACGTATGCACAAATAAGTTAAAAATATGTTTTGCTCCCACCATTACCCACACACTCGCCTCATCCTTAAGCGAACTGTAACATGGAAGAGAGAAAAGTACAGTACGAAAATGCACTTATACATTATATATAGAACACACCCGATACTCATAGCATATTATTTATGTCAGCAAGGCTTGATCATTCAAAGTTGTAAATATAGATCTAATGCAACAATTTTTGTAATATATTTTTCAATACAATTAGCATAATTGTTAGTCGAAGACAATAAGTTTGAATTTAACGGTACACGCCGCTTTATTTCGAGGAGTATAGTTGTACTATATTTTTTTATAACTAAATAAAAGCTGCTCGGTGGCAAAGCCTACAAAAATCCGTTGCACTTGCACCCGCTCTCGAAGCTGATGCCCACGCTCGTGGGACCCGCCTGCTGTGCCTCCCGAGGCGTGGTCCCACGCCCTGCAGGCCGTTACGGAAGTGGGTAACTTTTCAGTTGGTGCGCGCAGAGACTGCTGCTGTTTTCGTTTTTTTTTTCCCGTCCGTGTAAAAGAAAAGCCGCCAAAAGTAAAATCGATTGCATCCGTGTAGCTTTACGCCATACAGTATGTACACAGTCGCGTACTGTACGCATACAGCGTGAAACCACGAGTACGACCAAGCCCACCACCCACCCCGCCGTAAACGCTGCGCTTCATGGCTCCGTATATCGCAACACGATGCCGCTGGCATGTGGGCCCGTGACCCCACCGTCCAGACGCTGCGAGACCTGACATACTGCAATACCCATCATCAACGATCAACGTACTAGTACACCATGTCGGATGGTTCCGTGAATACTCTAATGTCACTGACATATGGGCCCCCAGGTTTCAGAGAGCCGCGCCCTCTCCCGCGGCCCCACCGCACAGTCACCACACGAGAATGGGCGCGTCGGCAGGCAGGGCACTAGGGCAGCCTATGCTCGCGCGCGCGCGTGAGCTGAACCTGATCCCTCCCTGGAGAGCTCAACCTCAACTCCTATGCTGCCGCATGCCACGCCATGCCACTCCTACTTCGCTCGCCCCGAAGCTTTTTTTAAGCACGCCCAAGTGCCCGGCCAAAATAACCCGTGCAGTGCGGCGACAGTGGTGCTCGCCTGCGGCATAAGATCAAAGGCGAACAGCGGGTGCTGCTCGAGGAGGAAGAAGGGGAGCGGCTTTTGAGCTCTGAGGTTTCGGTCACGCCCCTGGGTTGTTAGATCCAATGCCAAGGCCGTGAGGAGGCCGCTAGCTCTTGTGTCGCGAGGTCGAAGAAGAGCCGACCGGACCGGCGACCAGAGAAGGAAGGAGGCGTGGCAATGGCGGAGGGCGACGCGGGAAAGGCGGAGGCGGGGAGCTGCAGCGGCGCCGGCGCCGGGTGCGACGCGGTCAAGAAGCGGCCGGAGCAGAGCGTGGCGTTCCACGAGCTGTTCGGCTTCGCGGACCCGCTGGACTGGCTGCTCATGGCGGCCGGGAGCGCGGGCGCCGTGGTGCACGGCGCCGCCATGCCGGTCTTCTTCCTCCTCTTCGGCGAGCTCGTCAACGGCTTCGGCAAGAACCAGCACAACCTCCGCCGCATGACGGACGAAGTGTCCAAGGCACGTATTCCTTCGTCAGTGGTTCGCTTGCTGTTTCATTCTCTTCGCCGCTGGGCTATGGCTATTGACCCTGACGCTCTCAAGCATCTGTGTGCTTCCAGTATTCGCTCTACTTCGTCTACCTCGGCCTCGTCGTCTGCGCCTCGTCGTACCTAGGTAGGTGCCTCGCCCCGGCTCCCCGTTGCACTCCTTCCTATCCTAGCCGGCGTCTTCATGGTCTGAAGCCTCTGTGCTTCTCTGCTCTGTTTCCGTGCAGAGATCGCGTGCTGGATGTACACCGGCGAGCGCCAGGTGGGCGCCCTCCGGCGGCGGTACCTCGAGGCCGTGCTGCGGCAGGACGTGGGCTTCTTCGACACCGACGCGCGTACCGGCGACGTGGTCTTCAGCGTCTCTACCGACACGCTCCTCGTGCAGGACGCCATTGGCGAGAAGGTGACCAAGCCAATCCCCTCTTGCCTTGCCCTCCTGGCTCCTGCTGCCTCGCCACCTCATTTGGCTGGCTCCATGACTCCGGCGTGCGTGCGTGCCTAAAGATCTGACTGACGGCGCCTATGGCGGACGGGAAATGGAATGATTAATGTCTGCAGGTCGGCAACTTCATCCACTACCTCGCGACGTTCCTGGCCGGGCTGGTCGTCGGGTTCGTCTCGGCGTGGCGGCTCGCGCTGCTCAGCATCGCCGTCATCCCGGGCATCGCCTTCGCCGGCGGGCTGTACGCGTACACGCTCACTGGCCTCACCTCCAAGAGCCGGGACTCGTACGCCAACGCCGGAATCATAGCCGAGCAGGTAGCATCTGCATCTCTCTTCCCCCCAACCACTGATACGGGCACGTACTATTTCCGGGAACTCCCTTTCCATGCCAATAACAAATCGAGATGGCTGGGTGGGCAACGTCACTGTGGAGTGTGGGCTCTAGCTCGTCCCGGCCGGTCAAAGAGTCCAATGCAGCAAGGTAGCTGGGCACATGTCATCGATAGGGTGTCGTTTTGGATCCTTTCAGGCTTTCTTGTTAGATCCAACCAGCTCTTTTCGGTGGATAATCTCTCGTTCCATGTCGTTTTGCACCTTCTCATGAAGTAGTAGCTCTTCACACCCATGCTGTACTTGGCCACTTGTTCTTTTGGTGACACGGCTAAATGCAGGAAAATGTTACGCTTTTTTTTTCTTCCTTTATGCAAATTTGTGAGTAATTTTGACGCCAAGGTTTCCACCTCTATGTTGCCTAGGCCATTGCCCAGGTGAGGACTGTCTACTCCTATGTGGGGGAGACCAAGGCCCTGAATTCCTACTCTGAGGCGATTCAGAACACCCTGAAGCTCGGTTACAAGGCCGGGATGGCCAAGGGGCTTGGCATTGGCTGCACCTATGGAATTGCTTGTATGTCATGGGCACTGGTGTTCTGGTACGCCGGTGTGTTCATCCGGAATGGCCAGACAGATGGTGGAAAGGCCTTCACTGCAATTTTCTCGGCAATCGTCGGTGGCCTGTCAGTACTAAAAAAATGCTCTTATGCTTTCTAGCAGATTTGCAGCTCGAATCATTCTAACCGATGTGTTAATTTGTTGATTGCAGGAGCCTGGGGCAGTCATTTTCGAACCTTGGAGCATTCAGCAAAGGGAAGATTGCCGGCTACAAGCTGCTGGAGGTGATAAGACAGAGGCCAACGATAGTTCAGGACACAGCAGACGGGAGGTGCCTTGATGAAGTCCATGGCAACATAGAGTTCAAGGAAGTGGCCTTTAGCTATCCTTCCCGGCCGGATGTCATGATTTTCCGTGATTTCTCTCTCTTCTTCCCCGCGGGGAAGACGGCAGCGGTCGTTGGAGGCAGTGGGTCTGGAAAGAGCACTGTTGTTGCTCTCATTGAGCGGTTTTATGACCCTAATCAGGGTGAGCCAATGAACTGTGCACCTTATGTTGTTGTCACTTGTCGGTCTATATGATTTTTAATAAGTGATCATGATTGTTGCTGCAGGGCAAGTTTTGCTGGATAATGTGGACATCAAGACGCTGCAATTGAAGTGGCTTAGGGACCAGATTGGTTTGGTGAATCAGGAACCTGCACTTTTTGCAACAACAATTCTTGAGAACATTCTTTATGGCAAGCCTGATGCCACAATGGCGGAGGTCGAGGCAGCGGCTACTTCAGCCAATGCACATAGCTTCATTGCTCTTCTTCCTAATGGCTACAACACTCATGTGGGTTTTATTTCTATTTATAATTTCTATTGATATTTGCATTTCATTTCTGTTTTGATTTCAAAACACTTCGTTTCTTGTTTTGCATTTTTCTCTTAAACGGATTTGCAGTTAATATTCTTTCTATAACTAAGTAGTCCTGTTAGTTTTCTTCTTATTGCTAATGCGTACTTCTTGTGTCAAACACAGGTGGGAGAGAGGGGACTTCAGCTCTCTGGTGGTCAGAAGCAACGTATTGCCATTGCCCGTGCGATGCTTAAGAATCCAAAACTCCTGTTACTAGATGAGGCCACTAGTGCACTCGATGCTGGTTCAGAGAGTATCGTTCAAGAAGCCCTTGATCGATTGATGGTCGGCAGGACCACTGTCGTCGTTGCCCACAGGTTATCAACAATAAGGTGTGTTGACATGATTGCCGTGATCCAGCAGGGCCAGGTTGTTGAGACTGGTACTCACGACGAACTCCTTGCCAAAGGAAGCTCCGGAGCGTATGCTGCACTCATCAGATTCCAAGAGACGGCCAGAAACCGTGCATGCCCATCAACCCGCAAGTCCAGGTCATCCCGCTTGAGCAATTCCCTCTCCACACGGTCACTGAGCCTCAGATCAGGAAGCTTGAGGAACCTGAGCTACTCATACAGCACTGGTGCTGATGGCCGCATCGAGATGGTTTCCAATGCCGACAATGACCGGAAGTACCCAGCACCAAGGGGTTACTTCTTCAAGCTCCTAAAACTGAACGCACCAGAGTGGCCTTACACCATCCTGGGCGCTATTGGGTCCATCCTGTCTGGGTTTATTGGCCCGACATTTGCCATTGTGATGAGCAACATGATCGAAGTGTTCTATTACCGGAACCCCAACAGAATGGAGAGCAAGACCAGGGAGTACGTGTTCATTTACATCGGCACTGGGCTGTATGCGGTTGTCGCGTACCTCGTCCAGCATTATTTCTTCAGCATCATGGGTGAAAACCTGACCACCAGGGTGCGGCGGATGATGCTTGCCGGTATGAATCCACAGGCTGCCTTTAACACGCTTTTTCCCATCAGCAAGACCATTACTAGATAGCATGAGCATGTTTTAATTTCTTGAAAAAATTTTCTTTCGCAGTGATTTTAAGGAACGATGTCGGGTGGTTCGATGAGGAGGAGAACAATTCAAGCCTTGTTGCCGCTCGCCTCTCCACAGACGCTGCTGATGTGAAGTCGGCCATTGCTGAGCGGATATCAGTGATCCTGCAGAACATGACGTCCCTCCTCGTGTCCTTTGTGGTCGGCTTTATCATTGAATGGCGGGTCGCCCTCCTCATCCTCATCACCTTCCCTCTCCTCGTCCTCGCTAACTTTGCCCAGGTAAACACAATGGAGCACTACTAAATTCGTGTTTACTTCAGTTGCTTATTCAGTCTTGGCCAATCTTTTAGAAAAGAAAAAAAGCTGCCGGGGTCGGATTCCATTCATTAGTTTAGCTTGATCGGTAGAAATTTGACCCACCTATTTTATCCCAAACCAAGCCCCTTTGCTTGCACGACGCCCTCACCTGCGGGGCTGCCGCGCCGTTTGGGGCTCAGGAAGCCGTTGCAGGCTGCAGCTGGGTTTTATGAATCAGCTGGGGACAAGAGGGGTCAATTAAATTCAGAGCACGTCATGAAAGATCCATTGCCCATGCCGCGGCTGCCTCTGCGGCAACTGGCATGGATTACTGTGCGGGACATGTGCGCCCACTGGCAAGCTTTGCTCCGCTCTTACCGTCACCCCACTTCTCTTCTTTAATCAAATCCCGTCCGCAAGTGCACGTTCTTATTCGTTGAACTCGGCGTAAATAACTCGCCGAGGACGCTCCCAACGGGAGTTTAGGCACGGCGCCATTAACCGTGGCGGCAGCAGCAGCTTCGTTTGCTTGCCCAAATGGTGTTTATTTCCAGAACTACGAGGACATGAATACGGTGCACGGCGGCCCTGGTTTCAGGGTTCACGCCCGTGCCTGTGGTCCTCCTCTCGTCCTTGGGCCTGCGACTGCGAGGCTGCCGCGGCCGTGTCTGTTTGCACGGCCGCCTCGTGCACGGGAATCTGGGGCTCTGCCTGCCTCTGCTGCTCCACGGGCCGGGGTGGGGGTGGGGGCACCGGCTTTACGACTCGCAGCCCCCCGCACATGGCCGTCTCGCAGGCTCTGCGCCCGTGTCCTGTTGCCGTGATCGCGTCGTTTCCGCGGGGACAGCGCCTCTCGTTTTCGCGCCACAGCAACCGATCCACCATGCCCTCGCCGCTTCGTCGCTCGCAATAATTCGCTGCGGTGATTCGTAGAGATCGCGTGACGAATGCGCTGCTGAATAATTGCGTCGCTCGTACACGGCCTTTTCAGGCTTGCAATTCGCATGTGTATGCTACTGTTTGCTTTGTGATGATCACGTGATGACTTTCTGTATGTGGATGACGATGACTGACAAACTGACGGACGCTGCTTTTCGCGTGGGTAATGGCAGCAACTGTCGATGAAGGGGTTCGCGGGCGACACGGCGAAGGCGCACGCGAAGACGAGCATGATCGCGGGGGAGGGCGTGAGCAACATCCGCACGGTGGCGGCGTTCAACGCGCAGGACAAGATCCTGTCGCTCTTCTGCAGCGAGCTGCGCGTGCCGCAGATGCACAGCCTGCGGCGCAGCCAGGTCTCCGGCGCGCTCTTCGGCGTCTCCCAGCTCTCGCTGTACGCGTCGGAGGCGCTCATCCTGTGGTTCGGCGCGCACCTGGTGCGCACCCGCGTGTCCACCTTCTCCAAGGTCATCAAGGTGTTCGTGGTCCTGGTGATCACCGCCAACTCCGTCGCCGAGACCGTCAGCCTGGCGCCGGAGATCGTCCGCGGCGGCGAGTCCATCCGCTCCGTGTTCGCCATCCTCAACAGCCGCACCCGCATCGACCCGGACGACCCTGAGGCGGAGCAGGTGGAGTCGGTGCGCGGTGAGATCGACTTCCGGCACGTCGACTTCGCGTACCCGACCCGCCCGGACGTGATGGTCTTCAAGGACTTCAGCCTGCGGATCCGCGCCGGGCAGAGCCAGGCGCTGGTCGGCGCCAGCGGGTCCGGGAAGAGCACCGTCATCGCGCTCATCGAGCGCTTCTACGACCCGCTCGCCGGCAAGGTGATGGTCGACGGCAAGGACATCCGGCGGCTGAACCTCCGGTCGCTGCGCCGCAGGATCGGGCTGGTGCAGCAGGAGCCCGTGCTGTTCGCCGCCAGCATCCTGGAGAACATCGCGTACGGCAGGGACGGGGCCACGGAGGAGGAGGTGGTGGAGGCGGCGAAGGTGGCCAACGTGCATGGCTTCGTCAGCGCGCTCCCCGATGGGTACCGGACCCCCGTGGGCGAGCGCGGGGTGCAGCTGTCCGGCGGGCAGAAGCAGCGCATCGCCATCGCGCGCGCCGTGCTCAAGGACCCCGCCGTGCTGCTGCTGGACGAGGCCACCAGCGCGCTGGACGCCGAGTCTGAGTGCGTGCTGCAGGAGGCGCTGGAGCGCATCATGAAGGGCCGCACCGCCGTGCTGGTGGCGCACCGCCTCTCCACCATCCGCGGCGTCGACTCCATCGCCGTCGTGCAGGACTGGCCGCGTGGTGGAGCAGGGCAGCCACGGGGACCTTGTGTCCCGCCCCGACGGCGCCTACTCGCGGCTGCTGCAGCTGCAGCTACACCATGGCTGATCGTACGTGCAGCTCCCCCGGCCGGGGCGCGGCCGCGGTGTAGATACTAGAGGGGCGGTGTAGCGTGGCGTGGCCCAACCGTGGCCGGAAGACGTGTTTTGATGTAAAACCATCAGGATTTGTGCCGACAAAGTGACGCTGTATTCTGATTGCACTCGCACAGTTGCACTGCTGGCGGCTCTGGCGATGTTTAGATCATCCCCTCCTAGTAATTCTGAGATGAAAAATATTGGACCCAATTGGATCTGTACGCTACACATCACAACGATCACAAGGTTCAAACTTTAGAACCCAAGATTCGTCTTTGCAGCTAGTATCCTTGCACTGTTGCCTCTCTGCATTGCCTTGGGACATTGCGGCGAAGGGCGGCGGCTGCTAACAGGGGTACGGTAAGCTTTTGTTGGATGGAAAAAATCCACTTTAGGTCCCTCAAATATCGCAAAAGTCTATTTTTCATCCCTTAATTTCAAAACCGGGCAAAACACATCCTTCAACTTATGAAACCGTTTATATTGCGTCCCTGACCTGGTTATGAGTGGTTTCGAAGACGGTTTTGTCTTTTTCTTTTTTATTTATTTCGACTGAATTTTTGAAAAATCATAGTAAATAACAAAAAAAAATCATAGAATGAAAAATCCAATTTTGTTGTACTCCATTAAGACTAGGATGAAAAACTCAAAACTCGCTAGCTCGCTCGTTAATGGCTCGACTCGAGCTCGACTCGTTTTATAATGAGCCAGCTCGATTTAAAACGAGCCAACTCAATTTATAACGAGCCAGCTTGAGCTGGCTCGCGAGCAGCTCGAGCTCGTACGAGCTAGGCAGTTCACAATCCAACAAGCTTAACTGAGCCAGTCCTCCTATTATTTTACTGATCAGTCTACCAGTCAAGCCATTTTTCATTTATTTTGCTTCTTTCGTTAATTCTGTATGGATAAAGGATGACATATACAGTGAGTATGAGTGTGTGACTCTCGTTGACAGTATGATTGGATGGATTATATTCTCTTTTATTATTTTGTGTTTATTGGCTTGCTACTCACTTTCATCTCCCTGTAATGTGTTTTTAGACGAGCTGCTCGAGTTACTTAACGAGCCGAGCCGAGCTGCTCTTCTAGCTCGTTAGTGAAACGAGCCGAGTCGAGCCAGAATATTAACGAGCCGAGCTGAAACGAGCCGAGCTGGCTCGATATCCAAGCCTAGACTCCATATGATTAGATCTACACAATAAATATATAATATGATATGATTTAGTGCAAAGTTTTTGTTGTATCATTAGATCTATGTTTTTCTGTAATTAATTCATAGCTGCAGTTTTTATGGTCCAATTGTAGTGAAATTTTTATGGTGAACTAATTATTATATGCTTGAACTGTAGTAAAAGTTTCATACTCATTGGATCATGTATAACTTAATTATAGATTTATTTTGGTTTATGCTTGTTAAACCGAAATAAATCTATAACTAAGTTATACATGATCCAATGAGTATAAAATTTTTACAACAGTTCAAACATATAATTATTAGTCCACCATAAAAATTTTACCACAATTGGACCAAAGAAACTGTAGCTATGAATTAATTAAAAAACATAGATCTAAAGGTACAACAAAAACTTTGTACTAAAACATACAATATTATATATTTCTTGTGTAGATCTAATCATGTGGAGTCCAACAAAATTAGATTTTTTATTTTATGATTTTTCTATGATTTACTATGATTTTTTAAAGATTCGGTCAAAATAAATAAAAAAGAAAAAGACAAAATCGCCTTCAAAACCATTCATAATCAGGTCAGGGATGTAATATGAACGGTTTCATAAGTTGAGGGAGATGTTTTGCCCGGTTTTGAAATTGAGGGATGAAAAATAGATTTTTGTGATAGTTGAGGGACCCAAAGTGGACTTTTTCCTTGTTGGATCGGGGCATCGGGCCATATTTTAGCCCATCCGTAGCAGCAATTACTTTGGACCATTGTTTGTGGTTCAGCCCACTTTTGTAATCCGGAGTTCGCATGTTTCGTCTCGGCGTTCTTCATTTTTTTTACGGAGGAAAATCTCAGCTTTTATAGAAAGCTCAAAACAGTCTTACACAGATTACAAGGCAGCAAAAAAGAAGAAAACAGGTAGCTGAGTTCACTAGCTTACTAACATAGCCATGACCAAAAGCAGGACTCAAACCTGCCCTACACAACCAATATAGAACAACTCGACTCCCTGTCAGAGAAAACAAACTCAGATGACTAAACTCAGATAACTCCTTCCACATCCATGTCCCTTGTGCGTCTCCAGAAATCATTCAGCCAAATCTTCATTACCGCCATCTTCTCATCCAAGAACCGGGCATCCTGCTCCCTCAAAAGGATCCTCCATTTCTGCAGAAATTTAAAGATTTTGAAGAACACTTCATTAGATGATCTCGGGAATTTTTTCTCTATCGCCATCTTATTTCTGACTGTCCAGATACCCCAAAGAATGATAGAAAACATAAACAGTTTTATATGATATTGGTTGACCCCTAAAGGGATCCAGTGATCCATCACATCTGAGATGCCACATGGCACTCTGTCCCAGCCCAGAGCCTCCTTTAAGCAGGACCAGATACTCCTAGATATGAAACAATTAAAGAAAATATGATCCATAGATTCCAAACAACCACACAAGCAGTATTTTTCATTCCCCTTCCATTTTTTCGTTTTAAAATTTTCCCCTGTCTGTAGCCGGTCTTGATCCACCATCCATAAGAAGACTTTCAACTTTTGGGGGAGTCTGTTTTTCCAAACTTTCTTCATTCTCCTATTACTAACTCCTCTAAACAAAATCCTCCTATACATAGAACTAGTAGAATAGCCCCCCGATTTGTCAAGAATTCATTCAAATTTATCTTCCCTCTCTTTCACAGGGAAATCATCTAGAATGTTCACTAAGTTCTCCCACTCTTTCATTTCCTCCTCACCCAAGGGTCTGTTGAACTCTAATTTCCACCCATCCCCTTCCCAAAAATCAGCCACCAAGTCATCTCTATCTTTACAAAGAGAGAATAACTTCGGGTATTCCAGCTTCAGAGGCATTTCACCCACCCACACATCTTCCCAAAATCTTGTCGGCGTTCTTCGTGACCCACTTTCGTAGACAAAAAAAATGTTGTAAAGCTATCACATGGTTCTCCTCTTTGTTTCTTCTTTCAGCCCACCTGTCTTTTCTCTTAGATTGCATTGAAGCGTTTGCAAGTTGATTTTGCCTCTAACATCAAGAGTTCGACTGCTCCAATGTCAACGATAATAAGGCCATAAGCTAACATATGGTGGAAGGCAACAAGGCATGCATTTGTATGTCCTTTGCTTGTAGTTGATGACAATTCGCAGGTATGTCTAGGAAAAAAATGGGTGAGGGCGGTACTGTGGACAAAAAGAGCGTCAAATAGCAATAATTCAGATGTAGAATCCAGGATCCAAATGTCTATGGATTCTTTTTATCTAGAATTCAGATTCTAAGAATCCGTTAGGCATCCAAATAGCACCTTACTTTGCCTTTTTTTATTGCTGTCTCCAAGAGTCAATTTAGCTCTAACGACCACAATTCTACTGGTATAAATGTCTATGGTTCAATTCCAATTACCCACAGTACGATTCAATGCTCAAAGATCCTCTTAGGGTTTTTTTTTCTAAACCTAACCAGAACTCTAAACCAAAGAACTCGGGTGAAAGGCGGAAAGGGGTACAGAAAATACTATACCAACTGATACCATTTTCCATATTATGATATTGTTTCTGTTTTATTGAAACATTAAAGTTGTCATTTTATAATTTTAGTTTTAGCACTACCATTTTTACTAGTTATTTTGAAAAAAAATTAAGTGACGATCACTTTTGTTTTTGTATTACAGTAGTGTTTCTGATTATTTTCACAATCCCTAGAGAAAACTAAATCTCGCTAGTGGCTTTAAGAATGTTGACTAAACTGAGATCACTACATTAAATTTAAGACATGTTGTTATTCAGCATTAGTAGTGTGTGTGTGCTTTTGGAAACATCGAATGGTCTAGGAGGGAGGGTTCGAACTGGGCTCTAAAAGTTAGTGCAATAACCTTAGTACTGTATGCGTGTGCTTTTGGAAAGATCGAATGGTCTAAGCGTGAGGGTTTGAATTGGGCTCTAAAAATTAGTGCAACAACCTTAGTCTAACTTAACCCTCTTACAATAGTTGAAAAAAACCCACTTACAATACTATCCCTAGAACTAAAAGGGTTACATACAAACAAGTTCTTAGGGGAATCACTCTAAGCAACTCCATAGTTAAGAGCATACCAAGAACGTGGTTTATTTGTTAAATTTAACGCTAAGACTTAGCATACTCGATCAAGGAGAATCTAGTTGTCATACAATGATTCTTGCACTCAACAAAAGAGCAAAGCACAAGCTAATACAAAGAAATTAAATGCAAGAAAGGAAGAGAGGACAAGGGACAACAAGATTTTTTTTCTACTACCCCCCTGATCCCTGTTGGAGCATTGAAGAGTTATGAAGACTTGATTACTCTTCTCTCGGGTCACCAAGACTCAAGTTTCTAATATTGAATACCCCTTCCACACTCTGGATAGGACGGTTTGAAACCAAGCACACTCAGAACCAAGTTTAAAACAGAACTACACACATTACCACACGATGATCTGTCGGTAGGTCTCAATCTTACTCATTTTAAGTCCAGTCTCAGCCAATTCAACGTCTTTGAAAGCATTGACTTAAAACCGATCCAATAAGGCCACATTTGCACTGAATTGGTGAGAGAATACCACATGCATACATCAAAATGCTCTCAACCTAACTCACATCAAGCTACTAGACTTAACCCCTTAATAGTACAACCAAATATAAAACAAAGAACTAATATACATTATGTCAAGTGCCTCCAAACACTAAGCTGCACTTATAAACTCTATAGTGTGCTTGATCTTTGCAAATATCTTTGCAACCACACTGAAAAATCTTCTCTAGGGCCAATGACACTATCTGCAATGTGAGATAACCTCCCACAAAATACATGTTAGTTACACGCACTTCATAGAGGTGTTATGCCTTCATAGAGGTGAGTATATATGTGCATGTATATAAGCGTCCGTATTTGTAACAGATTTTAGAAAACTTGAACATGTGCCACTATTTCATTCCATCGAATATTTCCTTAATAAAGGAACTTATATGGCTATGGTAAGACGATGTCAACAAATAGTCACCAGTACCAACAATAGTAAGCAGCTTATATTTGGCGAAGATCATCGTAACAAGCAACTTAAAAGCAAAGACAGGCAGCTAAGCACAAAGTTCTCCGTCCAATTTAGGCTCATCATAATGTCGTTTGTCTTCCAGAATTAGCAGAACCCATTTTAGAAAAGGATACAGTGGTCAGCTATGTGTAACAAACAAGAACTACCCGAATATGCCTCAATCCAGAATGGAAAACCCGTTGACCAGGTCCTTGCACCTCTCAAATAGGCTCTTCTGCACGTCAAAATATAGCGACTCCCAACGAACACGGCCAGCCCTGCATTTCGTCGTCAAGGCCGCTATAAATTTGCTCCCCGTCCGATTCAACGACAAGCTTGCGGCCCAAGATGGCAAAGGCTCTCCTCGGTGGCCTGTCGGCGATCCTCGTCGTGGCGGTGGTCGTCGGCGTGGTCGCCACCGTCACCCGGTCCGGCAAGAAGGCCGGCGACAACTTCACCGTCCCGGGGGAGGCCTCCCTCGCGACGTCCGGCAAGTCGGTGGAGTCCCTGTGCGCGCCGACGCTGTACAAGGAGTCGTGCCAGAAGACGCTGTCCCAGGCCACCAATGGCACCGAGAACCCCAAGGAGATCTTCCACAGCGTCGCCAAGGTGGCGCTGGAGTCGGTGAAGGCGGCGATGGAGCAGTCCAAGGGCATCGGCGAGGCAAAGGCCAGCGACTCCATGACCGAGTCCGCGCGCGAGGACTGCAAGAAGCTCCTGGAGGACGCCGTGGACGACCTGCGGGGCATGCTCGACATGGCCGGCGGCGACATCAAGGTGCTCTTCAGCCGGTCCGACGACCTCGAGACGTGGCTCACGGGCGTCATGACGTTCATGGACACCTGCATCGACGGCTTCGTGGACGAGAAGCTCAAGGCCGACATGCACTCCGTGCTGCGCAACGCCACGGAGCTCAGCAGCAACGCGCTCGCCATCACCAACAGCCTGGGCGGCATCCTGAAGAAGCTGGACCTGGACATGTTCAAGAAGGACTCGCGGCGGCGGCTGCTGTCGGAGCAGGACGAGCAGGGGTGGCCCGTGTGGATGCGGTCGCCGGAGCGGAAGCTCCTGGCGGCGGGCAACCAGCCCAAGCCGAACGCGGTGGTGGCCAAGGACGGCAGCGGGCAGTTCAAGACCATCCAGCAGGCCGTGGACGCCATGCCCAAGGGCCAGCAGGGCCGGTACGTCATCTACGTCAAGGCCGGCCTCTACGACGAGATCGTCATGATCCCCAAGGACAAGGTCAACATCTTCATGTACGGCGACGGGCCCAAGCAGAGCCGCGTCACCGGCCGCAAGAGCTTCGCCGACGGCATCACCACCATGAAGACCGCCACATTCTGTACGTGAGCAAATCCATATATATATATATTCTTTACCACGCACCATTTTGAATGAATTTGATGACAGCAATCGAGGCGGCCGGGTTCATCTGCAAGAACATGGGGTTCCACAACACGGCCGGCGCGGAGCGGCACCAGGCGGTGGCGCTGCGGGTGCAGGGGGACATGGCGGCGTTCTACAACTGCCGGTTCGACGCGTTCCAGGACACGCTGTACGTGCACGCGCGGCGGCAGTTCTTCCGCAACTGCGTGGTGTCCGGCACCATCGACTTCATCTTCGGCAACTCGGCTGCGGTGTTCCAGAACTGCCTGATCATCACGCGGCGGCCGATGGACAACCAGCAGAACTCGGTGACGGCGCACGGGCGCACGGACCCCAACATGAAGTCCGGGCTGGTCATCCAGAACTGCCGCCTGGTGCCCGACCAGAAGCTGTTCCCGGACCGCTTCAAGATCCCTTCCTACCTGGGCCGGCCATGGAAGGAGTTCTCGCGCCTCGTCATCATGGAGAGCACCATCGCCGACTTCATCAAGCCCGAGGGGTACATGCCCTGGAACGGCGACTTCGCCATCAAGACGCTCTTCTACGCCGAGTACAACAACCGCGGGCCCGGCGCCGGCACCAGCAAGAGGGTCAACTGGCCAGGATTCCACGTCATCGGAAGGAAGGAGGCCGAGGCCTACACCGCCGGGCCCTTCATCGACGGCGCGCAGTGGCTCAAGTTCACCGGCACGCCGCACATCCTTGGCTTCAAGTTCTAAGGCCGCACTGGCATGGCATGGCATTTGGCATACAGCACACGATAGCAAGGTGGCACATACATGTTTGTGTGTATGTCTATACAATACAATGATTGATTATGAGTTGTCGCAGGACAGGAGGGCTAACGTTTGTACCTTTTCCATTTTTTTCCCCTTCCTTTTTCATTGCTTTGGCTGTTTCTCTTGGTGAAATTCTTCAGTAAACGAAAAGTCTTTTGGACAATGATTTGTTGTGACATTGGTTAACGCTAGGATGGAAATGGATGTCTGAAAATCCGAATTATCTCAATCCGTATACGCTAAAACATGTAATATGGATATCCATATTCGTACCAGTTTCTAATGTGGATATTCTTATTGACTACCAAATATGACCATACGTTGCAACGGGAGAAAAAAAAACGTTCATAAAAAACAAGATATAAGTGGTACATATTTATTTATATATATTTGTACTGCTATTTTTAGATCTAAATATGTGATCTTTGAAGACTACCAAATCCAACAAAATTCGTGACCGGCGAGGACACGATCTAGAAAAAATTATTTCTCACTCCATTTGTTTTTTGTTTTTTCCTATGTTTCCTGAATATAATTTGACTTTTTCCTCTTCAGTATCGAGCTTCTCTAATACATGAACACAGCTTAGGAGTCTGTACTACATAAATGACCTAATACGTTTTTGAATCGGACTCTATATCGCGCTAGATTCAGAGCTATTCTACCTCGTACTCGTATGATGACACATATATAACTCAAGGCGATTCTCTAATAGTTATTGGAGAGAGACGGAAGAAAAAATAGACGGATCAAAAAAGTGAATATGAAAATTGTTTGGTCCATCTACTGCTTGAATATATGTGTTCTTGAGAAAAAAGCAGTTTCTATTAGGATTAAGCAGTTTCTATTAGTATTATATCTACCTCAAGAACATACTCCCTTCCATATCGGATTTAGAAGTCGTATATGATAAGCGACACGGTTTTCAAAGCATGACCTTGACTTTATATTTATATAAAAATATTTATTGAAAAGTGATATATGCATACTTTTATGAAAGTTATTTAAAGACAAATCTATTTATATAATTTTTATATTTCCAAACTCAATAATTTAAAAGTTATTCATGATTTATATTTTCAACATTTGACCAAAATCTTGTCTAAAATGACTTCCTTTTTCGATACGGAGGGAGTATATATTTCGAGCAGTAGATTGGACCAATAGAAACAATTTTCAAGCAGTATCTCTCTCAACCAATAGGAATTGTATTATTGTATACCAATATAAACGTGGCTTGAAAATTGTTTCTTCTGTGTTATTTGATTAGTACTCCTACTCAGCCACGTTTATATAAAACAGAAGAAGAGTTCTAAACAGACAAATAAAAACTTTACACATTCGCGTTGTTAGTTAGAAGGGTCAGACAAAAAAAAAATGGAGAGAAATTTTGCCGCAGGACAAAAAGTCTATAGATTAAAGCAAGATTTATCTATTTTCCCCTTTTTTGTTTGATTATTAGGATTCTTATTCAGCCTAGATCTATTACAATTAGGATTATGATTCCTATCTATCCAGACTACATCAAGAAAATGGACAGATAAAAAAACTGGAAGAAAATTTTCCATTTTATTATTATTAATAAAAAATAGAAGAAGAAGAGATAAGATATAGATATATTGGGGTTTTTTTTTGTGGCTAAAGAGTGAGATTTCATTAACTTGGCAAACAACTTGTACAATCACTAATTAGGGCTCTCTTGGCACACGCAGGTGCGGCCCCCCATCAAAGTTCCGACTGTTTACCACTCCTTGCTAGGCTAGCTAGAATATTTGCAACTTCATTACCCCCTCTTTTTATTTGGGACATCTCCCAAGAACCGGGCGGTATACTTGGCCTCTTCAATCACGAAATCGATCTCTGACCTATCTTGTCCCGGCTGCATCATTGCCGAGCGAATGTGGGTACAATCCAGATAGATTAGTTGTGGGAGACTCTAGTTCTCATAGATAAGAAGAGATAGGCCATGTTTAGTTACACTCAGTTGGAATTTGAAAACACTGTAACAGCGTTTATTTTTTGCAGTAAGTATCCAATCATATCCAAGTATGCTAAAAAAAATTCGTGGGACAACATTGTTCACCAAGCTAGTCAAATTAGTTTCAGTTTTCATCTACTATTTGCTCTATGCATATGTCTAAAAATTAATGTGAGACTAGTTGGATTGGAAGTTGGAAGAAATTTAAACATGGCCATAGAACCTACCCGCACACAACTAACTTTAACAACCTCGATCTGCAGGCCTCGTTCTAGTATTCAAAGTGCCATTAGCATATGCCCACAAGACGACGATCCTGCAGGAAACGTGAACACAGACGTGACCCTGCGACGAGGCACGTCGAGGCTGACCTCGTGCCATCCCCTGGGTTCCCACTCCTTGCGCTTGCGATTGAACTCAATGTCAGCTACGGAGACGTGCGCGACACCAGGCTGTGCCCTGCCAATGACGGGCCAGCGCATGAGCCGCCGCAGCAGCCTGTGCTTGTCGCCGCCGTCCACCGGAATAGCGTCGTCCAGGAGGTCGGCGACGCACAGGGAGGAGCACGACGCGTCCTCGTACTTCTCCCACCTCCAGCTGTCCGTCAGCAGGGAACTTGAGAGTCCATGCCGTGACCGCCGCCGTGACCTCGCCGCCATCGTCGTCCATTCACAGGAGCTTGATGGTCTCCGAGTCCACGCAGCACACGGAACGTCGGTCCGTCGAGTTAACATATCTGGGGGCACATCCCTCGGGCAAACGGGATGAAGGTAAGCATCCAAGCCGTCGTCGTCGTCGTCGTCTTCCTCCTCCGTGCTAGCGCAGCTGCTGCCGATGTTGTTGCAGACCAAGATCCCGGCCCACAGGTCTACCCAACAAAGGGAGGTGCTTGAAGCGGCGAACACCGTCTCAGGATTGAAGCTGAAGCAGTATCCGTCTTCATCAGGATCCGGGAGCGGGAACTCCGCCTCCTTCCATATCCACTGGTCGGCGGCGGCGCGCGGGCCGCCGGCGCCGCTGGAGCCGGGCGAGCGCGAGCGCCACATGAACGAGCGCGAGTGCCCTTGTTCGATGAGAAGCTGTCCCCATCAGTATGACGGAATAGCTCGGCGAGAAGGTAGCCGCCGCCGCCGCCGTCGCCGTCGTGCGCGTCGGTGCGTA
Organism: Eremochloa ophiuroides; assembly: GCA_038502445.1. Classification (NCBI taxonomy): domain Eukaryota; kingdom Viridiplantae; phylum Streptophyta; class Magnoliopsida; order Poales; family Poaceae; genus Eremochloa; species Eremochloa ophiuroides. Next base: position 44,039,818 of record JAHLJS010000009.1, on the reverse strand, counting down.
GGACGGCGACCTTGTACCCGATACGGCCGTGCGAGTGGTCGTTGACGGCCCTGACCCAGACGGCGGGCAGCGGTGAGAGCTCTTGATGAAGCCGGTGGCGGAGCATTGCCTGGGTGGCCAAGACACCCGAAGCGTCAGGGAGTTCACGGCCGGGGCGGCGGCGAGCTGCTCGGGAAGGACAGGGTCGACGCCGTCCAGAAGTTCGCTGTAGTATAGTAGACGGCGGCGTCGGCGCCTGCTGCGAAGGTCACCGGCTCCTTGCGCCACGCGTTGGTGGTGGTGCCGGAGGAGGCCGCCTTGCGCTCGCGCAGGATCGCCAGCGCCGGAGCCTCCACCTCCGCCTCGTGGCGCGCGATCGCTGCTTCCATGGCACTCGTCGTCCACGCCGGGAGGGCCTCGTAGACGGAGGAGATGGTCTGGTCCCACGTCTGGCCTCCTCTCTCTTGGATGATCTCTTTTACTTCGTCGATGAAATTCACGCGAGGGTCGAACAAGATGTCCATGGCTGCTGCGGCCGGAGTTGCGCCCGCGCGAGATCGATCTGAATTAAACCCAGACAGCGGCAACTCGATCGATCGTTGCTCTCCACCTTGATTTACAATCGATATATATATATATATATATATACTTTGTTTGGTCATACATACCCAAAATCTTAAGATATAAACATGAGAGTAACTACTCCCTGGGAGTAGAAAATAATTTCCATATATATATATATATATATTCGGTAGAGGCCTGTTTTTTATGGGCTTTTGTGTAAAATATTTATAGAGAGAAACGGTTTGAGTTAGCCTGAGCCTAGTCATTCGAATACGACATTGCTCGGTCGTTATCGTGCGAAGCGCAAGCGTCGACTCGGGATGTAGTTGATGCCGCCGTCCTCCTCCACGGCTGCGTTGAGGAAATCCGCCGTGTAGTAGTAGTAGCCAACGGTCATCTCGCCCATGACGACACCGCCGCCGCTGTAAAACCATCGTCCCCGTGCTGGACGACGACCACACGGACTGATGCGCTCCACCGCCACTACTTGTGTCCCCTCGCCAACAACGCTTGCCACAACGGCGTTCCCGGCGGCATTGGTGGCCATAGTCGGAGTGGGACTCGGAGACGAAGTAATTGCTAGGGCCCGGTTGGTCTGGTCTCGGGACTTTTTTTTTTCTTTATATGTTTGGATGCTAAAGAAATTTTTTTTAGGGCGCGACCAAATTTTGAGGTAAGAAATTTTTTTAGGGCGCAACCAAATTTTGAGGTAAGAAATTTTTGCCGCTTTATTATTGCCTATATATATAGATTTATAACTGTATTATGAATTGTAGGATTAAGTAAATATTTGAATATAAATCTGAATTTGAGACATTCATTTTGTATTCATATTCGACAAAATTCGTATCCGTATTTGAATTCGAATAAAAATATGGTAAAAGGTGACATGCGGATCAGATTCCATCTTTATTGGATCTGTTTTCATCCCTAGTTAAGGCATAGTGTGTGTATGTGTCTGTTTTGTTGAAAAGATCCGCCGACTCTGTTACTGCTGGGCAGCTGATCTCCACACGGCGGGCAGAATTTTTTTACCAACAAGTGACTAGCGCGTGCTAATGGCCAAATAATATGAAAATATTGTGTTATGTTTAGTTGTTTGACTACATAAAAAATTATACATTAGAGCACCTCTAACAGTTGTGCATTTTTGGTTTGGCAATTGTTGTTGTTTGCCAACTCCCCAAATGATCTAGTAAAGGAGAAAAAAATCCTTCTCCAACAGTTGTGCATTTTTAACTTGGCAAATCCCAAAAATGGACCACAACATACCCCGGGGTCCACCAGTCATACCCCGGGAGGTCGCGAATGCCAAGTCGCCGCGGACTCCCATATATGCTAAACCTCCCCCTGAAATTGCCAAGTTTACTAAAATGCAAAACCAATATGCAAAACTGTTGGAGAGGTGATTTTGTGAATTTTAGCAAAACATAAGAATGCAAACCTCAAATGCACAACTGTTGGAGATGCTCTTATAAATGTATCGTGAGTTGTCCTTTCAATTGTACTAAGTATATGTCTAACTCTTTCCTTTTTTACCCATGCCGTGAAGTGCAATTTTCTCGTTCGTGTTTTAGACAGGGTTGAGAAAAGATCATTCCCTATCTATGTCCATTCGAGAATAGAAGCGAGTTACTTCCGACTAGGGACGAAAACGAGGGATATTTCTCAGTATCCGTGTGTCGATAAGATATTATTAATAGTCTACCGAAAGGTATACCCATGATAGTGAATGAATCGGTAGAGATAAATTTGAGACGAGCTAGCGTAAGAACACGACGAATTAGACAAGTTCAAGTCGTTAGCGTATGTAACCCTATTCCTGTGTTTTATTATGGATTAGATTAGAAGGTGAGATCAAGGGGGTCGTCCACTACCCGCATTATATAGCTTTGGGGTAGGGTTACATGTCGATCGTTTCTATTCGTGACAGGATTACAAGAAATCTAAATATTATTTAGCATATCTAACAGGATCTTTCTTTGATCGCTAAGGATCCGACTTGAAGCCTTGGGGTACATGCTGACCTGTTTCCTAGATCGACGGTGTCTTTTAGCGAGCTTGGTCTCCTCAAGTGGCGTGGCCCATATAGTGCCATATAAGTATACGGATTTATACCCTCACATTGTCCATATCAAAAGGATCAAAACCTTATATGGATAGTCCGTATCTTAATCTGAACATTTAATATCGGTCATATTAAAACTGGATACTCAAAATTGGATTTTTGATATTTTTATGAAATAGATATGATTATCCGAAAGATCTGTATCTAATTTTAATATAAAAAATATGGGATAAAATATGGAGGAAAATGCACTCCCGGTCCCTCAACTTGGCTCAAGGTGTCATTTAGATCTCTGAACTTTTAAAGTGATATCTATGGGTCCCTGAACTTGGCAAAATGTATCATTTAGGTCCTAAACTTTCAAAGTGATCACCGTAGGTTCCTAAACTTGACACAAGGTGTCATCCAGGTCCCAAACACTGTAGCTAATTACAGCATCGATTTTTTTTTTAAAAAAAATCTAATTTTAGGTACTGTAGCTACAATCTGTAAAATATTCTAAAAATTATATTTTTTTTCATACGATCTCTGATGAAGATGAGTTTTATATAAAAATTGTAGCTCGCAATGAGATCTACAACTCTCTAGTTTCGAGTTTTCTAATTTGAGGATGTTAAGACACTAAAAAAAAATTAAATAAAATTTTTCAGCACTATATTAATCGCGTACAAGCGCGTGTCGCCTTGGAAAAATCATATCTTTCTTATATGCTATCAAATTGAGATAATTTATATACCAAAGTTATAGCGTTCGATAAAATCTACAACTTTCTTGTTTTAAGTTTTTAAATTTGAGATTGTTAAGATGCTTAAAAAAATTAAAACACTAATTTCGGTTCTTGCATAGTAGTTTTATATTTTAAATTTTTTAAGAATCTTAATGACCTCTAATTAAAAAAATTAAAAGTTGAAAGTTGTAGATCTCATCGAACGCTACAACTTTTGTGTAGAAAGTATTTTAATTTCATAGCATATAAGAAAAATATGATTTTTCTAAGCCGACACGCGCTTGTACGCGATTAATGTAGTGCTGAAAAATTTTGTTTAACTTTTTTGAGTGTCTTAACAACCTTGAAATAAAAAACTCAAAATTAGAGAGTTGTAGATCTCATCGTAAGCTACAATTTTTATATAATACTCATCTTCATCGGAGATTGTATGAAAACAATACAATTTTTAGAATATTTTACAGATTGTAGCTATAGTACCCGAAATTAGATTTTCTTTTTTTTTAAAAAAATTCGGTGCTGGAATTAGCTACAGTGTTTGGGACCTGGATTACACCTTGTGTCAAGTTTAAGGACCTACGGTAATCACTTTAAAAGTTTAGGACTTAAATGACACCTTTTACCAAGTTTAGGGACTTATAAATATTACTTTGAAAATTTAGGGACATAAATGACACCTTGAGCCAAGTCGAGGGACCGGTGGTGTATTTTCCTCTAAAATATGTATAAAATTGGTACATAATATAGGATCATTGATATCCGTTTGTATCCGATTTAGTTTCATCCCCGCTTCCGGCATCTCCTTATAGTCTCTACCACGCCGTCGGTCATGCCTCTTTGGTTCTAGATGAAGCTAAGCAAGACATACTTTTTTAAAAAATGAGTTTCCTCTGCTCTATTAGAAAGCAACGTAACAAGAACTGGTAGGGGTTACCAACTACAGAGTGGCACCAGAAAGAAAAAACATAAGAGAACTCTCACAACTCCCAAACATGCGAAGCAGAAGTTACATTTGGAGAAAAACTCTTCAGCAAGCCTAAGATTGAAGACTTCACTTGCTGAATCAACAGGTTGCTCTCCTCCTTAAGAAGCATGCTCCATTTCTGCATGAAAGAGATTGCCACAAATATAACATCAGTCGGTGACTTCGAGAATCTCTTCTCAATCGCCATCTTGTTTCTCGTTATCCAAAGAGCCCAAGCAAAAGCCGCAAAAATGAACATAATAATATTTGAATGAATAGGGCCCTTGCCCTGTAACCACATACAGAAAAATCTTCCAGTAATCTGGGAATTTCCGAAAGATGCCAAATTTCCATGACCACTCCCCAAACGAATTTAGCTAGATGGCAAGTAAACAAAATATGATCTATAGTCTCCGGAATTTCACAAATGCAGCAATCACCCAAACCTTTCCAGCCTCTCACTATCAGGTTCTGCCCCAATTGGAGCTTGTTGTTAAAAACTTGCCAAAGAATTTTTTTTTTTGATTTTTAGTGGGACTTTACATTTCCAAATATGCCGAGCTACCTTGCTACCCATGCCTCTGTCAGTCAGGAATCTGTACAACGATTTAGTAGAATATGATCTTTCAGTTCTACCCATCTATTATACTCCCCGGACAAGGCCCTCGTGAAATCTACAAACCACTCACCCTCAACCCGGCAATCTGCAACTTTACACTCTAGGTCTCTAACTGCACAATATAACTCCTCATATGAAAGCTTCAGAGGGACCTCCCCTACCCAGCAGTTCTGCCAAAATTGGCAAATCTTCCCATTTCCAATTGTAAGGAGAGCCCCCAATTTCAACAAATGTTTGACCTTGTGTAAACCCTGCCAAAATTGAGAGCCCCCCACTGCTTTAGAGTCGAAGAACCTGTCCGATTTCATGCATTTGGCTTTGAGGATTTAAACCATACAACATCTAGCTCTAAATGTATCTTCCAAATCCATTTCACTAGCAAGCAGTCATTCATAAATTTTGTGTTAATTATCCCTAGACCTCCTTGGTCTTTAGGTCTGCAGATCATGTCAAATTTGGCCATATGATACCTGAACTTTTCTTCAGCTCCTTGACAAAGAAATTTTGCTCTAATCCCATCCATCTTCTTATACACCTCTCCCTGTAGACCATAGAAACTCATACAGTAAAGAGGAATACTGCTCAAACAAGAATTGGTTAAGATCTGTCTCCCTCCAGAGGTAATGTGCTTGCCTTTCCATGGGTCTAACCTTTTGCTCACTTTTTGTATAATAATAGGAGAAAATGCACTTGTGTTTGTTTGTCATTAATTGGAATTCCTAGGTATTTAAGAGGCAGCTCCCCAACACACAAATAAGCATATTTGCTCTTCTGCAGTTCTCGGTTAGAGGTACCCCAAAGACAAAAACTTCACTTATGGAAACTGATTTTTATCCCTGAAAGCCACTCAAAACAATAGAAAATTGACTTAGTTCCTGATGGAATCATCAGACCCATCAATCATGATAATAGTATCGTCTGCGTACTGTATGCATGTGAGAGATCCCTCCTGGAATCAGATCTTCCACAACCCCCCTTATAGGGCCTTTCGAGACAGCCTTATCAATCATAACCCCTAAAGCATCAGCAACCAAGTTAAAAAGAAGAGAAGAAAGAGGGTCTCCTTGCCTCAAACCCTCAACTAGATGAAGAGCGCCGGCAAAAATATGTGGTTTTGAAGTTATTCCAGCTTTGAAGCTAGAGTGCTTTAGCCCGTAGTATTGAAGAAGGAATCACTACCTTGAGCGCCTTGCTAGCTCAAAAACAAGTAAAGCAATGAGCGCTTTGTTACGCATGCAGATACGTTTTCTTGGTGGAGAAAGCTAGTTTGATCTCCAAACCTCAATCAAACCTCTTAAAATATATTAACACTCCTTTTTAAACACCCATGCTCAGGAAAAAAAAGGGCCCGAAACAACTCGTGTGGGCCGCTACTGGACATAGATTTTAGGTCTGACCGAAATGGTTTTCTGGCTGGCCCGACTTGAAAAATGCTCATGACTAGGGAGGACCTAACATTTTTTAGAACTTTGCTAGCTCATAACTCGAGTATATTGCTCAAGAAAATGTGAAAACAGTAAGGGAAAGAGGACCGCTCATTGAATGCAAACTTCGGCATTCTGAGAGAAGATGCACACAAGATTAGTGCAGACAAAATATATTGTTAAAATAGTTATTTTATTCAATAAGGAGGATACTGATAAAGTTAACTTTTCATGAAGAGCTAAGCTCACACATTTGTCTACGTTGGGTTATTTTATTTCTGTCTTTATTTAGGTTCATATGAGCTAGGAAGTCAATTGTGTACTGTTGAATGTTAGGGTTGACTGCAACTGAAAACAGACTCCCAATGCTAGAATGGCTTTACTGCTCGTCTAATTACCATGCGCTCTGGCATTCGGCCGTGCTGTACCGCGTGACACCCAGGCGCCAGAAAACGAGAGAAACGCAGTGAACCCGAGTGGAAAGTCCCTCCCAGCCACGAGCCACCCCCACACGACGCGTGCCCGGCAACCGGCTTCCTCTCCTCTCCCACTTGTCTCACTAGCCGCCTGCTCCTCTCCTACAAAAGGGTCCCTGTCCTGTTTCCTGTGTGTGTGTTCACCTCCGTATATTCCTCAACCCTCATAGCTTTTGCTGTCCAAGACCGAGAATGAGCACCGTTGGGCGGCAGGACTCCATGGACAGCTTGGACAATTCGTACCTCTCGGATGGCCTTGTGGAGGCGCCTACCCTGTCCTCCAAGGAAATGGATCATGCTAGGGTACCCCTCTATATGCTTCGCCTTTTGCACCTTTTGTAAAACTTATTTTCTGCGCTATTTCAAAGAGTCCCCACTTGATATGTTGACCACGCATAGATTTCAACTATAGCTGGTGGTAGAGGGCGAGGTGAGGCGGGCGGGGGTTTACAAACGAAACATTTGGCGCACACCATATATGCTGTCCGTGTTACATGCTTAATGGACAGCTTGGGTTGCTTACCTTGCTTCAACCATGTAATATCGACATTGTGTTCTTCTCGTGCTATAGCTTAGGTGGTTCTAGGCGTTCTAACTTTATTTAGGTATGGCATCTTGCATCGCCACCCTAGACGGAGGCTAAACACTGTTGTATTACAACTTTTGTTTCTCTCTTAGTAAAACACATGTGCACGTTTGAGAAAAAGATACACCCAAAAAGAAAATTCCGAAAATATAATAGCATCATATCATGTACTCCCTCTGTTTCAACACAGAAGTGGTTTTGGGATATGTACATATATCAAACTATTTTCAATTTGTTGGTCCCAAAATAGATGGAGGGGGGTTACATGTGCCACAGATGACATAGTCCATTTTGTTGCTTCCTACCGTTCTGCTCTCTTAGCTTCTCTTTTATTTGTAATAATGTTGTACTATATATTTTTTTGTTCTTTTTAATATGTCTACATAAGGGCTCTGCCCCTCCTGTTCCATTCTTTTTTTTTCCTTGGTTCCTATTATTTTTCTGATATGAGTACAAGGTATATATAGCATGTGTAGGCACAAAAGCAGTATGATATTCCTTTCTTGTTGCAGTCAAATTTCCATGAGCTTGTAGTATGACATGAGTACTTGCATTGGCTTCAGTAGTACAGTATTGATTGACTCGTCAGGTTTCTTTTTGGAGCATGTATTAATTAACTACGGTTTGACTACATTGGTTTCTTCTGAAGAATCTACTGTATTTACCACGGTTTGACTCGTTTTGGTACAGAAGCAAGCTTTGAAGATCCTGGAAACCAAGTCCCCAGAAGAAGCCATCAAGATTTTCACCATGGTACTCGTACATGCGCCATCATCAATCAAACCTGAACTTACGCACAACGATTTACATGGCGATGCAAGCCTTGTTGTCATTGTGTGCCATGCATCGATCACTGATGATACGTCCGCAATCTTGTTGTGCACCTGTCTGCGCTGCAGGGTCCTGAGCTCAAAGATGACGTGGCGAGGGAGAAGGCCCACACCCCGACGATGCCTCCAGAAGGTGCTGATGCAAAGGCCAACGGCACGGTGCAGCAGACCTCACAGCCGACGAACTGAGACGAAGGCCCTGCTGCCTGCCCGCCAGCTGCCCCTGAGGAGCTTAAAATAACAGCATATATAGTCTTGTCATTAGATCCAAAACAATGGACGCCTTCCTCTAGTACATGATGATGGGTCCTCAAATCGCGATGGGTTTCCCCAGTCCCACTCCCAGCTTTGGATCGTTTCCGATTCTCCGGCTTCTTCGTGTCATGTCCATCCAGGGTGGATCCACAGTGTATTGTCGGGTCCTCCGACCCCAATAACTTTTAGATAATCATCTATTTATTAGGCTCTTGTTCTGTCACAATTTCTAATAAAACATCATATCACATTATCATCTTTGATGCTGACCCCAGTGCATAATCTGGCTAGATTCGCCCCTCCATCCCACTTAGACTACCCACACTTATCGTCCTTTAAATCCATCCTCTAAAAGGAATATTTCATCCTGGTCATCAAGATTCTCTCCTCTATATCACTTTCTCCCGCACTCATCCATCCTCTACATCTCTAGTCTATACTAACTCTCAAAAGCGGCCCCACTTGTCATCCTATATAAATTTTATTTAATCCATGTGAGATCTTATTTCGAAGGATTTATTGAAACGAATTTAATGGTGTACTCGGAATTTAATTTGGTTTTTTAGTTTGTGATATATAACAATTTTTATCTAGTGAAAATAGTAGGGCCCATAGCTGCCTCTCGCACGTGGTGGGCCACAGGCGTACCGGACGCCCTCTATCCCAGTAAGTTTCACAGATGAAATGCTCCTCGAATGCTTTACAGTATAGCGCTGTAGCAATTTTTGTCCTGTATACATGCATGCCGGACGCAATGACGGATCCAGTGCAGTTGGTCTTAAGGGCTTGTTTGGATTAAAGGAAAGTAAAAAATTACAGAAATAGAATAGATATGTTGTAGCAAAACAGAGGAACGAAAAACGCAGAAAAAACTTACCAAAATGTGTTTGGAACACAGAAATCCTAAACATAGGAAACTAGATGGGCATATGAGTCCCATGAATGGACAGGCTTCAAATGAAATTGCATTTGCGCTACTGACATGCTTGACCCACCGTACTGTGGGTCTAACAAGCTACTGACATTGTTCTTTTTCCTTAACTTCGCATCGGTCTTCCACAAAACCACGGCTTAGAGAGGATGTTTTTTTCCCGTGTTTTGTGAAGCAAGTGATTCCTTTCCTTTGGATTGGCTAGCTGTGGTTTCCTTCATTCCAACGGTGTATGATGTCAATAATTCCATTCCTTTTAAATTCCTAAAAAGTACTCCAATCCAAACAGGCCTTAATCGTGCATATGTATGTCGTTCTTGCTCAACTTATGACGCATCAGCTGTGTTCAGTGTAAACAGCTTAGCGCAAGCTCGATGAGGCTACGACAATGCATGCCGTGGAAGGGCATGTGACACTATCACTCTCACTCCCGCTCACGCGGAAACGCCCGCGGCTAGCGTGTGTTCTAGTCTGCTCCTAGTCTTGGCTTCATGCTGTCGCACCTTTTGTCTTCGCCCTTCGGGGCGTCAACATTGAGCGTCATGATGGCAGGCCCAACACAATATAATGATTCTGGAATTATAACAGACATACATTCCATATGCTATTGGACTACTTTCACCCCGCAACTCTTAGTACTACTTGTAGCTCGGCTATCATAGTTGATTATAAGGTTAAGCCTTTTTAAGATTCCCAATTGTCGAATTAAGTACTCCCTCCGTATCGGATTTAGAAGTCATTTAGAACAACGACACGGTCTACAAAGCAGGACTTTGACTTCATATTTCTATAAAAAATATTTATTGAAAAGTGATATATGTATACTTTTATGGAAGTATATTTGAAGAAAAATCTATTTATATAGTTTTCATATTTCCAAACTCAATAATTTAAAAGTTATTCATGATTTGTAATCCCAATGTTTGAGCAAGGCCTTTTCCAAAACGATTTCTAAATCTGATACGGAGGAAGCACTTATTTGATACCACAACAAAATATTAGCCATCTAAAAGCTAGCCTAAATTAGTTCTAGCCCATCTAGACACGGAGCTAATGATGAACCAACCAAGAGACTGCTCCGTCCTTAGTTGTTTTCCTCCTCAATCCCCGCTGCCACCAGCGGCCCTTCACCCGATTCAGTGCCATCTTCATCCCACCGACAACAATAGACACCTTACCCCGCTCCTCCACCACGGCACGCGACATCCCTCACCTTGTTACGAATGGTGTACGACATCCGTGTGTCGATGCTAAATCCCGCCCTATGATACCACAACGCTGTATCCCTCCCGCTATGTGCCACATCTTGTCCCTGCCGCAGCCACATCCCGTCCGCCGCTGCCATGCCTGTTGACACCAAAGGTGGCAAACGGATATACCGCAAGCGTACAGTAGTCAATGTAGCTTTCACCGGGAGTATTCCAGGTATCGTATTTTCCACGGGGAACGTGAAGTGTACTAACTAGATTCAAGGCTGTTAATAGGAATCAAAGGGGTTGGTGATCAAGGATAAAAGCTTGTAGGTATAGAGAGGCTCCTATGCAGCAAAAGATATTTGGTCTCGGCTTTCTAAGTATAAAGAGCTTAGTCAGCTCCTCCCTTCACAAGAGGCGACAGACGAAACAGTAGGAGACAAAACTCCTACCCGAGGCGGCTGTACAATTGTCTTGATGCCTTGCCGTTTTAATAACTTGTCTTACACACGTGGTGGACTACGAGGACCAGACAAGGCTGTCACCACTTGCTGGCTACCACAAACAATCCGTGCGACAAGCGGTCCACACTGATAAGATATAGCCTAGACACCACGTCTACGCTATACTTACTACTCTAATCTTAGCAAGAGACTAGAGCACTTCACAAAGTAAAGCAATGTGCAGGTGAAGACAGTATATACTTAAAGTATCAGAACCAGAATATTAAATGCTGGAAGAACTCGGATGGAAAACTTACTAGAAGCTTGAATCCGATGAGGTACACCTTGAAGAAGACTCCCGACAGGCCCGGGGCTTTCTCCAGAGACTTCCCTCACTCTCTTCCCTCTTTACACTAACACTAATCTATATTGTACACTTGATACTTGATCCTTGATTGTTCAAAAGTGAAGAACTAGGGGGGTATTTATAGGGGGGTGAAGGGCAGCGCCACGTCAGCGATCCGCGTGCTTCTCCACCTCCACCCTTGGATCCACCGTCCTTGGAACCGCCTTGGATGGACGGCAGAGATAAAATGAGCACGTGGGAGGTATGCTGGAAGTCGGTGGAATGAGGCGGTGGTCTGGGCCCACCATCCCTAGTTCGGCCGACCCACACTATGGCTGGTGGGCCCGGCCAGGGCTTCTAGAAGGCTTCCCCACCTGCCTAGGAATGTGTTGGTGACTTGGGTCTATATCTCTTGGTTCGGCCAACCCACATCGAGCAAGGTGAGTCCACCTCTGTGGTCCCCACCTGTCATGGACTGTGACCATGTGCTTGTTCTGCTTATATCTTGTCGGTTGGGGCCTTAATCCATGTACTTTGCTCTCTAGCCTTTGATTGACGCTATACTTGTGATCCAAAGATGGAGATGGACTCCAGGGGATGTGCCACGGATCGTACCAGTCAACACGGCCACGAGGGCTCCCTACCTGGTTCGACTGAACCATAAGGTGGGGCCACGTGGCCTCTGATCTCTTGCATTTCACTTCATTACTTGATTCCTTGAAGCTGGAGTGCTGGGGCCACTATTCATGGTTCGGTCGAACCATGAATAGTGCCCATCCGGTGCCCACTCGATCCTGAAGTGAAGTCCTTCAAGATTGTGACATTGTCTTGCCATTTCATCATAATTGGATTTGCATTATACCTTCATCTTGGGCTTCTAAACTCTGAAATCACCTGTTTTGAGTACCTGCAAACAAATACTAACATGTACATGCGGAACCAAGTTATTTGTACCTATATTACTATGAGTTTGCTTATTCCTTCCCAAAAAGAGTGTTTTGTTGACGGTTATGATGGTAGAAAACATGTTATAAATACCGTCAACAAGACCCCCCCACAGTTGAGTCTTTGCTGATCCTCGAGTAAAGGTTAGAAAGAGAGGTAGAAATGACATATCCAAGATAGTGGTGATCAAAGTTTTCATTTAGCACATAACTTATACTAGTGGGTTATGTGGCATTGTCTAGCATATATCCTTGAGATGTTGAAAAATGGAACAACTCTTAAGGCAAAATCATCCCACTTTTTACCTTCTCAGTACTTAGATTTTTTTTGATATTGGTTTCAAAAAGAAAGCACATAGTTCATTCTTACTCCTCAAATAGTACTCTCAAGTCACTCAATTGTGTTTGGTTCCTTACCAAGGCATATCTTAAAGATGCCTTCTTTGTTTTACCCTACATCTATCAGGTTTATGTGTAGTTTAGGTAGAGATAAACATGGCAGGCATACTTGCAGTGCATATATTATAAAATCAAAACAAGGATCCTAGGAGAAAAATGTCATAGACCTAGATCAAGATGTGCAAGTGTGTGGAAAAATGGTCAACTATAATGTTCCTTTATTTGGGATGATCTCTGTCTACTTTGTTTGGGACATGGCTATATATATCCTTTTTCCTTGGACTTTCACTTGTCCATCTTTTCTTTCTTTTTCATTTTGCATAGCCATTGTCCCTTTTCTATATCAACTAAGAGAGATATTCATTAACCTTTAAAATATGGAGCAATTATTCAATAGAAATGGATGACATGTTGTTGCGTACTTCCAGTGTAGAAGCAGCATGTATGTGTGGTGTACGTGATCTTGATCTTTGGACTATGACATACTTCTCAACAAGGGTCACAAGGTTTGATCAAACTCAAAGCAATTGCAAGTAGCATAATTAGAAGGGTTTTTCAAATATGATGATCATTTATGGCTTTGGTAGAAATTTTCTCACTATTGAGGAGTAAGTGACACTATGTTTTTATGACGTTTTCTAAAATAAACTTCTAAGTACTTTGAATCGAAAAAGTATGATTCATGAGCCAAGAGTGATCTCTCATTTATCAACATCTTAGTCAATATGATTCCCTATTAAGATTTTTATCCACAAGCATAAGTATATGCATAAATTTGAACTTTGTGTCCCCTCTACTCTTCAATTGTCATAAAATTTTATTCATTAAATTTTGGGATACAAGATTTCAAGTTTTTATTTTTATTTTTATCTAAAACAAAGAAAGGAATTGAATAAATACGAATTTTGAGAGTGTGACAGGGTGCAAACCTGCCAGGGAGCATACCTTCGCTGCAGGGAGCCTGGCTGGTGGGACCAGGCCACATAGGGTGGTTCGGCCGAACCACCAAATGTGCCGTTGTTCCACCGTTTGAATCTCCTCGTCTCAAGCTACACTTCTGCAAAGTTGTTCTGCCACTGGACCTCATTTTGTGGTTCGTCCGAACCATATTTTGTGAGTTTTCAAGTCCTGCTTGATCCAGCAAGCGTGTTGTCCATCGTGCCATGTTCAAAATTATCAATGGAGCTGAGGGGGGTCGTCCGAACCCCCCACACTTGTTTCTTTTTATCTGATGACACAAACAACGAACAGCATCAAGTGCAAGTGTTCTACTGGTGGCAACACACCAGCAGGACATAGCGACATTTTATTCAATTTCTTAAGCTTGATGTAGACATGATTACAATTGTAAAGATCAAAATTTGGAAAAGGGAAATCTAGCTAATGCCTACTTTATTATAAAGGAGTGCTAATCTAAGGAGAAGGTGGGTTTAGGATGTCCTCTTGCCCAATGGCTTTGGCTATACGCTTGAGCTTCGCATTATTACTAATGCGGAGTGCACGGAACTTGTCCTCCATATCTTGGTTTGCCATCCTAAGTTTCGACACCGTCTCCTCTAATTCATTGTTCCTCTTTCTAAGACTAGTTACAATTTTCAGCATCTTCTCCATATCACTTTTCTCCTTTCGATCATCCTCAAATTGGCTTGGTGGACCGTTGATCGGTGGTGGATCCATCCTTCTCCGGATGCCGGAAGGCGAGTTGGAGTTGGAGTCTAGTGATTCCCTCAATTGCTTCTTTTCATCCGAATTGAGAGGGGAAACGAACACTTTCTCTACACCCAGCCCACCACCAATGATCTTGCGGCCTTTGAACATGGTGGGAGTAGACGGGGTGTAGGAGCTGATGCTTTTTGATGAATCCGTGTAGAGCGAACTGGGGTGCCATTCCGGTACCTCCGAAGCCTTCCCTTTCAGCGCCAATTGGCCTATGGTAGGTCTAATCGGCGTAACAGACCGAACAGGGACTTCCGGAGATCCCGACGCGGAGAGAGAGACCTGGGCGACGATGTGGACCGAGGGGATGGCCGGGGGGTGGTCGGCCGAACCCCCCTAGGGTCGGCCGAACCAGGCCTTCCCCCCGGTGACACTCCGGTCGGTGGCAACGAGTTCAGCGGCTCCACCTCGAGCACGTCGACAACCATTGCTCTCTCTAAGCTCTCGTTTAGGGATCTTTGAGGCTTGGAAGGGTCCTCACCCATGGGGATGATGGCGTTTTTGCTAGTGGGTGCCATGGTTGTGTTCTCTGGTGTCTCAAGGTCGAGGAAGGAATGCAGGAAGGAGAAGGAATGCAGGTGGAAAGAGGAAGAAGAAGAAGGAGAGGTTAAGAAGACGAGTGCTAACGTTCTCCTTTTCGAATCCGTGAGAGAACGCCGGGGGAACGTTGGCACAATGTTCTGGACCGGATGGGTAGCAACGGTTCGCCACGGGTGGTTCGGCCGAACCAGGGTTTGGCCCTTTTTGCCGTGACAACTTCTCCACATGCTTCCCTAGAGCACCCCGAAGCGTGACAGGGTCGAGAGGTGGCCCTTGGTGGTTCGGCCGAACCATAGGGTTGCCCCGGACTCCTGTCACGTCTCCTGCAGGGGTTCCTGAATACGACCCCACTTTTCAAATTTTCAAAACACACCAAAAGTGGGTCGCCCGAACTGGGTTTGGATTGCCCAGTGTGCCCAGATTGTTTATTTTAAAGGTTTTGCCACTTGGATAAATTTTGGTCCCAAGTGGTTGCCAAGTTTTGGTTGTCCACTTCTAAATGGGTGTTTTGGGGACCTATCAAATATTTGAAACCTATCTAGTGATTAAGCTATACAAACAAAAGAAGTAAGACATGTAGATTTTTGTTATGTTGGTTCATTATCAGGAATGAATTCTATCATGTCAATTTCTTCTTCTTTTGGTGCATGTTCATGAAAAACTTTGAGGCGATGACCATTTACCTTAAAGATGTTGCCGTCGTCGTCTTGAAGCGTGACGGCTCCATGTATTGCTGCATTGATGACCAGGTACGGTCCTTCCCATTTGCTCTTTAGTTTTCCATGCCCAAATAGCTTGACCCTCGAGTTGAACATGAGGACCTTGTCTCCAGGGTGAAATTCCTTGGGCTTGATCCTCTTGTCATGCCATCTTTTGGTTCTTTCTTTATAAATTCTGGCATTGTGATAAGCTTTTTCTCTCCATTCCTCAAGCTCTGAGATTTGCATCTTTCTATTCCTTCCAGCAGAGGGCAAATCCATATTCCATTGTTTGATTGCCCAATGTGCTCGATGCTCTAGTTCCACCGGTAGATGGCATGTCTTCCCGTATACAAGTTGGTATGGTGACATACCAATTGGGGTCTTGTATGCGGTCCTGTATGCCCAAAGTGCATCCAGTAGTTTGCTCTTCCAAGCTATTCCCATTTCATTGATAGTCTTTTGTAGGATGTTCTTGATTTGCTTATTGGAGGTCTCCGCTTGGCCACTTGTTTGGGGATGGTATGGAGTTGCAACATTATGCTTTATCCCCATATCTGCCAAGAAGCGTCGGAAGCCTTTGTCTATGAAGTGTGATCCTCCATCACTTATGACTAGTCTTGGTGTGCCAAATCTTGGGAATATAGTTTCCCTGAACATCTTCTTTGAATGTAAGGCATCTGCGGTTGCGCAAGGCATAGCTTCCACCCACTTGGACACATAGTCCACTGCCACCAAGATGTACTCACAACCTTGTGATTTGGGGAACGGACCCATGTAGTCTATTCCCCATGCATCAAATAGCTCCACTTGAAGGTTGTTTGTAAGTGGCATTGCATCTCGGGTGTTGATATTTCCATGTTTCTGGCATCTTGCACACCTCTTCACATAGTCTTGTGCATCTTTGTACATGGTAGGCCAAAAGAATCCACTTTGCCATATTTTTGCGTGGGTTCTGAATACCCCATAATGGCCTCCATATTCTGCTCCATGGCATTTCTCAATGATCTTGATTTCTTCATTCATTGGCACGCACCTCCTCAACATTCCATCAATGCAGACTCTGTAAAGGTATGGCTCATCCCATAGGTGTACCTTCCTTTCTTGGATGAGTTTCTTCTTGTCTGCCCCCGGTGGCACATATCCTGTGACCATAAAATTGACAATATTTGCGTACCAGGGGTGGTGATCTGTGACCTTGAGGAGTGTGTCATCTCGCAGGAAATCGTCGATAGGCAGATCCTGTTTGTCTTTGAATTGCATTCTAGACAAATGATCGGCTACAGAGTTTTCTACTCCCTTTATATCTTTAATTTCAGGATCAAATTCTTGAAGCAGCAAGATCCATCTTATTAATCTTGGTTTAGTATCTTTCTTAGTGAGCAAGTATTTTAGAGCAGCGTGATCAGTGTAAATGATGACTTTGGCTCCAACTAAGTAAGATCTAAATTTGTCTATAGCAAAAATCACGGCCAACAATTCTTTTTCAGTTGTCGCATAATTTAGTTGTGGCCCAGTTAAGGTTTTGCTAGCATATGAGATTGCATGATGTTTCTTATCTTTGGTTTGTCCTAAGACAGCACCAACAGCATAATCACTAGCATCACACATTATCTCAAAAGGAAGCGTCCAATCAGGGGGTTGTATGATTGGCGCAGAGACAAGTGCTTTCTTAAGATAATAGAAGGAGTCTAAGCACTCATCATCAAAGGTAAAGGGTGCATCTTTAGCAAGCAAGTTTGTTAAAGGTCGAGCAATTTAAGAAAATCTTTTATAAACCTTCTATAAAAACCTGCATGACCAAGAAAGCTACGGACACCCTTAACATTCGTGGGCGGTGGAAGTTGCTCTATGACTTCTATTTTAGCTCTATCCACCTCTATCCCACGCTCGGACACTCTATGTCCTAGCACTATTCCTTCTCGAACCATGAAGTGGCATTTCTCCTAGTTCAAGACTAAGTGCTTTTCCTCACATCTTTGTAAGACACGTTCCAAATTCTCTAGGCAGTGATCGAAAGTTGTGCCATAGACTGAGAAGTCATCCATGAACACCTCCATGATTTCTTCGATCATATCGGGGAAGATGGACATCATGCACCTTTGAAAAGAAGCAGGAGCATTGCATAGGCCAAAAGACATGCGCCTATATGCATATGTTCCATAGGGGCATGTGAAGGTTGTCTTACTTTGATCGTCGGGATGGATTGGGATTTGGTGATAACCCGAATACCCATCAAGGAAGCAGAAGAAAGAATGTTTTGCAAGCCGTTCCAACATCTCATCAATGAATGGTAACGAAAAGTGATCTTTCTTTGTAGCCTTGTTAAGTTTTCGGTAGTCTATACACATTCTCCAGCCCGTGACAGTTCGTTGAGGGATTAGTTCATTTTTCTCATTTTTCACGACCGTCATCCCTCCTTTCTTAGGCACTACTTGGACGGGGCTGACCCACTCGCTGTTAGGAACAGGGTAGATTATGCCTGCGTGGAAGAGTTTCAAGACCTCTTTCTTTACTACTTCTCTCATCGCATTATTTAGCCTCCACTGCGGCTCCCTAGAAGGTGCAGCATCTTGCTCAATTGGGATGCGATGGGTGCAGAGAGTGGGACTAATTCCCTTAAGATCTTGAAGAGAGTAGCCTAAGACAGAGAGGTGTTTTTCTAGAATGGTGATGAGTTTGGAGATTTCCTCCTCAGAAA
This sequence comes from Eremochloa ophiuroides, assembly GCA_038502445.1. Classification (NCBI taxonomy): domain Eukaryota; kingdom Viridiplantae; phylum Streptophyta; class Magnoliopsida; order Poales; family Poaceae; genus Eremochloa; species Eremochloa ophiuroides. The sequence continues at coordinate 44,021,415 of JAHLJS010000009.1, read as the reverse complement.
GTTGGTCACTAATAATTACGGGAGTCTCCCTATCACCATTAAGGAAGGCATACTTAAGTCCAGAAGGTAGGGGCTTAAGTTCTAGTGAGGGTTTAGATGGGGGTTCAGATTTATCCAAGTCTAAAGATTCTTCTAATTCGGCTTCTTCTTGGACAAAATCCTTTGCGTCCTCTTCTAGATCGGGATGAGAGGGTTCTAGAAGAGATGCCGCCATCACTTCCTCTATCGGGTCAATTTCGGGGTGCAATTCTACTTTAGAGTTGGCAGAATTTGCTAATGGAATTGAAACGCAAAGATTCTTCCCGAGATGACCTTCAAGGTTCCCTCCATGAAATCCGTCAAGGAATCTCATGAGCGGGTGTCCAATTAACAAGTCAAATTCCTCTATGTCAAAAATAAAGAAGTGCAAGAGGATATGGACCTTGTTAATTGTGACAGGAATGGTTTGTGCAATCCCGCAGCTCTCGACCAATTTCCCAGAGGGCAATTTAAGAAATTTGTTGGTCGAGGCTAGAGATTCCTCTCCTAGGAGTGTATTTGCTAATGACTTAGACATAATGCTAACTCCTACAGCGGGGTCATAAAGAGAGTCTATGGTAGTCCTATTTATGACGCACGGAATGGTTGTGAAGTAAGATAGGGTCCTAACAACCTCAGGCGAGGCTTCGGCCTCCTTCAACCATTCGTCACTCATAATGGACGTGAGCTCTTGAGCAGTCTCCTTGAGATAGCGGGTCTCAAGGCGATGTGGGATGTGATCATTTGGAGCTCTACGGGTTGTAGACTTCTTTTGCACTGGTTGATTCGAGGCATTTCCAAAATCGGAGAAGAGATCGGCCTCGATATCAAGAGGAAATTCCAGAGGTTTAACGTCCTCTGGAGGAATTGGTGGTTTTGGTTCAGGTTCGACAGCTTGTGATGTAAGTGGTGAGGTTCCGGCTATTGTAAGTTCGTCCTTCGGGGCTTGATCTTCCTCGGGGGCTTCATCATAGATATTAGTGTAGGGGGTGTTCTCGAGAATTTTCGTAAGAACTTCCTTACCTTCACTAATAGAGAGATGCAAGAACGCTCCCTTGGAGGCTAAATCAAGAAATTGTACGGAATTTTGGCTACGACCGAGGTAGAAATGTTGCAAGAGGGCTGGCTCAGTTATAGCTAAATCAGGGCCGGCGGATGCTAAATCTGTGAAACGGGCCCATGCCGCACCTAGAGGCTCCTTATCCTTTTGTCTAAAGGTTAGGATCTCTATACGAAGACGAGCAACTCGGGGAATGGGGAAGAAGGTGATACAGAACTTTGATTGCAGCTTCTTCCATTCTCCATTTACACTACCTACATGACGAGTATACCATCGTTTGTCTATTCCCGTCAAAGAGAACGGAAATAGCTTCCACTTAAGGGTATCTCGTTTCATCCCGTGGATATGTATGCAAGAGCATAATTGTTCGAAATCTCATAGGTGTGTATAGGGGTTCTCATCTTCATCCCCAGAAAAAGGTTTCTCCTGAACCATCGCTATGAGACTCGGGTGTAGCTCATAACGAACGGCCAAAATGGCCTGTGATGAACTAGGCGGCTCCATACTAGCGCCCGATGGAGCACCATACTCGAAGATAGGTGTCTGATCCATGTGTGTGTGGAAAAGATAGTTTTGATCAAATAAGGATAACTAAGACGACTCGACTCTAGTTAAGACAGCTACCGTCCCCGGCAACGGCGCCAGAAAGCTTGTTGACACCAAAGGTAGCAAACGGATATACCGCAAGCGTACGGTAGTCAATGTAGCTTTCACCGGGAGTATTCCAGGTATCGTATTTTCCACGGGGAACGTGAAGTGTACTAACTAGATTCAAGGCTGTTAATAGGAATCAAAGGGGTTGGTGATCAAGGATAAAAGCTTGTAGGTATAGAGAGGCTCCTATGCAGCAAAAGATATCTGGTCTCGGCTTTCTAAGTATAAAGAGCTTAGTCAGCTCCTCCCTTCACAAGAGGCGACAGACGAAACAGTAGGAGACAAAACTCCTACCCGAGGCGGCTGTACAATTGTCTTGATGCCTTGCCGTTTTAATAACTTGTCTTACACACGTGGTGGACTACGAGGACCAGACAAGGCTGTCACCACTTGCTGGCTACCACAAACAATCCGTGCGGCAAGCGGCCCACACTGATAAGATATAGCCTAGACACCACGTCTACGCTATACTTACTACTCTAATCTTAGCAAGAGACTAGAGCACTTCACAAAGTAAAGCAATGTGCAGGTGAAGACAGTATATACTTAAAGTACCAAAACCAGAATATTAAATGCTGGAAGAACTCGGATGGAAAACTTACTAGAAGCTTGAATCCGATGAGGTACACCTTGAAGAAGACTCCCGACAGGCCCAGGGCTTTCTCCAGAGACTTCCCTCACTCTCTTCCCTCTTTACACTAACACTAATTTATATTGTACACTTGATACTTGATCCTTGATTGTTCTAAAGTGAAGGACTAGGGGGGTATTTATAGGGGGGTGAAGGGCAGCACCACGTCTGCGATCCGCGTGCTTCTCCACCTCTACCCTTGGATCCACCGTCCTTGGAACCGCCTTGGATGGACGGCAGAGATAAAATGAGCACGTAGGAGGCATGCTGGAAGTCGGTGGAATGAGGCGGTGGTCTGGGCCGACCATCCCTAGTTCGGCCGACCCACACTATGGCAGCTGGGCCCGGCCAGGGCTTCTAGAAGGCTTCCCCACCTGCTTGGGAATGTGCTGGTGACTTGGGTCCATATCTCTTGGTTCGGCCGACCCACATGGAGCAAGGTGAGTCCACCTCTGTGGCCCCACCTGTCATGGACTGTGACCATGTGCTTGTTCTGCTTATATCTTGTCGGTTGGGGCCTTAATCCATGTACTTTGCTCTCTAGCCTTTGATTGACGCTATACTTGTGATCCAAAGGTGGAGATGGACTCCAGGGGATGTGCCACGGATCGTACCACGTCAACACGGCCACGAGGGCTCCCTACCTGGTTCGGCCGAACCATAAGGTGGGGCCATGTGGCCTCTGATCTCTTGCATTTCACTTCATTACTTGATTCCTTGAAGCTGGAGTGCCAGGGCCACTATTCATGGTTCGGCCGAACCATGAATAGTGCCCATCCGGTGCCCACTCGATCCTGAAGTGAAGTCCTTCAAGATTGTAACATTGTCTTGCCATTTCATCATAATTGGATTTGCATTATACCTTCATCTTGGGCTTCTAAACTCTGAAATCACCTGTTTTGAGTACCTGCAAATAAACACTAACATGTACATGTGGAACTAAGTTATCTGTACCTATGTTACTATGAGTTTGCTTATTCCTTCCCAAAAAGAGTGTTTTGTTGATGGTTATGATGGTAGAACACATGGTATAAATACCGTCAACAATGCCTTGCCCCGTCTATGCTCCCAACCTCTTGATATGTCATATCTAGATCGTCAACCCGGCCACCGACCATGGATCTATCTAGAGGATCAGGGGTCTCAAGTTCTATGGATCTAGATGAGAACCACACCATTGCCTTTGGTTTCTGTAACAGAACCGCCTAAATCACATGGCCCACAGGCACCTGTCATTGTCACTAATGACCTCTGACAGCCGGACCCGTGTCCCAGATGATCTAGGCAGCCCTGCCGGGCTACATAAGCGCCCGTATTCTCCGACAGGATCCCATTGCGAAGCCATTACAGGGTTACAACATTTCATAATAAAATACATCAGAGTAAAGGTGCGGAAGACCTCATAGTACATAGGTTACAAACCAGATGTTCAAATATAAATTCAAGTACAGTTATTACAATCTATACCTAAATAGAAGTAGCATCAGGGTAGCAGATACACATAATAATACGAACCCTGCCCAAGGGTCCAACATCACTCATGATCACTTCCTTCACAAACGAGCATCACGCAGCAGGGAGCAAGATAGACCTCCGGCTGCTGACTTCCTGCAACAGGGGGTTAACAAACCCTGAGTACTAGGGTACTCCGCAAGACTTACCCGACGAAAGGTGTAAAATTATACTCAGGAATGCAGGCTGAGGGGAGTCAAGGTAAGGCTATAGCAAGAGCTCAGGAGTTTTGCGGAAAAGCATTACTATCCTATTTCAATATTTCATCTCAATATTATTTTAATCATAACCATAGTTCTAATATTCCTTCTCATATGTCACATTCTTTCAATTGCTTAATCATTCTCAAAAACACCTAGTTCCGAACCACTTTTCGGTGTAAGTCAGTGGATCAAGTCTCCATTAACCGAGGAGAAACGTCGATTCGAATCCAGAAAGTATCCAGCTGGGGATCCCTATCCACACTGCATATGTAGCACTTAAGCTTGCATATGCCAACCCCGCCTACCACGGCTTTTCATACCCCGGAACCGGTCCTGCGCCACCCGAGAGCACAGTACTCCTCTAGTCTCCAGGCACGCCAGCCACGAGGGTACACGCTACTCTCGCCATCTCTCCACTCCCAGTGCGTGGTTGTCGGTTCCAGCAGTAGAGCCACCGGAGTCAGAGGCTTCCCGTAGTATGTGGCTAGTTGCAAAGTCTCGATCCAGCAGGCCGACAACGAACGGTCCCTAAAGCATTTTTCCGTTGGTTACCATGCATTGGGACTCTAACCCAAGTACAAAGTAGCCGAACAGTTCCAAATCCGTGTCCGTCGGTGACAAGACATGGGAATGCCGCCACATGTGCACATCCATCCGAACGGACTTCTTTTTTTATTTTCATTTTTCCGGCGGCGGCAATGTATCGGGACTCTAACCCAAAGTACAAAGCCAACCGAGCGGTTTTCAATCCGTCGATGACAATACATTGGGACTCCAACCCAAGTGCAAGTCACCCGCACGGTTGCAAATTCATATTCATCTTTAGTATATCATCATAGCTCGGAAAATAGCATTTTATGCAAAACTAACTTTAAAGAGCAGGGCTAAGAATTTTCAAACATTTTCATTTTAAACAGATTTTGGGGTTATATATCAAGGCAGGTCATGCAGCAAGTAGGTGACAATCAACTCCTATCAACCTAATGCAATTATTTAACTCAAGGTGATAAAATTTTTAAAACACAAGGGAAAGGCTGAATGCACCGGGGCTTGCCTTGGATTGCGTGAAGTGTCGGATCCGGACCAGTACCACAGATGTCAAAATCCAGAACGACCTCGAGAACAATCTCCTCAGTGACTGCCTTCACTTTTACCTCCGGTTCCTCGGTCACTATACGCATACAATGATGAATGTTTCAATGCGATGCAACATGAAATGACAAATGCAAAATCCCAGAATAAATAATGCCTAATTCAAGCATAACTGTACATCATCACCTAGTCATAACCCTACTAGACTAAGGTGCCCTAGGTCATAAGGTTGTTTGATCTAGAACCACAATCAATCCGAAATTCACACCAAACCCTAATCACCAAAGTTTCCTATTTATTTTATTAATCAATTACTCAAACATACAATTAATACTTATTCAAATTTTTTTCCAATTAATGCCAAACTTTACCAAAAGTTAGCCCTGGATCTAAAATAGTGCCAAATAAAATTTCATGATTTTTGGAATTACAGAGAATTAATTAAAATTGCCCAAAGTTGCATTTTTGATTTAATATGCTGATTTTTAACTACTGCAAAAAGTGTTCAAAAACCTATATTTAATATTTTTATAAAATACTACACACTACAGAGAACATTCACAAAAATTTTCATGATTTTAGGCACAGTGAATTTATTCCTTAAAAAATACCAAATCGCAACACTATTCATTTGCAATTTCAATTGGAAAACTCTTTGGAAAAATCCCGAAAAAGGAAAACGCGAAACCGGCCCGGTCGGCCCAACAGCACGCAAGCCGGCCCAGCGCGGCCTCCCTCTGCCCCGCGCCACTGACAAACGGGACCCGCCCGTCAGTCGCTCCCTCTCTCCCCCTTTCTTCTTCCTCCTGCCGACTCCCACACACGCGTGCACGACGGACCGCCGCGGTGCTCGCCGACGGCGACCACCACGACCAACCCGAACGTGCCTAACTAAGCCCTAGAGCCTAGCGTACCCTAAGCGTACGTAGCGCAGACCCGATGCGCCTCCGACGAGTGCGTCCTCACCCATGGCGGACGCCGTGACGCGGCTGACAAGTCCCGGCCACTTGGGCACGGTAGAGACCAGGTGAAAGGGTCGATGATGGTAAGAGGCTCACCGAGATCATGAATCAACAGGTGGTTGAGACGGAGAAGACTCGGAACGACGAGCTTGACGATGGCGGTCGGAAACAGCAGCTCGGACTCGACGGCGACCTCCCGTTCCGGCGATTCTAAGGCACCAGAAGGGAAACCATCACGCGCACGAGCATCAACAAGGAATAGGCAAGCCAAAACGTGGGAACCAAGAGGTGGTGGCTCACTGAAACAGACTAGACGCGAGGGAGAAGGCTGCGGCGGGGCTCCGGCCGGACCCGATGACGACGGCGGCGTTCCGGCTCTCCCAGACTACTACAGCATGCACCAGTAGTATCAACCGGTGCGCAAGTGAAGAGGGAGACTAGCCACGCGAGCAATTAGACGATGGTGGTGTGGTGAATGCCAATTTGGCCGGGAACCGAAGAGAGCGCTCGGCCGAACGAAGAAGAATGGAGACAGTAGCGGTGCTCGTCGCCTTTAAGAAACCTGGGGAGGAGAGGATAGGGTCGAGGCGTCCCGGGGCCCCCCTGCGGCGCACCACGCGGCGGTGCCCCGGCCCCGGCTGGCCGGACGGCGGCCGGCGCGCGGCGCGGCACGCGCGTACGGCGGAAGCAGGGGACCCCCCTAGTCTACTGTAGCTAGGGCTCAAGGTCAAAAGCTATTCTACTCAATTAAGCCCTACCCAAGCTAAATCAGAGAGTGGTCCCAAAATAAAATTTGTGGATAATTTCATGTAGAATACTTTTGATTGTTGAAGTATGTTCAAATTCGGTCAAATTTTCAAACTACGGCAAAGGGGGTAAAAAGGGTTTTGAATTTCAAAACTGAAATTCTAAAATTACTTTTGATTTTTCTCAACAATTTGAAAAATGGTCAACATGAAAGGTGTCCTACTCAGAGAGCTTGACAACTTATATTAAGGGTGTTTTGGAAGATTCTCAATATTTTTGAAATTGAAGTTTCAAATTTAAATATCAACATACTAATTTGAGTTTAATTTGAATTTCCATAATATAACTTCAAAATCTCCAAAAATAAAGGTTGTTCCATTTTAAAAGTTCTCCAACTTTAATTAAGACACTTTCATCTGATTCTTTATAGATTTTGAATTAGGATTTTAGGTCAACTCTAGGGCTTAATTTGATTTCTATTTAATTTTTATTTTTGATTTTTGACTGAGGACTTAATTACACAATCGATACTAAATGAAATCAAATCACTCTAGGGGCCCTAAGCACAATTATATGCAGATGATTAATAATAAACCTGATGACATGGCGGATTAATTAAGCAGTAATACCAGAGGTATTACAGTTTCTTCTCCTAGCCGAATTCTATGCCTTCACCTTCCAATGCACCCGGTATGGAGCTCTTTTGGTATTTTGTAATGTGATTGAGTGTTGCTTTGGAGTTTTAAAAATGAAATGGAGGATTTTGTTACAGCCGCCTTGTTACTTGATGAAAAGCAAAGCAACATCATACTTGCATGCATGGTTCACCATAATTTTGATGATATTGATTAAAACTACTGGGGTGTTTGGTATGGTTCTGCTCCATGTTTTTTCGTCAAACAAAAGTTCAGCTCTACGCGTTATGTTCGAGGAAAAATGGTGGAGTTATGAGAGCACCTAAAGGGATGCTCCACAAACTCTAGGTTTTTAAGCTGCTCTGTAGTGAAGAGTTTGTGAAGAAGTCCTAAACAAGCCCTACATGTCATTCTTGGAGTCATCTATGTCTCAAGAAGTTGCTGAAAATACCAATTTGAGATATGAGAATCAGAATATGAATGTCTTTCGTGATACGTACTGCTAATGGCTTGTAGCTAAATAAGAGTGATTGGGAGAGGATATTATTGGGTTCAATAACTAAATTTGTATGAGCTTACAATTTTTAGGTTCTATTTATGCACTTATTTGTGATTTGGCAGAATATAAATTTGTATGTATCACTTAAGCACTTTACCATATAAAAGAGTAGATAACTGTGATAAGAAGCAATAAGACACTAGAGATGATTATAAAGGAGTACTCTAATAAAAAAAATGATATTGGTACATCTCCTAGTGAACTAGGAGTGCAATGCCTGCACACTATATAACAAGAGTTGTGTGTCGGGGTGGGGGTGAAGTTGGAGGAGGGTGTAAGAAGGATGCTACAAACCAACAACCTATGGCTTGAGGCCTAGTGTTTGGTTGTGGAGATCAGAACTAAATGGATCAAATTAAATATTTAAATAAAAATGGTATTCAAAGTGTTTTTCTCATCTAAGGTCTCCTTTGAAATGTAGAAAATTTTATTATTTCTATGTTTCTCCTGTGAAATGAACTAATTCATGTATTTTTTTTTGTAAATCCTAGCATTTCAATGAGACCTAAATTTGGAAACCAAGAATAAGAGCAGAACAATTTTTCATAAATTTGTTATGTTTTTGTTTTATATTGAGAATACTCCAGACATTTAGGGAAATATTGGAAAATGTTGTCTGCTTTCATCCCTAGCTGACCAAAGGCATTGAATAGAGTTAGAAACAAACATGGGATATTGGACGAGGGTGGGGGGGTCTCTCCTACCACTTCTCCTTCATCCTCATCCTTAATTATAACCAATGCATGAGCATGCCCCATAAACAAAAATCCTTATTGAACTTCTGCAGCATCTGGGCTTATTATTGAATTGGATGTAGACAAGAAAGAGTTGATGTGTTCATTTGTTAGCCTATTCCTTCTCTTTAATTGAAGGTACACGCACAAATAAACATCAGCCCATGGCCCATATTATATTGACACTTGAGAACAATTAGTAAATGTGGATAATATGTTTTTACTTGTTTAAAGGTGCTCCATTTTCATTCACATCCAGATGACCTAGATGTCAAGTAGAGGATTCTAGCCACCATTCTTTGCAAATTTGTTGCTCTATCTCCGTAGAGCCTACACTAAGATGTTGCAACGACACAGATTTATGGACCGTTAACAATTTATGCAATATGCAATTCAAGATAGGATTAACTGCTCCTATGAAGGAAATTCTTACCAGGTTTGAATTCGATGTGTTCATAACTCATTCCATCTTCTTACCACAAAAATCACGTCTCTTTGAAATTTCTCCAAATCATCAGATTCCTTTTTGAAGAGTGCTTAACTACATGGGTAAGCTCACATTAACCCGTCAAGTTTGGATAATAACCCCATATTTTTTCTTCATCTCCATTGTAGAAGGTTTTAATACATCACATGAATTTTCCACAACAATTAGATCAGAGAAGATAGTGTCGTCACTATAGCTATAGTATGGATTCAACATGTATTGTTCCATGTGTAGTGAAGAATTAAACCTATTTTCATCTTCTTGTCAATATAGACATGGCTTGTTTGTAGTTCTTCTCTACATTGCCAAATGCTTCCATGATCTTTCTCTCCACCGTACCTCCGTAAAGGAAATCCATAGATGGCATCAAAGAAATGCTCGACACTATTGCTCTTGCAGTACTCTTGCCCTTCTGTCTTGACATCTGGTAGGTCATACCACTTCGCATCAACTACCATATATCTTCCTTAGCTTATCCTTCTTTTCAATCATGCTTTGCAATGTAAGGTACGTTGTAGCAAAACTGTTTACCCCCGGCCTTATGATTTCACTTCTCAATGTAAAGGAACTTTTGTAAGGTAAGGTACGGTGGTGCCTGTAGACAAAGATTGTGAATGCTTTTTGCTTGGTCAATTGTGTTATTGATTTTAGAAGGTTACCAATACCTTACAACATAAAGTTTACTATGTGAGTCCAAAAGATATTTGGCATCTCAACATGCAACAATGTTTTTCTTTCCATGTTGTTAAAAGCATTGTTTTGTCACTACTTGCACCACATTGTATCAACCAACATTCCTAGTTGCTTTGTTGACCAACTCAAATATGACTTCACTTGTGTGCGAAACATCTGACATCTCATTTGAGTTAATAACGCTTCCTCCCACTGTAATGTGGGAAAAATACCAATGATGCTCTTTCTCTTCATATATGTTCAAGCATCAATCATGATGGAGCAACCATGCTTGTCCTTCTCATCTTGCATGATCTCGTAGTAGGCCTTGGTTCTAGCATGTTCTTCTTTGATCACTTCTCCACAAAGATCATTGAGACGGAGGATAAAAACTAGGACCAAATCGACCAGTACCTTCTATCATTTTCTTGAACTCATCACCATTGTCACAAGCATTTAGTCATTTTTGCATGACTTTTCATAGATTAAATTTGAATCCAAACTTTTGCAACAAAGTACATAATGGATGCATTTTGAATGTTCATCATTTAAAAAATTTTCAAAACAACAGAAGTATGTTTTTTCAAAGAAATTGGCCACCAAGAATTTCTTGGATGATTTAATGGTTTTGTTATTTTTCTTGATGATTTTGGACTGGCAAGGTGATTCAGATCGATATGATGACTGCAAGACTAATCAATGATATTTCCGGTTAAACTACCTATAGAATGTCAATTTTACGGGTGGCAACCACGCATCACTTGGCTCCACACCCAATGTGCTGGCTTCTTTCATGAATCAAACTCTGGTTTCTTTCATAAAATTAATTAATTAAATTTCTGGTTGGTACATAGTACATTCACATATAGGTGTTTATAGTAAAACATGTACCGATGTTACATGCTTATGGTTGCATATACTTTGTCCTTGTGAGTGCATCTGCGCTTGTGTAGCTTATGAGCGTGTAATAAAAGAACAACATCATCAAAAACCCTCTCTTATTCGCCTACGTCAAATCAAACACCAATAACGAACAGATTCCCCCCTTGTGCTTGTGCACACTAATCACACGCACCTAGAACGAGAACTTGAAGACCATGTCGTGCCTGTACTCCTGGCCGGGCCTGAGTGTCTGCGACGGGAACTCGGGGTGGTTCACGGCGTCCACGTACCCCATCGTCTCCAGGCAGAACCCGGCGTACTGGTTATAAACCCCGCCGCCCTTTCCCTGTGTTTGGTTCAGCCAGTTCCCGGTGTAGAACTGCACCGTCGGCTGGTTCGCCCACAGCTCCATCTCCCTGCCGGACGCGCCGTCCCGGACCTCCGCCACACGCCGCATCCCTTTCCCTTCCCCGCCGGCGCCGTCGACGATGTAGTTCGCGTCGTAGCCGACGACCTTCCCGCCGGTGACCTGGCGGATGCGCGCGCCGATGGGCGTCGGCGTCCGGAAGTCCAGCGGCGTGCTGGCCACGGGCTCGATCCGCCCCGACGAAGGCAGCAGCTCCTCGTCCAGCACGGCGTGCCGCGACGCGTGCAGCCGGAGCGTGTGGCCCAGCACGTCGCCGCCGCCGGCGCCGGCGCCGTTGCCCGGCTCCGGCTGCCCGCCCAGGTTCCAGTACGCGTGCAGCAGCAGGTTCACCGGCGTCGCCTTGTCCGGCGCCGTCGCGTTCACGTGCACGCCCAGCGTGTACGGCGCCGACACCCGGTACGTCACGTACGCGTCGAGGCTCCCGGGGAAGCCTTGCTCGCCGTCGAAGCTGTGGTAGTACAGGGTGATGTACGGCGAGTCGCCGCCGCCGACGTGCTCCTTCACCGTCCAGACGCTCCTGCTGAACGCCGTGCCACCACCTGAGTGAACGAACGAACAGAATGAATTAATGGTCTCGTTTAATTTGAAGCAGAGCAATAATCCTGTGGCTCTGGGGGGTGGAGGCGAAGACGGCGAGCTGTTACCGTGAATCGTGTTCCTGCCGTCGTTTCGTTGCAGGTGGTAGACTTTCCCGTCGAGGACGAAGCGGCCCCTCGATATCCGCTGCGCCACGCGGCCCGTTATCGGCCCGAAATAAGAAGTGTCGTTCTGCGTGGAAAAACAAAAACTTGATGTGATAGCTGGGGTGTGTGAGCGAGAGAAGGAAACACCAAGTTGAACATTAAAAAAAAAAAAAGAACCAAGTTGAAATTCAGCAGTGTGCCTTTCGCATGATGCGTGTCGCCGTGTCGGCATCTCGACTATATTTTTTTTTCTCTTTCTCGAAAAAAGACATGATGTCGATCGAGTATCTGCACGATCTTTGTCAGTTTTAAATTAGGGGAAGATAACGACGGAGTGCCATCGTGTACAGCACAAATCACAATGTGATAATCATTTCCTTCAAAGCTTGACAGATCCTAGTAGCCGCCTTTTTATTTTACTATATTTGTTGGTTGGTGCCCTAATATTCTTTCCAGCTCATGCTTGATTTCAAATCCTTGACAGTGCTGCTTGGGCTTGCAAGACTGAAGGACAAAGAGAGTAGTAGAATGTTTGGAGAGCGACCGACGACTGCGAAATTTATCAATCCAGAGAAGTGGAATTCGATCGCTGACGAACTGAACTAGCCAGGGTGAAAAATGAAGAAGAAATTAAAGAAGCAAACTAAACGCAAATACGCATGCCATGCAGGGAGAAAGATCATGGATTAGCTAGGAAAGAAATTAAACATGGTTTCTGCTGATCTTACAAAGTATTCAGCGGCGGTATCTCTGCCCAGGACGACATCAGCCAAATTCCCTGCAAATTAAGGCCACGAGCATGAACTTTAGCCTAACCAAAGAGAGAAGGATTGCAACCAATTCAAGGCATATATATGCAGAGGCGACAGCACAGGAAGAGAGAGGAGAGAGGATTGCACGAACCTTTGCAGTCGGGAAGGACGACGGACATTAATCTGGCACCCCAATTGCTGACCTTGACGGAGAAGTCCCCCAGCTTGAGCTCGTACACGCCGACGGTCGCGTCGGGGCCGGCGGTGGCCTGCGCGCCCAGTCTCAGGGAGGCCGCGAGGCACAGCAGCGCAAGGAGCTGAAACCTAGCCATTGCCGGGCCAACTAATGAACGCTATAGCTTGCTTGCTGCGACAGGTTGCCAGGAAGGCACGCACAAGTAGGAAGAGCGATCGGCTACTACACAGGCTGCCGGGGCAATCGGCTAGATATATAATCTTTCTCCATCCATTTTTTATATATCCCACATATCAAAATACGGACGGCAGGACCTTACAGGTAATGTAAAGCTGTGCTTGAATGATCTGGGACGCCATTGAATCTTTTTTTTTTCTTGATTTTTCTGATTTCTAGTTTTATTTTCTGTCTTACCCCATTTCATAGTCCTCCTATGCAACAAGGTCTTGGTCAAAAATTCACAAAAAAAGGTCTTGGCCATTTGGTCAAAGGTGTGGGCTAGCTGGGCCAGCAAGCGTGTGTGCAGCACCCTGCACTGCTGCCAAGTGCCAAGTGCCAAGTGCCATTGTGCCAATCGACCAGTCCGGCCACGGCCAGCGTGTTTTTCGTTTAGATTTTGCCATGCACGCGCTACCGTGCACTGTCTCTTTAATAATATTATAAGAGTTAATTATAGACTTCTTCAAAAGCTCATGTTACCTTAAAGGAATGATATATGACACAAACAACATCAAATATTTGATTTTGTAAAAAAAATATATTCAAACACGGATAATCACATTGTCTGCCAATAAAATAAATATATGTATTTGTATACTATAATTTAGAATAATTAGTAAAACATACAAGCACATGTTCTGTGTCAGAGGCTAACTCAAGTCCAGTTTAGTAGGTTTTACCATGAAAACAGAAAACATAACCAAGTAAGTTGTGGGAGTCTCTGTCTATACTATATAATTCGTAAAAAAAAATCACTCAATTCATAATTAGATACTTCTCTTCCGGCCTCACTTAATTAATCTTCAGGGGTTTCCCTAGAAAAGAAATGATTCCTAAATAAAATGATGAAAAAAAGCAAACATATAAGAATGATTATCATTGAATCTATTTTCTTTATATTATCCACCTCTATTATTATGAAAATTGTCTAAAGTTGTTACAAAGCGTAAAATTTGGATCAACTTAACATTTTGTAAGCTACAACATCAGCAGATTGAGGGCCAACTAATAGCTTTTCATAGGCAGGATGATTGGATAGTTTAAGATAGACTATAAACTGAACTATAAGCTACGCCATTTAGATCTCCTAGGGTTTTTTTTAGTAGCTACTCCCTTCGTTCCTGAATAAATAAATTTATATAGCTATCTTGAGCCAATTTTTAATGTTTGACCAAATTTATAAAAAAAATAAAATATTTGTGACATCAAGCACATTAGAAACATATATTTTATTATTCATAAACTCCACCAAACTTTTAAAATTTGACTTAAGACAACTTTAAGAATTGATTTATTCTAGGACGCAGAGAGTGGCAACTTATTTTAGTCAATCTAAATTGGGCCAAAGTATAAAGATGAGAGAACTCAAACCTAGTGTTTATTGGGCTAGTCACAAAGGTTTTTGCCATCAAGGCAAAGTGTTTGAGGCCACTATGACCCTATTTGGTAGAGCTTCGATCTAGCAAGTTTTCCTTATCCAAATAGATGGAACAACTAGAGGCTCCCCCAAACAGGGTAGCTTCTTCAAGATGACAAAAGCTGCAAAAGCTACACACTGTACTAAAAGTAGAGAAGCTTCTTCAGAGTGGCTTCCCGAGCTTGTTTTTTTAGAGAATGTGTCCATGTGGTACTTTTGGAAAAGCAACATCTCCAAAACAGGGCCAAAGTCTAACCACCACTACCCACTACTATAGAAAACTTAACGGCGGCGGGCGTTTTCGGTTAACCATGGCGGTTTTCTCAACCGTCTCGGACCTAAGGTCACGGTTAATCGTGACCTTAACCGAAGCGGTTGGTCAACTGCCACGGTTAATTATATTAACCGTGGTGGTTGTGTAAAGCTAACAGCCTCGGTTAATTGCATTAACCGAGGCGGTTAGCTTTGCACAACCGCCAGGGTTAATGTATTAACAGTGGCGGTTATCTTAATATAATCGTCACCGTTAATATTTTTCAGGAATAAAAAAATGTTTTTGTAATATTTGAATTTAGATTTCAAACTGAAATTTCTGATACAGACATTCAAAGTAGAAAATGCACGTACAAAGTATAAACACGTAAATCATATTTAGTCTTATATATATCGTCCGTATGTATCCCCCCGTATGTCACTGTCGGTATTACAAAACGTTTACTTCTAAACAAATCACATCACATTATAGTTTTATCACGGCCTAAGCTAATCGAAGATGTCTGGCAACTTGTAGTCATTCATGTTTAGGCCACTGGTTCTCCAGTTACGCAGCTTCTCGTACTTCTCCGCTGTCACGAGCTTGCTTGTAGGATCGAAGAACTTACCCCCTCACATGACAACAATCATTCGTGACGCAATTGCAATGTCAGCTATTGTTCGACTAATGTTTCTATGATCCACTTTTTCCTTTTTTTCACCTTTTAATTGATTTCTTAAGCTGACGCCAGCCCTGGTGGTAACTTTCGCAAGCCCTTGAGGAACTCGCAAACATAGTATCCACACAGGACTGAGCCGTCAAGTTGCTTGGCACACTGCATGGAAAATAGAAGTAATGTAAGATACATGATATTATCCGTGGCGGGTAGCAGTGCATGGTAAGTACTCGCACCGAAAATTCTCTCCTTCATGGCCAAGTGTGTGCTAAACTTCTTCCTTTGTCTCTCGGACCTCCGATCATAGGTGGTGAGGTCTTCCACGTACTTCCTATACGCGCTATATATATGGCAAAACACTGGTGTTAATTTATATGACAAACACTAGTAATGCAAGCGTGTGTTGTTGTCACTTACTATCGCAGACAGTGCTCGAAATCCTTATACCATTCTTTGTTGCTCGGGTTCCGCAAGGAGTCAAATATGACGGCCTTTCCATCCTGAGGATAGATGACAAATAAAATCCAGTGACCGCTGACTCCCAAGCTGCACAATTGAATCAATATGGAAAGATACACCCATAAGTTATAGTACTTGTAACAACCCGAGTTTTCGGTAAACCAAAAATCCGAACTTTCTAAAATTTTTCATGCAATATGTGTGAAGCATGTAGTCTCTAGGTCGAATCACGACTAACCTGCCAACAACCGTTGCATTCATGTAGAATTGTTTGTAGGAGCTTGCTGAGTTCTCTTTCTTTGGTCTGGTGATCGTGTCGGAGAAGCACAAGTCCGTAGCAAATTCTTTTTTCGAAACACCGTGACATCCTCGCTTCGAGAACCCATTGAACTCCTCTCTCGTGTTCGTTCGGAATTCCGTGACAAGATTCCCATGAATCCTTTTTGATCCGTACCAACTCCCAATCGAATCCCTCTTGGAATCGCAAGCCTTTTTTTTTCACATTCACTTTCAAAATCTCCTTTTATCCCCATCACAAGTATCCATAATTTATGACCAAGGAAAAGTCAGTCTTCTCCTTAAAATTAAATCCCTCTCCCAACTATCTCTGCTCCATTCCCTCTCGAGTCCCTCCCAAATTTATTCTGGACTTCCCTTGGTTCCTCTATCTATAAATAACACAAGGGAAATTCCTTTTTTCTTCTTTCCTCTGGACTCTATGAATTCATCACAAATTCATGAGAAACCATTTGCGAACTCCACTAAATTACAATGGGAGAAAAATCCCTTTTCCTCCCTTCCTGTCTGCTTGAGTTTGGCCCAACACACGCGTGCACTGCAGCCCAGCTCGCCTCCACTCTCCAGCCAGCCCAAGCATGCGCCCCTGCGGCCCACCTGGCCCAGCACCGCGGCCCAGTCCGCCGGCGCCCCAAACCCTAGGAAGACAGAGGTGCTCCCAGCCTCTTCCTGGCCGCCGCCGCCGCCAGGAATCAAGCACCGCGCGCACACGCACGCGAAGCCAGAACCCGTGCCTCGCCTCTCGATGCCCGACACGCGTCTCGAGCCTGCACGGAAGCCGAGGATCGCCGTTCGCTTCCTCAAGAAACCTAGCTCGGTGCCCTATAAGAAGCGAACAACCGCCACCCTGCTCCGTTCTTCCTGCTCGCCGCCACCATGGCCGACCACTCCACCACGCGTTGCAGCACCGACGCACCGCGGACATCGCGACGACGCCCCCGACGCACCCAAGCCGCACGACCACGCCTCGGCCGCAGCCGCCTCAGCCCGCCACGGCGCACCGTGCAGGAGCCACAGCCGTCTGAGCCGCAGCCGCGGCGCTTGTGCCCGTCGCTCGCACCGTCGACCTCGGTTGCCCGGAGCGCCGCCGAGAGCAAGAGTCTCTCGCCCGACGATGCCTCCGTCCATGGTGGCTGCGATGAGCTCAGTGCCGCCAATCCTCTCCGCTATGCTCCTGCGAACTCCGACGACCAGGAACGTCGATGTCTACACCGACGAGCCGCAGCTGCCTCGGCGTCTTCCCTGTCTTCCGCGGCACCGAGCCCCACGCCAACAACCTCGCTTGGCCACGCTGCCCGCCCGCAGCCGCTGCCGGCCGGCCACGGCTGGCTACTGGCCGCGTGCAGGTGGCCCTGGCCGGCCAGAGCAGGCCACAGCCACACCGACACTGGCCGCAGCAGGCCACCACCGGCCATGACGTTCCAGAGCAAAGACACAGACGCCTCCAACGAGACAAGCCTTCTTCAACTTGCCGGTGAGCAGCCATCACCAAGCCTCTCCTTTGTCCCGTCTCCGATTGCTAGAATCGTGGCTGAGACTGGCCTTCGTGCCACTGTGATTCAACCTTGCAGGAACCAGGGCAAGCCCCATCAACACCGGGCCCCTGCAGCACCACCCACCGGCATGCCCTATCCTTGCCACGTCCATGCCGAACCCCAACGATCCACTCGGCAGCACCGTCCTCGTTACCTCTATCCTCGCTGGAGCTCCACCCGTGGACGCTGAAGCCGGAGACGGAGACGGTGCCACCATTGCAGATCGGCACGGCATGGCAATCACCCTGCACGGCATCAACTCCTCGCTGCACCACCATCCTATCTTCATCAACACCACGGTGAGCACCACAACCTTCTCGGACCTGCCATGTGCGCCATCGCGTCCTACCCCAGGGAACGCATCGGCAGAGCCACCACCGGCTCAGGAACAACACTACGCACTCACGAACACCGGACTAAACCCAACCAACCGGACGACACACCATGAACATATACGACGGGCATCGCCATCGACATAGGCCTTCGTGCGGTGATCCAATACCTTGTTGAGAACCCGGCCATGCTCCGCCACCTCCCAGCCACTTGATGCCACCGCAAGCCAGTCTCTGGCTAGCCACAGCCCCGTCCGGCCAAGCTGCGACCAGCCCACGGGAGGCCACGACTAGCCACGACCAGCTGCAACAAGCCATAGCCGGCCAGAAGGTAGCAGCAGTTGGCCGAGAGAAGCCGAAATATGTTACAACAAGCCTTGCCTCTTTTCCTTGACACCAACCCGGTTTGCCTTTGTGCCGTACCCCGTTTCCAGATCTTGAGACCCAGATGACGCTGGACTGTTGAAGAGCCCAAGTGATAGAAGATGTTGGACTATTGGATAGCCAATCATTGGAAGGCCAAAGAGATACGGCATTGGACTATTGGGAGCCCCTTCTCTTCTTGTACACCTATCCACCATATTGAAACCCTATCTTTATGACCTGTCCGTCCATATATCTGTTGTACCCTATTCTCATATATCTGTTATACCCTATTCATATGTATCTGTTGTACCCTATCCTCATGTATCTGTTGTACCCTATCCTTACACACAGTCTGTACATTGTATCTGTGACACAGGATCCATTTATCTTCGTGCTATGGAATTGTGCTACTCCACTGTCTTGTCGAGTTGTTGTGTCTTGTGGTCGTGTCTTTGGATCTTATTGTTGGATGTTCTTGTCTGCCTGTGTGCCGTGCCTTCGAGGCGGCTAGAGGATCGTATCCCGCTCGAATGTTGCGATCGCGAGATCCGTCTCGCCATGGCCGTAATACCGAGAGTAACTCGACCTCGCGTTGCCACTCTCTGACTTTTCGTGCCTGACCCTCGTATGCTCGTACCCTGCGCGACCGTCGCATTCCTCTGATTCTTGCGGTGACAACCACATCGCTATGGATCTGAGTAATGACTCAGTGCCAGTGCACCCATGTTGTGGTACCCTACGAGTGGTTTGCGCACTTGCGTCTTTTACATGTCGCTCTCTTCTGACACCTCGCCTAATCAGTGGCTTGCGTGTTGGAAGAAGTAGACCACTGCCTTATTATGTTTCTCACTCTTTTATTTTTTCGTATCGCCCGCTCTGTTCGATCCCGTCTTATCCATGGCGATTGGATCAAAGATCGGACTAACTCCTTTTTGTTAGCGAAGCTATGGTCTATATTAAAATGTCGGACCTACGTATGTCGACTCGATTGACTGCTAAAAAAACCGTCTTCACAGAAGGCGTGACCAAGAATATAATATGGACGTGCCTAGCTAGCTCCTCTCTCTTCTCACACTCTCTCTTAAATTCATGGTGTTTAAGCACTTGTATGATTGTACCCGTTTGAACCACAGCCATGGTACCCTACAAGTGGATTAAACACTCGCACTATTTTGAGCAACATTTATTGTTGGTAATTCCTTATTCTTCCCTTCTGATCGGCCATCCTCCGATCCCCGTCTTCTCCGTGGCGTACGGATCGGAAGATCGTGTGCCGTGGTGTTTGCTATGGATAAGCTTTGGCCTAAACCATTTATTATAAAGCCATATTGGCTTGGCTGTGACTTATGCTTGTGCTTAGCAAACCACCACTCCTGTTTCTTTGGCCTGATGAAATTGGACATACGCCGAGAGGGCTAAGCCGTGTACCTTTTATTATTTCCTTGCTGTTAATGGGTCTCCCCACGTCCCGTCGTCTTTTGGTGTATTGGGTGTTTTATTGCCTTGTATTGCTTCGCGGAGTAGCCATTTCCGGATTAGCGACGACCGGACTGAGGCCAGCTGGAGGAGGAGAACATGGATGACGACAAGAACTGTGGAGTGAATCTAGGAGACCCAGCAGAACGACTACACTAACTGAGGAGTGCTCATACCACTACTTCCTCGACAACGCAGGTGTCATGGCAGCATCTTCTTTTAGAGAATCCTATCAGACATTGCAAATCTAGAACTGCTAGCACTTTATATTTACACCTTTGCTAGTATATGATGCATGTTACTACCTAAGCCGTTGCTACCCCGCTTGCAACCCCTCTACTATACCACCCAGCTTCGCGCTCACGCTCTTTTATACATATTCCTATCTACCTGCTTGCTTGCATGTTACATCACTATATTTATTTATTAACTCCACTCGCATTGTATCTATGATGTGATGCTGGTGGTGAACCCTTGGGAATGGTTGGGCTTGGGGTGCCGGACTGGTGGTATATGAGTGTGCTGCGTGTGTCTTGGGTGTGTGGTGAGGGTCGAGTCGACCAAGTGGAATACACGACGAGTTGTGTAAGCAAGTCTTGCCCGGGAGTTGCATCTGGGCATTCCCACGAGAGATACCCGTGGCGGGTAATGGTGTATAAGGAGGTTCTGGGGTAGAAAGCCTGCGTGGTTGAAACTCCATGAACGGAGGTGCCGTGGAGGCACGGGGAGAGTATCCCCTAAGAGAAGATGCCTGCTTGGTCAACCTAGGATCTACTGGTACTCAGGCTCATAGGAATCATTTACTGCTCACTCGCTTCTGATGGGCGGGAGACGGCTGGACTACTTGGTAGGGCGGTGCCACTACCGCTAGGTTGTGAGGTGATTAGGGTGGGCGGTGAAGGATGTGGGATTCCCGAACCGTCCTAGATGCGCAGTACCACTGATTGGGCCCGGTACTGCGTCTCCCAGTCTCAGCGTTTCGGCGTAAGGGCCGAAGTTACCCAGGGCTGAGTGGTAGGGTGGCATCGACCTAGGCAAGCAAGCACCCAGAATTCTGCCTAGATGTATGTACAACATCGATGATGGCTAATCTTGTGAGTAGTAAAACCTCTGCAGAGTGTTATGGTTGATCGATCGATACATATGCCGACTCATCGGCTATGGACCTTTCCTGTGGTCTTCTACTGGTGTAGTGAGTGGTATTCTTTTCTCCCCTAGGATGATGACTGTCCGGCAGTGTGCCCGGAGTGGCAGTGTGCCGTTGAGGCAGGACCCGAGAGGGAGTTCGGCTTGTCGACTGAGTACGAGGTGTGTGTGTGAGGTGGTGTATGGGTGAGATGATGGAATTGGGATGGGTTGATGGATGGGTGATATGGGTTAAAACTTGACGAACTATTATAATATTTACTACTGGGTACTACCTTGCATGCGCTTAGGATGCAAACTACAGCCAAATATTAGGATCGCCAGATCCTTTATTTTCTCTTTTTCACTAAAGCTCATCGGTGCTGACCATGGCCTGCAGATATCCGGCGGTGTGCAGATTACTTGATTAATAGAGACTTTGAGATAATAAGGATTAGGAGGTCTTGTGTCTACGCTCAAGTTTGGGTCAGGAGATGAAGACTATACTGCGCCAAGAATAACTCCGATGATGCCGTGAAGGAGGAGCCTTCACCTGATGATATACTCCGCCAACTCTGATGACGTCTAGATACGCTCCTGCTAGAATAACCTTGTAATAGGTGTGCTCTCAGTTGATATAAAATAATGTAACTATTGCGATGTATGGCTGTAATATCGACTGATATATGATAATGTGATGAGATCAAACTATTGTTTTATCACATTATACCTCATTCTGTGGATTTCCCCTCGTGGAAAATCGAGGATGTTTCAGTTGGTATCGGAGCCATACTTGACCTTAGGACGAGACCATTAGGACCAAATACTGGTGTAAGAGCCAACAACTCTGTCTGAGAACTATTTGTGAAAACACTTTTACCCTCTGCCTTGAGTTTTAATGCTAACACATGATTACTCTTCCCCATCTTGAACTCTTCCGCTAACTAATCTTACCTATTCTAAAAGTTGACCCATAAGAAGTGGACTTCCCTTTTGATTGCCCACGATAGACCGGTAGATGTGTAAGACTATAAAGGCTCAGGAGTCGCCTTAAGTCAACACTATGCATATAGGAGTTGTAATGCTGCCTGATTGCCTGGATCTTTTTGCTTCTTATGGTTCTTGTGTTTATACTGCCTGAGTGTAGGCTATAGATTATTTTTATATATACGTGAGGCTCCAGGAACCACCCACAACCCACAGATCCCAGGATCGAAACCTGACTAGTTGGAAACTAAGACCTTTATATGACTAGACAAGTGAACTCGACCACCAGTTGGAAATGCATGACCGATGCGACATATTTTTACCACTCAATTTTGAAATGTTTTTGGATTTTCATCTCCATGCACCTTTCAAAATAGTCTCCCCACCTTTAGTTGAAAAAGTCTCCTTTCCTTTCTTGAAAGCAACTCCATTTCAAATAAAATAATGAATGATTTCAAAATCTTCTGATCTTCCGAAAGAAAATAATTTTGTTTCTTCTCCCTATCTACCGTGTATTCCAAAAACTACTTACAAAATGGTTTGGAAACCTGCTATCTCTCAAAAGGTGTTACAAAATTTCCTTCAAAAGACAAAAGTTTTATTTTTGGACAAAATGATTCAAAACAGGAAAATCTCCGGCTTGAATTTTGTTTTAAAGCCTTTAATTTCACCCAAACCTCCTATTTATTTTCAAGTAAACTCTTGGTTTACAAAATAGAATTTGATCTACTGAACAAATGCTTGCGAAAAGGGTATTCCCAACTCTTGTGAAAGGAATTTAGCAAAACCAAAATAAGTTTTTCTTTCAAACTTGTTTTCAAAAGAGTACAACTTTGGAAAAAGACGGTTTTAGAAAACCAATACGATTGCGAAAGCCGTGCTCTTCAAAAGTGAGAAATGATTTCCAACTCATTATCCAAAACTGATTTTGTTTAAAATTAACAAACGGAGTGAAGCTTTGATTCAAAAACTAAACCAAGTTTTGAAAATTGTTTCAGAAAATAAGGCATTCAAAAGATTTTGCTATTTAACTCGTATTGATTCAAAACTTCTTCTAAATTTTTCCCGATTCCAAAACGTCACAAAAAAGTTCTCTAATTTCCAAACAAGGTTTCAAATCAACCATCTTGAAAGGTTTTCGGCAATCGTAAAACGTGTTCTTCAAAATGGTTTCAACTCCACATACCCCATTTTAAAACATCCTTTCACAAAAGCCCATTGCAAAAGATTTTAAAACGGTTTGATTTCTAAAATTCTTTCTTTCAAAAGTCACCAATACCTATGTTGATTTCGAAATTTTGGGTTGTAACCCTCTCCTCTATGAGTTGTGAAATAAAAAGAATTTAAAAATGAGATTCAAAAGAATGATCTTCTATATCATTTAAAAAGGATTTCTCAAAAGGCACTTTTCTCACTCTTGCTTGGAAATCAAGCTGATCCTAGTACCTCGATGGGATAAGACTTTCCCGACCCATGGTACCGCTACAAAACTTGAGGCCCCATGTGTGATGCATCCACATGGCTTGCCGCCGGGCGTATCCAGGTAACGTGGTATGATCGTGACCGCCCCCAAATGGTACTTGGCACGATGGAATTTCCGAGTTGGACTCTATTAAAAAAATCTTGTTGCAAAGGAAAAATCGAGTTTGTCAAAAGCTACACCCTGCGAAAACCAATTTGATTTGAAAAGACTCAAAACCCCCCCTCAAAACTCGCATTGTTATAAAAATAGATTCTTTTCAAACACTTATGAATGCGGATCTCCCCTGTTTTAGGAAAAAAGATATTTTTGAAGAAATGTTTTGCGAAAGGACATTCAAAAGGCTTTTGCGTGTCTTTTCAAAAATTTGGGGAAAACCTACTTCCATTTAAAAAGGGTGATTTCAAAAGGTTTATGAAAACCTACGAAGGCCTTCGAAAAAAAAAGGATTTACAATGTTTACAAGCTATTTAGTTTCCAAAACACCGCAAATAAAATTCAACAGGAATTTGTCTTCTAATTAAAGACTATTGGTATTACAACCCTACCTCGTACTCTGATTTGAGTTAAAAAAACATTCTGTAAAAGTAAGTTATACAAGTTACCTCTATCTTTAATATCATCATTCCCTCCCTTTTCAAAGCGGATTTCACAAAAACTGTTTGGCCCAAAATCTTCCTCGAAATCTTTACTTGAAAAATCCATGCATCGAGACATACACTTCACTGACACTAACTCCTAATTCTTGGGGACGAGAATCCTGTAAGGGGGGTGGACTGTAACAACCCGGGTTTTCGGTAAGCCAAAAATCCGAACTTTCTAAAATTTTTCATGCAATATGTGTGAAGCATGTAGTCTCTAGGTTGAATCACGACTAACCTACCAACAACCGTTGCATTCATGTAGAATTGTTTGTAGGAGCTTGCTGAGTTCTCTTTCTTTGGTCTGGTGATCGTGTCGGAGAAGCACAAGTCCGTAGCAAATTCTTTTTTCGAAACACCGTGACATCCTCACTTCGAGAACCCCTTGAACTCCTCTCTCGTGTTCGTTCGGAATTCCGTGACAAGATTCCCATGAATCCATTTTGATCCATACCAACTCCCAATCGAATCCCTCTTGGAATCGCAAGCCTTTTTTTTTCCACATTCACTTTCAAAATCTCCTTTTATCCCCATCACAAGTATCCATAATTTATGACCAAGGAAAAGTCAGTCTTCTCCTTAAAATTAAATCCCTCTCCCAACTATCTCTGCTCCATTCCCTCTCGAGTCCCTCCCAAATTTATTCTGGACTTCCCTTGGTTCCTCTATCTATAAATAACACAAGGGAAATTCCTTTTCTCTTCTTTCCTCTGGACTCTATGAATTCATCACAAATTCATGAGAAACCATTTGCGAACTCCACTAAATTACAATGGGAGAAAAATCTCTTTTCCTCCCTTCCTGTCTGCTTGAGTTTGGCCCAACACACGCGTGCACTGCAGCCCAGCTCGCCTCCACTCTCCAGCCAGCCCAAGCATGCGCCCCTGCGGCCCACCTGGCCCAGCACCGTGGCCCAGTCCGCCGGCGCCCCAAACCCTAGGAAAACAGAGGTGCTCCCAGCCTCCTCCTGGCCGCCGCCGCCGCCAGGAATCAAGCACCGCGCGCACACGCACGCGAAGCCAGAACCCGTGCCTCGCCTCTCGATGCCCGACACGCGTCTCGAGCCTGCACGGAAGCCGAGGATCGCCGTCCGCTTCCTCAAGAAACCTAGCTCGGTGCCCTATAAGAAGCGAACAACCGCCACCCTGCTCCGTTCTTCCTGCTCGCCGCCACCATGGCCGACCACTCCACCACGCATTGCAGTACCGACGCACCGCGGACGTCGCGACGACGCCCCCGACGCACCCAAGCCGCACGACCACGCCTCGGCCGCAGCCGCCTCAGCCCGCCACGGCGCACCGTGCAGGAGCCACAGCCGTCTGAGCCGCAGCCGCGGCGCTTGTGCCCGTCGCTCGCACCGTCGACCTCGGTTGCCCGGAGCGCCGCCGAGAGCAAGAGTCTCTCGCCCGACGATGCCTCCGTCCATGGTGGCCGCGATGAGCTCAGTGCCGCTAATCCTCTCCGCTATGCTCCTGCGAACTCCGACGACCAGGAACGTCGATGTCTACACCGACGAGCCGCAGCTGCCTCGGCGTCTTCCTTGTCTTCCGCGGCACCGAGCCCCACCCCAACAACCTCGCTTGGCCACGCTGCCCGCCCGCAGCCGCTGCCGGCCGGCCACGGCTGGCTACTGGCCGCGTGCAGGTGGCCCTGGCCGGCCAGAGCAGGCCACAGCCACACCGACACTGGCCGCAGCAGGCCACCACCGGCCATGATGTTCCAGAGCAAAGACACAGACGCCTCCAACGAGACAAGCCTTCTTCAACTTGCCGGTGAGCAGCCATCACCAAGCCTCTCCTTTGTCCCGTCTCCGATTGCTAGAATCGTGGCTGAGACTGGCCTTCGTGCCACTGTGATTCAACCTTGCAGGAACCAGGGCAAGCCCCATCAACACCAGGCCCCTGCAGCACCACCCACCGGCATGCCCTATCCTTGCCACGTCCATGCCGAACCCCAACGATCCACTCGGCAGCACCGTCCTCGTTACCTCTATCCTCGCTGGAGCTCCACCCGTGGACGCTGAAGCCGGAGACGGAGACGGTGTCACCATTGCAGATCGGCACGGCACGGCAATCACCCTGCACGGCATCAACTCCTCGCTGCACCACCATCCTATCTTCATCAACACCACGGTGAGCACCACAACCTTCTCGGACCTGCCATGTGCGCCATCGCGTCCTACCCCAGGGAACGCATCGGCAGAGCCACCACCGGCTCAGGAACAACACTACGCACTCACGAACACCGGACTAAACCCAACCAACCGGACAATACACCATGAACATATACGACGGGCATCGCCGTCGACATAGGCCTTCGTGCGGTGATCCAATGCCTTGTTGAGAACCCGGCCATGCTCCGCCACCTCCCAGCCACTTGATGCCACCTCAAGCCAGTCTTCGGCCAGCCACAGCCCCATCCGGCCAAGCCGCGACCAGCCCACGGGAGGCCACGACTAGCCACGACTAGCCGCAACAAGCCATAGCCGGCCAGAAGGTAGCAGCAGTTGGCCGAGAGAAGCCGGAATATGTTACAGCAAGCCTTGCCACTTTGCCTTGACACCGACCCAGTTTGCCTTTGTGCCGTACCCCGTTTCCAGATCTTGAGACCCAGATGACGCTGGACTGTTGAAGAGCCCAAGTGATAGAAGATGTTGCACTATTGGATAGCCAATCATTGGAAGGCCAAAGAGATATGGCATTGGACTATTGGGAGCCCCTTGTCTTCTTGTATACCTATCCACCATATTGCACCCTATATTTATGACATGTCCGTCCATATATCTGTTGTACCCTATTCTCATATATCTGTTGTACCCTATTCATATGTATCTGTTGTACCCTATCCTCATGTATCTGTTGTACGCTATCATTACACACAGTCTATACATTGTATCTGTGACACAGGATCCATTTATCTTCATGCTATGGAATTGTGCTACTCCACTGTCTTGTCGAGTTGTTGTGTCTTGTGGTCGTGTCTTTGGATCTTATTGTTGGATGTTCTTGTCTGCCTGTGTGCCGTGCCTTCGAGCCGGCTGGAGGATCGTATCCCGCTCGAACGTTGCGATCGCGAGATCTGTCTCGCCATGGCCGTAATACCGAGAGTAACTCAACCTCGCATTGCCACTCTTTGACTTTTCATGCCTGACCCTCGTATGCTCGTACCCTGCGCGACCGTCGCATTCCTCTGATTCTTGTGGTGACAACCACATCGCTATGGATCCGAGTAATGACTCAGTGCCAGTGCACCCAGGTCGTGGTACCCTACGAGTGGTTTGCGTACTTGCGTCTTTTACATGTCGCTCTCTTCTGACACCTCGTCTAATCAGTGGCTTGCGTGTTGGAAGAAGTAGACCACTGCCTTATTATGTTTCTCGCTCTTTTATTTTTCCGTATAGCCCGCTCTGTTCGATCCCGTCTTATCCATGGCGTTTGGATCAAAGATCGGACTAACTCCTTTTTGTTAGCGAAGCTATGGTCTATATTAAAATCTCGGATCTACGTATGTCGACTTGATTGACTGCTAAAAAAACCGTCTTCACAGAAGGCGTGACCGAGAATATAATATGGACGTGCCTAGCTAGCTCCTCTCTCTTCCCTTACTCTCTCTTAAATTCGTGGTGTTTAAGCACTTGTATGATTGTACCCGTTTGAACCACAGCCATGGTACCCTACAAGTGGTTTAAACACTCGCACTATTTTGAGCAACATTTATTGTTGGTAATTCCTTGTTCTTATCTTCTGATAGGCCATCCTCCGATCCCCGTCTTCTCCGTGGCGTACGGATCGGAAGATCGTGTGCCATGGTGTTTGCTATGGATAAGCTTTGGCCTAAACCATTTATTATAAAGCCATATTGGCTTGGCTGTGACTTATGCTTGTGCTTAGCAAACCACCACTCCTGTTTCTTTGGCCTGATGAAATCGGACATACGCCGAGAGGGCTAAGCCGTGTACCTTTTATTATTTCCTTACTGTTAATGGGTCTCCCCGCGTCTCGTCGTCTTTTGGTGTATTGGGTGTTTTATTGCCTTGTATTGCTTCGCGGAGTAGCCATTTCCGGATTAGCGACGACCGGACTGAGGCCAGCTGGAGGAGGAGAACATGGATGACGACAAGAACTGTGGAGTGAATCTAGGAGACCCAGCAGAACGACTACACTAACTGAGGAGTGCTCATACCACTACTTCCTCGACAACGCAGGTGTCATGGCAGCACCTTCTTTTAGAGAATCCTATTAGACATTGCAAATCTAGAACTGCTAGCGCTTTATATTTACACCTTTGCTAGTATATGATGCATGTTACTACCTAAGCCGTTACTACCCCGCTTGCAACCACTCTACTATACCACCCAGCTTCGTGCTCACGCTCTTTTATACATATTCCTATCTACCTGCTTGCTTGCATGTTACATCACTATATTTATTTATTAACTCCACTCGCATTGTATCTATGATGTGATGCTGGTGGTGAACCCCTGGGAATGGTTTGGCTTGGGATGCTGGACTGGTGGTATGTGAGCGTGCTGCGTGTGTCTTGGGTGTGTGGTGAGGGTCGAGTCGACCAAGTGGGATACACGACGAGCTGTGTATGCAAGTCTTGCCGGGGAGTTGCATCTGGGAATTCCCATGAGAGATACCTGTGGCAGGTAATGGTGTATGAGGAGGTTCTAGGGTAGAAAGCCTGCGTGGTTAAAACCCTGTGAACGGAGGTGCCGTGGAGGCACGGGGAGAATATCCCCTAAGAGAAGATGCCTGCTTGGTCAACCTAGGATCTACTGGTACTCAGGCTCATAGGAATCATTTACTGCTCACTCGCTTCTGATGGGCGGGAGACGGCTGGACTACTTGGTAGGGCGGTGCCACTACCGCTAGGTTGTGAGGTGATTAGGGTGGGCGGTGAAGGATGTGGGATTCCCGAATCGTCCTAGATGCGCAGTACCACTGATTGGGCTCGGTACTGCGTCTCCTAGTCTCAGCGTTTCGGCGTAAGGGCCGAAGTTACCCAGGGCTGAGTGGTAGGGTGGCATCGACCTAGGCAAGCAAGCACCCGGAATTCTGCCTAGATGTATGTACAACATCGATGATGGCTAATCTTGTGAGTAGTAAAACCTCTGCAGAGTGTTATGGTTGATCGATCGATACATATGCCGACTCATCGGCTATGGACCTTTCCTGTGGTCTTCTACTGGTGTAGTGAGTGGTATTCTTTTCTCCCCCTGGATGATGACTGTCCGGCAGTGTGCCCGGAGTGGCAGTGTGCCGTTGGGGCAGGACCCGAGAGGGAGTTGGGCCAATCAACTGAGTGCGAGGTGTGTGTGTTTGAGGTGGTGTATGGGTGAGATGATGGAATTGGGATGGGTTGATGGATGGGTGATATGGGTTAAAACTTGACGAACTATTATAATATTTACTACTGGGTACTACCTTGCATGCGCTTAGGATGCAAACCACAGCCAAATATTAGGATCGCCAGATCCTTTATTTTCTCTTTTTCACTAAAGCTCATCGGTGCTGACCATGGCCTGCACATATCTGGCGGTGTGTAGATTACCTGATTAATAGAGACTTTGAGATAATAAGGATTAGGAGGTCTCGTGCCTACGCTCAAGTTTGGGTCAGGAGATGAAGACTATACTGCGCCAAGAATAACTCCGATGATGCCGTGAAGGAGGAGCCTTCACCCGACGACATACTCTGCCAACTCTGATGACGTCTAGATACGCTCCCGCTAGAATAACCTTGTAATAGGTGTGCTCTCAGTTGATATGAAATAATATAACTATTGCGATGTATGGCTGTAATATCGACTGATATATGATAATGTGATGAGATCAAACTATTGTTTTATCACATTATACCTCATTCTCTGGATTTTCCCCTCGTGGAAAATCGAGGATGTTTCAGTACTTTTGACCCATAAGTTATTGTATGTATCATTTTGACGTACCCGAACTGGTGTGCGGCAAAGATACACCCATTCTCTGGGACCTTCTTCATGACATGTAAGAGATACTGTCCCTATCTGTACTTGATCTCTCCTATCAATCTCGCACGGACTTTCGTTTTCTGCAACCCTTCCAAGTTCACGAGTTCAAGATGCGTGTCCGGTCTGTGGCCAATTATTGCCCTCTGGCTAATATGCATAGGAGATAGGTACAAAATAGGTTTGCCCAGTTCCTTGTATACATATACTTGCATCCTAAAGACATAAGTCGTCGTCATGATATTGTTAGTTTGATCATCTTCAATTGACATACTTATAGCGATTTAAAGATACGATATAATTTACATGGCAAAAAGAGTCACTTAGACGACGTCGAGATCCTTGCGCCGCAGCATCCTATGCATGTCGTGGAATTCAACAGGCATGTAACTTTCATCATCCTCCAAGTGGAAGCACTCCTGCGGGACCTTCACAACGAACTCCTTCATGCCCAGCTTTGCAGCATGCATATACCAGATGTGGAACCTCTGAACCTCCCACGGCTCCTCCAAAAGATCGCCCAAGATCAACATGAATTTGCCATTCTCGAAGTTATCTGGGCAATCTGGACTTAGGGGCCAAAATTTAGGCGGGGTTCGCTCCCTGTAGGGGCAATATGAAAAAAGAATGCTACGTCCATCTACGCGCACTTAATCTGTTGAAGATGTTTAGTTGCCATAAGTATACATACCTTTCGAATGCCGTAGAGTACTTGAACTCTTCGGCTATGTTGGACGCCGCCCATTGCTCCGTGGTGAGGTGGGGAGGTTTGTCCGTGGTGAGGTCGGTAGGTTTGTCCCCCGCTTCATCGTCCAGTTTCTTCGGTGCTGAAGGACATTTCCCACTGCCCTGGGTTGGGGGCGGTGTCTCGTTGCCCGATGGACCCCCTGCACCTCCTTGAGGGATGCTCTTGTCGGGACGCGGTACAGGACTGTTGTCTAGGTCTGTAACGTCGTACTTGTCGTCGTCGTCAGAGTCGTCGCCGCCATCATCGTCGCCACCACCCGGTGGAGACGAGTTTGTCTCCGTGGGCTGCGATTGCGGAGACGTCTGGAATTCCAAGACGATGTCTTCCTTGTTCCATAGAACAAACGACGCGATAGTCCCGCTGAGGTACCTGACCCCTTCTTCAGTTGGGTAGTCGAGTTCTTCTTCATCGTAATCTCTGTGGGTCCAAAGGATCTCTACCCTGGTATAGTCATGCGGGATCGGCCTATTGTTGTATGTGGCGCCGCTTTCCGTGGGGTGCACTAGTCCATTGGCAACAACCTTCTTATTCGTCATCTTGCGTCTTATTAGAATATAGAGCGTGCACTCCCTCGGCTCCACGATGTCATCGACCGGGTACCTACGGATTCCTCCGGCCGTCGACGAGCCTGGAACTATTTGCTGACTCGCTGGTAGTTGTACACCATCCTGCACAAACATCTGTGCCCGCAACTCCACCATCTTGGGGTCGGTGCTAGTGAAAGCCTCCTGTATTGACTTGCTGATCATCTGTTGCATTGCTTCATCGTGGCCTTTTTGGATGAGCCCTTCCATGTATGCATGCCTCATGTGCTGTGTCCTGGTGTTAGATTGCAGGGACTCCACGTTCTTCCAGCTCTGCCTTGAGGACACGCCCCAGACACGGCCCCGGTGCTCATGGTTGCCCAGCGCCTCGGTCAGTACATCGTGATCCCTACGAGGTTGGAACTCGCCGGACTGAGCAGCCTTAGTGATCTTGAGTACAACCTTCTTTGCTTCCTCAGCCTTTTCCTCATTGTATTGACTCTTGCCCTCCTTCAGCTTCTTCGGCCTACGGGCATATAAGTAGTCGCGTGACCTCTCATCGATGCCTTGTAACGGGTAGCTCTACCCAGCCGCTTCTGCCTCCCTTTCTTCCTGGCGCCACTTGGGCCTCTTACCAGCATACCCAGTCATGCCTAGGTGGTGGATGAGCTTAGTCTTCTTTGTGAGCTCAGAGAACTTCTCTCCTTTGCGCTTTGCTTCATTGGTGGTCATCTTCTCGACAAACTCATCCCATATGTGCCACTTGATGAAGTTGTAGTCTTCGTATGGTGTCTTCCCTTCGTTCACGTACTGGGTGTTGAGTTTGGACCGGAAGCTACGAAGAGCTTTGCCTGCCAGGAACAACACATGGCCCCTACACACGGCTTCATCGTATTGTTCGGGTGGATACTGGAAACGTCTCTTCACGTTAGCCCACACTTTGTCCTTCAGAGTCCGTGGCACTTTCCTCCAATCGGAATAAGTGATAGGCACATGTTCCCTTACTATGCAAGAGCATTGGTTGCTGAAGGTGCCGATGACTGTTTGTGGCTCCAAGGGCTCTCCCTGCGGCCCTATCTTGGTTATGGCATGCACCTTCTTCGACACCTGGTGCCTTCCGTGCTGGCCCCCTTCAATTCTGACTTTCCACTCTTGGAGCTTGTCTTTTCTGATGAAGCGCCCGGGGACGGACCGGATTTATGCCCCTCATCACCAAACTCCAAACACAAAGGCGGCACTGGAATCTGTATACATGATAGGAGTTCACATTAGCTGTATATATAGTACATGCGAGCCTATTGACGGTGTGTTAGTTGGACACTTACGCGGCCCTCTTCATCTTCTGGTCCAAGACCTGGGGTGCAAGATCCTTGAGTTGACGGCCCTGTTCTTTGTCCCTTTTCTAGCGTATAGGTCGGATCTTCTTCTTCCTCCGTATGTGCTTTCTTCTCTGGCCTAGGTGTTAGAACCTTCTCCTCGTACTCGCTCCTCTCATCTGCTGATGATGAGGAGCCTCCCTTATCACTCGGGCCCGGGCTTGGCTGGCGCCATTGTCCTTCAGGCGATCCTGCCATTGGAAGCTATGAATAAGATATAGTTATTA
This sequence comes from Eremochloa ophiuroides, assembly GCA_038502445.1. NCBI lineage: Eukaryota > Viridiplantae > Streptophyta > Magnoliopsida > Poales > Poaceae > Eremochloa > Eremochloa ophiuroides. The sequence continues at coordinate 43,988,383 of JAHLJS010000009.1, read as the reverse complement.
TTACGGACATCTCACAAGTGCGAGTAGGGCATACAAAGTAGACAAGAAAAGTACAAAAGAAAAAAATACATCTTTTTTCATTGCAATCGGTGATTACATCATTTTTCATTTACACTGCGAGTAGGTGTACAAAGTAATTGAGAAAAGTACAAAAGAGTATAACACGAGTACAAAAGAGTATAAGAAAAGTACATATTTGGCTCAGATTTGCCCTATTGTAATAACATCGCTTCTAAACCGGTTGCTTGTATATGATATACATGCCATCCTAGTTTAGAGGCTCACAAGTAATATGGGGACTTTCCATCATCATAGCCGCTGCCTCAACATACAAAGTTTCACATCATTGCAAATGCCACTGTCTGAGCACATTACTAGAATCAAAACCAATTCATCATCGAAAATGCCATACAATAGGGTTTCAATTAAAGTAGTAGTTAGAGTAGTAGTAGACAAGTAGTAGTAGGATTAGGAGTTAGAGTAGTTGTAGCAGCACAAGTTGTAGAGTAGTAGTAGTAGTAAAGCTAAGAGTAGTAGTTGAGTAGAGAAATAAAGTAGTAGTAGAGTAGGAGTAGGAGTAGTACAAAAGTAGAAGGTAGAGTAGTAGTACAGTAGGAAATAGTAGTAGAGTTAGAGTAGTAGTATGTGTAGTACATTAGTAGTAACCGTAGGAGTATAGTAGGAATAGGAGTAGGAATAGTAGTAGAGTAGTAAGTAGGAGTAGGAGTAGTAGTGTATAGTAGTACAAAAGTAGTAGTAGTAGTAGTAGTAAGAGTAGAGTACAAGTAGCCAGTTAGTTTTAGAGTGGAAGTAAACAAGTAGTGGTAGAGTAGTAGGAGTAGTAGACAAGTAGGAGTAGAGTCATAGAGTAGGATTAGACAAGTAGAAGTAGAGTAGTAGTACACAAGTAGTGGTAGAGTATATGCCAAACAATTCATCATTGCATTTACAAATAAATTAAGAAAGGTACAAAAGAGTATAACAAGAGTACAAAAGAGTATAAGAAAAGTACATATTTGGCTCAGATTTGGCCAATTATAATAACATCGCTTCTAAACCGGTTGCTTGTATATGATATACAAGCCATCCTAGTTTAGAGGCTCACAAGCAATATGGGGACTTTTTATCATCATAGCCGCTGCCTCAGCATACAAAGTTTCACATCATTGCAAATGCCACTGCCTGAGCACATTACTAGAATCAAAACCAATTCATCATCGAAAATGCCATACAATAGGGTTTCAATTAAAGTAGTAGAGCTAGAGTAGTAGTAGACAAGTATTAATAGGAAGTAATATATCACGAACTGGCTGAAATGGCATAATGTTTGAAGACAGATTGCAAGTGAAGACAGCTAATAAGCATGATGCACCAAACTGCTAGATCTAAATGAACACAGGAAATTCAATACATGACAGCAAGTAAACGAAACCAAAATTAAGGAAGAAATGGGCAGCATATGCTACGTTTGGTGAACGGTGAAACCAAGCATGTAGTATTACCAAACAGTGACCTGAAATGAATACTCTGCTCTGCCTTGCACTTCCAAATTTTGGCCAAGTCCAAAGCTGAATTTTTCAGTTTCGTGAAGCTGTCTTTGGAGCTCTGTAGGTTGCAAACCAAACTAAAACAACTGGAGGTCTTGTAATAGATTTGATAGTAATCATGTAGCTGTTCTAATTGAGCTAATTGGTTTGATTCAAGACTTGATGGCTTAAGAGTTAGAGAGTATTGAAGATTCGGGTTCAGTTAACTGAAACTGAGTTCAGTTTCGCTAGCCCAACTTCGTAATGCCATAACTCTTAAACAAAACCAAATAGAGCCTTGATCCTTTAAGAAACTTTGATCATCTCTCGTAGCTCTTCGATACTTGTCATTACAGCTTCCGCTAAAACGGATCGGATTAGGAGTTACAGGCAGGAGAACTGGGTGGTTTCAGTCGGCTCTGGCTGATTGGAATCAGCAGCAAGCCAACCATCTCTACGGTAATTGGAATTGGAGGGCACTAAACCAAACTGAATTATAGACCATTTCCATGTAGGAGAACTACTTGTCAAAACAGATATCACTTGATGTGCTCACAAAATTTAAAATATGTGTCAGTTATCCTACATACCAACTGATAGAATGCTTTGAAAGAAGAAGAGCTGCATATGCATCTACAGCTCAACTGACAATATTTATCATGGAGTAGCTGTTTCCATTGAAAAGGAGTTCATCTACAGAATTCAGGTAATAATATGTTTTCTGTAAGTAGTTTTATCTATCAAAACTCAAAAGAACTTGGATGATTCTATGTGAAATATTACCTACTGTATAGTACCTGAACATCACTGTCTAGTACCTAAACATCGAATTCAGTGGCAAATTCTTCTTAAACTTATCCCGAAACATCTCAAAGCAGTGGCAAATGCTCAGTTAAACACTATATATTTTGCATCCTAAGCAATGGCATTTGCAATGTCACAAAAGATAGCATCACAGGCAGCATTTCATTTAAAAAAACAGCACACACATCTCTCATTGCAAACTTATCAAACAGGGCATGCACCTAGGGTTTCACCGGCGGGGAGCACCACAGCCTGAAAGGCACCAAAGAGGGAGCACCACGGAGGGGAGCACCACCACAGAGGGTGCACCACCACAGAAGGAGCACCACCACAGAGGGAGCACCACGGAGGGGAGCACCACCACAGAGAGAGCACCACCACGGAGGCGGCAATAGGGTGAGGACGGGCGCGCACGTGGACAGCCGCCTGAGGACAAGCCGGGGTTGGACACGGAGAGCCGTCAGAGAATGGGCGCGCGTGGGTGGCGGCGCTAGGGTTCTGGGCCGGGGTGGAGGTCCTAGACATGGAGATGGAGGCGGGGGCGGGGGAGGGGCGGAGGTGGAGACAGGGGCAGAGGAGTGACGGAGGCGCAGGCGGGGGTCGTTGGCGGCGGCGGCGGTGGGAAATTCTGGCAGCCCTTCGGGGTCGAATTGAGCCGCGCGGAGGAGATTGAAATTTCAGGGGAGGGAAGTGGGTATATATAGCCGATATTAACCGTGGCGGTTACCTAAAGAAAACCGCCTCGGTTAATATTAACCGTGGCGGTTTCCTTAGGATAACCGCCACGGTTAATTCTATTAACCGTGGCGGTTATACTAAGGCAACCGCCTCGGTTAAGCTTTTTAATTTTGTGGTTTTCAGGTTTGATGTGAGCTTTTTGGTAGTATTCTAGAGTAGTAGTGCAATGGATTAGTAGTGGTAGTAGGAGTAGGAGTAGTTGTAGTGAGCGTAGTAGGAGTATTAGAGTAGTTGCAGCGTAGGAGTAGTAGCGTAGTAGAGCGTAGTAGTAGTTGTAGCGAGCGTAGTAGGAGTAGTAGAGTAGTAGTAGTGATCGAGCGTAGTAGGAGTGGTAGAGTAATAGTAGTCAGCGTATAATAGGTGTAGTAGAATAGTAAGCGTAGTATAGTAGAGTAGTAGTAATGGTAGGAGCAGAAGTAGTAATCAAGTAGTTACATGAAAAGTTCTCGTTAATCATTAGGTAAGTACATTGTTACATAAATGTGTGGCATACATATCATTTTGGTAGGAGTGATCCTATGATGGACTTCTTCTCACCATCGAGGCGGAACCATGGCTTCATCTTGTTCCTGCTCACGCGGTTCTCAACGATCTTGATCTTGCGTGGATGATCGGTAAAAAGAGAGAAATCTGCGTAGTTGTTGTATTCTTCGGGACTCTGGACTCCATCGGCTCCCACGATCCTCTGCTTTCCTGAGACAACCACATGCTTGTTTGTCTCTTTGGGCATCGGATAGTATGCTACCTACGCGATGCGGTTTGCGAGTACCCACTCATCATCTCTGTAGGCGACACTTTGGAGATCAACGGTTGTTAGCCCATACTCATCCACGACCACGGACTTTGGCTTGACCCACTGGCACCGGAAGATGGGTATCTGTAGGTCATTGCCGTAGTCAAGTTCCCATATCTCTTTGATCTGCCCATAGTATGACTTGATGTCCCCTGTCGCGTCATCGATGCCCTCATATCGAACACCGCAGTTTTGTGCCGCGCTCTTCTTGTCCTTCTCTTTTGTGTGGAACCTGTATCCATTGATATCGTACCCTTGCCATGTGGTGACTTGGCTAGAAGGGCCGGATGCTAGATTCGATTCTTCAATGCAATCGTTCGATATGTCCTAATTTTTTATCCATGTCATGAAATGCATCTTGTGCTGCTTCTGTACCCATTCCTCCGTGCGTCCATCACTAGCGCGTTGCATCTCCTTCAGGTGCTGCTCAACCCACTTGTCCATTAACACTAACTGATTGAGGGCGGCATGATGTGCATCTTGCACGATATCGCCGTCTATATCAGTTCGTACTTTCCTCCCGGTGCACCCCATCTCTGTTGTTCTACCTTCATGCAGGTGGACGGGCATCCTAATAGCATTTCCATCCCGGACGTATCTTGTGCAGCAGTTAATGGCCTCCTCTGTTGTGTACGCCTCAATCATTGAGCCTTCTGGGTAAGCACGGTTATGGACGTATCTGTTGAGGGTGGACATGAACCGCTCATACGTCCACATCTGATGCAAGTATACAGGCCCCAATTTCTATATTTGATCGACCATGTGCATCATCAGGTGTGGCATAATATCGAAGAAAGAGGGTGGGAAACACATCTCAAGCTGGCAAAGAGTCTTTGTGATAAACTCTTTTAGGGCAGGCAGCTCAGTTTCATCGATGACCTTCTATGTGATGCGGTTAAAGAAGTAGGACAAGCGCGTGATGACCATCTTCACATACTCTGGACCAATAATCCTGATCACAATCGGAAGGAACACCGTCAGCATGACATGGCAGTCATGAGAGTTGAAGTGGGTCATTGTAAGGTCTTTCATCGAGACCAGGGCTCTTGATGTTTGAAGAGAAACCGGTCGGCACCTTCACTGCCCAAAGCCATCAGAGGAAACTCGTGCTCTCATCTTTTCTTAGGTTATAGCTCGTGCCTGGAAGGTCCACTTTATTTCTGGCTTGCGACACCGTCTGGTGGATTTCGTGCCTGATGTCATGGTTCACAAGATCCAGACATGACTTGAGACCATCTTTCATCTTAGTCTTGATGTCAAGCAGGACCCCGATCGTGCTCTCGAAGACATTCTTCTCTAGGTGCATGCAGTCAATTGCATGGGGTGTGTGTAGCTCCTTCCACTATGAAAGGTACTTGAAGAAACATGACTTCTTCTTGAATGGAACGGGGGTCGGGGCAGGCTCTGCCTCTTCCTCTTCTGTATCCCGCTTCCTCTTCTTCCTTCGCTTCTTCGGCCCATCTTCGTCCTCTTTCTTATTCTTCCCAAACTCGACATTTATCCCCTGCACCATGTCAAACACCTTTTGCCCGTACCCCAACCTATCCAGCATGTCAATTTCAAGCTCGTCACTGTTGTCGAAAGTACATATTCATCGACGGATTCCTGTACCTGTGCTTCTTGGGGAGGAATCGCATATACCTCATATACACCATCTTCTTCGATGCACTAAGGTAAGTGTAGCAGGTGCCATCGATGCAAACTATGCAACCGCTCTTCCCTTTAATCTGCCCCAATAGTGAAAAAAGACTAGGGTAATCGGTGATAGTGACAAAGATGATGGCATATAGAGTGAACTCCTTCTTGTAACGACTCGCGCCGCAGCGCGGATAGCTCTCCAACATTGCAAAGTCTCCCCAAAATAGAATACAATGGTTAGGACATGCATGAAACTTTCTAAGCTTCATCGCCACTGGACGGATCAGCTTCTTCGCTCGATAGGTATTGGCGGGCACATTGTTACCCTCTGGGTAACTGTCACCAAGGATACGTAACAGGTCGTTGAAGCAAGTGTCGGTCATCCCGTGGCGAGCCTTTGACATAAGCAACTGGAGATTGAAATGGAGCACAATCCAATGCTGTGGATATTTCTCCCCATCATTGTACAGGGGATCAATTGCCGCATGCTTCATCACTCTGAAATTCTCGAGCCATTTCGGATCCCCAAAAAAAATATCATCGTGATCCTAACAATTAGCAACATGCTCAATGAACTTTGCATCCTCCTGCAGCAATGTGTTAACGACAGGGTCACCTTCCCCATCGCAAGCGTCGGCGTCATCTGCCATGTCCTGGAGCAGATCACTAATCGTGATGTACTCACGTCTCGCATTGTCGTCATCGCCAGCGGCAGATGATGTGTGTTGTTGCTGTCTTCCGTCATTCACCGACGAAGAGCTTTCTGCATGTGCATCTGCGACACTCGAATCTTTTTCGCCGTGATACTTCCACACAGTGTACTTTGGGTCCTTGATGAACCCATACCGTACCAAGTGTGATTGCACAACGTTGTCTTCCTGGGCAAGCCGATTCTTGCAGTCATTGCACGGACAAATCATGCGATCTTGGCCCAGACTTAGACGATGCTTTTGCGCAAAAGGAATGAACTTCTTCCTCACATTTTCCAGGAAAGACAGATCCAGCCATGATGTCTTGTACATCCAATTCTCCCTGCTCTCCATGACCTTCACCTTATACAAACATAGCGAATTGAAAAGTCGTATTAGACGAGCGATAAATTCAACTCTACAACTAATTGAAAGTATCGAAAAAGCATCTAAATACTCTCAAGTGCCACCCTTCACAAAATTCAACTCTAGATTTACTTACTCTCTCTCTCATCTTTTTAGATCTAGATCTAAACCGGCCACATTTCCAAAAAAACTCCTATAAATCATGGAAAAGAGAGGAAAAGCAGACTTGGAGAGTAAGAATCAACCTCTAACTGGTGCCACCCTTCACTAAATCCAAGGCTATATTTCTTATTCTCTCTCATCCATTTAGATCTTAGATCTAAACCATTTGGAAAAAAAAAACCTAAATAATGAAAAACAGAGGAAAACAAGATTTGGAGAGCAAGAATCAACCTCTTACGGTGCCACCCTTCACCAAATCCAAGGGCAAAACCTCCCCCCCTTGAAATGGTTATTTTTAGGATTTTGAGCTCAAAACCCCAAAAAATGGAGGAGAGGTCGCGGGGAGGAAGAAGGGGAGGGCTGCTGTTTTATAGGCCCAGAGTTAATGGAGGCGGTTATCCTAATACAATCGCCGCGGTTAATATGTTATTAACCGTGGTGGTTGTGTTATGATAACCGCCTCAGTTAATGCCTTTTCTGAGGCGGTTATCATAATACAACCGCGGCAGGTTACGTTATGATAACCGCCTCGGTAAAGACATTAACCGAGGCGGTTGTCGGCGGGCAGCCTAGCCATCGGCTGGCCCCTCTTAACCGAGGCGGTTAGCTGGGCTGCCCCGCCACGGTTAAGAAATTCCAAGTGCCTCGCAAAAGATGTTCTGTAGTAGTGACCCAACACTCTTGGCCACTCTGGCGCTTTTCACTATGGAGTTTCATATCAAGAAAGGGGTCTCCTCGCCCCCTACATCCCCCTACATACACAAACACACATCTGTCATAGCTCCACACGAAGCTTGGATGGTTGATATTGTCATAGAGTCACCGAAATTTCAAATGCTCCGGCTCACCAAATTTACAAGGACATGAAGCCCAACACTGAAGTTCTTGAACTAAAGGCCTAAGACTCTCACAAAGATATGAACTCAGCTCAAAAGCGAACTGCGCTCAAAAGCCTTGAATTTGATCTCAAAGGCTCAAAGCTCTCGTATGGTATGATGAATGGAATATTCCAACACTTGCTCTAACTTTCTACCCCATCGAGGCACTCCACCATATTTTAGATAGCCAGTAGACCCAAATACATAGAGTCCATTCACCTGAAATACTTTTTTGCAAAAAGGCTAATAAAAAACACCGAGCAGATGGTATAGTGTGTGTTTTTTTGCAAAAGTGATGCTCCAATCTTCTCTCAGCTATTTTGGGATCACTCTTGGCTCACACTGCGGAAGGCAAACACACCCCTTCCCAAACTCCCACAGGCTCCTAATACATTTTATCATATCATTCTTCTTAGAAAAAAAGATTTGGAAACCATATTGTCATGATTCTAAGTTTGTACTCTATTGTTTACCAAAAAGACTCCAAGTTTGTACTCTATTTTCCTTTTGGTAGGTGTAGAAATAGAGATTATCACTCCTTCAACGTCCAATCTCTAGTAGCATGCCCATATAATAAATTAGCTATAAATACATATTACACCATTATGTGTCTTCTTTAGCTAAACTCACGTTTGTGCCGTGGTATAGTTGTTTATAGATTTACTAGCACACATGCACGTGCGTTGCAATGGGATAACAAAACTATAAAAATTAATGAAAATTTGGGATATGAATGTTACATATCTATTTATCTTTTCCCTTTTTGTAAATTTTGATAACCATGGCATCCGTAATATAACATATTGTCAATAATATGTCCTATTAAGTCCAGTCTCAAATGAAAATACGATCTTGATAAATATTTTTTCCCTTCATGGTAAAACAAAAAAAATGTTTAGTCATAAATATATCATATATAACTTTAATTTCATTCTATTTTTGTATTGGTAGAGTTAGATATTGATTTTTGTTATTTTTTTAGGACTCATAAAAATATGTAATTATAATGTCTAATTAAGTCGAGAAAGAGAGAATTACCTGTATTGTTACGGATTAGTCTGTCTGTTCATGATTATGATAGAGATCTACCTCGACTTGTACATGGCAGTCTGGATAACAAATACAAACTGCTCAAAATTTCAGTTCACAGTTTATTCAGTTGGACTATACGCTGATCTAGGTTCTACTAATAATTAGTTTGCTTTCTTATCAAAATTATATCAATGATTTATTGGCTCGAATATTTTTTTAAGGGACGTCAAAAGTTTTGCCGCAATTTCTATTAAACGAAGAAAAAAACAAAGGGTCGGCCCAGTTTTTTTAATGGAAAACCGGGTCCAAAAACCATTACAAATGGGGAGAGAGCAACGCTCATCTCGCACAACCCTGACCCACATGCCGAATACATCGTGAGAGCATAACTCCACACACACAACTCAACTATGTACCCAACTGTAACAAAACTCAAAATCACTACTTGCAACTCAACCGGTCAGATTGGGACATCGACGCCGTTGCACACCTCAACTCGTACACCAAGACCACCAAGCCGCACCTCCATGGAGCCACCGACAAGTAGCCCACCTCGCGAGCGCCATCGTCCCCGACGATGTCCTGCACCAACCAGCTCCTACCAAGCAGAAACTAGTTGTCGCAGTCCGCTGCAAGCCAAGTGGCCACCACGCCAACTCCACCTGTGTCGCCGTCGTCTTCTGATCAAGCACAGTCGATCTCCCAACCTCAACCCCACGTTGGCAGAGGTCAAAGAGGAGTCCACCCCCATGCTCCCCAAACAACCGAAGCAACACATCGGATCATGGCACTGAGACAACTCTTCCTATTCGGATTGGGACATCGACCTATGCCTCGACGCGTGGGGGCCTTGCCACATCCACCGCCGTACACCACTCCAGTTCTCACCAAGGATCCATGCATGCTTCGCCGTTAGGGTGACATTGAAGTCGCGCCACTCCGCAACCTTACCTTTGTCATACCACTGTTGGAATCTCCACTGCCACATGGACAGAAAAACCTCCAGAGATAGGGCACAACCCGCTGCTTAGGTCGGATTGAAACATCAACCCAGGCCTACACTCTTCCCAACCAAATTGGAACCTCGACATGAGCCAAGGCAGCACAACTACCTTCCTCGCGTCGCGCGGAGCCGCCTGGCCTCCGAGAAGCAGCTAGGAGCCTCCATCCACACCACCATGGCGTCACTGGCGCCCCTTCTTGGCTACTGCCAGCCATACCACCACCGCGTCACTAGCACATAGACAAGCAAGCCACTGTCGGCCACGCCACCAAGACGCAACCGATGACCTAAGTCGCCGCCCGTAGTGGGAACACACCACGACAACGCCTCCAAGGAGGAAGACGACGCTTGAAGAGACCGCCGTCGTCTTGCCGGCAGAACCGGCCTGGCTTTCGCCGATGCATGCCCACATCCAGCACGAACGAAACAGAAGCCTCAAAAGTCACGCCATCCCCACCTTCCGCCACCTCTGCCCCACACCGCATCGGCCACTACACCACCCGCACAGGCGAGCAAGGGCTGCATCCTCGGGAAGGTCGGAACCGTTTGAAAGTGCGTCGTGGTCTCCTTGCCTTTGCATGGGCTGCACTTGTAGCCACCGCCGGAGCTGGCCGAGTCCCCATCGGCAGCCCACCGCGCCTCCAGCCTCCGAGGCCAGGCACCCAGGGACGTGAGCCCTCGAACGTGAGCCACGAGATAGCTACGGGTGACGATGCGAGCTACCTCTGAGCAGGACTCGAGCACGGCGAAAGCGAAAACACCTCGCCTCCGACGGCACCACGGAGGACGCCAAGATCCGCACGCAGCATGATGCGTCGACCAATTCTCCCTTCCATCCGCCACCACAACGCCGACTCGTCAGTATGGATGAAAATGGTACGGATATTTATCCGACCGTCCGTTCGACTGAATTTATTTAGACGTGTTCATATCTGTTCGTATCCGAGTCCGAATATTCAATATCCGATACCGTACCCGTATCCAAATACTCAAATCGTATATTTATGATGTCGACATCCAATCATATCCTATCCGGCATGGATGACATTATCCGTGTTCGAATCCGAATCCGACCAGAAATGTGAAAACAAATATAATATCAGTGATATCCGTTCGTATCCGATCTGTTTTCATCCCTACTCGTCAGGCCACTCACCGCGCCCCGACGCCGCCTCAGCCGCTGGCACCCCGGAGTCCTCCACTCGAGGGGGCCCAGATCCGGCCACCCGGGTGCCTGATTTGCTCGCCCACACCCAGGGCTGGACTAGGCAGGCGGCGCCACCGCAGATCCACCATAGAGGGGAAGAAGCGCCCACGCCGCCACTTCGCCGCCAACACCAAAACGGAGGCCGACCGGAGCCCCCCTGTCGCCCTCCTGGCAGGCCGCGCGGCCCAGCCGGCTGCCCGCTCCGGCGGCGGCGCGGCAGGAGAGGGAGGGGGAGGGCGGGGGCGGCGCTAGGGTTGGTCGCCACCTGAGTCGCACGTGTGGGGCGCGACACGGAGGCCTTTTCCTCAAGGAGCGGAAATGGTGGGGAGGAGGTTTAGGGTTTAGGGTTTATTTATTATAGGAGAAAATTGAAGAGTCCAATGATTTATATGTTTAGTTATTTTATATAAATAAAAAATGTGGAAGATACTCTAGTCAATATATAGATAAAAGATATGGATGCACGCTGATGGCTCACGAAAAACGGAAACATGAAGATAAGGAAAATGTGAAAATAAGGATGAGAACGCTGATGGGAAATGCAGATCAAACCAGGACGCGTTTTATGGATTCTTTGTTTTTTTTAGATACGAATCCGTGAGAGAAAAAAAAATCCGTTTACTTATCATATAGATATATTTTTTCTCTCACGGATTCGTAGCCTATAAAAAACAAAGAATACTTACCATATATTTAAGAAATTCAAGACTGACACACCTGATTCGTAGCCTATAAAAAACAAAGAATACTTATCATATATTTGAGAAATTCAAGGCTGACACACCTGACTGACTCAAGCCACTAGTAAGCTCTGTGCAGCAGGCCAAGTCATCCATCATTAGATTCCTCAAGCTCCGAAGAGGGCGTAACTAGATTTGAACGTCATCTAAACAACAGCTCGCAGCTCGGTTGCTGGTTCTAATTCTAATCTATTTGGGACTTGTGAGCCGGGTGCGAGCGCGGGTTGCTGCCGCCGCCGTCGGCGGCTCCTCCACCCTGGCCTCGATGGGAGTTCCTCCTGGCCCGCCCTACTGGAGCTCCTCAGGCCTCCGTCCTAGCCCTGATGGGGGGGTTCTTCCTAGGCCGCCCCGCTGGAGTTTCTCCGGCCCCTGCTGCGACCGCCTCGACCTTGGGAGCTTGGCCCCGCTGCTTTGGGTGACCAATCCCGGTTCTTCGCTGCAAGGTGCTGTTGTTTCCTCCTCTCCTGTGAGGTTCTGCTTCTCTCTCATGGATCTTCAGGGTATTTCTTTTTCCCCTGGGTTCCGGTTCCAGGATGATCTTCATGCTTCTATGGGGTTGCCCATCTCTTCCTCGCTTTCGGATTCTTTCCATCTTGTGGTCTCGTTTGCCGATGCCGCTTTCGCCTCTCGCCCCTGTCTGTTGGCCGCATCTTGCAGGCCACCATTGGGGGGAATCCTCTGTTCTTCAAAGTCTCTGCTCTTGATGATCGTGTCTTTAAGTTCTGTGTTGCTTCTAAAGAGGTGGGGTTGATTATTCATAAGATGGCTTCGTTCGAATGTGATCTCTTCAAGCTTCTTTTCCATCTTTGGGGAGGAGGCGGTCTTAATTGGCATCTAGAGCTGGCTACGTTCTTCAGAGAGGAGCATCTTTCCTGGCATCCTGCCAACCAGCCCGCTAGCCCTTCCTTCGCTGATGTCGTCCGGCAACGCCCCTTCGCTTCGGGTTCCCCTCTGCAATGTGATAGTTCCCTTCTCTCTGGAGCCAATTTGACGCCATTGGGGAGTGCTCACGCTGCATGGGCTCCTCTTACAGGGGCCAATGTTGTCCCTAGGGGACGCACACCACCTGTTCGACGATCGGTTTTTCAGTGTCTCTCCCCAAGGGTTCTTCGTCCCCAACTCCGGCGTGATCCCGCCGCCGTCGGCGCTGTTCCTTGTTCTCGATGTCTTTCCTCGGGACATGCTAGAGTTAATTGCCGCTGGCCAATTAGATGTCGCGCTTGTAAGTAAATCGGGGCATGTCGTTGCTTCGTGCCCTGTGCATGCCGTCAAGCCTAATTCTCGGCCTATCACGGACGCGGAAAAGAGAACCACAAAGTGGAGGCTGCGGGTGACAAGTTTCAAAAAACAGTGGCCAATCCTTTAGGCTGGTTTCGCATTCCTGCTAAATCGGGCCCCTCGAATCCTCCTGATATATAAATCCTTTGGGGAATTAAGTCTGGCCCTTTCAGCTCCTTGGGCCAACTTGAAACTTGCTCCTGCCATTATTGTTCCGTGGCCCAACAAGTTGGCAGCCCAGCCTGCTGGCTTGGATAACGTTGGCTCTTCCCTCAGCGCCCATGTTGATCCAGCCTGTTGGTCGTTATCCGTCTCTTTGCCTTCCACTGCCTCCCCTCCTCCTTCTCCGTCTGTTTCTGCTGAAGAAAACCCCACTCTTCCCTTCAAGCTACAGTGCTCTTCAGCTTCTCTTTCGAGTGATCTGAGTGGTAATATGGCGTATCAGCACGCTGACCTCGCCCTTTTGTGCCTCACACATTAGTCTGGCATGATGTTGTGAATCGGCCAACAATGATGCGCATGGTGGCGTCGCAAAAAGCTGAGCCAAGGAACCAAGACCTGGCTATCATCACTATAGCTCCTCTGCCTGGTAATGTCCTCGACTTCAATATGGTAGATGAGGTTCTTACAGAGTTCTTTGAGAAAAGAAGGGTTGCAGTTTTAGACATTTAACCATGCTGCTTGGGTCAGGCTTATGTTCGTTTTACTATAGCTCTGGATAGAGATGTGATTATTCAGCAGGGCCCTATTCGATATGAGATGTCACGCTTACCTTTGTTAGGCATAATGAGGGGAGAAATTGGAGGAGGGTGCTATTTAACACTGAATGCTGGTTGATGCTGATGGGGTTTCTCCCAGATTATCAGGAGAAGTTTTACCAGGATGCTATAGGGTCCTTTGGCAAGCTTCTGTACGTTCAGCAGGAAGACAGGCATCTAACTAGAGTCATTGTCAGAGCTCGTGTCATTGATCTCCAGTCCATCCTGCACTTGGTTGTCTTTTTTGAATCTGGTGGGTTTGAAAGTGACTCATGGACAGTCCAGTGTGAGATTTTACAGCACAATCTTCTTGGGGGTGGGCCTCAAGATGAGGAACCAGTTCCTGAACTGTCAATTGGGGATGGAGCACCCTTTGATTTCTTTGGCCTAGGGCAACCTGGTGATGGGCCAGATCAAGTAATGCAGGAACAGGAGCAGAATCAGGGGCCCAATGAGCTTGAAGGACAGCAGCAGCCCAATCAGAATCAAGTTCAGAATGCAGCTTGAGAAGGCCCATGTAAGGATGGCAGTGGTTCGGGTTCGGGGCGGATATCCGCGGGTTTCAGTTCCAGCGGGTTCGGGTTCGGGTCTAATTTTTCGCCCATGGTTTTCGGGTTCGGATATCCGAAACTTATCGGGTTCGGTTTCGGGTTTCGGTTTTCACCCGTGGATATCCAATGGATATCCGAAATATAACATTTTGAATAAAATCTTATGTATTTTTATTAGTAAATTATTTATATAAGTTATAAATTTGTTCTAAATTGAATAATGAAATTATGTGTTGTTTATTATCTCTTGTTTAGACATTTGAATACGTAATATATATCATACATATGTTGCTAAAAATTCTTTATTATTTTTCTTATTGCTATATAGCGGCGGGTTTCGGGTTTCAGTTAATCCGTCGGGTTTCGGGTATCCGCGGGTTTCGGTTTCGGGGATAGATTTCCACCCGAATTGGTTTCGGGTTCGGGTTTGGGTTTTAAGTTAGGGTTTTCGATTTTGGGTGCCCAGAGACTACATCCAATCTGACTCCGACCCGTTGCCATCCCTAGGCCCATGTGACCCCTAGCCTCAGCCGTAACAGCAGGCCCAGCAACCAGGCCTTGGGCAGGATTTAAATTTTGTGCCAAATTTGCCTATGGAGGTAGACTTAAACTTTCCTATCCAAGAAGATGATGATAATCCCCTGGAAGTCATCTTAAATCCAGCTCAGCCTTTGGAGGATTTTTTAGAAGTTAATGATCTGCTGGCAGGAACAATATTGTTGAAGAAATTGTGGTTGCCCAAAATATTCAGAATAACCTCCCCCCTGCCCTACCTGTTGAGCAGGAGCTCATGAATCTTGCTGATGAAGAGATGCAGCAAGTACCCATGTTACCTAGTCAATATGGTAGCCATGGGAGTGGAGGATGTACCTTTAAATGAGTTAGTTGATTTTGAGAATGAGGTGAACCTGCCTGATGATGTTCTGGACAATCAAGAGGGGCTGCCTATCCAACAGGAGTAGATTGGGAATCAAGGAGAGTCTTTTGGTCAGCAAGAGCAGCAGGGGCAGCAGGAGGTCAATCTGAACGAGGGAATGATGTTGTTTAGAGATGATTTGCCAGACCCTGCTTTTCTTGACTGAGAGAGAAAGAGGACTGCTGATGCCACAAGAATCTGGGCTCGGTTCTTCTACTCAAGTAACTTGGATTGTTTACAAGTCAGAATACCAGCTGAATGGAGTAATTTTTTTACAGTTATGCTCATATCTCCATATTCCTTCAACTGGGCAAAAGACTTTCTCTCTTCCAAGGCTCTTCAGCATCTGTTAGGTAAGTGGGGGGTATCTCTTTCTCATTGCCTAAAAGCTGCCCATCTAACAAAGGATTAGTCTGTCTGTCAGAAACCAATCAGGACGATCCTTCCCGGGGGTCAACTCAGCAAAGTAGTGAGCAGTCTATACCTGCCAAGAAGAGAGGAGGCAAGAGGAAAACACCTTTGGTAAGCACTAAGGTAAGAAGAAGCCCAAGAATTTCCAAATCAGCTAATGGTTTTAAAATCCTCTAGCTGTGCTAATAGGAAATGTCTTGCATGTGCCCCCTTCCCACCCACTCTCTCTACTAAAATAATTAAGGATCTTGGTGTGCAGTTCTGTGAGATGGATCCCTCATCTTTGGAGGACAAGGTCTTAAAAGGAAAGAAGATGGCTAAAACAATCTAGAGGCAGCAACCGAAGCAGAATGAGGCCACAAATGGAGAAGGAGGGTGGCAACTCTGAGGAGGAGGAGGAGGAAGCCAAAGAGTAGCTGCTTCTGTTAAGGATTAGCTGGTGGCTCTTTTGATCTGTGATCAAATTTTGTCTAAGTGAATGTGAACCTTGCTGTGCTTGGTCTATTTAGTAATCTGTTATCTGTTTGTCTATGAATATGAACACTAGCAGAAAATGGAATATTTTGTCCTGGAATGTCAGAGGCATTAATGCCAGGTGGAAGTGGGATGCTATTAAAAACAAAATTGTGCAGTCCGACAGTGACATTGTCTGTTTACAGGAAACCAAAATAGAATCTTTTGATCGATCTTTTCTGAATAACTTTTGTCCAAGTTATTTTGATGGCCATGCTTGTTTACCTTTTGTGGGTGCCTCTGGAGGCATTCTGATCTTATGGAAAGGTTCTATGTTCTCTGGGCAGGTGATTTTTATGAATCAATTCAGTGTAACTATGGAATTCAGTTCTCTTCACAATGACAAGCAATGGGTTCTAACTTGTGTTTATGGTCCCAGTACCAGTGAAGGAAAATTGATATTTCTTGATTGGCTCAAAGGTCTTGAAATGCCCAATCTCATTGACTGGATGATTCTAGGGGATTTTAATCTAATCAGAAGGGAAGAAAATAGAAACAAACAAGATGGCAATGCTAATGAGATGTTCCTCTTTAATGAAGCTATAAGCACATTGGGTCTCAATGAAATCCCTCTACAAGGCAGAAAATACACCTGGTCTAACATGCAGGTCCTCCTACTGCTTGAAAAATTGGATTGGGTTTTCATGTCTGATAGTTGGACTCTCTCTTACCCAGGCACCTCTGTGAAAGCCTTGGATATGGTACCCTCGGACCATAATCCTTGCTTGGTTAGCATCTCAACCTCCATCCCAAAAAAGCAAGGTGTTTAAGTTTGAGAATTACTGGCTGCATGATGCCCAGTTTCCTGGTCTGCTTAATGAATGGTGGAACGCTAGTTTCCAGGAAGAAGATGGTGCCAAAGATGATCACGGCAAAATTTAAATTTCTTCGATGCAAGTTCAGAGCTTGGCAAGCAGCAAACTCTGGGCTAAAAACTTTGATTGCCAACACCAGACTCACCTTGCAATTTATGGAAGTTCTGGAAGATTATAGAGATCTGAGTGTGGAGGAATGGAACTTCAGAGACCTGCTTAAGATGCACCTTCTTTCCCTTCTGGAACAACAAAGGATATATTGGAAGCAGCGTGGAGCAGTGAATTGGGTGAAATTTGGTGATGCAGGAACCAAGTTTTTTCATGCTAATGCCACCATAAGGCATAGAGGAAATTTGATCACTGAACTTATTTCTAGCGATGGGATTACAGTGACAGATCACAGAGGGAAATAGGAAATCTTATGGGAAGACTTCAAGATCAGGCTGGGGATTTCTGAGTCTGAAGGGTTTCACATCAATCCTGAATTTTTTATTCAAAGGAGTAACAATCTTAGCATTCTTGAAGTCTCCTTTTCTCATGAAGAAATTGACAGCATCATCAAAGCCCTGCCCAATGACAAGTCTCCTGGACCAGATAGTTTCAGTAATGAATTTCTTAAGAAGGGCTGGCCAGTGGTTAAACAAGACTTTTATAATCTTTGTACTGCCTTTCATAACCACTCTATCTGCCTGAGAAGTATTAACAATTCTTGTATCACTCTAACTCCCAAAGTTGAAGGTGCCAGGACAGTTTCTGAGTTCAGACCAATCTCACTTTTGAATAGCTCTGTCAAATTGGTTACTAAGCTGCTAGCCAATAGATTGCAACGGCTGATTCCTTCTCTCATTCACTTGAATCAATATGGGTTTATCAAAGGGAGAACAATCCAGGATTGCCTTGCTTGGTCTTATGAGTATATACACATGTGTCACCAAGCAAAGAAAGAGGTGGTAGTCATTAAACTGGACTTTGAAAAGGCTTTTGACAAAATGGAACATCAGGCCATGCTAACTTTGATGGAAGCAAAAGGGTTTGGACAAAAATGGTTAACTTGGATAAAGGATATTTTCTCCTCAGGGACCTTTGTTGTTCTTCTGAATGGAGTACCTGGTAAAACTTTCCATTGCAAAAGGGGAGTCAGGCAAGGTGATCCTTTGTCACCCCTCCTCTTTGTGCTTGCAGCAGACTTCCTTCAATCTTTAGTCAACAAAGCCAAGGACATGGGTCTTCTAAGACTCCCTGTCCCCACAAATTACACCAGTGACTTCATTATTATGGAAGGGGATGCCAGGCAATTATTTTTCTTCAAATCTCTGCTCAATAATTTCTCCATGTGCACTGGTCTCAAAGTAAACTTCAGCAAGTCAATGATGGTTCCTGTAAATGTGGCTCCAGAGAAATTTGATATCTTGGCAAACACCTTTGGCTGTTCGAAGGGCAGTTTTCCTTTTACTTACCTCGGCCTCCCACTGGGTATTGCTAAACCAAGGGTCCAAGATTTTCTTCCACTCATCAATAAATGCGAAAGAAGGTTGTCAGGGCTCTCCTCTTTCTTGAGTCAGGCTGGGCGTCTGCAGATGACAAATGCTGTGTTTTCCTCCTTACCCACCTTTTATATGTGCACCTTGGAACTCCCCGTGACAGTCATCAAGCAAATTGACAAGTTCAGGAAGCACTGTCTTTGGAGAGGAGCTGATCTGAATGCAAAGAAACCTCCCAATGCTGCCTGGAAGCTTGTTTGTAAACCAAAGGTGGAAGGGAGACTAGGAGTTATTGATATTAAGAAACGAAACAAAGCCCTTCTACTCAAAAATCTTCATAATTTTTTTAGCAGAGATGAAATCCCTTGGGTGAAATTAATTTGGGAAAAATATTATAGGAATGGTAAGCTCCCATCACATACTAAAAAAAGGCTCTTTCTAGTGGACAGGTAATCTGAAAGCTATGGGGATATAAACCCCTCGGTACCACAAGTCAAGACATGGGCCGCATCATCAAAGCTGGCCCGGCCCAGAAGACAAAGGACGTGCGGCGCAAGGTATTGTACCGCACGGTTATTGTACCAACTTGGATAGTTTACTTGTAATCTTATCCCTTCAGACTATATAAGGAGGGGACAGAGATAGATTCAATCAACTCAACTCATAATAATACAAGACACACAGGACGTAGGGTATTACGCCTCGCGGCGGTCCGAACCTGTATAAATCTCATGTCTCGCGCTAACTGCGCAACTCTTGTTCGTCTCAGGCGCACCTTCACTGATCATCTACTACCTTGGTCATACCCCTCGGTAGACTATCGCCGGTATTCTGTCGACAGTTGGCGCGCCAGGTAGGTGGTGTGCTTCCTTATCCCACAGCGAGCAAGATGGAAATTTCTTCCGTCGTCGTCGACCACGGCATTCAGCGGCGCCGGACCAGATCTGAATTTTTTGCCGTTGTCGACAACAACAACGGCGTTCAGCGGCGATGGACCAGATCTGAATTTTCGTCATCGTCAACCACGTGATCTCTGGATCTCATAAATGGCATCCTTCATCAACGACGTCCGGCAGCGACGATCCTCGATGACTGGTGGTCAAGCCGATGCACCAAGCTCTTCACCGATAGAAGCGTTCCCGTCCAGCTCATGAGTGGCCAAGTCGTAGCACTCCAATCACCACAATGATCGATCGTGAAGACCTGTACAACCGGCGGTGGTCCGATGTGCGGCAAGATCGATATACTAGTATGTGTCCAACCTGGATACGTGTATGACGACACCATGATGCACGATGTACGCTCCTCGTCGGCGGCAAACCAGATGGATATCTCCTCCGTCAACGTCATCAACCAGGTTCGACCGTCAGCGCGTCAGAACAGCATCATTGAAGCCCTAAGCGGCAGCCTCAACAATCATCTGCAGGTGAATCAATCTAATCTGGGCGAGAGGCATCAGCCATGCAACCTTATCCATCAAGGCTATACCAAGATGCAATCTACATGATATACGTGCACTGCCAACAAGCAAACAAGGAAGGAGTAGTACCAAACCAAGCAAGCGCCTGTGATCTGCATGCGGACATGCACTCCAAAAATAAAAAGGAAAGCCACGTACAATCTACAATCAAGCATATGCATATATGGTTTGATGATCCGACGCTTTCTACTCCAATCAAAAGCTAAGTCACATATTTATTTATCATAATTAAAACATTTTATTACATATTCGTCTTCGGATTTCTCCACGAATCTACACTATATTTATTGACAGAAAACTAATTACGCCTTCCGGCGTCAACGCCCTGCGGTAGCTTCAGTCATCAGTTCATCCGTGGCAACAAAAAACTTTGAAGCCGTCCGAGCTCTCCGAACTGCAACAGCAAGCCCGGAGCCACGTCGAGTCCATCGCTAAGCTGTCTATGACATATCATCGCCAAGATCGACTCCATGATTCTACGTCGCCGACAAAAGCCCCGACCACGCTCGGGCAGAACGATTTCGCCAATGCGTAAGCCCCGCACCTGCTCGGGCAGAACGTCTTCGCCAATGCGTAAGCCCCGCACCTGTTCGGAACAGCACGTCTTCGCCAATGCGTAAGCCCCCGCACCTGCTCAGGCAGCACGTCTTCGCCAATGCGTAAGCCCCGCACCTGCTTGGGCAGCATGATTTCGCCAATGCGTAAGCCCCGCTTCCTGCTCGGGCAGCACGACTTCGCCAATGCGTAAGCCCCGCTCCTGCTCGGGCAGCACGACTTCACCAGCATGACTTCGTCAATGCGTAACCCCCGCACCCGCCGAGCAGCATCTGGCTCGACGCCGCGTAAGTCCTACACAAGATAGGCCGCCTAATTACGCCACTTCACCGACTGCCCCGATATATCGGGTAGCCTTCGCCCACGATAAGCGTAACCCCCGCCTGGCGCGGGCAGCTTCGCCACCACGTAAGCCTCGGGGACGCCTGGGCCGTTAAGTCTTCGCTAACACGTAAGCCCCGAGGACGCTTGGGCGGGTTAGCAGCGTCTACAAAAGCCCCGGCACAAGCACGGGCAACACACAGGGCGTGTAGGACTACTCGTCGATCTACAAAGGCCCCGACTGTGTTCGGGCACCTGGCGATAAGCGCGACCTAGCTAAAATAGCTCGCTTTCTCTAGAAAGGTCAAATCAAATAAACCAAGGCAACCACAAACCGGACGGCGACAACCCCAATGAGCTACGTGCTTTGACTACTCGCCGACTACTCCAATAAGCTATATGCTCTGAAAAGACCCGACCATGCTTGGGCACCTCGCCAGCGGTTCTCCATAAACTCTGATCACGTTCAGGCACTCGCTGAAGATTTTGCTCCGCAAGAACTCATCACCGCTCGTCATGCTCCTCGCTGGATGAAAAGCTGAAGGTAACAAAGATCCGACCAGATCGGAGAAACAAGCAAAGCAACAAAAGCACGTGTACGTGTATGCACTCATGCACGTACGACGTCAAGCAGTTTGTATGTGTTCAACGGGATTAGCTCAAAAAATAAATCAACAAAGATCCTGCACGTGTCAATATTGGAGACCAGCGAATCCCAGCCTTAGCTTCACCGAGTTCGATTCTGATTCTCTCAAAGCAGTGGCTGTCTGATTCATAGCTCTCGACGGCGGATAAGTACAAAACAAGTTCAAGATGAACGGGAATTCCAGTTTGAGTCCTACGCGGACATAGTGGTAACCATCCAACTACGTCAAACCGCAAGCCGTCCAAGACACAAGAGAGCCACGGCAAGCCGTCTAGCGAACCACGTCGAGCCAGCCTCCACACGAACCGCGTCGGGCAACTCCTTCAAGCAACTTCTCGACACGCTGACCACTCCATCCGTCATCAATCAAGCTAAGTCATATTTCTTAATATTCTTCTACATATTCTTCGATCTCCATATATCTCCGGAAATTATCTCCATGGCTCTTCGCCGCCGACCTCTCCGAAAGCCCCGACAGCGCTCTGGCGCTCTCCGACGATTTCTTCAAAATTCGAAGCCAACGAAGATCCGACTAGATCGGAATCGCAAGCAAAGCTCCTTGACCTCCTCGTCCACCCTCGAATTGAACTCCCCGGGACACTACTCCCATGCCGTGCATTAAAGAAAGGCAGAACCTGCACAGACGTACCAGACGAATTAAGTCAATTGAAGATCAAGCCAACCAAGATGCATGCCACAGAATCTTACTTTCAATATGCAAGCAAGGACATGTGCATCCTCGAGAACCATACAGTACATCGGATTCGACTCCACTATTCTCCGAATGATCTGCATTTGCGACTCCATGCTACCAACAACAGCAGTTAATATCCTCGACGCACCTGGACTCCACGTCGTCATGCGATAACTCAAGATTTCACGGCGGCGTTCTTCATTAACAATATTAACGGCAACTGTTGTTAACAAGATTCTGCATGATTTGGGAATTGACTGATCTTAATCAGTTCCTAAACACGAATAGCAGTGTCATGACACCCAATAGATCAGACTCGTAAACAATGCCATCATCGAGCAGTGGGCTCTGATCGTATTCAAGACGGATATCCCTGGCAACCAACAGATCGCGGCCTAAGTTCGACTCCAATTCCAGCAATAGCAGTTGTCCTACTCTGTCCCACTACGGTGCCGGGACTTATCATGGCTCGATTAGGATATGAGAGTCTCACATCTCGAGACATAAAAGCAAGAGCAAGGAAGTATAAAACTACACCGATCAAGTCTAGAGCATCATGAAGACGTAAGCCAATCCACAAAACAAAATTCACGTACGGATCTATGCAATCTACAAACAAGCCTCGGGGCTGTCCGAATTACAAAGCATCTTATCCAAGCTGTCCGAGCCCTCAAGATCACCGTAAGGGATCTCAAGCAAGCAATCTGAAGAAGTTAAAAACATTATCACATCTGGGCATGGATGATGACGTCAGGCAAGCTAAGGAAGGAGAAAGAGACGTCCAAGCTAATCACACATGTTTTGGACGCGTGCAGGATTACTCCGACTCCAGACTTGGATCCGACTCCAACACATACGCAAATTATGAGCTGCAGATGAGCCATTAAGTCACGTCGAAGCCGTGTCTAGCGACCTCGTCGTGATCCTGTTTTTTGCGGCGGCATCGGCGTTCATCACGACAGAGCTGCATCACACGAGACAACAACCGCCAAAGATCCAAGATTTGGTCGACTACTGAAGAATACCAGATGTGATCTACAGGGCGTATCGGCCAAGAAAAGCATGATCCGGCTTTGCGTTCGTCGCCTCTCCGTCAACCGCCAGCTGGTGATGCCACGCGTGCTGAGCCCCGGCTGGCTCATCAGGTCATCGATCTGTATGTACACCAGATGAGACTTTCCTCATCCATGCACTACCCGATGGAGCTCAACTCGTCCAAGTCCAATCAACAAGCAATAACGCACGTCCAAGCACCACGGTAACAAAAGCAAAGGGTTTTGATCTAAGCTTTCACTGCGACAAGGCCGTGCGAATGCCACCGTCTATGGACATCGCCTCTACAATGACCTTGCATCAAGCACTGGGACAACCGAGAACCGATCAAGCCATGAAGCATCGAAGTCAAACAAGCAAGTCGCTCAGCATGCCTGGAACCGTTCGGGCTACCACTTCAAGCGACTCCTCGACGACGACCGTTTTCTCCATACACGTGCACGAGCTCCGAGCTCTGCGTGGTCGCCTACCATCATCACACAAACGTCATGAAGCTAAGTGCTATTTCCTAAACATTTTAATCATATATTTCTTCGGTCGCCATACGCCCCTGAGTTTTTCTCCAAAACTTTTCTCGAATATATTTGATGTCATCTCCACATATTTTTCTCCGTACACACCTTGCGACTGTTTGGCAAAAGTCTCTAAATTTATTTCTACTCCATATACTGCTCGATCTACGTATTTGTTTTATAGGGGATGTGTGTAATCAATGAAGCTTATTCTCTAAGCTCGGGGACTTGACAATCTGGAAGAGCACGAGGGTAATTGCCGACCTGTTGCAAGCGTCATCTGGAGCTCGAGCTTCATCAAGCGACCCGCATCGCCATCCTCTGCTAAGCTGGGCATTGCTCGGAATACTACTTGGCAACCATTACTGCTCATCGCCCACTACGTCTCCAACCAGCGGCAATCACAACATCCACAACAAGAATGGCGGCGCATCGTCACACAGTGAACAAAAGGCCATGGTCTGGGATGATCAGTAAGACAAACAAGATAAAGATACGCAGAAGCAAATCAAGAAGCAAGGACCTGCTTCCTTGAGCGTCAGTCATTGTGAATCACCTCCTCGACTTGTCGCCCGTCACAGCCTCATCAACAGCCTTCATATTGGATCGAGGATTGCTCGCCGACCTGCTCTGACCTTCTCCACAAGGATCGGGGACTGCTCGCCAATCTTCACCATGTTCTCTAGTCGAGCTTTCCGCTCAGGACTTCGTCAAGACATCAGACTCCATAGCGTTCTTCAGTCAAGCTCTACACTATCCTGAAGTCCACCAAAGATTTGCACGTATTGATACATGAGACGTACACATACATGTACAAGAACTTGAAGGTTACCATGCTGCTACACGACAAGCTAATCAAGAAACAAGCAAGCAATATGCATTCACATACAGCACCACACCGCTCACCGGAAACTCGTACCAGCCAACGAACAAGGATCAAGTCAATAAGGACATCTAAGCCTTGCACATGACTCCGCGCATGAAGAATCCGAGCAGATCTGAAGACCCTCAAACCAACATATGCATGCACTTTGCATGCAAGCTAATTATTAAAGACGACCATGCAAGATAGGAAAGATCCGATCGGCAAAAAAAATAAAATGCAGCGAGTAATTTTGCTGCTCGTCAATGAAAAGCCACGCCCAATAGAAAAAAAAAAGAAAGAGTACGATCTACATGGCATGCAAGATAATCCTGGAAATCATGAAGATGACTTTGAAGCTCCATCGTACTACAAGCAAGGAAACTCTAATTCATCGTGTATGCACCGTCAAGGCCAAGACAGAAGCAGCTACATACTCGGAGACCTGATTCCACCCGTACAAAATCCGAAGATCGACATGTCCAGCTGACGCCAACATTGTGGCGAAGCACGGTGACATAGAGCCTATATTAGGAACGAAGCTGAGTCTAATATTAACATCACATCTACTCATGGACTGCGGCACATTCATTCTTCAGCTCCGCCGTGTGAAAAAAAGCCTAAAAATCCGTTGTGCTTCTCGCCAGTCAACACTCTACGGCAGGCCTCAACGACAGCAAGACCGGAGCCACGCAAATCACGTCAACAACAGCTGGCAACCTTCACCAAGCTGAGATTGGACGCAGCAGCCTACAACGCCACCAACACTCGTCGGCTCGTCGACCACCTCGCGGAGTTGGATCAAAAAGAAGATACGGAATTTTCTTCATCGGTCATCTGATCGTGGCAATCATCAAACAACCACACTAGCACGACGACGGCTTCCCTCATCACGAGATTACATACAAGCTGACAACGTGCTGAGAGATGTGCAAGCTGACCACGTACGAGGCAATGTATGTGAAGCAAGCTGATGCCAACAAGCAAGCAAATGAAGATACACCTACATCGACGTCGTCAAGCAAATGAAACCCTGACCATGGTCGGGCATCTCGCCAACGGTTCTTCAGAAGCCTCGACAACACTCGGGCACTTAGAAGATTTTCTCCGCCGATGAGATACTAAGAACTCATCGCCGAGCTCTCGCCGCTCCTCCTCGTCGTCCTCGCATTGCTCGGACTACGCTTCCGACCAGGTTGGGGACTCGTCATCGCTTCTCGGCGTTCTCACGCTGCTCGGACATCGTCTCCGACCAGGCTGGGGACTCGTCGCCGCTCCTCGCCAGTCCTCGCGCTACTCAGACATCATCTCCGACCACGTTGGGACTCATCGTCGTTCCTCGCCGTACTTGCACTGCTCAGGACTACGCAGAGGATTTTATCATCGTCGTCAAGCGTTTCCGAGCACTAAAGCTGCTTCGGGGAATTCGTCGTCGTCGTCAAGAGTTTCCGAGCACTAAAGCTGCTCGGGGACTTCGTCGTCGTCATCTAGCGTTTCCGAGCACTAAAGTTGCTCGGGGAACTTCGTCGTCGTCATCAAGCGTTTCCGAGCACTAAAGCTGCTCGGGGACTTCGTCGCCGTCATCAAGCATTTCCGAGTACTAAAGCTGTTCGGGGACTTCGCCATCTTCGTCAAGCGTTTCTGAGTAATAGATCTGCTCGGGGACTTCGCCGCCTTGTCAAGCGTTTCCGAGCACCAACCTGCTCGGGGATTTCGTCATCTTCGTCAAGCGTTTTCGAGCACCAAGCTGCTCGGGGACTTCGTCGTCTCGCCAAGCGTTTCTGAGCAGTACAGCTGCTCGGGGATTTCGACGCCTCGTCAAGCGTTTCCGAGCAGTACAGCTACTCGGGGACTTCGTCGTCAAGTTATCAAGTCACTCCATGCTGTTCGGATCAGGGTGCTGATCTTGGGCAACACATCGGGAGTCTTGATATGCGCCTCGCCTGCTCAGAAGATTTTTTTCCCGGTCACTTGTTGTGCTCAGGGATTTCGTCGACACTTCACAAGATCAACAAGGATAGAGATTTTGACCCTGACACCACGTGACTGCGTCACCTATTATCAGGCTCGGGGACTAAGTGGATACACTTCACCTAACGGTGAAGGTATTGGTTTTGACGAACCAAAAGTGGATACACTTCACCAAAGAGAAGCTCTTTTCAATTTTTTTCTAAGGTCCTTACATCCGTCTGGTCAAGCAACTCCGAAGATCTGCACCTCCCGACGAATGCAAGGTGCTCGAGGACTAGCTGTGGGGATATAAACCCCGGTACCACAAGTCAAGACATGGGCCGCACCATCAAAGCAGGCCTGGCCTAGAAGACAAAGGCGTGCGGCGCAAGGCATTGCACCGCACGGTTATTGTACCAACTTGGATAGTTTACTTGTAACCTTGTCGCTTCAGACTATATAAGGAGGGGCAGGGATAGATTCAATCAACTCAACTCATAATAATACAAGACAGTAGCACACAGGACGTAGGGTATTACGCCTCGCGACGGCCTGAACCTGTATAAATCTCGTGTCTCGCGCTAACTGCGCAACTCTTGCTCGTCTCAGGCGCACCTTCACCGATCATCTACTACCTTGGTCATACCCCTCAGTAGACTATCGCCGGTATTCCGTCGACAGAAGCTGCTCCCTGACTTCAAAAATCTTGCAAAGGCCGAGCTAGGAAATGGTGAGGATATTCTTTTTTCGCATGATAATTGGACTGATGGGGTCCTAGCTGACAGAGCCCCTGAACTCTTTTCCTTTGCATGAAACAGTAGAATCACAGTAAAAAATGCTTTTGGTCAGGTGGACTTAGCTGACCTGTTTCAGCTCCCTCTATCTCAAGCTGCTCTCCAACAATTTCAATCCCTGCTTGCTCTGATGAATGAAATGGCAATCCTGGACAGGACTGACAAGTGGATTTACTCTTGGGGATCAAGTCAATTTGCTTCTACCAAAGTTTACAGGAAGATAATGGGATATCAAGATTGTCACCCAGCTATTAGATGGACTTGGACAAGCAGGTGTCAGCCAAAGCATAAGGTATTCTTTTGGATACTGATCAATGACAGATTGAATACAAGAAACGTTCTAAGGAGGAGGAGCATGCATCTGGAAAATTATAGCTGTGTCATTTGCACTACTCTGAGTGAGGAAACTGTTGCACATCTTTTTGCCGATTGCCCCTTTGCCAGAATGTGTTGGGACTTCATCAATGTGGATATACCCTTGAATAGTAACTTTCCTGAGCTTGCTGTTGCTATCAAGGGGCAACTCAACGCCCGATTCTTCATGGAAACCATTATTTTACTATGCTAGGAGTATCTGGTCAGGGAGAAACGAGCTCATTTTCAGAGGGTCTCCAGTTAGCTTAGAAAGAATCAAAGGAATCTTCTTCAAGGAGATGAAGCTTTTAAAGTTCAGAGTAAAAGAGAGACAGGAGGGACCTCTTTTGGAATGGATTCAAAGCCTAGAATAATTCTTTCTATCTTCCTTATTTTTTTGTTTCTTTCTTTGTTTGTTGATAGTGGCTGCTTTGTTGTTGTAGGCTTTAAATTTCTGTTGTAAACTTGCTAAGCTTTTGCTTTTCCTAATAAATTTTAACTGTAGGGGCCTCGGCCCCTCCAGATTCTTCAAAAACTTACCATATATTTTTCTATCAAACGAATCCCACACATATATCTACCGAGTCTACGTGCAAATGCAACGTGGCGCCAATAAAAAGGCCGCAAGGCCCGTAGGACTCCTTTGCCCCCGCATCGTGTATAAGCGATGTCGTCCTTGTCCTCGTCCTCCTCGAGCCGCCGCCGCCACGGCGACACGGCGGCACCTCCACCTCCCCAGCCGGCGCCGGGATCCCTGCAGGCTGCGGAGGAGAGGGACTGGGCTTCTCTGCCCCGGGACATCGTTCTGGACATCTTCCTCAGGCTGGGGCCTCGCGAGATCATGCTGGGCGCCGAGTTCGCCTGCAAACAGTGGCGCAGCGTCGCGCTTGAGGAACCCTCCCTTTGGCGCCGCGTCGGCATGGAGAACATCCTCGACAAGCACTGGCGTCGCCGTGACATGCGTGTCGTGATGGCCATGAAGCTCGTCGCCGTGGATCGCGCCGCGGGACAGTGCGAAGCATTCAAAGGTTACTGCAGCGATGAATATCTGCTCGATCTTGTGGGGAGGTACACTACCTACCGATCTGCTTCACTTTTCGATTCTATCCTGATTTACCAACCATGATCCATCAAAGGGACGCAGTATGTTTTATTGCATGGTTTATCTACGTAGTACATCGCTACTCTTTCCAGCATTACTGAGTATTTCTGTTTCTTGCAGAGCACCCTCTTTGAAATGCCTCCACATTGCTGACCATTTCAGTGATTATCAATCAGGTGAAGATTTAGTTGAAGCACTCATGAAACTACCCCTCCTTGAGGAGTTAAAAGTTTATTTCAGCTATATTATTGATAATTATGTCAGGGACGAGAGCATGCTCCAATCCGTTTGCAAAGCTTGCCCTCGTCTGAAGAAACTCGTTTTGATGTATGCTGCGAACTATGACCTTGAGTGCAACGAGGATGAATATCTGAAAGAGAGCATTGACGGACAAATTCCATTGATGCCGAAGTTACAAACCTTAGAACTATATCAGTGTGACCTCAAGGGTGAGGGGCTAAAAGCTATCCTTGACAGCTGTCCAATACTGGAAACTCTGTACATAGATGGCTATTTCAACAAGCGTGAGATGGATAAGGAGCTGCGTGTGAAATGTGCTAGAGTGAAGAATCTGACTCTTCCTACCAGAAAGCGGAGCGACATTTATTGGGAGGGATATTATTCTTCTGATACCGATTCAGAAGATGATTATTCAGAGGACGATTATTCAGAGGACGATGATTCACTGGAGTAAAGCTTGCATTGATGAAGGCCAAGATTATGATAGCCGATTAGTTGCTAGTTAGGAATTTCCTTCCGTCCTCGTTTATCTAAGTTCAAAACAGTTACGAAGAAACCTATTGTCATTACATCAGTGGAATTCGTTTTTGAACGACTATCGATTCTCTTGTGGTCTTGCCGTCTTGGTTGCAATAATAATGACATCACTTCTTGGGTGACTTCCTTTTTAGATAATGGACAGATATCTGGCCTCTATATCTACAAGTGAATATACACAGCCAAAGTTTACAAGTCATAAGACTAAGCCTCAAAAGAGGCAGAGAGAAAGAAAACAAAACAAAACAAAAAGTAATAAGGCAAAGAGAGCTAGAAAAACTAAGCTTTCAACTTCTGTGCTCGTACTTCGAAACTGTTATCTTGCGCGGTAGCAATTCTTCGTCTCCTGGTTTACTTAGAAACCCTTGACAACCGTCTTCAAAATCTGGTCTTGAACGGTAGCAGACATTCACATCCATGCTTACTTAGAAACAATGACGACGGTACCAAGCTACCAAACTGGAAACTATGTGAAGAGCTACATGGACAACGCCCTCAAGAAGGAACACGACGTAGGCACGCCACCGTCGTCCGTCCAAAGTGGACAGTTTATTTCACCTGCAAGATCCCGTCGAGAGAGGAGGAGGTGCATGGATGGACGCCTTCGAAAAGAATCCCAAAGACATCCTTGTCATCAGCCCAACAACAAGATAAAGGCTTTCGCCTAGCAACCATCCCTCTCCGAACGACATCACACAGCTCCCAGCAAGATCCAAAATTGAAGACTGAACGGTGGCTACCACCATCTGACGCCTGCATCCGCGCACAAGAACGGTGAAACCCGGCCTGCTGGCCACAGGCTCCGTCGACGAGCAAATGCTATCCCCATGCAGCCTCCAGAACCACCGGGCTAGCCAAGACCGAGGAAGAGAGGGGACAACCACGCTCGAGCAGATCCGTACGCAGACCGCGCCACCACCGGCGTCTCGCACGGAGCCCAGCCGCCGGTTTCCGGCCACCGACCATCAGAGCCGGTGTGAACCGCGGCCCACCGCGCGTAGGTCGAGGCGGCGTGGGACCGTTCACGCAGGAGCGATGCCGTCGCCACCAACCTGGCATGCATCCGCCGGAGCTGGGCACCCAACAACCGCGAACGCCGCAGGCCGCCTCCCAAGCCCTGCCGGCTAGCACACAGGTGCTGGAGGCTGCCGCCGCCCGCGCTCGAACGAAGTGCTTGGCCAAACCTCCCAATAGGGAGCTCGCGAGGCGGAGGCACCAGATCCGGGGGTGGAGGCACTAGATCCAGCCCGCAGGGCCCCTGATCCGGCCGGCCGGGCGACGACGGCGGCCGGAGAGGAGGCAGAGGCCGGGTGCCCGGGACGCCGGCGGGGGCGCCTCCCGAGTCGCCCGCTAGGAGCGCTCGGGGGTAGGAGACGGACTGGCCGCCGGCGAGTGGAACCGGCCGAGGAGACCACGGATCCGGCGAAAGCCGCCGGCGAGTGGAACCGGCCGAGGAGACCACGGATCCGGCGACCTCGACGAAGGAACGGCCATGCCATCCATCATCGGAGGGGCCACGATGCAGCAACACTGGGAGAGGAAGGAGAGGGAGAGGGAGAGGGATGGAGGAAGCCCCGCCGCCGCCTTCCTCGCGTGCAGCCGGACCGTCGGCGACCCGCTCGGGCGGCGGCGAGGCAGCAGAGAGCGCTGTGGAGGGGTGGCGGCGCTAGGGTTTGGATGGTGTGGCCCGGGTCTTTCCCCGTATTGCTCCCTCTTGGGTGACTTCTTATCTGCAGGGAATGGTGGATAAGACCCTTCTGAGCAACGAAAACCTTTCGGTTTTTGTTCCACTTTCACTGCTTGTTAGACTTTTGTTGAATTTCTCCTATAATTAGATTCATAAACAAAACTATACCTACCCAAACAAATGTCCCCGCTGAGGGCTGTAACATTTGTACACCTAAAAAAAGTGTACACAGAGTTTTGTCTCAATTAAAATCAAAGACCACGAGAGCATGTAACCACGATCCGAGGGCTCTCCATAAAAGTCTGTGACAAACTCACCCTCAGATCCGGTTTCCTCCGGCGCCCTCCGCGATCTCCGCACGACTCATCGCGAGCCACGGACATCGCCTGCGCCCCCACGATCTCCGCCACCTCGCCATTCGTCGCATCTCTAAAAAACTCCGAGGTCGTCATGCGCTTCGCCAAGCTCGCGGCGCAGGGCGACGACCACCTCATCCTCGTGGCCGAGGAATCCTCCACCTCGGACTGCCGGATCCTCGCGACAGGGTGCCTCTTTGTGGAGCGTAAGTTCCTGCGAGGCGGCGGCAAGGTGGGGCGCGTGGAGGACGTGGTGGTCGATGCCGCCGCGCGCGGCAGGGATCTCGGGCTCCACATCGTGCGCCGGCTTGTCGAGATCGCCAGGGACTCCGGCTGCTACAAGGTCATCCTTGTCTGCACCACTGAGCTGCGTGCCTACTACGCCAAGTGCGGATTCGTGGAGAAGGGTGTTCAGATGGCCGTCTACTTCTGAGTTCTAATCTGGAGGTATATTGCTATGCATCGGCATTGCTCCTGTGATTAAATTTGTAAATAATCTGGCAGCCTCTAATTCAGTCGATGTCCTATCTGTTTTTGCCGTGGTTATTAAAGATTTATAAAATAATAATCTGGCCGCCTCTAATTCATATCTGATGCCTTGTCAGTATTGTGTCTCTGTTGTTTTCTGATACATGAGTGCATACATTATATAGCGAGAACAAATCTTAGGCTCCCAAGTGCTCCATTGATTGTTGATATCAAATTACCATGGATTTAGAGGGGGAGGAAGCAAAGGACGGTTCATCAAGACTGCAGAGCCTTTCATGATTGGCTTCCACATTCACACCATGATTGGTGATCTTAAATTACCATCGATTTAGAGGGGGGGGGGGGGGGGGGGGGGAAGCAAAAGGACGGTTCAGGCAAAACTACAGAGCGTTTCTCGATGTTGTGCAAGGTAAGCACTCTTATCAATCAGGTAAGCACTCCTATGACAGTTATTACGGGAACAATTCTTTTGATCAGTTCCCAAGTGCTCTGTTGAATTGTGCCTTCAAATCACCAAGGATTTAGAGGGGCCAAGGAAAAAACAGCTTCACCAATGCTGGGCGGCCTGTCATGGATGGTGTGGCAGGGACACGAGGTAGTCCCAGTTCAGTTGACAGGCCAGAAGAATCTGATCTCAAACAAGAACCAGGTAAGCATGGACTGTAATGGTTATTACAAAAAAAATCTTTACTTCCCAAAGGTTCCACTCACTGGTGCCTTCAAACCACCATGGATTTAGAGAAGGAACAATAAAACGACAGTTTTGGCAATGCGGCAGAGCCACGCCACAATATTCTGGGAACAACCAGAGGTAGCACAAATTCACTTGAAGTGACAGAGGAGGCCATTGTCAAACAATAGCCAGGTAAGCACCACTATGAAGGTTATAAATACTTTTTTTTTATCAAAGAACTTAATTATTTTGTAACTAACCTGTGCGTTTAAGCAGGGGAAAGTATACAAGTAGATTATAATTGATTTGCTAATCAAATATTGGATAGCATATACATGTCATATGCAATTGTGCGAAGGTTAAACTATAAAAAAATGTGTTATTTGTTGTTTTCATGTGCATCCCTAAAATAAAGCCGTGGCGTTAGCACGGACACTATACTATAGCAATAACAAACAAGAAGCTAGCAGCGTGCACCCTGTTTCCCTTCCTACGCAAAGAATGCATAGTAAAATACTAGTTCAATCCAAAATTAAGGTCCTCTCTGATTTGCATAGAAAAAGGGTGGCCTTATTCCATCCAGGCTAGGAATATCAAAGACCTGATCACTTATTAGATATTCTAACAATTTGAGTGTTGATCTTTGGTTGAACTTCCATGAGCTTCAAGTCTCTTATTAATGCCAATGTTTTTATAGGACAATTCAGGAGGTGAGCAGCTGTTAGTATAAGCTACATATTCTCTATCTCTAAAAAGACCCGGAATTTTGCGCAGGTCAGAAATTGATTGGTTTTGCTGACAGTCCTGTATTTGTGGCACCGGACGTTCTACTAGGAAATTAGTTAGAAAAGGTAGATATATGGGCTGCTAGGGTGCTTCTGCATGTTCTACTGACAGTGCATGAAAAGGTAAATATATGGGCTGCAAGGGCGACCTAGGACGACGCATGGCTTCGGGTCAGTGGAGTTGGCGTGGATCAGCGACCACTTCGGCGTGGCGCGAGGTAGACGTCGTGGCATGGCATGGCTACCTGCACTGTCGATGGACCGAGTGGTGGTGGCTGCAAGGAGCCTGGGCCGAGCAAGACTATCACGCCCTTGGGGAGGTGAGGCAGAGAAGGTTATGCATAAATTATGCCTTGTTATAAATTAGATGGTTGAGGCAGAGACAATTTTATTATGCCTTGGAATGCATATAAATGTTTTTTGGATTATATATATATATATGGTCATATGCAATTGCATGAAGCTTGAACTATGAAAAACATATAATCGGTTGGTTGTTTTCATGTGCACCCTTCAAGTGTACCCTTGAAATAAAGCCATAGCGTTAGCACGTGCACTATACTAGTGATAATAAATCACTTATATAGAAAACGAGAATAACAATAGTTTGTCTTACCATGACTGACATATAGCGTTGCAACGGAAAAAAAAACCTTAATAAAAACAAGAATTCAAGTGTTGCATATTTATTTATATTTGTACTGCTATTTTCCGATATAAATACGTGTTCTTTTAAGAGTCCCAAATTAGAGAAGTCTATGACGGAGTCCATTGTTATTTTTTTCTCCTATAAATCAAAAGAATCCGTGACGGAGTCCATTAATTACTTTTTCTTTTTTATTTATATTTTTTCTCTATATGCATTATTTTTTCTATTTTTCTGTGCGTGTCTATATATGTGATTGCCCTCACCTTCTCTTTTATGACTATTTTTTTCTTTTATAAAAAGGTTAAGGGGGGTTCATAGTGCAGTGGTAAAGGCCACTGGCTGGGAAGCTCTCTCCCATGGTTCAATCCCTGGGTGCTGACAATTTATGGAAAATAAAAAAAAAATGCCCTGGTCGTGCCTCCCTGCTGTACTCCCTGGCATGTGGTAACGGCGTACTCACCGGCCGAGTTTGTTATATTTTAATATTTCATGAAAGAAAAAGAACGGACAATTGACAGGGACGGACTCGGGAAAGGTTACCGGCTCATGAATGAGTTATGAAAAAGGTTATGGACTCATAAATGAAGTGTGAGGCTATCATGTGGAAGCGAAACGAGAATTGGACTCTATATTGAGAAATAATCTATTGAAGCTCTTATAAGCGCAAGTCATATAATTTCGGACAAAAAAACTCTTCATTACGTTATAGTTATCATTTTTATTATTAGGTATAGATAAACTAATGTTAAAAATAATACAAAATCTTCTACTCTGATTGTATCAAAATTACAGGACCTTGTAGAGCCAATCTCAACTCACAAACAACCAAGCTAAGAGATCATATTTCCAACGGCGTCATGCATCGAATCACTCGGTGTCACGACCCACGACGACCCAGCTGACTCCAATCCATACTTATTTAACGACCATCTAATCAAAAAAATCTGAAATTATTTTTTCAGTTTTTTCAAAAAACTATTAAAATAAAAGTTGTAGATCTCGAAATGTTACGAAGCTTTGTAGTTGACAATTTTTTCCATTTGAGCTCATCTTATTAACGAAAATACGTTTGAATTTGAAAAATACGTTAGTGATGAGAGCACGAATTTGGCAACTCCTCTCTAGAAAAAAAAAAGAAAGAGATGTCATCTCTTCGTGATTGTGCTCCAAACATTATTATTGATTGCCCTCCACGTATGTATCAATGGTGAACTGATTTTACATCGTGCCTGTGCAAGCACAGTACACCAAACGCCGCCGTAATCACCACACCGCCTAGAACTAGAACAACTAGAAGGAGAACTTGAAGAGCATATCGTGCTTGTACACCTGGCCGGGCCTGAGCGTCTGCGACGGGAACTCGGGGTGGTTCACGGCGTCCACGTACCCCATCGTCTCCAGGCAGAACCCGGCGTACCTGTCGTACACCCTGCCGCCCTTGCCGGCGGTGCGGTTGAGGAAGTTGCCCGTGTAGAGCTGCATCGTCGGCTGGTTCGCCCACAGCTCCAGCGCCCTCCCCGACGCGGCGTCCCGGCCCTCCGCCACGGGCCGCATCGCCGTCTCCTCGCCGTCAACGATGTAGTTGGCGTCGTAGCCGACGGCCTTGCCGCCCATGACGAGCACCTGGCGGATGCGCGCGCCGATGCGCGTCGGCGTCCGGAAGTCCAGCGGCGTGCCGGCCACCGGCTCGATCCGCCCCGACGAGGGGAGCAGCTCCTCGTCCAGCACGGCGTGCCGCGACGCGTGCAGCCGAAGCACGTGCCCCAGCACGTCGCCGCCGCTGCCCTCGCCGCCCAGGTTCCAGTACACGTGCAGCAGGAAGTTCACCGGCGTCGCCTTGTCCAGCGCCGTCGCGTTCATGTGCACGCCCAGCGTGTAGGCGCCCGGCGACATGCGGTACGTCACGTACGCGTCCACGTTCCCCGGCAAACCTATTCATTCGAAGCGCTGATTTTAGTTGGTGGACTGGTGGTGACTATTGTGAGAGGAACATACCGTTCTACGAAGTACGACTAAAAAGAATTCAAAATACAGACAAGCGAACGGCGATGTACCTTGCTCTCCGTCGAAGCTACGGTAGTAGAAGGTGATGTACGGCGACTCGCCGCCGGCTACGTACTCCTTCACCGTCCAAATGCTTTTGCTGAACCCTCTGTCACCGCCTGAACAACAAGAACGTATGCATAAGCGTCTGAGAGAACCCATTGAACGCAGTGTAGTGTATGCACAGTATCGATCATGGCCTCTATCTGGAATTCTGGATGCATGTACCGTGAATGGTGTTCCTGCCGTCGTTCCTGTGCATGTGGTAGACCTTGCCGTCGAGGACGAACCGGCCTCGGGCAACTCGCTGGGCTATGCGGCCCGTTATCGGCCCGAAGTAAAAGGTGTCGTTCTGGTCGCGGTCGGAGGACAGAGCAAGTTTGCAGAATTTAGACTTGAAATGAGAATAGTATATCGCTTTAACGAAATATACGTGAAGTCGTGTTTAAAAAAAAAATAAGAATAGTATACATTAAACAGAAGAAACAGTACAGCAAACGTGTCCCGTGTGTCACTTTCAGCCAGCTTTATAAAGCTTGATGGCACCTGGATAAACGTTTCTGAAATTTGGTTGGTGGCGAAAGGATTAGCTCGTTCTTGGAAAGTTCTTTCGTGATGCAGCTTTGACTAGTGTGACCTCAGGAAAGGGGCCCCAATAATTGCATATTTGCATATGATGCAGAGAATGTGTGTTATCATGGTTTTTGTAATTTGTTTTGGTTTTAAAAACTGTCATGTGTTTATATGTAATAATGATTTCTGAAGTTTTGGAAACCATGGTAGCTAAAACTCTAGTTTTTTTAGAGTTTTAGAAACCTACTCTAACCCTCTCTTTTTTTTTCCAAAATTACGGTTTTATGTATATCGTTTGAAAATTTTATTGATACAGTTTTCTGAGAAACCACAACATCCGAACCTAAATCGGAGAATAGCTTAGAGTATCTGTCGACTGTCGGTTCTTCATGACTTATCACCTTTCCCTTACATCACCATCTTGATATCTTAAACATATTGTGTTGTAGTTCAGGGAAAGAAAAGCACTACTAGTACAAAGCAGAGGACAAATCGACGGTACTAGTATTTTGATTGGAGTTATTGAAATCTCGCTTGAAGACAACCTTATTGGGTGGGTGCGTATATTTAACAGGGCATGAGGTCATGCCGATCAAGGATCAACTTTTGGCATGCACTAGTAATAAACTTATTGAACTACATGTAGAACAGATAAATTGTGTGCCTGGGCCGTACACTGTTCTCGCCCTTTTTTTTTAAAAAAAAAAACTGTCCAGGAAGGGATGGCAAAATGCAGGGCACACTTGCTGAAGAAAGATGGATGAACACAAGAAAAAAAGGGACATTCAGAGTGGTTTTGGTGAGCTTACGACGTATTCAGCGATGGTGTCTCTGCCAAGGACGACATCAGCCAAATTCCCTGCAGAAAGACAGGCACGGCTGAAATTAAATCTTACTACCAAATGAAGGGGATCACAAAGGAGGCGAAGACAGGAGGCGGAGGCAAGAAGAACACAGCAGGGAATTTGCCTTTGGAGTCTGGGAGGACGACGGACATGACTCTGGCGCCCCAGTTGGTGAGCCTGACGGAGAAATCCCCCTTGCTGTTCCTGAGCTCGTACACCCCGACCATCTTCCTCGCGCCATCAGCGGGGCCGGCGGTGGCCAGCGCGAAGGCCGCGACCGCGAGGCTCAGCAGCAACAGCTCACGCCTCGCCATTGGCGCCCAGCGATGGCTAGCAGGAGGACGGGACTGAGCAGGTCAGCACACTGGGGATGGGGAGGGGGAGAGGGAGAGGGGGAGGGGGAGGAGACAGGAGAGGAGTTGCATGTGGCTGCCGAGTGCCGGGCTCTTCTGCCGCGAGTTGAGTGATGGACACCGATCGCCTAAGAGCAAGGCAAGTGGGCTGTAAGGTTCTTACGGTCTTTTTTTTTTTTAGCCCACACATCTACTGTATGGTCTATATGTTCCTCTCACAGATTTCTTGGTTCCTGTGGCCAAGCTGATTGTAAGCTTACAGCCCACTTCTCTCCTCCACGTCAACATTTAGCCAGCTTACAGCGCATTAGTATACTTGCTCCTCTAATATAGGCGGCTATCACTTGGGCGATGGCGATGGCGATGGTTTGGACGGCTTGAAGCGGTCCTTCCCTCCTCCCCGGATGTGTAGTGCTACTGCAAATGGTTGGACTGGGCCATGTGCCACCATCAGCAACGGGCCACCGGTACGGTGGAAGCGGCGCCGTCGACGGTTTCGCCATATGCGGCTTCTCTGTACCGTACGATCACGGATCACTCTCCAAAGTAACACAAGTATTCATTTTTAACTATACTGTACGTTTTATTTAGTCATTTACCTTGCATTCATGCAATTATTAGGTGAACTGAACATATAAAATATGTGCATAACCTCAGTGGCGAAGATAATAAAAATTGTTATACAAAAATATTTGTCTAGACCAATTTTTTTTTTCTTTGTGCTTTGCTCACGAGCCTAAAAGTCGTCTGGGATCGATGGGCGGTGACCCCACTAGGCCACTAGAGTGCATAAGTAGCAGCAATAGTGTGACATGCCAGAGAGAGAGAGAGAGAGTAGTGCAATTGCGCAAACGAGGAGGGGAAGGCATATGGAGAGGGCAAAGCTAGGAAAGAAGGAAACCAATGGAAGTAATCGCCCTATTCGGTTGATAGAAAAGAAGCGTTAGTTTTGTCTAATGCAGATTTGTTGTGAGAGGAAAATATTATTTTATAGCTAAAAAGAAGCATTGATTTTGGCATATAAGCTCAAGCGAATAGGGTGAGGGAAGGGTAAAAGGAATCTTGGTCGGTTGCTTAAAAATAAGAACACAGAGGGTTGTAACATATCTACTATGTACTATCTATACCTTTGTGGCACTCTATCTACTGGTAGTTCGCTTCCCATAACCTCTAGGTCGATTTAACTAAGGGCCAACATAAGTGACTCAATAAAATATACCACATAATGTGTTGTTCTCGGCCTTAGCCTTCGAATACTGGGTTGTCGCTCAAGTAACCGTAAACACAACAACGAATGGACGAAAGGATCAAGGAGGACCAAAAGACACTTGTAAGTAATTCAAGGAATTAGGGTTTTATTCCTCTCCCCCCTTCAAGTTCACTAGGAGCATATACATGTTTGTATTCATTACATGGGCCAAAATTGCCCCTCTAACCACCCGCGCAGGGTACGTATATTCTGTTCCGAGAAGGGTCATGATGGTCCATTCCGCCTAGGACCACCCCCGAGTCGCACCTTCGTGGCCTGCCCCCCCCCCCCCCTCTTCCCACCTATCTTGTTGACTTGGACAGTGGGCCCAGCTAGTGGAGCCATGTGGTCTCCATCTTTCCACGATGAAAAGGCTGACCTGCACAGACCTACATGACGAAAGGCTAGATAAATACAGACAGTTCAGTCACTTGGAACAAAAACAAAATGGTTGCTCTCGGTGAAAGGACAAGCGTATTTTCATCCAACTTTTGGCATCTCTACGACGAATCCCCATGCAATCGCAAAAGGTCCGCTCACCGGGAAGTGTCCTTACGCAGCTACGCCCAACCACAGGCGTCTACGGGACTCGTCGGCATCCGGCGAAAACACAGATAACCGGACGGGAGTGGCAAAGGGGTAAGGCCCCCCAACAGAGTGGGTAGGTAGCTTAGGTGTGGACAACAGCTGTTTACACCCTTGTGACCCTCATTCGCTTTAAACAACCCTTCGGTTGATTTGGACTAAGGCACCCAAGTATCTATATATATAGTTGGAAAGCATTTTCTTGGGTATGTTGTCAGATGTCTAGGTTGATTTAGGATGGGTAAGTACCCTATGGGTGGATTGCATTCTTCAAATGTCTAGATTGATTTAAGTTGACTCATTCACGAGTCTAGATGTAGGATGGATAAGAGCAACTCCAAGAGGTTGGGCATAATTGAGCAGCCAAATTTTATATTTAGCGATTATGTAAAGCTGAAGACTTCTCAAAAAATGAAGAGAATACAACAACCTTGCTATTTTTAGTTTTGTATAATCAAATCTTGCCACGTCATATACCTGCCATACAGATCTAAAACTGGCTGCAAGTTTTCAAACCTTGCCACGTCGTCGTCGCATGCAATTTTTGGTGGATGGCAAGCGAGCACGGCGAGCTATCTATGGCAAGAGGAATTCTAGGGATAGCTCACTTGTTATTTTAGAAACCATTTAGCATACCTGTTGGAGTTGAATTTTTCCTCTAAAAATCCAAATATAGCCTACAAAACAAAAATAGCACATCTCTTGGAGTTGCTCTAAGTAGCCTTTGGGTGGCTACTATTTTCCATATGTCTATCTTTTATAGTAGCGAATATGCCCCTTAAGTTTGTCTTTTGCACCCTTATCGGGCTGTGGCTTTCTAATTGATTTAGATTATAGTCATCTAAAGTCCAAATATAGAATGGGTGAGTAACCTTTGGGTGGGCAGAATGTCTCTTTTATAGTCTCACATATGTGCAACCCCTTACATTTTTGCCGTTTAGACCATGGCGGCTCTCTGCCATATTGCCATCCGCGGATCCGCTCCTAGATAACCCTACATTGAGTTAGACTGGGTCACCCAAGATTCCAAAATACATGGTTGGTACAATCAAATGTATTGCCTTTGTGTGGGTACAATCAAATGTATTGCTCTTTTATTATAGTATATATAAATAGAACTAGCAAAATAATGACTTGTGAATTTGACTTCATATTGTGCATAAATTCGATTGGATTGGTTACTACATAATAATCGGGTCTGTCTAATGCACATTCTAGTGTTTTACCAGACACTAGCACACGGGTGTTTTGGGCACCTCAAACACTCGATTTCCATCCTACAAGGATTCCTGTGTTTTATGGGGAAGAAACACACGGTTGTTAGATACATGCAAAACACATGATTTGCAAGACAAGAAATTTCGGTTGTTTCACAACAAAAGGGCACACGATTTCAAGCCATCCCTAGATTGCAATCTAACGTCTGTCCACAATAAATAATAAAATCATAGTAAACACACGTAATTTTTGCTTGTGATGTTTAACTCATTAAACAATCAGTAGCCCAAAATGGCATAACAGCCCATATTACAAAGCCCAACTACAGAATAAAATAGCAAAATAACTAAGATGACAAAATGGTCCAACAGCCCATATTACAATCCCAACTACAAATGTCAATAGCAAATATAACATAAGCTTGGAAAAGAAGAAAGAAAGGCTCTCTGCTCACGCACAGCAGGGGGAGATATCCCAATCATATTGCAACCAAGATCTACAGAAAATGTGAAGTAGCACTATAATTTGAGTTTCATACCTCACCAGGCAAGGTTAGTACACCAATCTTTTGAGTCCAACTGTCTGCTAATCCAATTTCTTTGTTTTTATCTACAATAAACATTACAAGAATTGCAAGCTCAGATGCATGAATCTAGATCCATAGAATCAGTATCATGAGAGGTATAAAAACATTCATGATAGCAAAATTAGCATGCTAATTTTACTTGCACCAATAGCAGGGTGTTGGCCTGGTTTCTAACCATGAACAAGGAAGAGGAAAAAGTAATTATGCTGTCAAGATGCTTCAGTTTGGACTTACTGATAGCAAACTTACAAATGTATAAGGTGAAAGTTGCAAACTTTAGTTTCTGCAATTATGGTAATTATCATGTGCAATCTAATGTAATTATATAGTTCACCAATTGAAATCACAAGAATTACTACAAGACTCATTCGTACCTCAAGTAAACTTCTCAGATTGCCTTCTCTGAATCACATTGCCTTTTCTGAACAATAAACATAGAAAAATAGAAAAACACGTAATGCCAGGAAAAGCTACTAGCTCAGGTTGCCTTCATAGTGCTAATTTTCACATATGGGTTATTATCTACCACTCAGCTGAATCAAAGAACCAAAAAGAGCTCAAATTAGGAAGTAATGCAGAACATACCTCATGAGCATTAGATAGTACAGCAAGCCATTTTAACCCTGTTTCCTCAGTGTGCACAAGAATCAGGTCCAGAACCTGATGGACTGTGAAGTGGTCTAAAGGCTACAAACAAGCATACAAGGAACAATTGATTCAAATTTATACTCATGTCATATCAATTTATTCATTGCACATTTATTAGTAGTAAATTACAGACTTCAATTTTTACAAATATGATTTTTAGTATCTGTAATATTCAATATCACTGACCTCAGAAGTAGGGGAAAAGTCTGAAATACACCATAGATAAATTAGGATACAGAAACACGAATCCAAAAGGACAAATGAGATGTGTGTGTTGTTGACCCAAATCACAAAAAAAAATATTTGAACATGTTTTAGCACAGATCACAGGAGACAAATTTTTTATATGAAAGGACAAATCATAATTTTTTCTATGAAAGCACAATCACAGATCACAAGAAAGAATTTTGTTTTCTATGGAAGGACATATCACATTTTTTTCTTTGGAAGCACAATCACAGATCACAAGAAACAATTTTTTTCTATGGAAGGACATATCACAATTTCTTTCTATGGAAGCACAATCACAGATCACAGATCACAGATCAAAGAGGAGAGGCCTTGAAACGACCTCGATTTTCACGAAGAGAAATCCATAGGCACGCAATGTAATTAAATAGATTGTATCGGACAATCCATAAAATTACCCAAATCTC
Source organism: Eremochloa ophiuroides (assembly GCA_038502445.1). NCBI lineage: Eukaryota > Viridiplantae > Streptophyta > Magnoliopsida > Poales > Poaceae > Eremochloa > Eremochloa ophiuroides. The sequence goes on along the minus strand of JAHLJS010000009.1, from coordinate 43,945,589 downwards.
AGTTGATACCAGGATCCATACAACGAGTACATAACAGAGTCTTATATAAATTATTACATCGCCACACTGGCGGGATCAACAATTCAGAGAAACTGATAAGATGCGGAAGCGATTCATCCTTCACGGCCAACTTGAGTGTAGCACGTGACCCTACTCTTCCCAATCGTCTCCATCGAAATCGTACTCTTTCTCGTCACCTGACAACAAATTATTAGTACGATTTGTGCTGGCCAAGGAGCCCACCTATGATTGCAGTTGCTTTGTGGAAAGTGGATGCAGGCCTGTACAAGCAGACCTATAGGCTGGGGTTTCCTATGCAAGTGTAATCAATATTTTAATAGTCAAGTTTTATCTCGTTCCACCCATTCACCCAATTCATTCCATTCTCATCCCATACACCACATCTCACTCACACCTCGCACTCATTCGGCAGGCCCAACTCCCTCTCGGGCCTGTCTCAGCGGCACACTGCCACGCCGGGCACACTGCCGGAAAGTGTCATCCAGGGGGAGAAAAGAACACTCACTACACTAGTAGAAGTTTCACAGGAAAGGTCCATAGCCGACGAGTCGGCATATATATCGATCGATCAACCATACACTCTGCAGAGGTTTTACGACTCACAAGATTAGCCATCATAGGTGTTGCGCAAACACCTAGACAGAATTCCGGGTGCTTGCTTGCCTAGGTCGATGCCACCCTACCACTCAGCCCTGGGACATTCCGGATCCAACACCATTACGCTGAGACTGGGAGACGCAGTACCGGGCCCATTCAGTGGTACTGCGCATCTAGAACGGAACGGGAACCCATCAACCGTCTCCGCCCACCCTTATCACCTCACAACCTAGCGGTAGTGGCACCATCCTACCAAGTAGTCCAGCCGTTCCCCGCCCATCGAAGACGAGTGAGCAGTAAAGGATTCCCATGAACCTGAAACTAGTCCGTCCTAAGTTTGACCCAGCAGGCATCTTCTTTTAGGGGATACTCTCCCCGTGCCATCACAGCACCTCCATTCACGGGCTTCAAACCACACAGGCCGTCCAACCCGGAACCACCTCGTAATCCATTACCCGCCACAGGTATCTCTCGTAGGGATGCCCAGGTTGCACCCCCGGCACGACTTGCCCTTCTGGCTCGTCTCATAACCCACTTGGTCGACTCGACCCTCACCACGCACCCAAGACACGCAGCACGCTCCCCGGTTTAATTAAGTCCAGTTCACATATGTCAAACCGTTTCCGATTTCCCCACATATGTGTAATAATCAATAAGTAGTAGAAGAGCAAATAAACATATAACAGCGAGCATCTATCCTATCAGCGGATAGCAGGGTGATAGTTTAAACAAGGCAGGGTAATCAATTATTCTAACATGCAACCTAAACAGTTAATATCATATGATCATAAAGCAATGGCATGATCGACATTAGCAATGCGTAATAGGTGCTAAGGATTTGGTGGGTCGTGGCACCTTCGTAGTCGTCGCCTAACTCCTGAAGGTACTCGTGGTTGTCTTCCTCAGTCAGATTCTCCTCCGGCTCTGAAAACGGAAACGAAATAGTCGCGTTAGCGACTCCTATAGGTTATTCAGAAAAATCCAAAAATAAAGATCCAAATGCACTCAAACATAGGTTCAGGTTGTAGAGCTCATTTTTCTGAGAATTTTGATATGTGGTGCGCAATTTTTGGACATCGTATGAATAAGTTATGAATTTCCGAAGTTTATCCTATTTTCTGAAAATGGAAAAAAAAGGCCAATTAATCAGAGGATGACACGTGGCAACCTGTGATTGGTCGGGTTACTGTTCACATTGACTAAGTCAACGGCTCGGCTGGTGGGGCTCTGCTGACGTCAGCATGACGTCACTGCTGACGTCAGCGTTGACTGAGTCAACGGTACTCTGACTGGTGGGGTCGGATGACGTCATCATGACGTCATCAGTGACACGTGTCACGCCCTAGGTTGTGCCACGTGGCGACTCCTGGTGCTCTGTTGGCCGCGCGCGCATGGGCATGGTCCACGGTCTCAAACGCGTCTGCGCAGTGGACCGGTGCCTCGGTCCATGGTGGACTGGTTTCATACACCTCCTTAGGCTCTACGGCTCATGGTGAACCTGGTCTGCGGAGGTGGCGCTGCGGGTGAGTGTGCACCCAGCTGACGCCCGTGCCCACGTCAGCGCTCGCCAGGTGTTCGACGTGGGTTCCCAGAGGGTCGCCGGCGACGGCGTAGTACGGCAATGGTCCGGCGAACGTCGACGGCGGTCGGGAGTGACTCGTATAGCCCCTCCGTCGATCTGGTGGGGTGATCAAGAGTTAAAAGGGACGGCTTGTGCTCTCGGTCACGGGTTTGTGGCGCTCCGGTCGCCGGCGGCGATGTGGCCGCGGAGCGGAGGCTCTGGTGAGGCATGACAAAGTCCGTGGAGTGGTGAACTCGCTCCTCTGACCCCCGGCGACAGTGATCCGGCCTCTAATTCGGGCTATTGGGGTCTCCTGGTGTTCGTTCGCGACGGCGGCACTACTCCGGCGGTGGCGGACAAGGCTAGGTGGTTTTGGTCACGTTTTGGCACGGTCGTGCGCGGCTTCCTTCAATAGGTGTAGCGCTGCTCCTCCTTGGACCGATGGCGTCGAGTTGGCGTTGCTGCAGAGCTTTCCCCTTGGCAAGATCCGGCGGTGGCGCTCTGGTGACGACACGGTGCTCGCGGACGGGGCGAACGGGGCTTCCTCCAGCGGCGACTGTGTAGATGGCACGAGGGTGGTCGTGGCGTTGCTCCACGACGAGCTATCCTAACCGGATGATAGCCGGAGATGCCCGGAACGCGCGCGGCACGGCGGCGCTCCGGCGGAACTTGATATGAACGGGGCCAGGGCGATCCGGGGTCTTTCTACGGTGTGGTCCGGTCAGGCTTGGTCTCAGATAAGGTTGCGGTTCGCTTGGTATGGTGGTAAGGTTTCTCCTTATGAGGGAACGCCGACGAGATGGCGGCGCCCCGAGAGCTCGGTTCACGACGGCGGTGCCCGTCGCTCCGTTCCGGCTCGGTCGGTCCATTTGGCCGGGCTACGTTTCGTGTGCGTGTGTGATGTGTTCCGGGGTCGGAAACGACCCGTGGTCTACGCGCTCGAGGATCCGAGCGCCATGGCCGAAAAGCACGGCGAGGTTGGCAAGGGGGAACTCCGGCAGCTCACCGTGGTGTCGGGGAAGATAGGCTAGCGACGCGGTGACGAGTCGTAGCTGTGCCGGGTGTTCGCAATGCAGTGTAGACCCGCGACGATGGCACCGGCTCCGTCTCCGACTACGGCTCCGGCGTGCTCCGCGGTAGCAGCGCTCCGGCGGCGCCTTCTCCTTCCTCCTTTCTCCTTCTCCCTCTCTCTCTGGCGTGCGGTGTGGTGAGGTGGTCTGTGCCGCAGCGGCGGCGGTGAGCGGAGTGAGGCTAGGGCACCGAGAAGGGTCCCTTTATATAGCCGAGCTCGGTCCAACCCATGGCGATCGGTCGGGATCCACCGTGCGGCATCCAAGGGTTGTGGCGAGCGCTAGGCTAGGGTTGGCGTGATTCCGACGCGGACTTGGCCGCCAAGGCTCGGCGACACGCGGGGGACAAGCGGGGAGCAGTGCGGGATCGGGGTCATGCGATTTGCGTGGCCCTGTTCCCCGTTGCCTTTGCGTGGAAGAAGAACAGGGGCAAGCGGCGTGGCTGACTGGCGGGGCCGGGTTGGCAGCGGCTTGGTGGGGAGGGGGCAGTGCGCGCGCACGCGTTTGGGCCGGCCCAGCTTCGGGGACGGCGCGGGTGTGCGGGTGCTGATGGGGCAGCGCGGTCGGGCTAGGCCTGAAGCGGTTAGCTGGCTGGGCCGATGGTCGGTTAAGGCCCGGTTCCCCTTCTAAAATCCTCTTCCTTTTTCCTTTTCTGTTTTTCATATACACAATGGTGCATATGTATATATGAACAGATTCACAATGTGTTTAAACACAATCAAGAAATAAAAGTCAAGTCCAAATATGCTATATGAGTTATATCACCTATTTTACCTTTTTTTAATAGATTGACAAGTGGTGAGCATATTACTTTGCAAGAATTGATAATTCCCTACATGCATGCACATGAAATGGGTTTGTTTTGGAAAAAAATTTTGTTGGTTGGTATTTTTGTGTCAGGATTTTTAGGGTTGTTACAGGCCTACTTGGAGCCGGATCCGCCGCCGCTGCCGTCACTTGGAGAATGTAGAGGACCACACTTGGCCACTCACAAAAATGCTAGAAATAAAGGCCCAGTAACCTGGAGAATGTAAACATATAGAATTGTACCACATTAGTTGACCCACCAGAGCAACATTGCGAAGACAGCTCGTAGTGCAGCAAAATAACAACCTTCTTGGCATCACCCTGTAAAAGCAACAGGAAGACCATTAGATGCTTCCAACACTACAACTAATAAGGTATATATTCTAGAATAACACAATAGATAGAAGATTTTACCTTCAAGTAAGCTACAGCCTTCTCCTAGTCAGTGAAAACACCATTAGACTCAACAACACATATAGCACCAGCCAAACCCCATGGGATCTCCTCAGGTTCCTGCAAACCAGGTCATTACTCATTAGTCGTTAGCCACACAGTGGTGTAATTGTGTATGAAACAAATTGGGAAATGAATGGTAACAAAACTGCAGCCAAACATGGCAACCTCCTCTAACCAAAGAGAAGGGTCTTGGAGTCGACCTTCACCTCATGGTGCTTCCAGTATCCGTGCACAAAGTCATACTTGAACATTCAAGTCTGCAAGAGCAAAGGCAAACTCATAATCATATAACAGAAGACCCAATTGGGGTAACTATAAGTTACAGCCTTAGAGGATAATGTAATTTAACTAATCAACTTGCTGAATGCAAGAATAAGATTTAGAGAATTAAGATTTTGTACAAAATACAGATTTGGATACTTCAAACACTAATACATCAACAACAATGAAATAGAATGTAATCCAGATCATAATATTTGAATGAACGTTAACATAAGTTTCCCTTAGAAATACCATATAGCCTATGTAATAATCCAGAGCACATGACAGTCAGAGCAAGACACAGACATGTGCATCCTCAAATCAACAACCTAAATATAACCACTCAGCAATTACAATCATGTCAATGTGCTTAGCAAAGAGTTGCTAACACCAGTCCACATAAAAAAAAATGACATGATACTTTTTATTTCTTTTCATGTTTCTTCCCTAGGACAGGCACTACAGTTCATGGTGCCAAACACACTAAGAAAAATGATAACATATTACAAATTACAAAACATTGATGAAAAAAATGCACATTTCAACTGGAGCAATTCCTAGTATAGAAAAATGCAATATTAGATCTTGTAAGCTTACTTGCAAAATTAGATCCTTCAAAAGTAAATAAGGCGTCATTTCTCCATCTAATACAAACATGATAGTAGCTGGCACCTGAAAATAACAACAAAATAGATCACATCATATAATAAGAGAGAGCAAGCCAGGGGTGGATGGGCAAGGTCTGTCGCTGAGACCAACAATCTACAACAAGTATTTAGCATGAAGCAATACCTTAGCCCAGTCAATCATGCTTGGATTACGAACTTTGTGATTGGCAAGCAAAAAAATCAATGGCAGGATTAGGTTTCACTATCATTGTGGTGGACGCATATGCACAACATATTAACACATGCAGACATTAGCAACTACATAGAGCAATAAACATTGTATCGTATGTAGATTAAAACAGGGCATAGGAATGATAAGAACAGAACGATACTGAGTGAAAGTCCACTCTGGTTGCACAAAAACTATAATGAAACCCTCTACAGCTCACTACACCACCACCCAGGTCAAGATGCAGCTTCTATATCCTACCACTACTGCTACATGAGATGTTCTCCAATATAGACTAATACACTGTTCTACTGAATATAAAATAGAGAAGAACACAATTGTTCCAAGCAAGTCACTTATCTACACAAAAATCAGAGCTAATATCTCTCCCTCTTAAAAGGCAGCACTAGCAAACTTGATAAATATTCAGTCAAGCCGAGTGAAGAGGACAAAAAAGAAGCTGTCAAACTGGACTGACGCACTGAAACAACATGCTGCTAGCTGCTGTCATAAAAACTAATCCTGCATATAATTAAATCAACCGAAACAAAACCACTAATAACAGTTAATGTTGTTGGCCAACACAGGGAATACGGAAACTGGTAGTGAAAAAACAGAGCAGTCTGCAGCTAAGTGGATGCATAAGCTATGTATGAGTGTTCAGTTAGCTGTCTGCCGATGAAGCCTATAGTTAGGCTGGCCACTGAAAGTATTTACAATAGAATTAACAGGCAAGCAATTGGGATTTACAGGCAACCAAACCAATCTGTCATACCAAAAACATCAAGCAGATGCAGTCTGCTACTGCTGCTGCATCTAATTGGGTTGGAGTTGCAGAAAAGGAGAAGAATTCAAACCAATCAGTAATTGGTGGATGCAGCAAACAGATAGCAGGTTTCTATTCCATGTTAAGCACTATCATTGTTTCAGACATCCCCACGCACAAGGTGCGACTAATGGAGCACGACCAGTCGTCGGCGGAGCAGGTACAGGAGGTCGTCTCCTGTCTCCTAGAGCGGCTGCAAGCCATGCTAGCCACCGACGCGTCGTCGCTGACAGCAAGCAAAGACAGATCCACGGCGAGCAATCAAAGCACCAAATACAACGCAAATCCGACCTCATCCACACCTGCCCCTGCCAGATCCGCCATGTTAGCCCCAAACGCAGCAGCAGCGCCGCCGGTCTCAACACCGCTCGCACTAGGACTCCCTTGCTCGTCGACTCCTACGGACGTGAAGAAGAGAGCACCGACAGCCTGCGCATGCGCCACCAACGCGGATGAGGGTGCCACGGCGACATCGTCTGCGCTGGTCATCCCATCTCCTACCCCATTGATCCCCGTCGCCCACATACATTCCAAAATCCAGCACCCCAGATCTCAATCCCTCTGCCCTCATCACAAGACAGATCCACGAAATCCACTCCACAAGGAAAGGGGATCGACTACACACCTTTGGCAGCACTCAGTGATGGGGAAGCGTGAGTTTGCCGGAGCAATCGCCGTAGCGCCGATGAAATCGCCTCCGCTTTATTCGTTGGACGCGTCTCGCTCGCCAGGCAGGGCGTCGAGGGGAAGAAGACGAAGGGAAATGAAACATTCAGAAATGGACAGGCGCGATTCCCAAATTGAAACACTATCGCTCAGAGTGGGCCCTCCAAATCAGAGAAACAAACGACGGTGGCATGCACAAACACACGATGCCCATCCAACGAACAGAAAAACCGTGTGCCAACACAACCAAAACACGCGCGTGTAATATAGCATTCCTCTAATAATCTTGGCGAGAAACATTACTCTGTCAGAAAAACAAATTGACTTCGAATCATGTATTATTGCTTTCGAATCATGTACTATTATTGTGTCTCTCCTCAGTCCCAGGACCCAATTGCCAGCCACAATCATAATACTAGGTAGGTTGACTGATTAGCAAGGGAGAAGTTGCATTGCATATACAGAGCAGCCAGCTAGCTAGAACTAGAAGGAGAACTTGAACACCATATCGTGCTTGTACACCTGCCCCGGCCTGACGATCTGGGAGGGAAAGTTGGGGTGGTTCACGGCGTCGGGGAACCCCTGCGTCTCCAGGCACAGCGCGCCGTACTGCCCGTACACCTTGCCGCCCTTCCCCTCCACGTCCTGCAGGAAGTTGCCCGTGTAGAACTGCACCCCCGGCTGGTTCGCCCACAGCTCCATCGCCCGCCCCGACGCGCCGTCCCGCACGACGGCCACCTTGCGTAGCACGGCGGCGTCGCCGTCGTACCCGTCCACGGCGTAGTTGGTGTCGTAGCCGTAGACGCCGGCCTTGCCGCCGGAGACCTGGCGGATGCGCGCGCCCACGGGCGTCGGCGCCCGGAAGTCGTAGGGCGTGCCGGCCACGGGCGCCACCGCACCCGTCGGGATCAGCGCACCGTCCACGGGCGTGTACCGGGACGCGAACAGCTGCACCGTGTTGCCGAGCACGTCGCCGCTGCCTTCCCCGCCCAGGTTCCAGTACGTGTGCTGCGCCAGGTTCACCGGCGTCGCCTTGTCCGCCGCCGTCGCGTTCATGCGCACGCGCAGCACGTAGGGCGACGCCAGCTCGTACGTCACGTACACGTCCAGGTCGCCTGGGAAACCTGTTTCACATTCACACTCGATTTCTCAGTTCTTGTACTCCCGGCAGTGATATATTCAAATGTTTGAATGTACTATACCAGTACTGATGTTTACAGATTTGACCGTGATGGGGTTTCAAAGTTTGAACATTTTTGTCGAATCAAGAAGGGATGGAGGGAGTAGTGTTTGGTTAAACTGAAGATTGGGACCTGAAAAGGATATTTTTGGCCTGAGAGAGTACAGTATGTATCAGTGTTACCTTGTTCTCCATCGAAACTGTGGTAGTACAATGTGATGTAGGGCGAGTCACCGCCACTGACGAATTCTTTAACCGTCCATATAACCATACTGAAACCCCTATGGCCACCTGAACAAGGGTATGCAAAATAAATTTAGCCACTTATCATGGAGCATAGTGGAGTCATATAACAATTCAATTTCACTGAACCCTGAAGGATACCATGAAGTGTGTTGTTGCCATCGTTTTTGAAAAGATGGTAAGCTTTTCCATCAAGCACGAAGCGTGCATTGGCAATTCTGTTGGCCACTCGTCCAACAAGCGCTCCAAAGTAGTATTTACCACTCTGACATCAGTGAAACGAGTTAGGAACTTATTATACATGGAGAACAAAACTGAATATAATATAGGTTTATAGCACACAGCAGAACTATGAAGAATGCAATTTGAACTGCTGTCCTATTTGTAAAAGGTTGGCAAAGTTGCTTTGCGAAAAAAAAAAAAGCATTTGAACTTTATCCTATTGTCTCTAGAATTAATTAATTAGCTCGGTCGCTATGCTATCCTTTTTTTAGATGTGACTAAATTGCAACCATACTGTACATAACAACTACTAAGTACAACATGACAAGTGAAGCTTCAGAAAAGAGGATTAAACATTTAGACGGTATGAAATATTTCTAAATTTGTATGGTGAAAGCTGGGGAACAAGTCACAGTCTTGGGCAGAGATCAGTAGTAGATCACGTGGTGGAGGCTGTCTTCCTCTTCCCTCAGCTCATATAATACTTACTATCTCACGGGTAACATGGCCACCGGCATAAATAAAGAAATTAAACTCCATCCAGCTAATCGCCTAATCGTTTTGTCGATTCTTCTGGTTCTCAAGAGTTTGTTTTTCTCTCGTCCACTCTGTCCTGTTTTCTTATACTTTTCTCGCTGTGTTTTAGAAGGTTGAGACGTGGCGAGCACATCTCAATTTGTGTGGGGTTGTTTTCTCTGCCTGGGACCTCCCCGTGTAGAAAACTGAGCTCAAATTGAAAGAGACGGCATAGGTCCTTGTGGTTGTTTTTCTATCAGACGACCTTAGTTTTATAATATGCCTGAACGATTGACTACTTGACCGTGGTTTTTCGGGTTTTTGGGAATTTGAATATATCTTCTTCTTTCCATATATATTCTAAAACTAAAAATGATGAACACAGGCCATGAGGAACGAACACAAAGTATGGAGCAAATTCGCAAACTGAAAATGAGGAAGGAATGTGTGTCGTAGTGTAATAAGTTCGTAAAATTGTTGCAGGGATAAACCAATGAACTGACAAGCAAGTAGGAGTAGTGTAGTACATAAAATTGTTGCAGGGATAAACCAAACGGAAGGCGCGACATAGGTTATGTCAATAAGAACGGGAACAGTGTGATCTTGGAGCTTACCACATATCCTCCAATGGTGTCGTAGCCAAGCACGACGTCAGCTAAATTCCCTGCAAAGGAAGTTGGGGAGGCAGAGTAAATCCGCTGGTGATGGTGGACGGACGCCATGGATGGATTCTGAGAGAGAGAGAGAGAGAGAGAGAGAGAGAGAGAGAGAGAGAGAGAGAGAGAGAGAGAGAGGACCTTTGGAATCCGGGAGGACGACGGAAGTGATGGTGGCGCCCCAGTTGGTGACGCTGACGGAGAAATCGCCCGTCTTGAGCTCGTACACGCCGACCATCTTCCTCCCCGCCGCATTGGCCGAGCCGAGGGCGGCGGCGGCGGCGCACGCACACAGCAGCGCGAGGAGCAGCGGAGCTCTAGCCATGATCAGCCAGCGTAGATGTGCCCGGCTGCACGCCTGAGCCTTAAGAAGGACGGCGAATGAAGTCGGAAGAAGCAGCAGGAGGGACCGAGGGGGACGACTCGGACTCACTGACTGACTGACGATAGCTGCAGGAAGGAATGGATGGACGTGTATGCAGTCAAAGATGTACTTACTAGCTGGGATGCGATAAGATGTCGCCAAATCCCCCAAGTGGTCACTCCTCGGTTCCTGCTCCGGATTCCCAAAGGCCAGGGCCAGGCCAAGGCCCTATTGTCGTTTCGTGATCACGCCGGGCGGAGGCGGGACCAGCCAGCCACCGCTTGTCTCGCGTTTCTCTTGTCTTGCCCTCAAGCTAATCTGCGCGCGCGACGCACGCGCCCGCCCATCCGGCAACTTGGCTGGCACATGGGCGGCGACCGGCGAATATTCGTCCGACCTCGTGCTGCGTTTGGCACGAAACGAAAGGGCTGCCACTGCCAGGCGCGTGCACTCGTGAACTGCACCGCACGAAACGAAAGGGCTGCCAGTGCAGATCCCACTCCGCAGCGTCATGGCCTCGCCGGTGGCAAGCACCTCGCCACGACCACGATGGAGAGGTGTCAGGGGAACGCGCTCAATCTTGGATCAAGATCAAAAGGTCTCGCGTTGGCTTGAAACAGTGGATCACAGTGACTGTTGGATTTGGACGCTGAGGTGGGAACTACGCGGTTTACATCGAATGTGTCTACAGTCTACTCTCGATCGCGTCGCGTGCCGAATCGATGGTTTGGATGGTCAGTGCGTGCACGCACGGACACATCGGCTGTCTTCGGTGAAGCTGAAGTGCTGTAGATAAGCGCTGAAGTGCTGTAGAAGTGCTGAAATCTTGTGAGAGAAAAATATTACTGAAGTGCTGAAAAATAAGCGCTTATAAGCGCTTATACCCTCAACCGAACGCAGCCATCATGAAAAGGGGAGGCTACAAAAGTGAAAAGCCAAAATGCTAAGGACACTCAAGGTCAGACTTTACCATAGAGTCCATACCTCGAATTTAACGAAGATTTGAAGTCTAAATAAGACTCAGAGTCTTAGTTTTCTCTCTCTCCTTTTGATAAATATACTGACACATCTATCAGTGTTAGAATTGGCGGGTGCTAACACCGACGAATAAATTTGTGCTTTGCGGTTGAGGCCACGGGTGGTGTGCAAGGAGGAACACAAGAAGTTATACTAGTTCAGGCTAGAAATGCTCTACGTCCAGTGAGAGTCGTGTCGTGTTGCCTTCCACCGGGATGCCTGTATTAGGGGTTACAAGCTTCTGTGGTAGTAGAGTGTTGAGTCGACCGAAGTCTCTCTAAGGTTGGTCCCTTGCCTTCCCTTTTATAGTCGCAAGGGAAGAACATGGTTGCATGCTCTTTACTGTAGAAATAGTACTTGGCGTGGCGATGACCGCAGAGGTCATCAGCCATGGCCCCAACTTGGTGTGTTGGGAGTATGGTCATTGTCATTCGAATGATCTTACTCTGTTTGATCGGTGAGTTCCAAGGAGACGCACAGTGCCGGTCGTGGTTGCAGCGTGGCGTGGCGTCACTCCTCGTGCCTGACCGCTGTTCATCTTGCATGGCTTTGCGGGAGAGTGAGTCGCCCCTCGGGCGCTTGTCCTTGAGGCTCGGGAACCTCGTCCCCGTTGGAGAAAGGGCCATCGCAACGCGGCGGTAGTTTTCCTCTTCGGGCACATTTCCTCTCGAGTGAAGTACCTCCCGAAGGGTAGTAGGCCCGAGTGGAGGATTTGTCCAATCTCCAAAGTGGGCCCTCATTGTTGACTCCCTTCCCACTCCAATGCGGTTCGTATGCCAGGGATGTGGTCTGTCACAATCGTGGCAGGGGAATCCTTCCGCAAGTAGGGCGTGTCACTGTGCGCTGTCTTTGAAGCGGTGTGGAGGTAGTGGGGTCGTTAGATCGGCCGTCAGAGGAGGCTTGGTAGTTGGTACGGCAGGCGTGCGTGTGGGGGACGCGGTCGTGCTGCGGGGCCCGCTTGATGGGACCATGCCTGTAAAGTGGTCGGAGGGGTCCCTTGGAGTGCAAGATTACTCTACTGACGTCAGCGGGGCTCGGGCGAGTCGGAGAGTCGCGCTCGACGGTGCTGTGAACGGTGGGGGGCTCGGGCGAATTGGGGAATTGCGCCCGAGAGTCCCGCCTTCCCGAGCCCTACAGTCGAGGCTCGGGCGAATCGCAGAATCTCCTCCGAGGGGTTCGAGCGCCCGAGTGGGCACTACACTAGCGCGGCGTCGGCGCGGGCCTCTGTGAGTAGTATCATCGTGGGCTTATGCTGGACCTGCTTGGGCCAGGCCTTGTTTGGGAAGCACGTTTTTGCGTTGAAGTAGGGAACCCCATACTTTGGTACCCGACAGTAGCCCCCGAGCCTATGGTGGTGTAGCCCCCGAGGTCTTCAAGGGATGGCACATCCCTTCAAGGGCTAGAAATCACGTGTGTAGATTCTCGGGTGTTTTTAGCTTGTTTGTTGATGGTCTGTTTCACAATGGAGGATCACAGGGTTTGAGCCTCCGATCCCTGGGCCGCAGCCGAGGGTCGCGGGTGCTTTGCGATGGCAGCGTGGCATAGCCCCCGAGCCTCCGCCTTAGGTGTGAGGTCGATCGGTGGTGTTCCCCGCTCTGCCGAGGTGCAAGGGAAGCCCTCGAGCCTCCATATCGTTTCGCAGATCGATCGGGTTCTTCCTTGTCTTTTAGTTCGCCCTTCACGCTCTTTTTCGGAAAGATGAAGGTTTGGTCATGCTCGACTTCCCACGGCGGGCGCGAGTCGGCATTTCCAGTGAGCTGCAAGCGGGTTGGTCCAAGTGGAGGTCCGTGCCCCGTTCGTTGGGGGTCGGGTAGTGGCCTGAGCACACTCCAAATTTCTCCCGAGGGTCGACTTGTGGGTCCCGGGTCCCTTCGACGGGTCCTGAGGGCCTGATGCCTCCCCCGAAGGGATCCCGCATCGTCAACTCGCTACTAGGATTTGGACAAAGCACGGGACGTCCCATTTTGGCGCTCGGGCGTCGGGATACTAACCGTTTAGTGGTCCATCCGCTAGCCGTCTGAAACGACCTCGATTTCCACGAAGGGAAATCCACAGGCTCGAATTGTAATTCAACAGATTGCTTGGGACAATCCATGAAATTACCCAAATCTCAGTTGCCACCAGGATCCATACAACGGTAAATAAGTCTTACATAAATATTTATTACATCGCCACACTGGCGGAATCAACAATCAGAGAAGCTTTAGAAGATGCGGAAGCGATTCATCCTTCACGGCCAACTTGAGTGTAGCACGTGACCCTATTCCTCGTCATCATCTCCCTCGAAGTCGTACTCATTCTCGTCACCTGACAGCAAATTTATCAGTACGATTTGTACTGGCCACGGAGCCCACCTATGCAGCATTTGCTTTGTGGAAAGTGGATGCAAGGCTATACAAGCAGACCTATAGGCTGAGGTTTTCCTATGCAGCTGTAATCAATGTTTAATTAGTCAAGTTTTATCACCAGTTAACACCATTATCCCTTTTCCCATCACCACACCTCACATATCCACACCTCACTCTCATTCGACAGGCCCAACTCCCTCTCGGGCCTATCTCAGCGGCACACTACCACAACGGGTACACTGCCGGAACAATGTTATCCAGGGGGAGAAAAGAATATGCTCTCATCTAATAGTGGTTGCAGAAACATTAGGAAAGGTCCATAGCCAACGAGTTGGCTTATGTATCAATCGATCAACCATACACCCTGCAGAGGTTTTACTACTCACAAGATTAGCCATCATCGATGCTGTACAATCATCTAGGCAGAATTCCGGGTGCTTGCTTGCCTAGGTCGGTACCACCCTACCACTCAGCCCTGGGATATTCCGGATCCAACACCGTCATGCTGAGACTGGGAGACGCAGTACCGGGCCCCATCAGTGGTACTGCGCATCTAGAACGGTACGGGAATCCGCCATCCATCACCGTCCACCCTTATCACCACTCAACCTAGCAGTAGTGGCACCGCCCTACCAAGTAGTCCAGCCGTCTCCCGCCCATCAGAAGCGAGCGAGTAGCAAGGGAATCCAGATGTTTCCGGTCACTAGTCAGATCCTAGGTTGTGACCAAGCAGGCATCTCCACTTAGGGGATACTCTCCCCGTGCCATCACAGCACCTCCGTCCACGGGCTTCAAACCACCAAGGCTATCCCACCCGGAACCTCCTCAACAACTTTACCCGCCACAGGTATCTCACTTTGGGGATGCCCAGGTTGCACCCCCGGCACGACTTGCCCCATGGGCTTGTCTCACATCCCACTTGGTCGACATCAACCCTTACCACGCACCCAAGACGCACGCAGCACTCTCTCCCAGTGGTTATAATCAGTTATACACCGTCCCAATTCCACCACATAGCATATAGCAAGTAGAAAGTAGTGGAAGAGTAACAGTAAATTAAGCAGCAGCTAACCTAACAGCGGATAGCAGGGTAAAGTCTTATCAAGGCAGGGAATTCAAGTATACTACCATGCAACCAATCCATACATAAACATAAAGCAATAGCAATAATGTCATTTGCAATGCGTAAATAGGATCTAAGGATTTGGTGGGACGTGGCACCTTCGTAGTCGTCTCCTAGCTCTTGAAAGTACTCGTGGTCGTCTTCCTTAGTCAGATCCTCCTCCGGCTCTGAAATCGAACACGAAATAGTCGCGTCAGCGACTCCTATAGAGTATTTCAGAAAAATCCAATAAAATAAAGAGCCAAATGCACACAAACATAGTCTTAGATTGTAGATCTCATTTTTCTGAGAATTTTGATATATGGTGCGCAATTTTTGGACATCGTATGAATAAGTTATGAATTTCCGAAGATTATCCTATTTTCTGAAAATGGGAAAACTGGTCGGTTAATCAGGGGCAGCTTGGGATTGGTCCACGTGGCGCGCGGGTCCAGTAGTGCGGCAAGTGGTGCCTCAACAGAACACAGACCCGATGGTCGCCCACCAGGTGTTCGATGCTGGTTCCCAGAGAGTTGCCGGAGTTGGCGTAGCTCGGCGTGGCTCGGCGGTGGTCAGTGGTAGCTCGGCTGTGGTTGGGGGTATCTCGGCGGAGCTCGGCATAGTTCGGCGGTGGTCGGGGGTAGCTTGGCGGTGCTCGGCGTAGTTCGGTTTAGCTCGGCGGGGCTCGGGCGAATCGGAGATCCGGGGCGCCGAGGGTGCCGTTCTCCCGAGGTCTCCCGCGGAGGTTCGGGCGAATCGGACATTTGGTGCGCCCGAGGGTGCCGTTCTCCCGAGGTCTCCGCGGAGGCTCGGGCGAATCGGAAATTTGGGCGCGGAGGGGGCTGCTTTCCCGAGCTCTCCCGGTGAGGCTCGGGCGAATCGGAAATTTGGGCGCCGAGGGGGCTGCTTTCCCGAGCTCTCCCGGTGAGGCTCGGGCGAATCGGAAATTTGGGCGCCCGAGGGTGCCGCTCTCCCGAGCTCTCCTGGGGAGGCTCGGGCGAATCGGAAATTTGGGCGCCCGAGGGTGCCGCTCTCCCGAGCTCTCCTGGGGAGGCTCGGGCGAATCGGAAATTTGGGCGCCCGAGGGTGCCGCTCTCCCGAGCTCTCCTGGGGAGGCTCGGGCGAATCGGAGATTTGGTGCTAGCAGGGTTCCAGGGCGTCTGTTCAAGGCGGCGGTGTCTCTCCGGCGCGGCGGACCATGACAGGGCGGCGATGGCCATATTTCGGCAAGACAGGGCTCGGCTTTCTAGCGGCGGTGCCGAGGCAGACTTGGCGAACCTCGGCGGCCTTTCTCCGCAGCGCGAGGCGACCAGGGGTACTCGGAACGGATTTAGGCGAGGCGGAACCTGTCGGCGGCGATGTCGTCGCGACGGTGAGGTTCCGGCGGGCTAAGGAGGTCCTCTAGGAGATGTTTACGCGTCCAGGGTCTATGGCGATGGTATACCAACTACCAATTTTGGCTACCGAGCTTTCCAAGGTGCTCGGTTGTGGCGGCGGCGTGTCGCCGACGATGGCGGAAGGCGGCAACGCGGCTACGACCAAGTATTGGTTCAATCGAATGCGGTCTTGTCAAATTGGTGAGGCCAGAGAGTCATACAACACTCTGGTGGCGAACTTTAGCCATGGCATGACCTTCTTTTGGCGACGGCTCGCGGCGGCGCTCCGGTAAGGTCGCGGCGCACGCGGCCAAGGCGATTCCGGCTTCCTCTAGCGCTTAGATCCGCGTGGCTGGCTCGAGGGGGTCGTGGCGGTGCTCCACGACGCTCTAACCTATACGGTTGCTAGACGGATTGCTCGGAACGGGTGATTCGGCGTCGGAACGCGTCGGTGGTGAGCGCGCTCCGCCGAGAACGCGTCGTGCTGCGTTCTCGGTCTAGCAAGCTTGTAGTCCGGGGGTTTCGGCCGGTCGAATGAGTGCATGGTGCAGGTGATCTTCCTGAGCCGGTAAAGGCTCGTGCCTGCGCGTCCCGAGGGTGGAACGCCATGGCAAAAGCAGGGCAAGGTTCGGACATGGCGTGCGGTGGCTCACCGTGGTGTCGGTGAAAGCTAGGATGGCGGTGCAGTGGCGAGTCGGAGCCGTGCAGAGCGATCGCAGTGCCGTGCCGCTCCTCGTCCGTAGCTCGGGCTTCTCCTCCGTGTCCGGCTCCGGCGTGCTCCGCGGCGGCGGCGCTCCGGCAGCTTCTCCTCCTCTGCTCCGCCCTTCTCCTACGCTCTCTCTCTCGTTTGGTGCGTGTGCCGGTCTGTGCTGCGGTGGCGGCGAGGGGAAAATGAGGGTAGGGCTTCGGGGTGCTCCAATTTATAGGCGAGCTTGGTAGGTTCCCATGGCGGACGGCCGCGATTGCGCTCGGCCGATCGAAGGGCCGTGGCTCGAGTGGATCTAGGGCTCCGGATGGGCGCGGGTTCGCTTGGCGGCCAAGAAAGGAGGGGATAGGAGGGGGACAGCGGGGTCAGGGCTATGCCATGCTGTCGGCTGTGGGGACCGGGTCACGCCATTCGCGCGACACCCCGGCAGGCGGCGTCGCCTTCGTGAGGAAGAAGAACAGTGGGGGGGGGGGGAGAGAGCGGCTGACAGGCGGGGCGGGTTGGCAGCGAGAGCGAGAGAGAGCGCGCGCGTGTGCCGGTCGTGCGCGTGCGCTGCCGAGCCGCGACGT